>OZ005744.1:163820541-164460541 GCA_963930735.1 Dioctria linearis
TCCAAGTAACAATTTTTCCAATTTTTGGTGACTAAAGGTGATGGGTAGTTTTATAAGGGGTATATAATGGTTTCTCGGTTATACAAGACTTTCGGTGGTTATATAAGAGTTTTATAATATTACCAATTGGTGACGTAGTTATATTAGAGTTTTTTAAGGTTACTAATGGTTACCGTGGAAGTAAGTTACTTAAGGTTTTGTAAGTTGGTAAAGAAAATGTTTCCGTCACCGGTCTATATAACCATTACTAGAAGGTATATAAGTAAATTTTATAACTGTTTTCGTCACCATGTTATATAAGTTATTGGTAATAAGTTTTATTGCGGTATCCGTGGTTACCCTTATCTAATTCGACAACATTCAGTAATTAAGGTGACTGTAATAAAAATTGGGAACTTTCGGTAAGACATATACCCACTATAAAATATCGTAAAATTGTAACTTGTAACTACGGTGATCGTTATAAAAACAAATTACTTTTAGTGTCGAATGGAGCCATCATAAAACTGTTTTTCTTTATATAACATAATATAACCAAAGGGTATATAAGACCACTGTCTGTTTTTTGTGACTATAATTAAGATATATAACATTGCCAAAGATTACATATTATGACTAAAGGGTATATAAGGACCATTTTCAAAGCTGGTAGTTTCTTTAGTTTATATAATATTTTTAGAAGTTTTATAAGGGTCACTCAGTATATATAAAACTACTTGAAGTTTTATAATGGTAATTTGTTCATTTAAGTACAAGCCGCCATTTTTTCATCTGTCCATTGCAGATAAAAAAGAAAATGTCGGTTAAGACAATTTTTTAAATTGGAGATATATGGCTTCCGTTTTATTGTTATATGAAGAAAATACATCTTTTCAGGTACATAACATTTCTAAATTATGTTATGTAATTTTTATGAATTAATAACACCTAAGAGTGAATATTTTAAATTTTTAAATATTTAATGAAAATTATTAAATATTGCTTATTTTTGAAGCGGTTTGTATTTTTTAGAAGTATCTATGATGATATTCACAGTAAAATTTTAGTTGCAGCTGAATTTCACCACGTACATGCCGAAACATTGGAATTCTAAAATGTAAAAATATTAAGCCCTGACATTATAAAAATGTTGTGGAAACGTTACCATCACCATTATAAACAAAGTTTATAAAGGTAACCGAAACATTACTGCAACCACGGCTATGACCAAATTAATTAATCGAGAGCACCATGAGTTATATAAGGGTTATATAATAAGTTATATTAAGGTAACCAGAATATTTTTCTTACTCATTTTATAAAACTTTTAGTTATAGGTATAACGTTACCTAAATCAAGTCACGGTAACCTTTATATAATCCTCCATTTAAGCTCTATAAGGGGTTTATAGTGGTTACAAATAGGTTTCGAGTACTATACTAGTCTATATAACTCAAGTTATATAATTTAGTAGTGGAAACCTCACCGTTACAACTATATAAAAAAAATTGTTTCTAGGGATGACCTTTACTTTTAGAAAAAAATTGTATATTAAATTTAAGGAATTGTCCTACTTTTTTTTTTACAGTGTAGTCTCTTTAAATCAAACCTTGATGAGAATTTTGGTGAGTCTTGTAAGGTGAGAAAAGGTTTTATAAGCATCTGTATGTTAAGTGCTTTATACAAATTTTCAAATTTCTATTTTATCTGTATGACTGCGATTAAATGAGGATTATACCATTCGCGCAGTTTCTTACTTTTTAAGGCACAAGCTGACTTACAATATTGTTTATGGCGCTAAAAGAATTATTTACTTCGGAAGAAAACAGGGAGGGAAATTCAGTGGATTCAAAGGAGTAATTAATATTTCCGTAGTCAACTGCATGAAAATTCCTTACTTTAAAAGGAGTTTTCAGGAAGACTTCTAAAATAGATATTTGGAGAGAAATGTCTAATGGTTGGTGATGTGGATCAATTCCCACATTGATAGACAGATTGGCAGACATATTTTTAGAGATATCTATATAATTAAATAGACGGTTTGACGAAACTAAATCAAGAAGTCTATTATTATTATTTTTTTGGTTATTGCATTGTTTTAAATTGCATAAGGACATGTTATTGAGAAGTGAATTAGCTCTGTCTGACTAGAAGCTCCCGAAGAGTATACATGCAGTTGTTAGTTCTATGATATACCATATTTATATTTCAATATATAGTAAATTAAAATCTCCTACAATAATGAAATGTCAGGTAATTCAATAATTTGATCACTCATACTAGTGAAGAACGAATCGTAGCCATTCAATTCCCAGATTGATCCGAATTCCTATCTTTTCTATAGACCTTATAGCGAGCATCAAATAATTCATTGAACTTTGGCCTACAAGAATGTTTCCGTAAAACAAACAATGTCATAATCCTTAATTAGTGTAGTAATTCACACTATTTCAATTTTAGTACAGAGTCCTCTAACGTTTTAATAATATAGTGTATATGAAAAAGAGATAATTTAAATAGAAATTGTCTATGAATGATATCACGACATTCCTCACTCTTTTGATCATAAATCGTTTAGAGTTGTCATCATTGTTTAGATAAATTTTAGCGTTTTTAATCCAAATATATTTGAAACTATGCCATTCTTCTGATGATTGGTTAACTTGATGATGTTGAAGTGTAAAGTAGATACCAAATAGCTAGTAAATCCTCATAACCACAAACCGAGAATACCAACTGAAATGGCTCTTATTTTGATGGAATTACTTATATAGATAGGCATATCATAGATTTGACGCAAGTATTATATCTCTTAACGGACCCAAACATTTTTTTCATCGACTTATTCTCGGAGGATATATAACCGTATTATTGTGCTACCGTCAGGATGGCTGGACCAGGTCGGAGATTATTAAATCCGTAGCACAATTTAAATTAATAATTAATATAGACTTTGTGAGTTATAACGAAATAATACTTAATAATATTTAACGTTATTTAAAATAACAAAAATCAAAATACTAAAATCATTTCGTTATTCAATATAACGTTGTAAATGTAACATAAATTATTTCGTCACTAAGAACAACGAAAAAATCATATAAATTTATATAAGTTATAATTATGGAGCCCTGTTCACTATTCATGTGTTTGTGTTTAATTGTACAAAGCTTTTTATTTCACAGAAGATAGTAGAAAAAAATGACGATATGCTTTTATATTATGGAGTCTCACAAGGCTCTAGATTTCGACCTATATTTTATTGTTATTTGTGTTTTTTTTAATACTTATATTTATTTTAGTAAGGCGATGAAGCTGATATTAGATTATATCATAGGACATAAAAAATAGTTATCTAAGCTGAGTAAAATAAAAAATTTATTTTGCGAGAAATCAGTCTAACCTATTTATGAGAAAAAAAAATTAAATAAAAGAAGCTAGAGCAGTATTCACCATTCCTGAAGATTTCTCAAATAGATTTGGACAAGGAATCTAAGAATTCTTGGAACAAGAAGGTGTAGCAACACTTTTGTTGTCAACTATGTCCAAAAAAATTAATTTGTCGCTTTTAGGGTTACAAGCTTCGACAAGTCTGATTGGCAGATTAAAGACTAAACATGCGTTACGAAACTTATCGCTCTCTTCAATTTGGCTTTCGGCAATACATATGTATATAGTCTTCTTTTAAGTTACATTATTCTTGTGTTCGCAGGATTAATATGGTTTTTATTGTCTGCATCGAACTTAGATGAATTGATTCGATCACATTTAGTGTTTTAGTTACTTCTAACCTTTTCACCTCGACGGCTACTCAATAGCACACTACGGATGTCTTCCTTTGCTAGTACGATGGTACACCTTGAGAAATTTCTAAATGACACCCATTACTTTATGTATCGAAGCTTCCATCGACGATCATGCGCGACTGTTATATGCCTTTCCCTTGTCAGCATTTTGCTGAATTAGTAGTCATTCTAATATTTTTATGAAGTGCTTAGCTGTTGTTTGATCATTCTTTCTTGCTACTCCTGTATATTACGATAATAACTTCCTGTAAATTTTTTTGGATGACATAATTTCATCGATTCGAGGTGATTTATAAGGATCACATTTTTTTGATCCATTCTGTTTTGTTCTGTGTGACAATAGATTTAATAGATTTTCACATTTGTTTCATTCCTTGGGAAGTGTGTATATATATCATTGCATACACTTTGCTTTAGGATATATGTGGGGTAGGTAATTTGAAATATGCTTCCTGTGGCTATAAATTGAAAGAAATTGTGTTAATCGACAAGCGAACTCCTCCACATTGATATTATATAGAATAGACCCATCTTTTTTTCTTTCATATTATGGTAGAAGTAATTTATTTTTTAGTGATTCTCTTATCAAATCAAAATAAATACACACTTACCATTAAATTCGATTTACTTCTGACTAAAACTCTTAACTAACTTCCAGACTTAACACTAACAAGATATGCACCAGTTTGTAATAATAAAGGACAACCAGGATGAAATATATTTCCGTTGATCTTAAGTGCATCCCGGATTGTAAGTGTTATATATGTATTTACCTCACCCCCCCCCCCCCCCCCCCCCGCTTCAAGACCCTTCCTATAGCTCCAGATATCCATCTATTGACATACAAAGTATCTACTATGGAATCGAACAGAAAGTTTTTCACCCTTAATAACTTCTCCCACTCTCTTCCAGACATGATTTCAATATCCCATTCACATCAGAATCCTCTGTGTATGAATGAAAAGTTTACTGCAAGTCTGGAGGCAATAAATCGGCATCAGATAAATGATCCAGAGATATGAGCCACATGAATTCTGTCGCTATATCCTGGATTAAAAGGGCTCATTCCTGTCTACTCTAGAGCTGGTTTTTCGCAACATGTGGGAGTCGTTGGTACATCGATGCATATACATACATACATATATGTATTTCTTCATATATAGCTATTCTTATAGCTATGATTTTAATGGTAGCAAGAGTGTGGAAAAAGTTAGATGATTGTAGCTTCCTCCTCCCCTTTTCAATGGCGGTTATGTGTCTATTTACAAATTGCACCAACTTAATGAGTCATACAAACATGAGTTATGTGATCCGCTGTTATATGATATTTTTCTATAGCGGATACAGGGTAGTATAAAATTTGATTCTCTCTCTCTCTCTGTATGCTGAGATAATATATATGAAAGTACTTTCTACATATAGTAAGTATTTTCACAAATTTTCTATACGCTTTTCCCTGTGGAAATTACATCTATAACGAAATTGCGTACAATAAAGGTACCAACTACCATCATAAAAGAAAGTTATGACGTTATAGTGCCACCATATCGCCACCAGGTAGGGAAATCGATAGACGGTTTATGTGCAATTACTTGATAGCACGCAATATCAAATTTCCTTCCCTACCTGAAAGTATATTTTTTTTTGCTTTGTTTTTGTTTTTCATCCACTTCCGTGTTGATGGATGGGATGTTGTAGCATTATACATATGTCAAAGGTTATGCTCTTAGCCAGTGACAGTGACAGTGACCATTATGGATTCTACTGTGCGAATGTGGTAGATTTTGTAGAGCAAAACCTACCTGAGCTGTCTTATTTTTTTGTTTGATTGATGACTGTTAATTATAATCTGACATTCATAATGTCAACCTTTTTCAATTCTCTTAAAAGTATTTTCAAGGATAAAATCTGGACATGAATATAGGTAGGCATACATACATATACATAGATGAAACCGCATATCCATGGATACTATTGTGTCGTCAGACAAAATATCATAATTATAATACAGGATTTCCGGAAAATAAGTATGATGAAGTATGGACACAATCGATTGTTTGGAGTGTGTTGATGAAGGCTTGTTCGGTCTCACAACATAAAATGCGTCGTTTAGGATATAGGAGGGGTTACACATTTTTTTTTATAATTTATTAATAACCCTAAAAGTTTTGTTTTAGATAGATAATCGTTGAAGCTTTCTAACGATCCATAGACTGTTTCCCTCGGTTTCAGGGTTATATCAAATTTAAAATTTCCGAAATTATAACTATATATATTTTTTTTAATTTATAAGGATATTTTCATAAAACACGTTAACACAAAAAAGAATAAAAATCCGAAAGCAGTAAATCAAGTTCGTAAAGGGAATGGACTAGACTTAGCCTAACCACCTTAGTAGGAGTTAGGAACTTAAACTAGCAAATTCACTTAATATTTTTTTAAATATTAAAATTATACTAATTTCAATATTTTAATTGGATTCAGCAGAATAAAATGATTAAATTTTTTTTTTTTATTAGGCATGGACACGCTAACGGCCCTGCCTGCATCGCCACGCGGGGGGGGGGGCAACGAAAACCTACAAAATTAATATTTTTATGTGAAGTGCTGAAACTTGAAACCACATAAAATAACAACGCTGGATTAATAAGCAGTTAGATTAACTCAATTAAAATTCGGTTGTTTCTAAATATTTACAAGACCCAGCCATTGATATTTTGACAGCCACTTTTTCTAGCAAACTCAGAAAAACATGATAAAGCTCAGACAGGATTGCCCGACAATTTTAAAGGAAGCTAAAGAAAGCACCACATCTTATTATTTATTACCATTATTCCTTTTTACAAAGCGCTTTCACAAGATTCATTTATTTATATAACATGTTTCTTTGTACCATTGCATTACAACCCATTCAGTCAGCTAAGCTGGTATAAGAGTTGGGGGAATTTATGTAATATACGAGTATAAGTTGAAGAAGAATAAGATTTCCAGTCTACATACTTCTATACAATACAATTTCAAATTCAACTAACCAATAAAAACAATAATAATTTAAACAATTCATATCTAAGTTTAGTCTTATTTCAGTACTATTCAATTACAGTTTCAATTTCGAATGGTCAGCAAAAAACAATAATGAAATCAAATCTTATCTAGGTAGTACAAAACCACTACCTTACAATACCATAACCATTGATTATTTATAAATAGATGTGCCCAGAATCATTGACGTCTTAGAAAGGAGATGTCGCTACGTGTCTTTCGTTTGTAATTTCCAGCTTTAAAACTTCTAATAAAAGAACTATTAATGACTGGTAAGGAGTTTTGATTTAGTTTTGAAAATTTTTTATATTATATGCTGGAAAAATTGTACTTTGACCATTAAATAAAAGTTTCAATCACATTTTTGGCAAGTAGCGACATCTCGTTTCTAAGATGTGAATAATTCTGTGCACATCTATATATAAATAATCAATGCCATAAGTTACTTTAACATTCAACATAAACGTAATAAAGATGGAATAAAATAGAACAAAATTGAATTTTTCCATTAATAACTGACAGTACTTAGAAAATACAATAAGAGAAAAAAGAAAGTAATAAACCTATAAAGAATTTTATCCTAGAACTACCAATAATTGCATTACAATCATAGATAAAAGATACAATGACCATAATAGTAAAACAGGTACACGAAAGAAGAAGTACAGAATAAATAAAAACACTGGGCCCGCTTAGGGGGGAGACCAAACCAGTTTGGAAGAATCGGAAGCGTTTGGTCACAACCATGTAAAAGTACCAACCACTTCGGTATGGTTTGTAATTACGTGGAAGAAAAATCAGTAATTTTGTTCGGGTTAATCTCTGCCTAAACGCGCCCACTGATATCTCCAGAAATCCAGTGGGATTTGTAAGTAGGAAACCTTGACATGTATATAAATGGACTGACTGATCTCCTGTTTCGTGTGGTATCAGTTTCGATTTCAGAAAGTATGCTCTCACTGTCAATGCTACACCAACTGTCGTAAACTGGCACTATATTTAAATTATTTGCTAATTTACTTATATGCATGTCACTGGGATTTACCGAATTTACCACAAAGTTATTTATATATTATAAAACTTTAATTATGAGTCGAAGGTAGTGTTTTTTACAAGGCTGTTTTGGTTAGAAATTCCCCTGAACCTCAAGCAATTTCTCATTCCTAATCGTTACAGTTCAGTGGGAAAGTATGCTCTCACGGAAAGGGACAGGAATATGAAAGTGATGCCATTTGCTTTCATGCATTTTTGGTTCAACAAGCATTCCATTTACATACATGTAACATGTCAGTGGTAGGAATAAAAAAAAAGCAGGAAATAGCAAACAAAGCCAACTCAATATACATATTTAGCAATTGTAGGGAATGAAAATCGTGGTTGATAAGTATTTCTTTATTTTTGTTATGGATAATGCCAGTGTAGGTGCAGTTTTGATATCGTCCGGCAGTGCGTTAAAGATTTGCGCAGCAGTAGTTAAAAGCCCATGTCGCCTCTTTCCGTATTTTGGTTTCTTTTGCATTATGTTATTCCTATACCTCGTAAGGTGTTCATGTATATCATGGTGCTGTACGATTGCTAGATTTGGCCTTATTTTCCTGTTTATTATGTTATACATAAACTTCACCTTTTCAATTTGACTGACAAATCAAAGTAAATTTCCCTGCGAGCTTATAGTCAAATAACGAGTTAGTATCCCACGGTAATCGGTAAAGCACTTTTAATGCCCTATTCATTAGTATTTTACATCAGTTTTCAGCTCTAAAGCGCAATACGATCAGATAAAAATACTAATAGGAATGCGCGACAGAATATGAGCATTGTAAATCATCAGGGGCGCTACATGTCTATGCAAGTTAACATTTATTCTTAATATTCCAATTAAAGGTGTGAGCTATATGCTGCAACCAGCTTAATTTATCATCAATCAGTAGTCCCAAATAATTGATTTCTGCATTTCTCAGTTCTCATTTTCCGTGCTAATTTTAATGCTAATACATATTTATATCGGCTTTGGTTTTCTGACTGAATATCATATACCTACTTGGCCTTCTTCTCGTTTATCATTAATCAGTTCATTTCCTAAATATTTTTAAGTCATTATTCATCACGCATATGAGTCTTTACATATAATATTAATATTGGAAAGTAAATCCAGCTTAAAAAAAAAAACACCCCAGCGCCATGTGGAGAAGTTTTTTGATAAGTGGGATATAGATGAAGGTCTTACAGAATCCTGGAGAAAAATTCCGAATGTTTGTTTCAACCGCTGTCTGGATATCATATTTTAACAATTGACAGTGCGCTATTATGAAAGTATGAATGGCTTGACGGAAAGATTTTCGCTGCTTCAACCGCAAATTCCAAGTGGCTTTTAACTTGTTGAAAAAACAAATCGCATCTGCGAATATTATTCAGAAGATTTATCGCCTACTTTTCATCAACAACTTTTAAGTTTTCGATCCGTGATGCAGGAAAGAATTCGAGAAATTTCAACTATTAGAAAACTATCTGAACTCTCTTAACCATTTCATGTACATGCCCTGCCCATGATGTCAGGGGCGATGCCTACTGGCAATTTTGCACGTGCCCGTGTATGTCAACGGGCGTTGCTTACTGGTAATTTTGCACGAGCCAGTATATGTCACGGGCGCCGTTATCTTTTTTTTAGTTTTTTGTATAATCTTATATAAATAAATATTTTGAATTAATTTTGCTTTCTATACCTACGCCATATTTATAAAATTTTTAAATTATAGTTAGTGAAATCACCCCCCCCCCCCCCAACGAAATTACACTAGCTACGCCACTGAAAATGTGTTTTTTACTTTTTATTATGCATAAGGACTAGATTTTTATCACAAAATAATGTGTTCATTTTTTGCCCAGAGATTCAAAATTAATGTGTGCCTAAAGTGGTTACTTGTAGATATATAGTAGATGCTATAACAAGCCAGTGTCTCGGATCTCTACAGCTCTATTTAACATTACGAGTCACTACAGCAACGACGAGCGTTCATTCAGTAAGCTGAAACTTATAAAGACTTACCTTCATAGTACCATATCACAGATGCGGCTGAATTCTCTAGCGATACTGAGCATCGAAAATGAAGAAAGTCGGAATACATATTAATATTGACAGAGTCATCAAAAGATCGACGCTTCGAAAAGTTGTGAAGAAGGTAAGTTTTACCCTTGTGTATAGAAGTACCTAGTATTGCGAAAATGCTTTCTTGTCATAAAGTCAGATGGCTCCACCTGTACCATTTTGAACAGTTTTGCTCACGCTTCGCTAAAAGCAAAAAGCAAAGATGTGAAACTGAACTGAAGTATTGACAAGGGATTCAAGGGATAAGACGTAAGAGCATAGCCAAACTAAAAACAAACAAAGGCTGGGAAGTAGACAACGCTTCGATAGAATACAAATTCCACGATGGCTGGACCTGATGTAGGGAGGCCAACAACGGTTGCTGGGCCACTAACAGTTTTTATGAGCATAGATCACTGACATGTATAACATAGGCCGCTGACACCACTGAAGTCGTTTACATTAACATGGGATCACTTCTCTATAGTTGTCTTTTTTTTTTGGTTTAACGACTGGATTTCACTGACCTTGAAATAATAAGTTCTATACGAAATACACCATAGTTCAGTTTCAGTTCAGTCGATTTTCCAAATGAATATATAGAATAGAAATAGATGGCAATATAATATTTGTAATCCTTTCTCTGTCTCCCATAGCTACTTTCAGGGATAGGCAGACAAAAATTGCTTAATTTTATTTCCTTAAGAGGAGTCGGTACTCAGCAAAAATTTCAATTTAGATACCAGCGAGCCTATAGGCAATAAAATTTACTATACGTAGGTTTGTGTCCTGAAAGTATGAAAATTAATATAAAATTAGCCTAGACCTAGACCACAAGTAACATTAGAGAAATCTAGCGTAAAAGACAGAAACCCAAAATGCGACAATTTAAGACGACTATGAAAATTTGCAGTTCAAAGAAATTGAAAATTTTTAACGAGAATTAACACTCCTAAATTTTTTTTTTTGCACATAATTGTTAAATATACTATTTTGCTTTGTATTTCAACAGCTTTAAACGAAATATTACAATTTCCAGTCGGTGAAATATCGGAAGAAAAAGCAAGTACTATTAGAGTCAAATAATTAAAAAACGCGACACTAAAAATGAAAAAAACTCGACGTTATTTGCTAGATTTAGGCTTTATCTTTCTAAAATAGTCACAATCTAAAGAAATGAGAATACCTACTAACAGGAATTTGATTTGAAAAAAATCAATTTTTACCATTTTTTACAAGTTTCCGAGCTAATATTTCCATTCCAATACATTTTTTTTTAAATTTTCTCGATGTTATTTACTAGACCTCTTCGTTACCTTTAATTTAAGAAACAAGTCATTATTCTGGTACAAATACATAGTTTGCCAGAAATTCGCATTGAAAAATGTATGAAACTTGCAAATCTTGGTACTGACTCCTCTTAAAAATCGAGTTTAAGGAATATTTGATGTTATCGGAGATAAGCTTCCAATAAAAATAATAATTTTGAATATATCTATTTTTAATTTGTTGAACTTGTAACAGAACTGTTAAAGCAAAAATGAAACTTGAAATTAAGATAGTTTTCACACCCCTGCCAACAAAAGTGGACCCATATGACCCATTTCTTCTTAGAAATTTATAGACAATGTTTCGGGACAATATTTATTCAGTCTGGTGGCCGACTGCAGTTATTTTCAGATGCAATCATACAATGTTATCTCTGCCACCAATGCATAACAATTCTAAGGAAAAAATTTCCAGGAAATTTCTAAGAAAAAATTACATCAGGTCCAGACATATGTAGCTGATTTTATATTGGAGTGAAGCATTGCTTCCTTACCCTTTGGTTACGTCTGCTCTGCAGTAGTAGCGTTTCTACAATACAACAAGGTACTAAGTCAAATGGCGTTTCAAATTGCAATCACTCGGTATATATAGATTTATACACGAGGGTTTTACGTGGTTTTACTCATTAGTTATAAACTTATCAATGTAGAAAAAAAAAATTAAAAAAATGACCCGAGGGCCCATATATCCTTAATTACGCCACTGGGCATGGATGACACTCAATAATGGGGACTCCATGGTGTGGGATTTAAATTCATTGGTATTTTCAATTTCAATTTCAATTTTCTATGTTTATTTATATTTATTTCTGTTTCTTTGGTTTTCTATTTTTTTCGCTTAACTAGTCCAGTTTGAAATAATTTTAAATCTTTGAGATATGTACCAGGTACCTACATATTTGAGAACCACTTCTTTGTTTCCTAAGAAAAAAAAACTCTTGTTGAATTCCTTTATTTGCTCTTCATCTTTTATTTCAGGAAAAGCTTATATACAAGAAATATTTGCGCACCGTAATATTTTTTCAATGTGAATTGGCAAAGAACAAAAACTTTCCTTGAAAATAATATGTACATGCAGATAAGCTCCCAAATGGCAGGTAGCAGTAGAGACCTCGATATTTATTCCTTCGGGGTTTGAGATATTTTATTGAATATACTGGAATATCAAAGAAAAATGCAAAATATTGAGAATAAAAATTCTTGGCTGGAATAAAATTGAAATTTACTTGTTTGTGGTGGTTGTTGTTGTTGTATGGAATTATTATTTGGAGACAAAGCGTACATATCAAAAAGATTTTTTTCTTTTATCATTTATTTTAATAAGATTCTTTCCTATCTTTGAAGAAAGAGGTGACTTTTAAGCATATTAAAAAAAAAATGAAATTAAATAAGCACAGAAAGATAAAAATTGAACAAATTCATGGATGCCACAAATAAGGCAGGTACGAAGCGGAAGAATTTAATCTGGATTTAATCCATTTCTTCCCATTTCCCGGTACTGGTACTTAAAAATTTTCAAGTACAAGTCCAGGCATAGGTACTGGTACTTATAAGTGCCACATATCAGTTTTTAAATACCTTATAAGTACTCATGTACGCACGTAATACCGCCATACCACCAAGTACATACTTATGTTCTTGTTAATTACTTAAGTACGCCTTCTAATAATAGAGGTTTAAGAGCTTTCGAACACTTATATTAAAAATTTTGAAAAATCTATAGCAAGCTAAATGACTGGATGAGGTTTCCATTTACGAAATATCTTAAAATATGTTGGAAAAATATGGGAAATGAAACAGAATTGTTTTTGCTGGTGTTTATACAGTATTTGAATTTGCCTTTAGCAAAACAAGCTTTTCAAATATCGCATTAGATAATGATTCCTTCGTGAAGCATTTACAATACCTGTAAATGGAAATAAACGCTCCACAGGTGCGAAAGGAAGAGAGCGTGGTGTTGCATTTGATTGTTCATCTTCGCAACAATTAAATATCGGTTCAGCATGTCAATTTTTGTCTTACTATCACTCACATAAAACTCATTTATTGAAGAAATTAAAAATAAAAATCACAGCACAACGACTGTAATTTAATTTTTTTGGGAAAAAATCATGGCTGCTATGTCGGTACTCCCAAATCTATATTATTAGAAGGCCTATTTAAATAATTTACTTCGCGTTATGGCGGTATTTGTAGTACCTGTGTGCGTATCTACTTTAGCAGTTATAGGGTACTTAAGCTTATATATGGGACTTATGAGTACCAGTATCTGAACTTGTACTTGAAAATTTTTAAGTACCAGTATCGGGACTTGTACTTACAAAAAAAAAATTTAAGTTCAGGTCCTGGTACTGGTACTAGTACCGTCGTTTCCCCTAACTTTGGACCTCTTATCAGGAATATTTGGATTTATAATTTCTTAAAGACTTAAGACTGTGCCATTTACTTTTGGTACTGGGGACTTGTGTATCTGCACTAAAAAAACGAAGTACAATTTTCTATATTTATTGTGTTTTATGCAGTATATTTAATAAAAGGTGTTGGTCCAAAGTTGAGCTCTGAGTTGTCAATGGTCCATTGACAATTTTTGCACCAGATTTCAAAATTGAGGGCGAGACCAGGGAAAATTAATTTTTTTTATTCCGTGTTAATTTTTTCAATAATACATACATACATGCATGTGAGATTTTAATATAAAATTCAGTTTTAAATATATTGTATTTAAATTTTAGATTTTATTATTTTTGCCCAAATATCTTCAATTTCAGGGATTTTGAAAATATCCCATGATGATGATATTTTCTGGGTTTTTTTACTTTTAGAATGATATCATCTATATTTTGTCATCGATATGCGACCATTTCAGAACGCCCTACATTTCGGAAAGCTTTGTACATTAGTACAATTTTGGCCCATTGTTGGGCACCAACTTCCCTTTTTTTGAAAATTTCAAAATATCTCGATAAGTAGATGCGATACTAATATGGAAAAACTTTATAACTTAAGTCAAAATATCAGAAAAGATAACTATGTGTGTGATATTATGCAATCTCTTGTATTTTCCCCTTTATTGACCTTGCTATAATTATAATAATTTTCCATCAAAAATAACACTTAGATTTCTACTACAAGAACTACTCACTGTGGAATCGAAATCACTACTAAATAAATGCATAGCGTGGCACTGGATGTTTGTTTGCAAACAAGTGGCAATAAGCATAAGACTGTCGATCAAGTAGATATGTGCAACTGAATTTCCGTGATGCCAAAACGGTTGCGCTGGTCCATAGTTATTGGAAACGACTACTTAAGTACTTCACAGATCTGGATTATTGTCGGCTTGTTATCGTATACTCTTTCCTTCAGGTAATCTGAAAGCAAAACGTCAAGTGTGCTCAAGTCAGGTGCGAAAGAGATGGCCAATCAACATACCCGCCTGATTTGGACTAATTATTATTCGGCCGGAAATTGTGTCCTTCAGAATTTCGATCGCTCGGGCATGTGACGTTATCTTATGCTGTTGGAAACCATACCTTCTGCTGTAGAGATTGTTTGCTCAAATTTTGAGACAAAAACCTATTGGTGCAAAGCATGATATATCGCTTCTCCTTACAGTAAAAACATTCTCTGGTGGAATCACTGAACGTAGACGCTAACGTTCAGTGATTCCACCACCAGCTCGATCTTAAAAACTGTTGTGAGTTTGAATTTAGTACGGAATAAAGCGCCAAATTCTTTCCGTACAATTTTCCAGTCACAGAAATACTGATTTCTATCTAATAACTAAGGTGTCGGGATTTTAAGACAAACTTTTCCTTGCAGAATTATCCGAACTGAACTGTCCGAGCTGCGTCAGGTTTCGGCAAATTTTATAGTGCTTTACGAATTTTTGATAGTACACCATATTTGATTCTATTCTTTGAAAGACAGATTTTGTGCACCAAAAGTATTGCGTATATTTATAATTGACGAATTAAAAAAACAAATTGCCTTAACACCAAAACTGTGGTGAAAGACACTGGCTCAGGTTTGAGTCTTCCTCAGTTATCATGGACTTCCTTTTTTGAGTTGCCAATTGTGGTGCAGGACGACATCATTGAGAGCCATCATGCGAGATCTTCAGTGACATGGACTCATTGAGAATTCATAGTGGAATTCGTCACGTCAGTTAATATACATACACATAAAAGTAGGTTTCAGGTAACATTTTTTCCTTTTTTAGTATAATTTTCCAAACTTCTAAAGATCAATCATCAATCATAAGGATTCCCTGAAGAGTTATTATTATTAGCACAGCTTTTCATGAAAATCTAGGCATGCTATGATCAATGGAATGTAAAATAAATCTAATACTTCTTTTGTAGAAAAATGTGTAGTATAGAAAAAAAAACAGTAGTTCTACTCGCGTACTAGCTTGAAAATACAAACTTGTAAAACTTTTTGTAAGTTTTTACTCGAAGGCGTTCGAGTACCTACTCGAAAATTTAGAGAGAAATTGTTGACGTCACTTTTCCCGTCCGTTTAAATTATAAGTTGATTTAACTAGAGAAGTCAAGTAAAAACTTCGAAACTTATTTATTTTTGAAGTTTATAGTTTACTTAAAAAAAATGGAAAACCTGGTACTGCTCTTCCAGTAGAAGTGGAATGTTCTCCAAAAACATTTCTACGTATTCAAAGTGGTAAATTAAATTAGGTTATTGTATCGTATTGTATAGTATCCTCAAAATGACCACAGAAAGTCAGACACAATTAAATTCAAAATTGGAACCACTATTTCGATCTTTCAAAATTTAGAAAATTTTCTCAAGATTTTCTTAATACCCCGATCTACTTGGAAAATTGTAAGTTTAAGGCTAGCATGTATGGAAGTGGCTAAATAAAAATTCATTCGGATCCACATATATAACTAATTACATTGGCGTTTATATTATATTTAGATTATATAAAACATTGCAAAATCAACAATAGCTTCAAATTAGAACAGTAATCAATTTCAATTTCACATAAATACAAACATATTTCTTATTCACATAATTCCTTTCAACAGTAAATGAATACGATTTACCCTATATACTACAGATATATAACACAAATGACCCATTAACTTTATTCGTCCTGGATAAACGCAATAAAAACGGACTAATTATTTCTTTTGATTACCATCTGAAACAGAAGTATACTCATTATTCTGTGTCCATTTCGAGCTATTAGGTTGGCAGAGAACAGGTATGTTCATAGGTATAGTAATATGTATAACCTTGCAACCTTTCCATTAATTAATTATTTCCTGTTTCTTTGCTGGAATTGAATCTTCTTATTCTCTCATGGTTTTGCTGGCTGGTTCTTTCTAACATTAATTCTAATTACAATCAATTAAGAGATTCTTTTCGCATAATAATTAAAAATTTACTCAATTTACTCATACCAACCCGGTAGAAAATATTTGAATCTCTACTTTCCTTTTTCTATAGCAAAAAATATATAAAAAAAAAATCCATTTGCAATCCCTATTGTGTGGGATCCCTTTAAGATTTCTCAAAAATTTCACCATCATTATTACGGTGCGTGTGGGTTACCACCCATATTTTATCAAGGGTTTACTGTTCCTTTTAAAGTGGTTTCAGAATGTTCTAAATGGGATGCTGTCATTTATATGTATATGGTAGCACAATATAAACCCAACAGTTGGTAATTTATCAAATTATCATCCCTCCCCCAACAGACTATCTCAGCGTCAATTATAAAACATTTCAAAGTCTTCGAAATTGAATTAAGTAGCTACATATCTCGGGGGTGCATTTCTATATAATCGCTATGGTGCCATCATAATCCAGAAGGAACGTTTGGGGTTATATTTCGTAGAAGATACGTTCCTGTTGCTCAACAGATTTCAACAATTTAATTTTAACACTTTAAATTTACTTTCAGAGTATTTCCACTACATATAAAAACCACCAGATGAATGGTGTTGACTATATATTTATGTGTGGATGTAAATCACATTGTGCATGAGCTTTTATTGGATTTCGGAACATTCATCTGTCATGAGGGTAGTGTTGGTGGAAATATCGACTATTTTTGTACATAGACGATGCGTTCTACACTAGTTATATGAAGATGACCACTAGTCCAGAGCACTTAATGACCATTTTGGGATGGTCAGGGTTGGTTTGTTGTCGGAATATTTTCTCATAAGCATGGAGTCATTAACTTGCCGCAATGTTTCTCTCCTAACCTAACTTTGTGGGTAAATTCAAAAAGTTTGTAATTACAAAAGAATTTATGGTCTCCGGGGGAGAGGAATTGTTTAATAGGTGAAATATGTTTACTTGACTGTATCTGTGCCTGTTTGAACCCTTGTTAGAATTTATATATGGATATATAGCGGGTTATGGGTTTAGCAGTGCAGCAGTCATTCTAAAATGTTTGTTTTATTTCAAGCCATATTCCTACATTAAGCTTCTTGATGAAAATTCAAAATTGGTCCATCCTAAAATGACTTCTTTCACATATACTTATTTCTCACGCCTTTCAATTGCATAGTGTAGGATTAAAGGTTCTATGAATTTTTCTCCATCCAGAGGCCGGATTCTGTAACACGGAGAGTTGGGCAATTTGGGAGATGAGAATTTTCGTTTTCCCCAATTAAAACTCCTTAACTCTCCATTCGCGATTCTTTAACATACTTGGGGAGTTAGGAAAAACGAACGTCTAACTCTGTGTGGGAGTGCCGTAGAGCGTTGTTTGATATAAAATTAAAGATCGAGGAGAGGGTAATCGGGTGGTGGGTAGTTTGTTTTTGATCGTTTTAATGTCATTACCGCTGAAAAATGGATTTTTTACACTTGGGTTATATACACCCCAGTTCCTATATTTTGCATATATTTCTTCCGTTCTTTGTTTCACATCCATTAGTACTCTGTTGTGAACATTTTTCTCAAAGAAGTGAATTTCCACACGACTTACTTCTTCGCAATGATGTGTTGAAAACATGCCCATTTTTTGATTAAAAAACGGTAATTTTTTTTAACCTTTAAAAGGACTGATTCACTTTCTCTGCCAAAACCATTTACTGGACTTAAAAACTAATTACAAAATTAGGGAACAAAACGTAGATGAAATTTCTTCCTACATACCTACAAGCCGTGCATATTTAAAATTTTTAACCATTTCCGCATGATTTAAATTTTTTTTAGCGGGTGCTTGAGACACCAAAATCTATGTTTCTCTGTAAGTTTTGCATGGATTTCCATAATTGATTTTTGTAAATATATCCAGGATATAATTTAATTTGGAAATTCCTACATATCTAAGTACTTTCACAAAACACAAGAAAACAACAGACAATACTGTCAGTTGAGAAATAAATAACTAAAACAGCCGAGAGTTTTGTCGAGTGGAATAGAGTTTGGTAATTCTCAATACACATTCCTCGAGTTACAGAACTCCAAATGGACAGTTAAGTGTCAAAAGAACTCTCATCTCTCCAACTCAACAACGAGAGTTGTTATAACAGTTAAATAATTCCCAAATTGGAATTCTGTAACTCGACGAATTTGTTTTGAGAATTCCCGAATTCTCTATTCCACTTGTTACCTAATTAATTCTCCGGTGTTTTACAAGTGGAAAAGTAAGAGGAAAAACTTTCAACTGACTGTATTGTCTGTTTTCGTTGTTTTGTGAAAGTACCTAGGTACTTTGGAATTTTCAAATTAAATGAATTAATCATAATTAAAAAAAAAATTATGAATAGCCATGCAATACCTACAGAGATATGTGGATTTTGGTGACTCAAGATACCCGTTAAAAGTTTTATATCATGCGAAAATGGTCAATTTGATCGTCTGCGAGTACAGAAGAGATTATATAAAAATCTTAAATATACATACTCATTAAAGCTTATATGTAGAATGATATCGCATCTATATTTTGTCCTCTAATTAGAGATGTAGTTCTTGAGTCCGATAAATGGTTTCGGAGATAACTGCAAAATAAGTGAATCAATTTTGTTTAAGTTTTAACCTTAATGGCCGTTTTTTAGTAAGTACAACAAGTAAAAAATCCAAAATTGGTCTAAGACCAATTCTTATGCCAGCCTAGGTGAATACCCGCACCAATCACTGCAAGTTTGATCGTTGAAGTGGTTTTTCGCATATATTTCTAGAAGGGTGGGTTCGTTGAACTGTAAAAATTATTATAAAATTTCATAGTCATATTCTGAAGAACTTTTCAGTGCAATAAAAACGTCTAGGACTGATCGTTGTCACTAGATACGTAAAAATCCTAAATTTTTATATGGCAACAGCAAGAAAGCATTGCCCGATTTCGCCTATTTCTGAATTTATATTTAATATTTTTATAAAAACATTGTATATGTACAAAATCTCAATTCTCTACGTTAACACGTTGTTAAGCCGTATCCAAGTACATATGTAGTGAAAAATGAAATTTTTCTATGGCAACCCACGAAGGAGTTACCCGATTTGTCCATTTTCGATTTTAATTAAAATTTTTTTTAGAAACCCTTGCGCAAAATTTCACCTCTCTAAGTACACGCGCTCTCGACTTATCATGTGGACGGACAGACGGACATACAAAAATCAAAATAAATTATAATATTATACTTGGGTGTCCAATCCATTTTGTTCTACGATCGTTATTTCTATGCGTTACAAATGGAATGATAAACTTAGTATACCCTATGATTTTATCTAGGGTATAAAAATGGGTATATTTTTAACTCGTCATTGTGAAGAACTGGTAAGTCGTGTAAATTCACTTCCAATTAGAAAAATCTTTAGAACAAAGTGAAAGAAAGGATTAAATGCATGCAAAATACAGGAACTGGGGTGTATATGACCCACGTGTAAAGAAACGTTTTTGGGGGGTAAAAATTCATCCCTGCCTGACTTCCTTCCTCTATCATATTTGCCCCGAGCTCTAATTTTTCCTAATACCACTACTCATCTCCATTCTAGTAACTGTCTCGACGTTGAGAAGTAATAGACTTATGTACCTTGAATATAAAAATACCAACCCTCTACACCAAAAACTGATACCCTTTATCGTTCCTACCGATTCGCAGCTTTTCACACTTCTCAAATTTTCCCTGATTCTCCAAACATATTAGTGAATTATGAATAGAGAATTAAGGCATTTTAATCGGATAAAACAAAAATGCTTTTCTCCCAAATTCTTCGTGCTACAGATTCCGGTCCCTGGTTGTGCCATATTAGCTGTGGTCTTTTGTGTCCGCAGAACAGGGCAGAACAAAAGATATACAAAAGAACGCCTCATACTTTTTCATAGAAGATTTATAAATGAAGCGAACAGTACAAATTGTTCGCTTCAATCGACAGAACAAATTTGTTCTCTCCAGTATATGGGAGTTCTAGAACAAGGTACACAAAGGAACACAGCTTTGTAACAACGCGCAAAAATAATTTTGGAATTAGTATAAAGGAAAAAGTGAGGACAAGTCGTTAATTTACATAGGTACAAAATGAAAAGGAGAGGACTAAAACTACTACCCTAAGGTACACCAAGATACCACGTTGCGGCGAAAAGAATTATACAACTAAGAGATACTCACCACGTTGCGGCGAACACGATTATACAACTAAGAGATACTACTCAAGACAATGTGCACAAAAAGTTTTGGGAGGGGGAGGATTGTACTAAAATTCGGTGATGTGGATGGAATCAGATTGATAATTTGATTCAAATGAATTTCAATAAATTGCTCGTCTTTGAATTACTCTTTTTAATCAGGCCATATTAGAATAGAATTTCTTATAAAATGTCAAAGCGTTTCTAGTAGTAGTTGGCTTGGCTAAAAACACTGGTTCGAGTCACACTTAATGACTTGATGTTGTTGATATATGTATGTTCGAAAATTTCACGTTGGGGTTTCGTAAATTAAAGACAAAGTGTTACAAATCAGAATACGTCTAGAACCCGAATGCAAAAGTGTAGTTCGTAGGGTGTCGTGGATTACAAGGAGAATCATCATACCGCACATCAACAGTGATGCGCTGGATAAAGTTATGGAAAAACCAACATTGCACTCAGAAAACTGCCCAGAAAGCATCACCTCTGTTCAGTACTCAAAAATGAGGGCCCTCACAGTTACGCTGGACAAATATTTTACCAGTAGATGGTAATTTAATTAATAAGGCACGATTAAAAGGACGGAGTTTATAGTTTAAGTCTAGCATCAAAAGTTACGTACATCCAAATTTTGTTTACGAGTGCTGCCATCTTCATGTTGATATCGGAAACTTTCAGACAACCCTTATATGTATTTTCTCTTAACCAAAATGTTCCGATCCTCAAAAATAAATGCGAAGCATTAAATTTAATTCCATACCCAATAGCTTCGAGACTCGCAGAGAACAAGTATCTTTACAATTTACTATAGTAAACAGCACTATACTTGAAAGGGACAGGAACAGATTTTACATAAGCCGTGTTTTGCATGAGTTCTGTCTCTTAGTTTTGGTTTTGGATCTTTCGGTCTTTTTTTGTCAATAACTTTGGGTAATTTTGTTAATCTATAGGTCTATTTTTCGTAATTTCGTTGCAGAATCGGACGTAAGAAGGAACATTTTGGATTAGACATCTTGGATGTACCTGTTTTTACAAGCACGTAAGGAAACAATATTTTTATAATTTTGTGTAAATTAACTATACTCAGTAATAACAAGTTTTATATGTGGAGATGTTATAAATCATTTATCCGTCGAATTTTTTTGATTAAGCTGAAAACACCGTTGCGCCGAAAATATATTTCGAAGTCGAAGAAGATCCATTCAATCTCCACTGATTGGTCCGTAGTGAGTGTGAAAAAGGCGAAGCCCTGCTTTAATGTCTGACGTGACATTAATTTGGGGCCCCACGTTGGGCGTATTTGGAATTTTTTTTTGAAATCTCTCAATCACTGGACAATTTTATGCACACATTTTTAGATAATTATAAAACATAAATTTTATTTTGTTTTAATTAATTTAAAAAAAAAAATACAAAATCGTAAAACAATTTTTTTTATACTTACTAATAAATTTCACTTTTTTTGATGCTCTTGGCTGTTTCGATCGAATTTTGTTGCTTTTCTTAATTGGTGCTGATCTTCTTGATGCAACAGCTGTGTACACGTATCGCACATTAATTCAAAAACAAAAAATCCAATTTGCAGCATGAAAAGGAATTTTTCAATGTAAAAATAGAAATAGAAAAATACCAGAAAAATTTTTCCTATTGTTTTTGTTTGTTTTTTCAATTTCACGTAAAGAGCACACACAATAATCGAACTTCCCATCTTTCGAAGGATTTAGAATAGAAATCCATTCCAGAACTATATTCTTTGTTGGTATGATAAAATAATAAGGATTCTAGTCAGGCCAAGAATTTCTTATTCAAAGACCATATGTGTACTGTACACCATTCCACCCCATCCCGATATCTGGTCTACTATATTTTCACATTAAGATAAAAAACACTTTACCACAGATGCATAACATACAAAACATACATAGAACGCGAAAGTTTTCATTTTTCATTCCACAATAAATAATTTTCAAAGATGAATAGACTCGTGGGAAGGTGAGGTGGGGGGTTAGGGTGCAGAGATAGACTATCATACACATATCTGCACTAGATTGTGAGAATACTGTTATAGAAAATTTACATTTACCTTTGTAAACTCCCCCTTTGGGACACAACTTAATATTTCGATTCGAAGCTATTAGAGAAAATCGAAAGGCAAAAGAGAAATTTATTAAGGTGCAATCTCCATAATTGTTGTAGTATATGCGGAAGGAAATGATGTGGCGACATGATACCAGCAGGGATGCTTTCCCTCATACCAAAAGTACATTAAGGAGGGATAGGTAAGGTAGGAGGAATTAATTTATTGCTTTCGGTGAAATTGAGAAGATTTGTAAATTAATCTCTAGTTTCGAGATAAATCTGTTTCAATTTCGCTACTTTCGAAATTAAATTGGATTTAGAAAATTATTGCATGCACTTGAATCAAAATGTTGAATTGAAGTGATGTGTATATGGTAACCAACCATGCAGTAGGTACTTGTTATTGATGAATTGAAGTGATGATGTAATGAAATGTAATGAAATGAAATTGATTTGATTAGTTGGTTATCCAACTCCGATAAAGTATTGACAAAAGCTCCTGATTGCCAATTTGTTTTAAAACTATGTATGTCCTATTATTACAGGGTTGTGTCATGATTAATATTTTACAAGCTAGGATGAAAACATACATATTGCTCGAGGTGAAGGAGAGGGGCGTTTGAAAGGAATGGCAGGTGGTAGATTTTCTTTAATAATTTATAAATCATCTTATAACATTTTATTAAATATACAAGGTGTTATTCGAATAGTTTACAGTCAGCCAGTTATGCATAGGTCTATAGTTAAGAAAAAAAAAATTATATGACTGGTGGAGGTGAATCTTCACGGTTTGGGAGCTATGAGGGTTAACAATTGTTTTTTTTTATTCATTTTTTATAAATCAAGAAAAAGTGCAAAAAACGCAGAAAAGGTTACATTTTGTGATTGGTCATTTTAAAGCGAAAATAAATATGAAAAATTGGTCATCAACGTTTTTTTTATAAAAATAGTATAGTAAAAAAAAAAGAAGAAAAAACGATTTAAATTTCGAAATTTCAATTTTGTTGAATCATAAATTCAAAACGGAGAAAGAAGAACAGAGAAGAAGATGGAAAAAATGTATAGACCATTGGAAATGTCTAGGGTGTATCCAAAGTCTTCGGGTACAAGACCACATACAGGACACACTGTATAATGTATGTATGTATGTAATTCATACAAATTCAGAAAAATTATTTTCTCAGCTTGTAGATAAAAACCTTTCCAGGTATGCTTATAAAAATTGTTAGCCAGTCACAGGTACCGAAATCAATTCCAACTCTGTTGGATTGGAACGGTACTTGGTCAAAAATAGTACCTAAGTAAAACATAAAAAAAAACTAGTAGAGTAAATTCCAACGCTCTGTTATATAGCGCGTGCATGGCGTTGCTTGTTTACTATTTTGCTACGTACTTCATCATATAAAACCATTGTCGATTCTTAATTCTACCGAGGCTGGTTTTTTTTTAAAAACTATTAATTTATCTGTGAATATATCTTTGTCACTCTCTGCCGAAACTTTCTCTCCGATCATTTCTAGAATATGAGTAATAATGGATTTCTGCCATCGCTATTGCCTATTACCCGTAAGACACAGATGCTCCTATAAGGATCACTCTTAGGTCTATTGTTATTAACAGTTTCTTGTATGAATGAAGACCGTACTACGAGAAATCAAAATCATTCTTTTAATTTTTTTTTCTTATTACTCTCCTAGTTATACCCAAGACAATACTTTGGTGTATACGGCAGGCAGGAACCGAAGCGTACTGATGAGTATACGGTTTCTGCTGATACGAAACGCCCTCTTTTACTAGAGAACTTTCTTTTTCAAAGATTTTTCGTTTGTAAACAATTTTTTTCCACTCAATTCTCTAGGTGCAAATTTGGCAGCAAACTCGGTCAATTTTCATATTGACTAAATTCGCTATGAATTTATTTCATAGCTAAACTCCTAGATAATTTAAGTATTTCATCACAACCATAAATCATTACTTTCAACAACTATATTAGTCTAAGAAAAATATGTATTTTTTTTTCTTCTCTCTGTTAGGTAGATATATTTCCCCTTGAGAATGGAATTATTTTATACCGTCAATTCCGCGGCCCGCCCTCAACTTTAATAAATATCACCTTTAAACGAGAGCGCGAAATTACCTTTTCTTCTGCTGATTAAACGTTTATTTCTGCCACTTATGCTCCATCTTACCCCCGGTAAATAAATTCAAGCAAATCAACAGCTGGAAACGATAAGAACGAAGCGCAAAGAATATAAAAGTTAAGAGGGAGCAAGCAAACGGAGCGGTACAAAACAACAGTATTGTAGTAAACCATCGACCTAAGGTTAAGAGAAAATTGCGCCGCCGAACACCAACTACCCCTCATCCCCCTTAGGTTATGTAGCAGACGAATCTGTAAAGACGTTCTATTTTCAGCTTTTCAGCAAAGATATATTCATTGATAGGTGGCACTGCCATGTATTCTACAAATGGTGTAGATTAAGGGGGGGGGGGGGGCTTTTCTCTGCGAATATACACGTATTGAAATAATGAACCCCCGGTTTATAAATACACCAGCAACAAAACAACAAATGTTGCAATCATTTCCAGATCCTTTGTTAGGGCACTATGGATGGAAAAGATAAGGGTGTCAAAGGTGGCAATTTTTCGGTGGTAGAATGTATGAAAGAAAAGGGTCTGTATGCATACAGCTAAACATGAAAAAAAATCTTTTGAATAAAGAAGGTTTTTAGAAAATTGCCGTTATAAGAGAAAGGTAAAACTCCATCTATATCTATATATGTATGTATGTGTAGTTACAAAACGGAAAACACCATGAAATTTACTATAATACAGGATAAAGCTAGCAGATGAGAGAAGAGAGTGGTGGTGACGATATATATTTACCTACAGAAATTCTTATTGTCCTGTCGGGAGGTTCACTTTATTTCCTTCCTGCTGCTATCCATAGAAATTCCTTTTGTGTGTCTGTAATGGATTCCCAAAATGCAGGATAAGGTAGTGGTGGTGGTAGTTTCATTTGATATTGAACTCCGTCATTCCAATGCGTGGCAGCAGGTGGCAAAAAGAAATGAGATTATGTCGCCCTTTATACCTTTGCTTGTCAACCAACAACGCCCGGAAGCATGAAAAAAAAGTCAACAAACAATCTGCTGATATTACAAACGTGCCGAGCACGAAATAGCTTAGTATCAATTCCCATGCTTTTTGGAATTTTATAAGCTTTCAGAACATTCAAGTAAGAGAAATGCTGTATGGATTACAAATGAACTGGGTTTTCGTTATGAAGGGTTTTAATGAACTTTTGGAAATGTGAAAGGTTATAACTTCTTAGAATATATTGAAAGTAACCGTATAATCATAAAATTCTAGATTAGCTGTGATTGGCTTGTTCTAATTTTTATTTGCGGTTAGGCTACTTCCAGTAAGATCTCACTTTTGTAAATTATTCTTTTTTTTCTGTTTTGAGGGTTTTGATTTTGAATATTTTTCTATTGGCCTTAGTTCCGTACTATTTGGAGAACTCACTTTCTTGGTTGGTACTACGGGTATCCATTGGGCATCGTAGAAATCTCTCGCTTTTCTGCCGTATAGTGTCAAGTTGCTAAATCCGGACAAAAGAAAGCTGATGCTTCATGCTTTCTGAAGAATGGAAGTAGGCGCTTCTGAAGACGCTCCTTAAAGTACACATCTATGTTGATTGTGTCTGTTGTCATGTAAAGTGATGCTTTCTGGCCGCACGCATACATATTGCTTACCAAATTACGTAATTACAAGAAAATTTGGTGCACGAAGGGGATCTGAGCTACCGCTCTTTTTTTCAACATAAAATTCCTACCCTAGAAGCTGGTTGAAGTCCGCTTTCACCTATAACTCATAATACAGCAGTTGAATTTCGTTAGGAAATTTTCATACAAAATCTGGCTCCTTGATTTGGTAACTTGATTGTTTTCTGGTGTTCTGTTTGGTGTTTTCTGATCACCATGCAACTTCGTAGGCCTTCTCTTCCTTCGATGGACCGTAGCAGATTATGTTCCAGCTTTATTAGCCATATCTCTCAACGACATGTTGAGATTTCATTTAATGTTGTCTACCACTTTTTTGGCCAATTTTTGGTCTACTGAACCTAATATCCTTCCTGACTCGGACTTTCTCTGGACACTAGAAGATTCCCGAAATTTACTGATATTTTCGAGATTTTTAACGTTTTAGTTAAGCCTTTTTGAGACATATTCCGGATTTTCCATATGTGTGGAAAGAATTAATTTGCGAAGTTCTTCTTGGCTGACTTCCATTTTCACTGCATAAGAGCTTTACACTTAATTGCTTGCAAAAAACAATCACATTCCTGGTTCTTATCAAAGCACGATGAAAATAATATGAACGGTCATTTGACATGCTTGTAGTACAAGAGAACAACTTAACAAATTATTCACTTGACATTTTATGTACCTTCTAGTTGTCTATTGGTGATTCTTCTCCTCTCAACCAACAACGCAACTGGTTCCGAAGCATAAATTCCATTCTATTCTAGTAATTTTAATCTGTCATATGATTTTCCAAGCTTTCATATACCTAACCAGAAGCTTCGGGTAAGTTGGTAGAAATGCAGCAATCCGCTTATTCTACTTTGATTGATAGGGTAAAAAATTTGAACTTCTGTTTTAAATCTCGTTTCGATAAATGATCGAATACAGTTCGATCTTCTATTATGTTACTGATCGCCACAACAAGAAACTACTATCACAAAGATATGTTTGATGGGTGGTAAAAAAGTCTGTTGAGATCTATAGAGATCTTTGTTGATATTTCACCACTCAAGTTCATCAGAGACTATGTCCAAGGTAATCATGAACAGCAATTCGTACATAATCGTGGCCTTGAGGTAACCATTTCAAATTAAATCGAGTAAATACACTTTTCTAGCAAACGTCCAAGTTATGTACCTAAATCTAAAAATTCTTTTCTTTAGACACGAGCAGAATATTCTAAAAAAAAAAGTGTTAAGTTTCGCTAAGCGAATCAAAGTTCTAGTCCGAGAATCCCTGTGCACAATATTAGAATTGGTAATTATTTGTCTTTAATACAGTTGTGTCTTAAAAATACCATCGGAGCACTACATTCCAAAAACTTACGTTTTTGGTTAACCATGGGTCAGTAAGACCCCGTCGCACGAAAAACAATATAAAACGTAAAATTTGCGTGAACCAAAAAATATTTACATTGCACATTTTTGATGTAGCGTCGACTTACGTGAAGAGGTCCCAAATTTGTTTCTAAAAGTGGTTCGTAACTTTCTAAAATTCTATCTGCAATTTTAAAACAAAGCTCTCCTCTCCCTCCCCAGCAATTCCATTCAGAACAAAATTTCACGTCGAAATAAATGACATTCGAAATTTTTACAGTTATTAGCTAAATTATACACAAGTAGGTAATTGTAGTAGTAGTAATGGAGCAATCAAAATTAATTTTATTATCGTTAACTTTGTTTTTTTAAACTCTTCGTATACCTCCATTGTAACGAGACAATAAGTTTTAATGAAGATTATAGACATATCAACCACCACCACCCAACAAAAGTAACCGCAATCCAATCAATTTCATAGTTGAATTGGAGTGGTTTTATTACAAAAATTTCAGACTATAATCATAAAATTAAATGTTTCTCTTCCCTTACAACATGAGTTCTATCGATTTACTATAAAAAAAACCAACTGGATTAAGTTGAAGCCAATAAGATTCTAAGAGAAACGGAAAACTGCCAGAAACAGACTTGATGCTATTTACAAACACAACACTACCCAAAACCTAGCACAGCAACCATGAAGAAATTATTTAGTATGCGGATGTCCTTTTCTTTCTCTCTGAATGAGAAATCTTTGAACTCTGCGCTTTCTTTTAGCTTTGAATTTTAAGATTTTTTTTACCCATACCAACCATTTCCATAGAGTTATGAGAACAAAAAAAAATACAAATAACCTAAACGAATATCATCTGTGTGTCATATACTCTGTATTCAAACTGCTCCGTTTCTAAACAACTCAAGTATGCAAAACAGGGAGAAGATATGCAGCATCTGGTGATTCTGGTCCTGTCGTCTTGATTTTTTTGGTCTTACTTCACTCGTAGCCAGAGAGCTCTTTATCCATTTTTTTTTTTTTTATATTTTTGTCGTTTTTTTTTTGTTTTGCATTATTTTAGGGTGTTTCAGTCAGGAAATGAATATAAAAATCGGACCATAATGTATATGCATATGTAACTATGTGATGTACATAAGGGAAAAATTCTATCAAGTGTGTATGGTTCTCAGACTTATTTTGAGATTTCTCTAGAGATGAAGTGTGATGTCGATGGGGCTTATAAAGAATTTTGCTTATACTACTGGAGGTAAAGGACATCGTCATAAATGGATACTTCGATCTTCTATTTGAAATGACCTCGGGTCCTTTTATTTGTTTCTACATACATGCTTTCTCCTAGTTAAGTGAATCTGTCGTTTCCAGATGGAGTTTTATCCTCTTTATTCTTTGATTTAGCCTTGGAGAAAGTTTTTTTTTTTATAGAAAATAAACAGCTTTCAGAATTCTAGATGATGATCACAAACCCCCTAGAGGGCGGGTCTTCTTTGTCTTACATCCATTCTATCTACACCAAATCCTTGCTCAATTAATAGAGAAATTTTCATATGTAAATTCATCCACAAATTAGAAACATAGAGCCAACCGGAATACAGATAGGCACCATGTAGCTTTCAATAGTTTATATGACAAAATATTTCAAAATACGTTGGGAGATTGACAGGAACAGGAATAGGAAGTATAAAACATGTTTGCCTAACAATAAGGCTAAAGTTCGATGTCCTATGCATTCGACAAGAGTTTTACCATTTCTGTATACAATATGTATAGTATGTATATGGAAACTTGCTCAATTGATCCGATTTCGGTTTTCTGGTTTTGTTAACAACATTTTTGAAAGTTGATATTACTTGAATCATAAAAATTGTAGCTTGCAAGTGGGTATCTCTTTGCAAAATTTCCACTTCCCAAAACATCAACTCACTCTTTCCCAGTGATTCTTGTGAACTTTTACTGAAACTTACTGGATATATTAATGCCAAGAATGCTTAGTGGCGGTGAATCGTAAATTAATACACCCTTTAAAAATATAAACGGGCGTGGTTAAGTGATGAAACGATGAAACAAATTGATTTATTCAAATTTCTACTTTCTCCGTTTAGAGAAGAAAAAAAGCAATGATAAAAATTATCAAACGACAAAGCTCTCAAGCATGAAATCCACGATGCAGCATCGCAGCGAGATATTGGTAGACCGATTTATTTGATCTTTTTAATAGAGGCCAAATATAAAATAATAATCTCCCTTGCCAACTTGCCTGATTGGACTTGATTGCACTTGATTTAACAGTGTTGATCTTGTAAAACTGTTTTAAAAGCTTTCGACATTATTTCCTTTCACTTCTTCGCAGTTATTGAGCAAGAAAACGGGGCTATACATGTTAAGCTGTTTGTTTTTTTATGAGGTACCTCAAGGATCAATTTTAAGACCACTGCTTGTCCGATGATCTTCGCAATCTAGTAACAAGTTTAAAAATACATATTTATATGTAAGTAAATAGTTCGGGAGGTAGCGTTGCAAATGAAAAAGTCATAGTATGCCAGCTGATTTTGATATCGATAATTGATCTCGTACAACTAATAAATGAACCGTCAGCTGCTCAAGTAGCGGTGGCTGTGGGTGTGGGAGGCTACGAGGGTGGTAACATTTTTTTTGTTTTTTTCAAGTATAGTATGCCGGCTGGAACTTTTTCTATAAACACCCCACCGCGGGTGCCGCATTGGGTGCCGCTTGGTTCCTGGTTATCTATCGAAAAAGATAACAATCGATCGGCATAAAAACACCACCTAAAATGCAACCATAATGCAACCATAATATTTTTCTTATTATCAAAAATTCAATTCTACTCAGCCGAGTAGGATAGTTTACACTACAGTTCACGGAATTTGTTTGTGGTCGTAGAAGTAAAAATGATGCTTATTGCCCTGGACATGTGTGTCTTAATGAGGGCAAACTTGAGGGCATGATCAATAAAATCCACGATATTACATATTGAACGTCTGCCGAGATAGCTAAGATTGTAAACATCTCAGGCGAACATGTTATTTATATTCAACGACAAGAAAAAGCTATTATCAAAATTGATAAAAGGCGGAATCTCGCGACAATTTCGAAGTAGCATTTGGACATGCTCAACTGAAATACAAATGAGTTTTTGTAGGTTTATGTTGTAACCGCTAATGAAATATACCTTATATCTAAAAAAAAATCCGCATTGAATGAAGTAGTCATCGCTGAAAGAAACGCCGATTTTCAGAGATTTTTCATATTTTTTTGAAGGTGTATTGCAATAATGAAAGACTGCGTTAAAAATTAAATCGTTCAATTCAAAGTCACTGACAGAGGTCGTACATCATTGATAAATAGAACAAAAGAGACTAGTCCATATCTGCTAGAATGGATTTCTTGCAAGATCTTACTTTTAACACTTGTCATATTACAAATTAGGAACAGATCTAATGTCGCCAATTCGCTTTCGTACATAAAAGACTAAATATAATTATTTATACCACGCGATGAAAAACATAAAATGAAAATAATGAATCTAGCATATCTTGCTGATCCCCCTTCAAAATCTATACACGTTTGCTCTTGGAAAAAGGACCAAAAGGCCAAGATTAACTGCAAATTATTCCATAAAATGATATGTCGAGAGTAAGCTAATCTTTTTGTGCAGATTGTTACCAAACAAATAACTACATAATAGCTGTGTTCTTTTGTCTAGCTTGTTCTAGAACTTCCATATACTGAAGAGAACAAATTGTTCGGTCGATTGATTGTACCTACTTGTACTGTTCGCTTTATTTATAAATGTTCTATGAAAATGTATGAGGCGTTCTTTTGTGTATAGTTTGTTCTGCGGACACAATAGGACATATCTATATTTTATGACACATTTGAGTTTAGGTATAGTATTGGTTAAAAAAAATGGATTTCTAGACTTTCAATTATATTCAAAGCGATAAATCCGCTCTATCGAATGAACCTATTGGTCGTAGCCGTTTATCTGTTTGGATTTGTAAAAATAAAAAGTCCGTTCTATCAAATTAAGGTAAAAATGTACAAGAAACAATAGATGTCTGTAAATAATACATTCCGGCGTATATCGAAGAAGACTACTAAAGTTACTAACACAAAGAATTTTCAATTCAGGAAAACTCTTAAGGCATTACATTAAGTAGGTACTCAAGGGAGTTTTCGAGTTTTTAACTTAACTTTGTTCATGAAACTCTTCCATTCTTATCATATTTTGTTAAGCTCAGGGAAACTAAGTTAAGTAAAAAACAAAAACAAAAAAAAAAGCAAAAAGGACGAAAAACGAGATCAGGTCCCGCCCGACAACAAAATATAAAAAGTTTTCAAACACACTTTATAAGAGGTAAATTCAATTATTGTGAGTTTCATTTCATTCTGACAATAAATTTGGCTTACTTAACCTTGCTGGTTTTAGACTTAAAGAAAAATATAGTAAAAAAAATATTAAATCAGAACAAAAAAACAGAGTTGATTTTAATCTTTCTGTAAAAAAAAAAATCTTTAAAAACAGGTGGCAGCTATAAATCCTAATGGACCCATTATCTCCCCCTCCCCAACAGAAGTCCTGACAAAATTAATTTGTCAGAATTTATTTAAACAAATAGCGTCAGCTTAGTACGAACATTTTGCATTTTACATAAACCTAAAATTTATTGGAAAAATCAGAGGGTGCACGAAATGGGTATTATAAACTATAGTGAGGGAGGGAGACGTGCTCGAGAAGGGTAAGTGTCGAAATGTGCTACGAATGAAGGTAGTCAATTTAGGTGTAGAGGGAGCTACATAGACTATAGCGCATCTATTTACTTAGAAATGTCTTCTTTGCTTCGTGGAGAATTTTCTCGTTTTTTTTTCTTTTCTTTTTCCTACTGTTTTTCCTTTTATTTACTTTTCTTGGTTTTCAAAGTCCTATTACTCCCGGGGCTATCGGAGAGATGTATACTACAAGTAAGATGATGAGAAGATGGTGAAGCTCTATAACCATGCCCTGCCCATCCATGCTATACTATAGATCTGTGCGGTAGAAATGAAATGTTTCGCAGCAACACCCGTTTTTGCTTAAAGTTTATGTCGTCGTCACGTGCAAAAGGCATTTTTCTTGTTTTTCCTCGTTTTTTTTTTCTTGTATTAGCGTGGAGGAATGGGATATATGTAGGAAGAAAAAAAATCCAAGGTGGCTAAACTTATAATCATTGAAGGATGTGTAGTATACGGGAGAGAGAAAAAAAATAGAATTCTCAATGCTGGCAATTTATGGAGAATAGCTTAGACTATTTTTTTTGCCCTATCTCTCTTTACTTGCGTGGCATGCATGGCATTCTTCTAGCATATTGAAAAAAAAAATTAAATCTCCTGTACCTAAAGATGGATATCTCCCAATCTACGTGAATATATGGCAAATCTTCTAAATGTTTCTCCTCTCTATCTTCATCCTACTTTATATTCGCCTTTGTGAACTAATCCACTTTTATATCGTCGTTATATTATAAAAGCAAGATATAAACGCGTCTCAACAGATATAGGGGAAATAACATGCGTAATATGTCGTAACGTAATGGAATTGTCACAAAATGATGTATGTATGTATGTGCATTACAAATCCTTAAGGATGACTATTTGATAAGACAAGAATAGATGAGTCAGAAAATTTTCCTTTTCCCTTTATATCTGTGTATATTCAGGATATAATTAATTGCTGCTTAATGTTGATGACTTTTCCAGCGATTTGGAAAATTGACCGTGTGCATCTCTTTTGAAAAAAGTGTATCTGCTACATTCGTTTCTATTTATAGACCTATTAGCGTATTTTTCTCAATGCTAATGTAGAGTTATGTAATTAAGTTGAAACTGCGAGCTTTCTACCTCTGTAAGGATCAGTTCTTGGGCCTCTATTATTTTGTATATAAATCAAGGATCTCCATAATGAATGTGATTAATACTTGAATACAGTGTCCAGTTACACTGGAAGATTGCATTTACAGAATAAATTTTGACTTGGTCAGAAGACTTTCAACTTTAGTCTTGCATTTTTTAATTTCTGTTAGTATCTTGCAGATTAAATTTAATTGATCTCAACAATTTTGATAGCTTTGATTTAATGACGTGAAACGATGGATTTTAGTAAGAGCAAGGAAACAGAGAGCAAGTCGGCCAATAATGCAAAAAAAAGTTTGATTGCATAACATCGAGAAATCTATAAAAAAAAACCCGTACATATTAGTAAAGTTTTCTTGATCCTTTTCAATACATTGTGAATGCATATCGAGGGCTTTCATCCTAGTATTAATAATAAAAAAAATGAAAATTAAAAATATTCGTCAAAGTAAATTTTGGATCGTCAACCACTATTTAAACAAAAAACCGCTTATTCTACGGCAAGAAAAACGGAGAAAAAAAATCTTCAAATCCACCACACCCGAAAAATCTGGATCTCTCCGATTTTGCTTAAATCCACTAAATGTAAAAAAATTGATTTTCTAAAATCAGCAAAACAAAATGATTTTTTTAAATCCTTCAAAAAAAGGATTTTCTTTAAAATCCGCCAAATCCAGATTGTGGAGAAATGCCGAATAATGGATTTAAGGAAAACTTACGACAACAAAACAGTTTTTAAGATATTTAACCTGTTTGCTTCAAATTCCGCGAAGCAAGTAAATTGGAAGGGTTTTCGGCTGTAATCATGGCCGTCTTTAACCAAGTGGGTGCCCAGGGCACATTAGCACAGCTAAAATATAACTTAAAATAGGTTGTCTTACTGTTTGAAAAGATAGTCATCGGTTGATCTACTATCGCAGGGGCTAGGAGCCCCATGTATATCGTGGTCCTGTGCCCAGCGAGCCCATACGTAAAGATGGCACTGGCTGTAATCTAACATGCTGGATGTTGGCCCCATTGACATAATAATAATTTTTTTTGCACCTATATTGTTTGTCCTAGAAAAAGACGTTTAGAGAAGTGACTGAAAAATAATTACTCGCCAAAGTATTTTCAACTGTGAAAAGGTGGTTTATAATGTGTGAAAAAAAGTGTTTTTTTTTAGAAAACGAAATATCTTTGACGCGTGTAATCGATATAGGATACTACTTTTTATGTTACTTCCCAAAACTGGATTTTTATGACAAATTTAACAATTTCTTTAAAAAATTTTTATTTTTAAATGCCAACAATGTTTAGTTCGATATTCGAATATTACACATATTTTTACAAATTCAATTTTCGAAAATGTCTTTTCGAGTTTTGGACCTGTGTGTGACAAGTGTTTTTTGTTTTGTTTTGATTTCAGGATATACGGGCCAGGGGCAGGGAAAACGTACCCTTAAAGCTATTTTGGTTTTCTCTTATAATTGGTGTAATTCTAATATATGTATATTAGAACTTTCATTCCATTTAATTTTTTTCATTTTCGAAATTTTTCCAAATCAAAAAAAAAAATTTAGAGTAACATTAAAATTGTGTAGTGAGTCCGGTACATTACCACTAGAAAATTACTCAAAAGGAAAGAGAGCACTTTTTCACCTACGTCAAAACCGATATCTTGACATGAACTAACTAACTAATTTGACCTGAATTTACAAATTTTGATTTTAATGAATTTCTAAAATTGAAAAAAAAAGTGTATTATTCTTATATTATTTATTGAAACTCTGAAATTAAACGTAGAAAATCTCGTTTCTGTTCACTGCTCAAATTTTTTTTTTTTTTTTTTTTTTTTGAAATTTTCCGAGTGATTATTATTAATTTCTTGACGAATATTTTCTTCCAATGTTAGAACCCATTTGTGAACAAAGTTTAATTTTTGTTATATTTTGGATCGTTTAGTTGTTGAGAATGTATAAAAGACACTTTTATTTTCACTTCTTAGAATTTAAAATACGGGCGGTGCGAAAACGCACCACTGGGCTTTGTAAGAACAAAACAAATTACAGTTTTTATATACTTCTAAAAATTTGTACTTTTAGTCATCTTTATTCAAACTAAAGTCTTTAATAGTAAATAACAAAAATAAACAAATTCTATGTAAAAAAAAAAACAAAAACAAAAATGATTTCATGGTACATTGTGAACACTTACTCGGTAGTTAGATATATGGTTATCTGAACCGATCAACACCTCGCATATACACACTGTAAAAAGGCACAAATTGTTGCCACAAAGTTTAGGGAATATGCCATAAATGTAGGGGATGTTCCCTACAGTCTAGGAAATATTCCCTACAATTATAGGGATTTTTTCTTTAAACTTCGAGGCAACAATTTGTGCATTTTTACAGTGCATATTGTACACTTTAAAAATGTTAGGGTGCGGTACATATCTATTTTTTGCTCTTTCTGCAAATATCTTTTCACGTGGCCTACCTAATCGTCTTTCCATCTGGTTATTATACGCTCGTTATCTCTGTCAACAAAAGATTCATGTTGTCCGTGTTTAATTTGTTGAACACTTTTTTATCGCTCATGCTGATGTTATTTTATCCACGCACCTTCAGATATCATAGCTCTGATTTTTTACTCGAATTTTCCTAATTAGTTGCTGCTCTAGATTAGATTAGATTTGTGAAAGGGTTTGTAGGCGTTATCCTCGCTATCACTGCGACCTGAAAGATCTATTGTGAGTCCCCGTTGCATTTACTCTCTTTCTAAGTTCAGACTGTTAATAAAGTCTAGAACCACACGTAGGTTGGCCGAGGAAAAGCATGTTCGAGGTGTAGTAGTCTCCGCCTGGCCAATGCTTTGCAGTTGCATAGCAAGTGTTCCGAGGTTTCTTGAGCATCCTGACAGAAACGGCAGGTTGAAGCTTCAGCCAAACCCAGCTTGTTTAGGTGATACCGGAAGGGGCAATGGACTGAGAAGAGGCCAGCAATCATTTTGAGCTCTGTTTTTCTAAGGAGTTCTTTTGTTTTTCCGGCAGAGGTGTCGATGAACTCTTTTGCCTGACGAAGTCCTTGTAGCCTTTTGCAATACAGGGATTTTTGTTTATTCTCCCAGTCGTTTATGGCAGCTCCGAGGTAGCACTTTGAAGTGCCACAAAATGGCTCTGGTAAGACAAACTGAGTTTCCGCTCTAATTTTGTCTAGGCCATCAGCAATTTCATTGCCCTTGTGGCCCTCATGTCCAGGTACCCACATGAGGATAACTTTGTTCCTCCTTGATAAGTTTTTGAGGGTATGTAGATATTTCCAGATTTGGCAGTGTAGGACTTTAAGGCCTAGAGAGCAGCTTGACTGTCCGGCTCTTTAATGCAGATATTGGCGCAGTCTACTATGGCCAATACCTCGGCTTGGAATACGATAGGGGTAAAGCCCAGAGCTTTTGATATATGGCATTTGGGGACGTATACGCCCAGTCCGACTTCATTGTTCGTTTTTAAACCGCCTGTGTACCACGCCATCGATCCTTGTTGGAAGGACGATTCAGTGGAACACCATTGCTGTCGGCCTCCCAGAATCACTTGGAATGGTCTTACAAAATCCACCCTGGGTGTGATTATATCAGATATTGTAGTCATTTTCTCGAAGCCTATCTGTTTTAAGATACTTAAATGACCAACCAGATCTCCTGGCTTCAACTGTTTCTCCTTTGGCACTCTAATAGCACTGGAGATCGCTTCCTTTTTCACCTGCAAATGTGGGGGGTGGAAGGTTTAGTAAGGCTTCCATGGCTGCTGTAGGACAGGTTCTCATGGCACCAGTTATTCCTAGACAGACAAGCCGCTGGGTTTTTTGAAGCAGAGCCTCAGCCATTTTTTGAGTAGTTTTTGGCCACCATGCGAGGGACGCGTAGATGACCATGGGTCGAACAACCGTGGTGTACATCCAGTACATCATTTTTGGCTTCAGACCCCATGTTCTGCCAATTAAGCGACGAAATGTGTAGAGAGATCGCACCGCTCTATCCGTCACTCTGGACAGATGGGAATTCCAGGTAAGATTCTTATCTAGAGTTACCCCCAGATATTTGACTTGGTCTGAAAATATCAATTCCATGTAATCAAGAAGAGGAGCCGTTAGTGAAAGCTTCAATCTGCTTGTAAACGGTACGATAACCGTCTTATTGGGGTTTATGCTAAGGCCTTTGTTTGAACACCACGTGCGGACTTTGGATAGGGCATTTTGTATGAAGTTCGATATGATTTGATCCTCTAATTTTCATTTCGAAAGTAAGATCGTCGAATACGACTTCAGCTTCCGCTTAAAATTGATTACAGCTCATCCGATTTGGATCGTCATTCTCCTCATCGTCGAAGTCTTCATCTGTACAATAACTGACTACAGGAAATGCAATTATTGTATCATAAGGACAAGGGCCATTTTTTGCTAAATCTTTAAGGACTTCCAAAATTTCCGCAACGGAGAACCTTCCTGTCCTGAAATGTTAATTTTCAAAATTAGAGACAAAAAGCACACTGGTGCGCTTTCGCACCGTCAATAGAAAACGGCAAAGAAAATCTAATAAACATTCCATAATGACCACGGCGTTAAAAGGACAACTAAACTAAAGGATTTCGAATAGGAAGAATATACTGAAATTGTTTTACATAAAAAAAGAGTAAGACTAGCTAGGCAGTCATTTCACAATGATTGATGCTATCACGCCAGCAAAAAATTCATAACTGATTTCAGAGCAGAGTAGACTTGCAGCTACGTTCTTTTTGTTACGGAAGCAGTATACTTATGGTACGAGGAGGAGCCTTTAATCTGCCTGCTAACTGCAGAGTAGCATGTTGCACTCAATCCGGACAAAATAAAAATAAAATTTTCCTAAAGTATTTATCGGGTGCGTTTTTTGAACCAGAGGGTATAAATGGGCTAATTTGTTGCTAGTTTAGTAGCATTAACCTTGCTTTTAACACAAAAAAAAACGCAGAGAAAAAGTTGGGTGTTGTTGAGTCCGTTGATCGATGGGCGGCCAATCATTTCATGACATTTTTACGATCATCAAATGACGGTCTTCCATTGTATAGCATTTGATAAAAAAAAACTCCTGCGTGTGGATTTTCCAGCTGATAAATAACAACTTGCAGAGTCGTATCACATCAACATGGGCGACACTTAAAATATGGGACTTACTTTTAGTACACCCTGTGTATTAACCGCATTTTCGCAGTTCAAGACCACATACATTTTTGTAATTAAGTCGTAGTAAACTTGAAAAGAAATAGCTGCACAAATTTCAAGGTCATAGATTCACGCCCAATTTTAATTCAAAGAAAATTCCATTTTTTTGCGTCCGAATTTGGAATACAAAAAATAAAAAATAAAAATAAAATAAATTAACAGAATCTTACATAGGTTCTCACTCATAAACTACGTTACTTATGAAAACTTTTAAAAATTGTTCTCAACTATTCTTATATTATTACGCATTAAAGAAAAATTTAACGTTTCCCCTCTAGATGAGTGCATTTAGGTCAGGAGATATCCATTTTGGCTATAATAGGGGTAGCAGCAGCAAAAGTTTCAATTAACACACATATGCCGATATAATCTCCTCAATGGCCTCATTTATTTTTTATTTCCTCTCTTTCAAAGCTTTACCATATTTTCAGCGTAAGAACACCATTGTCATCCTGAAGTCGTTCTCCTTCCTGTGGGATATACACAGATGAGATTCCCTCTGGTATGGCTCTGTTTGGGTAACTTACACCATTTTGCCAATGTAAAATAAAGACGACGGACGTAAACGCATAAACTTATATATATATATACGAGTATATATATGTATATACAGAAATAGCGCACCTTTCATGTTCGCAGGTGAAATTTCTATGAATAAACAACGAGTTCATTTTGACTTGGAAACAAACCCTCCCATCTCTGTTACTTGGGAGTTTACTTAGCTTTCTGCCTGCTTGCTACCTACTACTTTGTATCTCGACCACAAACCACCAGACAAAGGTAATTTAAGAATTTTCTCCCTTTTGGAGAACTGCTGGGCTATTTTAAAACCACAAAATTTATAGCCTCAACTTGGTTTCACTAATAAGAGCGTCATAAAATGATAAGGGGTTGGTGGCCGATGAGTTTTTTTTCGTTTCCCTTATACGCGAGTACGTTTTTGAATGTTTGAATTCTCAAAGGTATTCTATGCTCTGTTCTAGACCGTTTAAAAGGTTTTTTAAAGGCACAGGTATTTTTTTAAAGGGTTACAGTCTAGTAGATGCACTTCACATACCTACATCTTTAGAGAGCTGTGCTTTTGGGGTCTTGAGAGACCTCTGTACAGAGGACATTTCAATCTGATTATACGATTCTGTTAAAGGTATAAAGGTGTTTTTCTCTTAAAATCAAAGTTATTTCAAGATGTCGTCACATCGAACGGGAAAATTTATGGACATTGGAAAGATATCGTGAAATTGAACCGACCCGACCCGATACCCACCGCCGGTATACCTATCAAGTTTCTTCTGTTTAATGTTACCTTTGTGTTTCGATTTTTTTTTTTTTTACTTACCTACCTTTTTGCGTTGTTCGTTTCTTTTGGATTTGTCAAAGAAACATTGAAATATCGTGCATATGTACGACCTTTCGTGCTTCCAATGGTAATTTTATTCTGGTCTACTGCGTCTTTTTTTTTTTTTTTTTTAAAGAAATAGAGAAAGGTAGCGGTCTCCTTACATAATCTTACGGCTCATATCTCTCCCCTTTTGAATTAAAACTTGAGTATTTGTTAATTACAAAGAAAATTTTCTCTACTATAAAATTCAGTGATTTCTTCACTTAAAAGTCACACTAACTATATTTGTCACCTTTTCTCTGTTGGCGTATTTTAGTTTCGGTCACATAAAGTCATGAAACTAAATTACTGTAATCGTTGCATCGTTCTTATACATTTTCTTCCATTTCATATAGACATAATTTATCATCAGTTTTCTAAGCACGTCTACGGCTACAGACGACTTATATTAAGCTTTTCTATGCATTTCAAATTTCAGAAGAAAGTTATCGTGCGCCCTTAATGATTACAGAGAAAGATATCGTTTCTATATAGAAATGTTGGTATAGTTACGAAAGATATGGAGAGACTTGTAAGAATATTTGAAAAATTCTTAAGAATGTTCTTTCAAGGTTTTTATACATTTAAATAAAAACTTTCAGCGCAATTTTCCTTGTATACACATTAAAGTTGCGTCAGTTTTTACTTTTGGTAGAATTTATATACGAATTTAGGGAAGATGCATTTTCATACCAATAATTAATGTCACATTCGTGAAAGTCAGTCGTAGTGAAAGTTTGACCACTTTGGCTTAGTATAATAAGCGGAAGAAGAAAAATTGCATCACAAGAAGAATTTACGTAACGAGACGAGTAAAGTATATGCAACGTGGACTATAAATTTTGCTATAAGAAAAAATGACATGCTGGGGGCATGGCACAAAGATCAACAAGCTTTGGCCGATTCGAGAGTAACTATACTATATTGATTGAAAGACGGTTTGGATTGTGCAGTGTTAAGCGGCAAAAGCAGCACCCCGTTAAATACTTAATAAAAACACTAGTTTCTTCGCGTAAATCACATCGGGGAAATAATTAAGTGCCAGAGGGAGAGGAAAGCAATTTCCAATTAGAGCTGCCAAAATCAAACTACGACGATAAAAGTTCAATTATTCTCAACTCTGGTTACGGCGACAAATTCGAACGGCACCATTGGGTACATCAGCATCGTATTACAAAAAGATCAACATTTAATTTTTCATCGTAAATGTTGTGTCGGTATTACAACATTTCGACCTATATAGACTGCATAGATATTTGAAGTGCCATAATAATGATAGGAAGCAGATACAGTGAAGAAAATTGCATATTCATTCTGTCAGGATCAAATTTAATTGAGTAGCTACTCATTTTTTTCTGAACCAGAGTACTAGTTTTTCGTTGTCATAATAGTGGTATAATTTAGAGTAATTTTGTATGTTCTGCATTTTATACAGTCGTCGTAAACATTTTTATAGCCTTATACTTGTGCAATTTAAATTTTTTTTTAAAGCATACCTAAACGCGAAGTTAAGACGCATTTGTATAAAGGGTGAAGACACCCAGTGTATGTAGAAGACCCATTGGCTGCATTTAAATAGTACATAAAACAAATGACTGCCTTTTACGTCTGATTTCTACTGATCTGTTCGATGAACAAATTGGGCTATCTTGTCTAGATATCATGGAGCTAATTCGCTCTACCGTTCTTGATTCATTTAACATACCGCCTCGGAATCCTGTGATGCAGTTGGAACAACGTGTGTGTTTCGTCCCAACGCAACAACTTTAAATGCGTTGAAGGTAACAAGGTAGGTAAAAATCTGTGGCATCGTGCCTCTTTTATAGAATTTTCAAACTTCACAAGATCTGTCTAGAAAGTAATGATACAAATTTTTCAAGAAGTATGGCAACATTACAAAAACAAAATTGCATATTAACTCAGAGCTTCAAAAATAACCCATTTAAATTTAACGTAGATATGAATCATTAAATATAAAACTAATAAAATTTAAATAAAAAAAAATTGTTTTACAACTCATCAAAAACAAAAAAATTACTAATAAATCCGCACACTTTAACAAAAGTAATGGCATTTAACGCATTTTCAAATCTAATTATAACGCAACCACCTTCACATTTTATGGACCATTAAATTCTTCTTACTCGCCTTTTAACTTCCTAAACAAAATTAACGAATCATCAAAATTAAATAATCCATCCAATTTCAAGTTTCTAGATAAGCATAACAAAACAGAGTGTAGTCACTCTGTTTCGACACAATTTCGGAGCCGAAAAATTTGATTGTACAGCGACCATAAAATATGGCAGAGTAGGTACTCTCAACAACCACGACCCCCAACTCTTGAATTATTATCGTTCGCCCCCGACTTACTACATATTTTTCTATAGCACCATAGCCTAGGACATACATATACCTACATACCTATGATATCTCGCGGATTACAACTCAGCTTTTTCTCATCAAAAGAAAAGCTACAGCAGCAGTACATAAACGATGGATTACAAGACATTAAAGCGCGTATCCACCAGGTTCGAGATCTTCCTAGAGTATCCTATCTCCCCCTCTTCCCTTGTGTTATACTCCTTACTTAGAGCGACTGCCCGCCGACAGTGGGTTCTTTGAATTTATTTTATCATTTTCCCTTCAACTTCAGGATGCTATAAGCCATTTTACAGGGAAGACAACTTATCTAGTGGCTGAAAAAGGTGAAACAAGCAATGGTCCGCATCCTTATGAATTGTTCATGCTCTTGTACATATATAGCCTATGTTCTTTGTTTGCAGTGTACAGGAGGCTGCTAAAGGATGTAATAAGATTCTCTAAAGGAGCCATCACTACCCACAGGACAAGATATTGCCTGAAATGTAAAAGTTACGGAAGAAAGACAGTGAATAAAGGTTACAATGCTCCCCCTCCAATTCTGTACAGGCGGAAGAGAAAATAAATATTTGAAAATTTTATGTACAGGGATAATGGGGGATTTAGAATAAATTGACCAACTCGTGATGGTTTACGGATTTGAACCTAACATGATGGTACTGATGTTTTTTTTTTTTTTAGAATGAACTAAGGATCTAAAAACGCAAGTTTTCATGTTTGCTTATATCGAATTTTACCCTGTAGGAGGGTAAGGATATTCGGGCATTTGGGATGGTAAAGAAAAAATTAGTTTGAACTTCTCTGGCAAGGAATAGCATTTTTGTTTTGCTTTTAGTGAAAACACATTTCAATTTTTATTTGCAGCGTTTACAAATAAAACTTCAACAAAATGTGTAGGCTTTCATTTGAGAGCAGTTTTTATAACGAAAGAGTATAATATCGAATGTAGATAGATGTATAAGTGAACATTATTGCACGATGGTAATTTTATCTAATATCGGTGTAAAATTACATTCACTTAGTGTACATTGGCAAATTTACAGTTGAAAAATTTCTGTAGTAAAATTAAATGTTTTTTTTTTGTACACCATTCTTATTTCACGGCAATTTTTTGACAATCACTGGAAATGATTCAAAATTGTGAGAACTGGTGTGGCTCTATATTTGAGGAGGTTGTTTTTATCAAATTTGCTCACAAAATCATCTTTTCACAGCGTTGAGGGGTTTTTTATGAACTGTTATGCTCACATGGGGACGAGAAATCCCAAGCACGGAGGCCAAAGCGGCCCATTATGCTATCCTGCTAGAAACCCAATCACCAAAACCTTCCACTCCTCTTAATGAAGCGCATCAGGTCTTGGTGAGGAAGATTTTTCAGTTCACCTACAGATAGGAAGGCAGACCCTAGAGTATCTAGCCTGCTCCGGGCGAAAGCTGGACATGATCACAGAAAGTGTTCGGTTGTCTCAGGCTCTTCTTCCAGGCAGGCCAGACATTCAGGGCTGTCAACAACTCCCATCCTTGTTAGATGAGCGTAAAGCGAGCTGTGGTCGGTGATGATGCCAACCACAGTTCTACATTGTTTTCTTCCGAGTCCCATGAGAAAATCAGAGATATTCCTATTGGGCCCATTAAGAAATACTCAGGTTCTCCCATGTCTGCTGATGCTTCCTATGAACATTCGCTTTGATGAGAGATCCGATACTCGATGAGGCAACGGATACGGCGGGTTCCGGTCCGAAAAACGGAGAATCAGAGCCAGCCATAACTAAAAGGTTAGCCCATTTCCCATGATCCCCATGTGACCAGGAACCCACTGAAAAGATACCTTGTTGTGGATACACAACTTATCCACAGACAACCTGCAATCCCCTAGTAACTTAGATGTTATTCGAGGGCCACTCAGAGCCATCAAGGCCGTCTGACTATTCGAAAGGATAGTAGTATCAAGGGCTATCTTTGCTGCCATTGCGATGGCGAAGACTTCAGCCTGGAAGACAATGGTGGCATCCAATTGAGTACCTCTATTCCAATGTCAAGTTCAGGAATTCCAGCTCCTCACTAGTGAGAGGAGCCGTCGGTAAAAATTTTTAGAGCAGACCGGGGAAGTCTCGATAGGGCACTTCCCTCAGTCTACGATAACTTTACGAGAAAACTCACAGAGAAGCGACGCCCAAAACGAAGCTCTCGTACCATAGCATCACGTGGAATGCTGGCCAGAGGATTTTCCAGGTCCAGCCCAAACGCCAAGAGCAATGAGAAGAGCCAGTACAGCCGTCCTCCCAACATCCCCATGAGCGTAATATTCACACAGCCCTGTCTGAATGACAAGATCCAGGGTGGTAGGTTAATAAGGACTTCAAGGAGCAACAGTAGTCGTAGATCGCAAGCCTTACAGGCCCGCCAACTTCCGGATCGCAGTCCTTACAAGCGTCCTCGGCCACCATACACAGGAGGCATATGTGAACATGGGTCTAACGATTGAGGTGTACATCCAGTGCAAAACTCTCGGTCTTATGCCCCACGTGCAGCTAAAGGAGGAATACTGAACAGAAAAAATTACAAGGGCGTAAGTTTTGCGGTTAGGCTATTCCCTGCAAGGTGTCGCTTTTGCAAACGTTGACAGAATTGACAGATGAAAAAAAAATTGGTTGTTTTTGTTTTTTTTTATTCACTTAAGCTTAGTACCGAGCAGACCGGGGCATTTTTCAATCGATTAACAATCGTAATTAATTTAATCGATTAAAATATTAATTGGTTCCCCCGTCGATTGAAATTTTAGTTGGCTCGCTCGATTGAAAATTCAATCGATTGAAATTTTAGTTGGCCAGACAATTAACGGGTTAGTCGAATAAAATTTCAATCGGCATCCCCGATTAAAAATGTAATCGATTAATATTTCAATCCGATTGAAATGTAATTGATTGACAAATCGGCAATTTACGATTGAAAACAAATGATATGATTTAATATTATTGTTAGATCATTTGTCGGGTTTATTTGTCTAGATAATTATGGTTAGCTTTGAGGATCACACAATCCTCAAAGAGGTCATCGGTAAGGCTACCATAACGTGCAATATTTACCATTGTTGCAAATGAGAACATTCTTTCAACTGGAGCTGAAGAAGGCCACGCATTTCATCAATGAAAGATTTTGAGTTATTAGCTGACGAAATTGCACACCATACAAAAACTTTTAGACTTTCCTGTATACTTTATTTTCTTAGGTACTGCTTATATATTTCTGGTATAAAATCCTATATTTCCGCTGTTTGTAGAATTAAAAAGCCTGAAGTAGGGTAGGGATGAGACCGTTTAGTATAACGGTCAGTTGGGCTACTGCTATTTGATTGATTGATTGAAACAGAGGTTTTGTCCAGACCCATAAGCGATCGCTGATAGGTCCCCACCCGGCGCTCCTATAAATTAAAGTATTGGCCCCCAGCCCTCCTTGCCTCGTATAACTCGGCCAGAAGGTGTGAGACGAAGAATCTGTAACATATTCCTGAGAGTGCCGGACGGTGATAAAGAAATTGGGTCAATGTTTCGGACTCCTCTCCGCAACACCTGCATGTAGTCTCATCCTGTGAAGGTGACCTCTGCGAGAGGAGTTAGAATGGACACCAGAGTTCTCAGGGTTGGCTTGTTAAGTCCTAGGAGCTTATTCGTTTGATTTGGGTTTGGTTTACCCCACAGTTCTTTTGTTGTTCGACCCGAGGGATCTTCTAACCAAAGGTGATTGTGTTACCGGTCAGCCCAACTTGAAATGATTGAGACAAGGCGTTTTGATGTAATACCGACTGTAGCTGTAGCTGATTGGCTGTCTGAGCAGATTGCTATCTCCTTGTTCTCAGTGTCTGAGTTAAGGAGGTGCCTTCCCGCTTCAAGAATGGCCTTGACTTCTGCCTGGAAAACCGTGGCATGGCTTTCAAGGTGCATGGCAAGTTCAATCTCAGGCTCCTCGCAGAAAACTCTTGCTCCGGGGACTTCATCGGACTTAGAGCCTTCAGTATAAATCGTAATTGGCTTTGTCAATGGTTGAAGCACGGAATGTGATTCCCATTCAGCCACTGTTATACCTCTACACATATTTATCGTAAGAACTCCATAGTACATAGGAAGTATACGCGAACTAAAACGTGATGGAATCAGTCGCCGTTCGGTAAACAAACGAAGTGCATGGTTGTTTTGTTTAATTTTTTCGCTGAAAAGTAAAAAAACATGAATTGCGTTACTTTTTCTCCTTATTTCAATAATCTTCGCAGAATATAGTCGAAGTAAGTTCTTTTGTACAATAAATTTATTCTATTTTAGTATTTTAATATAACTTTGATTGAGAGTTCAACTGTTTTATTTAATAATTTATCTACGAGCTAGTTGTGCAAAGATCCTCAACTTACCCCGTTGAATTGTAATACAGAATAAAAACTTTGCTATTACTAATTTTTGTTCCGGGATGCGTAACCAACTTCAGTCAGAAAGAACATAATGAGTATGAATGCTGCTGCCCAAGAGTTTAATATACAACGTATGACATTGACAAGCTACCTATATAACTTAATTAAAATCTATAGATGGAAAGCCAACGATGGGTTATAAAATTTCGAGTCTTTACTACGGACCAGGAAAATTCTCTTAGAGTTTACTTTTTGCAAATGTTCGCTATATAATACGGACTATATCCTAAAGATGTTCATCGTCTTGCCATGAGATACAAAAGTAAAATGCCTAATATTTGGACTACAAATATAATGGCAAGCAAGAAACGGCTTACGATGTTCTTACAGAGGAACACAGCTTCAGAAATCCAGAGTCGACCAGCCTTGGGATGGCAACATAATTTAATTCGATTAATGTAAAGACATTGTTTGACAAGCTGGCAGGTGTCTTAGATAAGCCCGCATTTAATGCTTCAAGAATTTGGAATGTTGACGAGACTGCGGTATCCACTAAAATTGTAGCTCTTGATTTTAAATTAATACAGTGCTCAACGTGCCCCCATATACACTTGCACAATTTTCCCCATGGAAGAGGAGCTCTGACTTTCTTGACATATACGACACTTTTTCCTTAGGTAATATATCTTATACAGTAAAATAACCTCATTATATCGATTCAAGATTAAAGAGGCTTTATGTAGGTGTATATAATATGTGTTATGTTAGTTTTTGGAAAAAATTTCTTGACCTGATCATTATCTCCTTTTCCGATGTAAATGGATACTCTGCAACATCATAGTATTTTTTCTAACTTTGAAGCCGAATATTTAGGAATTGTTTTTCATTTGCGCAATTGTAGTCAGTTTTCTCTAAGAACTCGGTATATTGTCATCCTAGAAACACTAAATTACCTCGTCAATTTTCTTGCAGTAGTACCAAGACGGTTTTCGGTTGCTGTGATCATTTTTTTTTTCATTTAAAAGTTTCTTTCGTTCTCTTTTTTCACATTTTTTTAATAATCCGATAATTAGTTGATCGCGGTATATTGCCTTTACCCAACACTTGAACAATATCGAAAACAAAACGTATTGCTATTAACTAATAATAATAAACAAGTAGATTTTGCTCAAAGTTCTGACACTTTTATTTTATCAGAATCAGCTCTTTTTGAACAAAAATAGCAATATCTCGTTTTCTGTGGGCAAAATTCAGAAGTGTTGCAGTATTTTAAAATCTTTATTAAATGGTCTGTTGTCTGCACTATAAAATTTTGTTCCCAAAAAAGGTCAACGTTGAGTAATGAAATTTGAGTAGAGCAAAAAGTTGAAAAATAAAAAACAAAAAAAAATTCTGATACATCCCTATTCATTTTTGAAAAAGTATTGTGTTGCATTGGATGGAATTTTTTAGAAAATATAAAAATACGAACAAAGATAATTTGTAGCGTAAAACAAAAAAGGATTTTCTGAAATTAAAAAAAGGTCCAAATAACTCAAACTGGTGAGGTCAATTTAATATTCTGGTATATCATTGCTAAGCTATCATCGCCTTAAGTATGATTCGCTATTTACAGGACGCCCAAAACTCTTAAAATATTCCACACAGGAGGAAAAAAGTATTCGATTGTTTATCAATCAAAAATTTCAACTATTATTATTAACCTAATAATCGAGAGGATAAATTATTTTATACCTACATGCATAAAATAAATTTGTGTGTCATACCTAAATAGAATTTAGAAAAAATCTCCAGAATTTTCGACGGTAAAATACTTGAGCATGTGTGAGTCATTGAGAATAACCCCCGCTATATGATATACATACTCATGTACATATAGTATCTAGGTAGAATTATTTAGGTACCTACTATAATAAACTATGTATTTATTCGGATAATTAAAATGGTTCTGAATAATGACTTCTTCATAAACGTTAAATAAAAAAAATATTCCATATAGAAGCAAAAAATTAATCCCAGCAATGCGATAGAAAAAAATCCTTGTCGGGTTAGTTACATATATATCTTATGTATGCCGATAGGTACGAACTCTGAATATAATTAAGTTTCCTTAAATAAAGTCAATTATAAAAGAAGCTTAGTTATTTAGACGATATTTCCCTAGAAAGTAATCTTCAGACAATATTAAAAAAATACAACAAAAAGCTCCAAATGAAAGCTGCTATTATTAATCTGCACTCTTCCAAGGACGACAGTATAGAAAAGAAATTACTAAGTAGAGAGAAATGTAGGTATAGCACCACAAAACTAGTTTTTTGTTTGTTTTTTTTTCATTCAACCAAACATACACATAGTAGATACGTAATAGAGATTACGTATAGATACATAAATACGTATATATGTATTTCTAAAATGTAATTTAACCTTAAAAACTAAGGTTCAAGGTACTCAAAAGCTCGACAGTCATGCGGCTTTCACTGCAGAGAGGTGAATCTATACTTTATACATATGTAAGCATACTACACACACACACACACACAACAGAGCCATACCTACTTCCATATAAATACATATTATATAAATGCGCTCCATCTCATCACCCTCCGTAGAATAAGTGTGAAAAAGGCAGGCACCGCATCAACCAAGTAAGCAACTATCCAACCAATTCAGCAAAGCATAGAGAAATTGCAAGCTATCCAAGCTGAACTAACCTAACCTAGTCAACCTTTTACATTCATGCATACTACATATACACATATATACCTACATTCCATTCTTCTTGCCTTGACCCCACAAAACTAACATTATGATTAAGAGTTGGGTGGGGGTGGTAGAGGTGGTAGAGGTTTCGAAATATACCAAACCAATTTTCTTTTTAATTTTTACTCGCTACTATTTTGTGTGAAGAAGGTAGTTTTCCCAGACCGGACACGGAAACCTTCCCAACTAGGAAAGAAATTGCGTTATAACCAAATTAACCAAATTCCCTATATACCTAGAGCCTTTCAGTTTAGGCGTACATTGAATTTTAGGCCGTGATAGACCTAATTACATATAGGTATATGGCTTATGACTTTGTTCTTTTCCTGCTGTTCAATGGATGACTCATTCGTATAACGTAGGCGCCAGAGTTCTATTTGTTCATCGGGTCTAAAACGAACCCCCTTTCAAAAAAAAAAAAAAACATTGTTTCCGAAATTGAAAGGAAGTTAAACGACAAATCACGTGACTGGGAAAAAAGCCGGTTGTTCAATTATGCAATAGGGTTTTTTTTAAATAACCCTGGCAGCACTAACAGCAGTGCATTTTCGAAATTCTTTTAAAATCATGAAAATTTCGAATTTTGAATTTTTACTCGATGGGAAGTTCGACGAGATAATTCTGTGTGATTTTTTTAAAAGGAAATATGTATGTACATAAAAAAAATTAGAAAAAATTTCTTACCTGCCGGTAATACTGGTGCCCGGCATGTATGGCAGAAACACTGCATAACCGAATCTCTGACTAATCCAATGATCATGATGATTTTTTTTTCTGTCTTCTGTTATATTTTGAAAGAGTTCGAAATTGAATCTTTCGAATGTCTAGCACGTGTTAGATATTTCCCTACTAGTTTATAATTATCGTCTTTCTTATTGTAGTAGTAGTAGTAGTAGTAGTTACGACGATGATGATAAGATTTCAGTCACTAATAGCACAAACGTTTCAAACACACTTTTGGAATTTTTTGAAAAATTCTCCACTCGAAAAAAAAAGTACTATCAATCACAAAACTATTTGGAAACCGTTAATTTTTGTTAAAAGTAACAACTATGTAAGTATTTTACACACGACAGCGACAACGACGACGTCTATTAACTAATTATAGTTAGCACGATTGTCGGCGACAAGTGAATAGTTGTCAGGGCGGGGCACACAACTGAAATTTCTCTTGTTCGGTTACACACTGAAACAGAGACGAAAAAAAAATAGTTTTTTTTTCCTTTTTTTTTTAATTTTATTTTTCTATCTAGGTATATTCTTCTTAAATATAAAACGACAACGGCACCACTGAGTGAGTGAATGACTCTGTATGTTGTTATACCACAAAAAGTTGAGGGGCGACTACTGCTGATATACCAAACTAAAATCCTTGATGGATAAAACGTTCTGATGTAAAGGACTACGAACAAGCGACTCCTGCTAAGAACAACGATATACAGGACTTGGAGTCATTTGAATACTCTCGATACCATTACTAGATACACATCACGCCTAACGTAATACCTAAAATATGCGCATGCCCACAAATCTGCTATTTTATATTGGGGTTGGAAAAATACAGGGGTATTCCCCTTATACTGAATTACGTAGCATACATATTCGACTGCAGCACGATTTTGCAAAAAGTGGAGGAGACAAAAAAATAAAAAATAAAAAACAAGCCGGCGCCCGCCGGTTATATGCTTTATGTTTTTTTTTTTTTTTACACATCACAACAACCGAACATGGTGAGAAATTCAGCATTAAATATACAGGAGGAAGAAGAATAAATATTTCGTGCAGTTTAAGATTAGGGATTTTTGGAGGACTTTCACCGCATGTTCAATATGAAATGGACAGTAGTGTGATATATATGGTTGGTCAGTACATAGTGAAGGATTATTCATTCTGAACTGATGGAATATGATTCATCAAAATAGCACAGACAGGGAGACAATTGGAATTTTTAACCGATCTTAGAAACTGGTTAGAGAGATAAAAGTAACAGAAAAATTGTGGATTGAAGAATTCTTCAACGAAAAAAAAAAAAACACCGCTCAACCTGAAATTGTTTTTAAAAGATTTATCAATGTATATTTAAAATATCCTTGTTTGTATTTGATAATGTTATGAATGAAAATTATTATGCCCCCCATTTGATTATATATTTTGAATTATATTAACAGACTTATCTTTTAAGCTTTCAACATCACTAGTAATCCGTGTAAGCACAGCTGGACTCCACTTCCCTGGATACCGCGCTGTTTTCATTCCCAAGATGGTATTGGTAAAATTTTTCATATTCATCGATAATTGCTCCTAGATTTTTTCTTCAAATGAAAACCAAATGCGAGTGCCGCATTTGGACATTTAGTGACCCACATTTAGTAGCCCGCAACGGACAAATTCTTTACCACATTCTCCATGAAATCTTGATAATTCTTCCATGCTTTTGATTTGCGCCCAAGATTTTTTTTTTTTAATTGCTATCATTGGAATGTCCAGGCAAATTTTTTTTCACCATGAAATTTCAGTAAAAATATTTTACCATTTCGAAATTTTTCTGATTTGTGGTCCAACAAAAATTCCTTCCTTCACTTTCGTGTCAGATAATTTGGGAAATTTCTCCTTCAATAATCTCAATTTTTTCACGTTCTAAAGCCTAGTAGTACACTGATCGAGCGTAAATTTAGCTTGCATTCTGGGCATATAATTCTACACGGAAAAGAGTTGTGGAGAAAATGTAAAATAGAAGTGGAGAGTGTATAATTGAGAAATTAATGGTCAAGCATTTGAAAAAATTGAATAAATAACACTAAACTGAACTGAACTAATAGACGTAAAATCACAAATTGGTGCCAAATATGTGCCAAAGCGCCAAATATCAAATGGCATCAATAATCAATCTGTCAACTTTTCAGTGCGAAATAAATCCGTGGATATATAAATTGCTGCGGAAAATGTCTCCACTTAATACTAGCGCCATCTGCATTCCATCACCTAAACATTGATTTTTTCTTTCGAACGCGTACTACTTTACGAAATCTCTAACCGAAATTTCCGTGGCACTTTTCGCCCACACGTTTTTATACTCTAGATGAAATCTATAGGGTATACTAAGTTTGCAATTCCGTTTGTAACGCACAGAAATAATGATGGTAGAGCAAAATGGATTGGACACCCCCGCATAAAATTAAAATGTATTTTGATTTTTGCATGTCCGTCCATCCGTCCGTCCGTCCGTGCGCACGATAACTCGAGAACGCGTTCACTTAGAAAGCTGAAATTTTGTACATTGTGTTTTCATAGTAATAGCAAATAAAATTTCAAAAATGGCCTAATCAGGCAACCCGTTCTTGGTGTTGCTATATAAAATTTTTGGTTTTTTACATATACTTTGAAAACGATCAGTCCTATAGATTTTTATTGTACTAAAAACTTCTTCAGAATAACAAATCCTATAAAATTGGTTATAATCATTTTTTCTGTCCGACGAGCCGTTCTATAAATATATACGAGAAACCAATGCAAAAAATCAAAATTGCTTAAATGGGTGACCATATGAAATTTCATACGTGCATTCATCTAGGGTATCATAAGAATTGGTCTTAGACTGATCGTTTTCACAGTATATGCAAAAAACCTAAATTTTTATATGGCAACACCAAGAAGAAATTGCCCGATTTAGTCCATTATTGAAACTTTATTTGTTATTACTATAAAAACACCATGTACCAAATTTCAGCTATCAATCAGTACGTTTACATGCATTTGAGTTCTTGACTTGAAATCCACTTAAAACTCAATTAGGGTTTTTGGTTGAATTAATTCTAATTATTACTTGAAGTGACACTTAACTTTTGACAACTCTGCATTAGGTTCAATACATAGTTACGGATTTTTAGAAAAGTGCTACAAATCACAACCTGAACAATAATCTTCTTCTTGTTCCTCTGTGCCGTTTTCATAACTCGTAGAAATGAAAAACGTTCAAGTACTGAAGTTGAGTTTACATGAATTGTTTCAAGTAAATCGAACAAAATTTTGTGTTACTTGACTCAAGTATACTTGAAGCCAAATGCGCGTTTACATGATATTTGGATTACTTGATCTCCACTTGAAGTATGCTTCAAGTATTCATATAAACGTACTGTACGTCGACGCATTCTCAGGCAGTATCCAAATATATTGTTGCGAGCGTGGCCTTTGGTTCGTTATTTAAAACACAATATTAAATAATTAATATACAAGTTCTTTATTTCACTCTAATCATATAAAATTCACAAACATAATTTAATCATCCCAACTTTAATTATCGCTAACACTGTACTTTCAATTATCGCAATCCAATTACAACACTTCCGCCTGGTTATTACTTTCGCTTGTTAACACTGTAACGTCTAAGACAAGACTCTTTTTCTGGCGGTGACAACTTTTATATTTATACCCTAGAAACTCTCCGGATTTTTCTGGAGTGTTCTATTCTATAAGCTTCTTGACTGTTCTATTCATTCTTATTCCTGAACCTTCCTGTCGATTATATAATCGATTCTCCGAACCTGAAGTCGTTTACTCTCCATTGCCAGTAGATCTCACGAGTTGTCTCTTTCTATTGCACGTAACAATATAGTGGAAAACGAAATTTTTGTATGGCAACCCCACGAAGGAGTTGCCCGATTTATCTCATTTTCGAACTTAATTTTACTTTTTTTTTTAAAGTCTGTGTACAAAATTTCAGCTTTCTATGTGAACGCGTTCTCGAGTTATCGTGCGCACAGACGGACGGACAGACGGATGGACGGACATGCAAAAATCAAAATAACTTTTAATATTATGCGTGGGTGTCCAATTTATTTTACCCTACCATCATTATTTCTGGGTGTTACAAACGGAATGACAACCTTAGTATAACCTATAGATTTCATCTCGATACTAGGGTATAAAAAGAATGTTTGCTATGGAAAATATACCCACAAGCGCCATCTAGCGGTAAATAGTAGAATTTAAAAAGGAACATTACCTGCCAGTAAAATTTATTTCCAATTAATTGGTAATAACAGACTGTGATGTCGCATGAAACGTAACAGTTGTTTTGTATAATACGAATAACTCAATGGAACAATGCGCAAACATTAAGTTCTGTGTTTGTTGAACTAAACAAAATGTTCGTCGATCAAAAAGGGCGGTCATACAAAAAGGCGGATTGGTCAGACAAACAAAAATGCGGATTGATCAGACAAACAAAATAATCCGAACCCAAATTTCCTCAAAAACATTAGTTACTGGACCTGGTAATGAAATGAGGGCTACTAGTATGAACCGTTGACGATACACCAAAGTTCCGTGTGCAATTCACCAAATGAGCCCACACCGAAAACAACTTCATATCCAAAAGTCGTGCCTGAGACAATGCTTCAATTTTAATCTGTTTTAACGACTACAAGGGCCATCATCCACAAGGAATTCATCCCAAATTGTTGGAATATCACCGGAAAGCGAATAATATTATTTGAGCATTTTGGAATGGAAACCGTACATCCACAATATCCTGCTGAAGGAAATTGGGCACTCCATTCGTCAATTTTTGGCCAAACAAGATGTAGTCCTCGATCATTCCCCCTAATCGGACGATCTCTCTGTGATTATTTCGTATTCACCAAACTTAAAAAATCAATGAAAGGGAGCTATTACAAGGAGGACATACCAGATACTGAAGCCACAGTGACCGCGGAACTCAAGGGATTCCAAAAACAGGAGCTACAAAAGTCCTTCTAAATGCTTATTATCCGTTGTGAGCGTTGTATTTCTGCAGAGCGTGCTTACTTCGAATGAATAAAAAGAAATATTCAAATAATTCGTGCAGTTTTTTCGATCGAAAAGGGCTTTTTTACAAAAGATAAATTTTTTCCTGGTACACTGTGGAGGTCAACAAGAGTCTCTAAAAGATTCCAATGTTAAAGATGAGATTCAAGGAGTTCTGCATGTCACTTTGATATATTAAAATCTCTACATTCAACTCTTCTTGTGTAATAAATCAAGTGGGTCCTTTAAGATGGTGATGCAGAAAAAAATGCAGAACCTTTCCATTTGAGTTTCAAAAATTGTGCTAGGTGTTGGTACTGGATGATTCGCATCATGTAGAAGAACTGGCTGGCCTGGTGGTGGTGGTGGGGGGGTTCAATATAGTTCGTGTATTGAGTGAGTTCGTATATTGCAAGAATTATACCCTGCCGTTTTGTGTGCATGAAAAGAAAAAACCTCGTTTGCTTCAGCTTATTTTATTGGTACGTCAAATGTTTATGATGATTTTCCCGTTTACCCTTTTCCCATTCCAATAGACACACAGATAAAACATGTGGTTCTCATTAAAAATATGAAATAAAATGAAAATTAAAGAAAATTTTTATTAATTTCCCGCATTATATGTTTTCGATTGAGCTCATCTTTTTCACGTTGGTACCATTGCTCGTGATTTACAATATGTCAACTTTCAACAAATTTGGATGCATAGTTCTTGTTTTATAGCCACGCCAAGTCCTCTGACGATTCATTTATACATAAATCAAACGAATTTTTGTATTTTGAAACTGGCAGAATAAAGAATTCATATTAAAGTTTGCATTAAAAATGAAATAAAATGTAGTGAACGGATGCAGATATTGTTATAAACGTTTCCAGGATGAAAGTGAACACGTTATTGCATTGATTTTATTTTCCCAAATCTGGCAAATATGTATGTAGATTCGCATTCGACAATCTTAAAAGAGTATTCTTACTAATACAGAACAAAAAATTGTACTATCAGTAATAGTGGAATTTTAGCGTATTCATTATTCTCTCCTATAGTCCTGACTAATAATGAATATGCAAGCAATTTGGTGGTGGTTTTACTAACAAATTTTTTGAAAGTGAAATATCAAAATTTCAGTGTAACATTAATTTTTTATTCCCTGAATTTTTAGTGCATTAACGAAATAGAGCACCACGCACAACTCTCAACTCTCAACAATAATGGAAATACATAATTTGCTACATGTCTTGAAATAAGTCGATTAATACACTAAAAATATTTGTTTGAGGATAGAGTAAAAAAAAGGACTTGTAGTATAAATACTGTTTTGTCATCAAATTTTACAGCGATATACATAATTAATACTTCGTACTTAAGTCTTACTCACAGTTTGGTAGACATTTGAATTATCTTACCTGAAAATAAAAAAAAATGATTTAAGCAGCCATTTTTATTTAGTAAAAATTTAAAAATGTAACTTAAAATAATTATACATAAAAAAATATTAGCTGTTGCTACTGTATCTGCTCTTTCCTACCTTTAAGTTTATAGTTAAGAGGAGTCAGTACTCAGCATAAATTTCAATTTAGATACCAGCGAGCCTATAGGCAATAAAACTTACTATACGTAGGTTTGTGTCCTGAAAGTATAAAATTAGCCTAGACCCAGACCACAAGTCACATTAGAGACATCTAGCGTAAAAGACAGAAACTCAACATGCGACAATTTAAGACGAAAATGAAAATTTTCTGTTCAAAGAAATTAAAAATTTTTAACGAGAATTAACTCTCCTAAATTTTATTTTGCACATATTTGTTAAATATACTATTTTGCTTTATATTCCAACAACTTTCAACGAAATATTGCAATTTCTCGTCGGTGAAAAATCGAGAGAAAAAACAAGTACTACTAGAGTTAAACAATTAAAAAAAGCGCCACTAAAAATGAAAAAACTCGACAGATTTAGGCGTTATCTTTCTAAAATAGTCACAATCTAAAGAAATGAGAATACCTACTAACAGGAATTTGATTTGGAAAAATCAATTTTTACCATTTTTTACAAGTTTCCGAGCTAATATCTCCATTCCAGTACAGTTTTTTTTATTTTTCTCGACGTTATTTACTAAACCTCTTCGTTACCTTTAATTTAAGAAACAAGTCATTATTCTGGTACAAATACATAGTTTGCCAGAAATTCGCATTGAAAAATGTATGAAACTTGCAAATCTTGGTACTGACTCCTCGTAAGGTCATGGTCTACAGAATAACTCGTCATGTGTAGTATGAAATGTCAAATAATGACAGGTGCCAATTGATTTGATACGAAAAACTTACATTTTTGTATGAGACTAATCATAGAATCGTTTATTTCACGTAAATAAATATTAAAAAGTAATTGACTTTATAAGTGAGCACCAAGTATTTCCATTATTCCATTGTAGTCAAAAAAATTACACTTAGAATTACATAGTTGCATACTTCACACAAATGGAGTTTTGCATTCTTGTTTATTTTTCAGAAAACATTTAATAAAGAATGAAATAAATTTAAAAATATTTGTTAAGACAGTTATTTGACAGATAACATTTCAATCATTCTGAGCGACTGACCAACCAATGTCTAGGTAAGTATAGGTAGTGAATTGTATGACGGTGAAAAAAAATGTATGTCGCTAGCATATAACCTTGAGGCACGCGCCTTTGTATTGAAACCATTCTCTCCATAAAGGTACCTGGGGAGCAGTAACGCACCCGGCATTTGTCTGTAGGAGTCTCTAAAGTCGCGTCCCGCACCTATCTGAGCACTTAAGAACTGCTATTGTATACATATTTAAAGGTTTTATTTTATTTTATCAGACTTTGTAGTAATATACAGACTACATTTTATACATAATTTGTAAATTATGTTAAAAAAAAAAACTGACATTTTGGAGGGAGAGCGGTCCGGTTTGTTGACCCTCCCCCCTCGGTTGGTGCCTGCTGGGCTGTACATAATACGAAGTCCGAAAAGGAAAATATTATTAATTCTAAAAATTACATTTATTTACAGATTCAATTTAGTACATTACAGGAATTATTTGGAATTTCCGATTAAAAAATTGGGAAAGTTCTAAGGTGTCCAGAGAGAAGAAAAATTATTTTTCCACTTGCATCGACACGCCTAAGTTTTACTAAAGGATACCTTCAACTTTCCAATCTGTCGACCACTGCTCATTGATACAACTTGATTGAAATGGTTAAGGAAGCTGTATTCAATAAGAAATTGGCAGCCATCTAAATTGGATGTAGAAAAAACCGTTTGATAGAATCACACATTCCCCCAAGAAAGAGAAAGCATGAGATCGTGTAATCTGGTTATCAACCTCTTTTGGGATAAACAATCTATGGTAAACACGTTAAGGTTTTATTAGCAATGGAAAGGTAGAAGAACCTTTAAGAAAGGTGACAAAAAGCAGCTTCCGGTTTAGCAGGAGGCCAATATATAGCCTACCTCAAAAACGTTATACACAATTCGTTGAAAAATTAATGATTGACGATGTTGTTAAGCAAACCTTATCTTCTTGAGTTTTCATAGAACAGAATAAGTAAGATTTGGTTAAAATGTAAACTACAGATAGGCAGTAGATTACCATATGGGCGAACTGTTGAATTGCGTTGAAAACATGTCAGTGCCTGTGTAAATTCGAATTCGGAAGTTTTTTATTTGCAGTAGAGCAAGGATATATGTATGTAAGACCACGATCTGTCAATGATAACTGAAAAATTGGAGCTATAAATAAATGTTATTTTGTTAACGCTATCAGGAATAGAGTTATCATCCCATAGAAACCGTTTCGATCGCAACCCGACCATCACCACATTAAAAATTTAGTAAATTTGGATGCATGCGATGCATGCTGCCTGAATTAAAGGGCTTTGAAATCCTTAAAAATTGACGATTTTTGATTTTCTGTGTTATATTCACAAAATCTTAACTTTGGTTCTAATTATCACAGAGGCATAGTCTTTAGTTTTTTTTTTTTTAAGAGGAAAGTATAATATTTCAGAGAAAATTATATAAACATTGCCTTTTATAAGGAAAAAAATATTAACGATAATAAAAATATTCTTTATTCTTGAATAACTCAAAAAGATCCATTTTAACTGACATAATCTCATAATGTTTTAGCTAAATTGTTATATTCTCAAGTTGGGATCGTAATAGATTAATCAATAGAACCATGCAGTTCGTTCTGTAATTTCTATTGAGAAATTCTCTATTCGATGACGTCAATCAAATTCAGCAGCCTTAACTCTACTAGTTGAATTTATTCGTTTCTGTGATTTTTTAAGCGTTTGGTTATTAATAAAAAAAAAACCCCAGAAAAATTGGAAAAAGGTATAACATTTTTATTGGAGATTAAAAATGAATCCTTGCCATTTACTTTTTAAAGAGAATTTCATGTAAATGTTGGCTCCAGGTGGTCCATACGGTCCAATTTTGAGTGACTTTTTCGAGCATATACCAGCGGATTCTCACCGATAACACGTGTGATGTTGTCTTCTAGTACTTGAATCGATGCTGGTTTATCGGCATAAACAAGAGATATGACGTACCCCCACAAAAAGTTGTCCAACGGTGACAAGTCACACAATCTAGGCGGCCAATTCACTGGTCGAAAACGAGAGATGAATTGCTCACCAAATTCATTTCGCAATAGGTCCTTCGTTGCGCGTGCTGTGTGTCATGTATCACTGTCTTGTTCAAACCAAATGTCAACCAGATTCAGCTCGTGTATTTTGGGCAATAAAAAATTGGAAATCATTGCACTATAGCGAGCACCATTGACGATAACGTTGTTCTAATCGTCATCTTTGAAAATGTACGGACCAATGATTCCACCAGCCCATAAACCACACAAAACAGTGCATTTTTTAGGATGCATTTGCAGCTCTTGTATTGCTTGTGGCAGCTCATCAGACCAAATACGGCAATTTTGCTTAATTACGTATCCGTTCAACCAGAGATATGCTTCAACGCTGAAGACAATTTTTTTGATAAAAAAGGGGATCTTCCTCCAGATTTTTCAAGGCAAAATTCACCGAAAACACGACGCTGTGGCAGATCGTCCGATTTCAGTTCTTGAACGAGCTGTAGCTTACACGCCTTCAAGCCAAAATCCTTGCGTAAAATCTTCCACGTGGTGGAAAAACACAATCCCAGTTACTACGAACGGTGACGAATGGACACATCACGATCTTCACCAACACTGGCGGCTAAAGCAGCAATATTTTCTTCTGTACGCACTCTACACAAACGGGTGGGTGGCTTGATGTCCAATAACGGGAAATTGGTGTGAAATTTGGTCACTATGGCCGGAATAGCCTGGCTCAATAGGGCAATTATGACGACCATAAAATGTTCAAAGTGCGCGAAACACATTTTCACAGAGCACGAATTTTGATGATAATATTCAACAATTTTTAAGCATTGTTCGAGTCTTTCCATGATGAAATGGCAATGCAAACTGAATAACTTTGATTTGTCACACACTTGACACTTGACACATATCACGAATTACGCGTGAGCTGTCCTTTGAGGAGAGAACTAAAGGAGGCGACATCCCATTGTAAAGTATATGTATGGCAGCGTAGCCAAAAATTTTCGCCATCTTGATTTTGGCGGGGTGTTTGACTGTCACTTTTATGTAAACAAAGAGCCGCGAAGTGTGTTTGGCGCAGAGACGTAGTTACAAATGGATAATTTACTTTTTATAGGAAATGGTTAATGACTATTGGACTAAGTGTTAGCAATATAAAAAAGATATGTGCTCGAAGATTTAGATACAACAAGCCGTGTTGAGAAAATGCTGTAAAAATACTTTTGTGGTAAATGCGGTAAATTCCACTGACATGCATATGTAAGTAAATTTGCAAATAATTTAAATATATCGTCAGTGAGAGCATACTTTCTGAAATCAAAACTGGTGCCACATGAAATAGGAGATCAGTCAGTCCATTTATATACTTGTCAGTGGGTGGTGCGGAGTTTCTAAGAAATGTGTTTGAATTTTCGCGCCATTAATTTGTTGTGATATTTAAGGCATCAACAATTTTTAACGCCGCCTCTGACACCTCACAGAAACAAGAAGAAGAACGAAAGTTGCTACGCTTTTCTCATCACATGTCGCCTCCTTTAGTTCTCTCCTCTAAGGAGCTGTCAAACACAGAGCGCTGAAAAACCAAATAGCAAAAAAATCACATATTATATACTGTTTGAGAAAGGCATGGTGAGTTGTAAAGGATGAAAAGAAACCTTCGATTTTGAAACAACAATTAAGAAAGAAGAAATGTCAAAGCCTATTAATTTATTGTATGCTGCATTGTTCACGGTTATTATTATACAGTTTATATTAATAATTCAGTAAATATTTTGCAAAAAGTCAAAATAAATAAGGCCATTTTAATTTATAGATGTTTCAGGTTTCTGGTTCAATTTCATTTTCCTTTTATTTTAACTATTTGTAAAAATTCATTCCTGTATCTGGCATTACAGAAACACTTCTAGATGTCTATTAATATGGTGAATAGAGTTCTGTAGTAGGCATAACAAAGAATATAGTAAAATTTCATACAGAAACACAACGGTTGAGAATGACATCAAAGTGACGTGAAATAGAGAACTGGAGTTGATATCTTCTCTTTTGGATTGGACAGTTACAGAAACGAGCTACTGGGTCATTTTTGGGCAGATGAATAAAAAAAATAATTCAAATTAGTTGCTTATAGGTCGATGCACACTTACCGGCACAACATGAACCGGTACAGTCAAACATCGACTGGCATCGACATTTTACGTGCACATATATTATAATGACATAAAACGAAAAGGAAACTTTCAGTTAATGCAGGTATCGCAAGTTTTTTCCAAAGCCATTTTTCTCGTAGAATAAATCATCAGGTATTTATTACCCATAATCATGTTTTAATTAAGGTAATCTTAGATATCGTAGATATTAGGGTAAAAAGGATGAAAATCCCTGTCTGATTATAAGAGCTTAGGAGTACTTAGCAAGTAAGTTAAAATTTTCATATTTGATAGGCCAATAAAAAATTATTATTTTTCCTATCTTCCATAACAAAAAAAAAATATTCCTTAAACTCGATTTTTAAGAAAATAAAATAAATTAATTTAAGTTCATCGGAATTCAGTCGTTAAACGAAAAAGAGAAAACTATAGAAAAGTGATTACAAGTTAACTTCGCAACTATACCAGCAACCGAGACAAATGCTGGTCTGGTTTGTAGCCACCGATAGAGACAAATGCTGGTCTGGTTTGTAGCCACCGATAGAGGCCAACAATGAAGTTTCGTGCCGGTATCTGCCGGTGTCGGTTGATATGAATCAGCGAACCTATTTTCATAGAAAAATATGATTTGCCTGCCTGTGCCGGTTTGTGCTGTTGTAGTGATAAGGCCTATCCCTTCCGGATAGGTCCTATAACTATTAGCAATAAATTAAATTAAGACGAGGAATTAAAGCGTATACGTGCGAATTGACAACACCAAACTGCTTGGCTTCCTAGGAACACCAATAGAACGTCTTCTTGATTGACGATGATCCTAGGATAGTTTGACCAAATGTAGTAGTGTTCTTCTAAGTTTTTTTGTCGGCAAGCCTCGTCCCTGTGTTCCAAGGTGCTATAGATAAGCCTTGTCAAAATCTTCTCGTCCTTGTCTCCTATAACCAAAGCCTGTGAATTTGGAAGGTCACACTTACAAGTCTTCCCTTAGATATATGTATAGTCGTGAAACAAGAGTTTTTTTTTTAAAAATAATAATATGCTGGCAGAAACCCGCAGTGCTGCATGTGAGTGGTCTGCAGTAGGTAATTTTCCCGGACACCGCTCGGCCTAATCTCTTATAGACGGGGCAGGCTTCTGAACTGAAGGTAGACTGACAAGACTTACGGTAGATTCTCTCTAAACTGGACGTAGCTAGGAGAGAATATCAAATTGTAACATCTGCGCTAGTAGAGAACCAATATCAAAACGCCAGTTACAATCCACAAGCTTTATTTGATGGCTTTTAAATTGAGTCTTTTCCTTTTTTTATACAAATAACAATTGTTATTGGGAGTACAAATAAGTTTCCGACGTTTGACAACAAATGGCCTAACCATTTAGTATGGTTGACATTTTCAGATGTAAAACGTCATATAGTAAGGTTGTACATCTGGCAACACCATAACCTCAAGTATTCGCGATTTAGTATCAGCATCACATAATTTTTCCACGCGAAAATGTCGAATTTTGAGCCGAATATGTGCCATTTGCGGGAACTTTTGATTTACTTCTTTAATTTGAAGAAATCTGCAGCTGAGGCGTATCGATTGCTTGTAGAAGCATATGGTGAGGCTGCTTTAAGTGAGGGAAGTTGTCGTGAGTGGTTTCAAAAGTTTAAGAACGGCGAGTCTTTGACGACGAAGCCAAAGAACGTAGCGGAAGGTCGAAAGTGTACGAAGATGCGGAATTGGGAGCATTATTGGAAGAAGGTTTGTGCTAAACGCAAGAAGAACTTGCACTTACATTAGGAGTGACTCAACAACCAATTTCATATCCTTTGAAATTATTGGGAATGATTCAAAAGCAAGGAAATTGGATTCCATATGAACTGAAGCCGAGAATGCTGATTTTGCACATGTGAAATTCTGCTTGCCAGGCATAAATAAAAGGATTTTTTGCATCATGGTATAGTCACTAGTGATGAAAAATGGATTCACTATGATAACCCAAAGAAGAGGAAATCATGGGGACTACGTGGCCATGCTTCAATGTCGACAGCCAAGCCGAATATTTATAGAAAAAACTCATTTTGTGTACATATTTGGTGGGATCAGCTTGGTGTCGTGTATTGTGAGTTGCTCAAACCGAACGAAACCATTACTGAGGCACTCTACCGTACACAATTGATGAGATTGAGTCCAGCATTCAAGGAAAAACGCGCCCACTACTACTCCGGACAAGAAAAAATTATTCTCCTGCATGGTAATGCTCGTTCACATGTTGCGGAGCCGTTGAAAACGCTCAATTGGGAACTCCTACCCTACCCGCCTTATTCAACAGATATTGCGCCCTCCGATTATCACTTGTTCTGAACGATGACACATCGCCTGTCTGAGCAGCACTTCACATCATATGAATGTCATGACTTTTGTAGCGATCACCCAAAAAATTTTATATTGAATATAATTTTTATTTATTCAACGAATACAAAAAAAATTTTGGAACACTATACTTATACCAGCATCAGTCAAATTTACTGCTACCAGTTACCTAACGATATAGGAATGGAATAATCTGATATTGAAATTATGAACTCTATGACAGTAAAGGTTCATCAGAAGAAATTGAAAATAAAGTATGCGGTACCCAAGATGAATATTTTGATAGTGAAAATAGTGATAATGAGGTTTCAGAGAAAGAAAATGTTCAGGAGTTCTCAGAAAGTGATAGTTAATTTGAAAATATTTTGAATTCTCGTAAAAGAAGATGTATTCGAGTGCTTTCCAATTTTGAAGATGAAAATGAAAGTATACGACAAGATAATCAAAATGAAATTACTGCAAACGGAACTTGTTGAGAAAAAATACAAGAAGGGTTTACGACTTTATAATATCTTCAAAAAAGTATCCGGTCAAACAGGATATGCCGAAAAAAAAATATTATGAAAGGTGAAGTAAATAGCGCATTTCCTTTAGTAATCGACAACCATATGCTTGAACATATAAAATCTTGCAGGGAATTAGAACCCTCTCGAGTTTTGGGTAAAAAATGGAGCCTAACAAAAACAAAATTGAAAGCTTTCATTGGAGTTTTATATGTACAGGGAGCATACGAAACAAACAATTTAAAAGTTTCATATTTATTGAACAAAAAATGTGGACCACCATGAGTATAAATGATTTTACCGAAATTTTGAGATTTATTCGCTTTGATGAAAAAAAGTGAGAGAAGTCAATGTCTACAAAGCGATGAATTTGCTTTAGTATCAGCAGTATGGAATAGGTTTATTGAAAATAGTATGAATTGCTACAAACCAGGACCAAATATTACAATTGACAAATTTGGAATAAATTTTGTCTAGCATCTGATGTTCAGTTCAAACTAAATATATTGTGAATGGGTTTCCTTATTTAGGAAAAAAATAGACACGAGTAACATCACAGCCTTTAAGTGAATTTGTCATGCTCAAACTTGTCGAACCATTCACTATGCATGATAGAAATATAACAACGGACAACTTTCTTACAAGCTTATCGCTGGCATTTAAATTGCTAGCCAAAAAAACCACATTGGTTGGCACTATACGGGGAAACAAAAAGGAACTACAAAAGGAAGGATACTAGGCTAGATTTTCATCATTACTGTATAAATCAAGTAGGTGTGTGATCTTACAATTTACAAAAGTAAGCCGTAGAAAAGAGTTTTTATATTGAGTTCGAAACATATATCTGTCAGAGTTCATAAAAGCTCTTACCGGAAACAGTTGAATTTTCCGAATAAAACTAAATTTGGCGTAGACATTGCAGATGAAATGGCAAAGAAATATAGCGTAAAATTAGAATCAAAAAGATGGCGAGGCCACTTCAAGTATTTTTTTAACATTTAATGCGGAAAATGCAATCAAAGTTTGTAGGGAATGTGACAAATTATTAATTTTATCTTTGTACTATAAAAATAACTTAACTTTGAAATGAAAATTAATTTAAAATTTTTTTTTAACGAAACATTTTCTTTATCCTCATTTAGGGATCATGGTCCCACGTACTACATAAAATGTACTACACAGCATGAAATTCGTTTTGTAACAAACTAATTTTTCAATAAATAAAAAAAAAATTATTATTACTATTATTATTATAAAGACCAGTCATTTTGACTGGTTTTGGTATAAATAGCTTCGTCTTAAGAGTCTTAAATGGCTAGACTTATAGCTAGTATGTTTCCATCACAGAGAATTAATCGTAACTGACTTAGACAACTAACATTGTTTCCATTTTCGCATTCTTCTGCCTACTTACTAATAGTTCTTACGTTCACACTGCACAAAGCAGAAATTCGGGAACAGACGATTTTGAAAGCGTCCCTAATGTTCAGGTAAATACAGCGATCAAACATAAAAAGTGTATATTTTCTATTAAATCGCACTCGCGTCGCCACATTGTGCCGGTAAGTGTGCATCTAACTTTTATCCTGGATCCCGTAAAATTTTTAAACCAAGGATATATTTATTTTTCTTATAAAATGTGATCCGTTAATAGTCCTTAAAAACATTGTAAGAATCTCCTAAAAATCTGCTTTTTGATTGATTTATCTATGGAATGATCTAATAGCTAGAAGAAGTGTTACTATACCTTTGAAAAACTACAACTACTACAAATAGACAAACGATGGACTCGTGTGGATGAATATAGTACAAAACACACTCGCATAAGCACCGATCCTTTAACATTTACCGATCATTCCTGTCTTTAAAATTAATTAAATTAATTATTCGTTATGTTTACTATGAAAACTATGACAGAATTTTTACGTTTCTAATTTTCATGACCTTTTTACAGAATTCCATTCTATGCTATTCTAAAATAATAATGAAAAAAAAAAAATATTTAACCTGTATTCCAATTCAAAATAATAAACTACAGGCAAAAATTAAAACTTATTTCCAATTTAATTTCACCAGAGTAATCTGCTTCAGTTCCATTAGCAAAAACGGATTCCAATTGTAGAATAGAACACATTACCGTAATTGATACAATAAATCCGATTTTAATTTGAAACTCGATTTATCTTTTTTTTTTCAGTTCTATTACTCAGAGAACGCCGACAATCTTAGTATCCACCACACACCGGTTAAATTTCTCTTATGACATCGAATGTTGAGGGGAAAAAACATGAATTTCCCCAATAGAAAATATAGCACAAAAGAACCAAAAGACAACATAGGCAGAGAAAACATAGAACTGTGAAAATATTTCCTCGGTAGAAGATATAGGAAATAGAGCACGAAAAATTTCCCCAAGTTTCATCAAAGGAAGAAAGATTGAAATCGATTCACCCTTACTCCTTACAGCTGTTAGAATATAGAATGAGTCATACTAGCGAGAATATCGCGCCTGATGGGGTTATTCTCCTCATGTACCCTATTATAACGGCTTTCACACGATAAATAAGTAGATATATGTATATATATATACTACTATTATAGAAGTATCCTCGTCACAAGGAATGAGAATATGCATTTTTTGATATTCACCACAGTGTTGCTGGAACTACGTAACACACATGAATACATAGTTATAGTTGGGGTTTCAGAATAATATTCGCTGGTCGTTTTCCCTTTTGCCTGCCAATAGAATTTCGTCCAGTTGAGATTGTTGGGGAAGTGAAAAAAGCCGGTAGAGTTATGCAATGTATTTATAGCAAATACACATACTTACATGACAAAATTCTATGTATTTAGGCATATGTAGGGGAGGTGGGTAAATGAAAATAGCGAGCGTCTCCTGTGACATTGTCGAGTTTAAGTAAAGAAGAAAATTATGAAAGGATAAAGGGTTATGTATAATAACGGTTCAAGTAATAGATTTGCATAGCTGACGCACAGCTGAGCTCTATATATTTGTATTTGGAGTGAAGAGCACGGGGAGACATAATTATGGGGCTAAGTTTGAATTTAACTATCAAAATTCTGTAGAACGAACTTTCTGATTACCTCTATACCAACACACTTGAAGGAAAAGGTAAACTATCTTGTACTAACTTGTATCGCGTTATCTATTTAATTTTTTCTTCTCCCTACTAGGATATGTAGCCATCATCATCATCATCGAACTATACTTTGTACGATAGCTTTAAAAAAAACTAAGATAAAAAGTTTTCTACTCTAAATGGTGCTGGATTCTAATGTACGAAGGATTTCAGAAAAGATTATAATTCACAAGTTGTCGGATAGCCTGTTTAACGTCAATGTTTGTAAAATGTTGGAGATGTTCAAGATGAATTGATTATTCATGGATATCGTTCTTATAAAGATGCCATATCTTCTGACTTTAGCCAAATGTGATAATTATAAGGACACCTGATACAAACTAGGTACTAGTCACTTCTATGTAGGGAAAACACAAATGCCTATTTTCTTATTGCGGATTTTAATAAGTTCACGCTGTTTTCCGACAGATGGCGTTATTTTAGCCTTTTTGCATGGGGCAATACTACAGCAACTTCATCGTGAACCTCCGCAATTAAGCCCAATCTACATTGAGAGCACATATTGCGTAACATAGAAACTGCTACAAAGATAACTTCAAGCTACATGGACCGCCTACGTTCATAGAAATACAATGAAATAGAGCTCCGTGTAGCTTGTAGCGTGTAACTCTCGATGTAGATTGGGTCTAATGCTTAATCTACAATGCATGGTAAAACCACGTCGTCAAAACGACATGAATTTTTGTGTTTGCTTCCCACTCTTGCATTTGAAAATTCAAGCTTAGAAACAATTTTCTTCTTTCATTCATTCATTTGACGGCATGAACACGAGCTTATGTCTAGTAGTTAATCAGCAAAATCGATGTAGTAATATGTATCAGATGTATTCAGCATAATTTAGAACCATGTAGGGGAATTTAGAGCAAAACAGTCTTGAAAGCAATATTTTATATTATTCGACTTGTGTGAAATTCTTTGCTTAGCTTACTATATTATAGTATAAATTATTGAGACCAAATACTTTCTTTGAAGTAATTCCGAAATGAAATATAGAAAGTTATTACATTTATGATAATTGACAGGTCAACAGCTGTTTAATTTGACAGCTTACCACTACTTACATGTTTCGTATATTTATATGCATTCTTCAGCAAACGATATTTTTTTGACGACGTGGTCTTACCATGCATTATAGACTAGTTTATAAAATAACAGTATACCGGGTGTTTCCCACTAGGAGGTCAGTAGAGCGGGAGGAGATAGTACTCACTTAGACGAACCAAAAATTGTATGGCAGGGGTGGGGGGGGGGGATATCAACCGTTTAGGAGTTACAGGGTGATTAAGAAAAAAAGCCAGTTTTTCACAAAACACCGTGTATCTTATAAACTACAGGGTTTACGGTCACACTTAAGAGCTTATTGTATGCAGAACTTCTTAGCCTTTCTAACGACTGCTCAACCACCTCCACACCTCTCTCCAATCATGAATTATGGTTGTCTAAACTAAAAATTTCGGATTTTCTTACCTTTTTTTTAGTTTAACCTCTATTATTTTTGAAAGAAGGTCGTTAACATAACTTTTTTTTATAAAAACTATAAACTGTAGACTCTCCTCTTTAAGTTGACCTATTACACCCTATGTGTTAACTGTAGCCGTTAAACAGCTATTAACTCATAATCTATTCAGGTCACACCGAAATTAGACGATATTTTTTAAAATGACGTGCTAAGGGAACAAATTATCGTTGATAATATGTAGGTTTGAAAATAGTTTTGAGAATAGGTTTAGAGCTAATAACTCTTAAAGGGCTTCAGATAGGACATTGGGTGTAATAGGTCATAGTAAAGAGGAGAGTCTGCAGCTTACAGTTTTTATAAAGAAATCCGAAATTTTTAGTTTAGAAACAATAATTCTTGATGGGAGAGGGGTGTGGAGTTGGTTGAGCAGTCCTTGGAAAGGCCATGAAGTTCTGCATACAATGAGCTCTTAAGTGTGACCGTACACCCTGTAGTTTATAACATACAGGGTGTTTGGTGAATAACTGGCTTTTTTTCTTAATCACCATGTAACTCCTAAACGGTTGATATGCCCCCCCCCCCCTGCCATACAATTTTTGGTTCGTCTAAGTAAGTACTATCACCTCCCGCTCTACTGACCTCCTAGTGAGAAACACCCTGTATGTATTTCATTCCGCGGAAGTGTAAACAACCAAATTTTTCATAGTGTTCAACATGTCGAATTTTGTGCAAAAAAAAAGTATTTGCGGGGAATTTTTGTAGAGACCATGGTCTGCCGGAAATAATACAGAGATTGGTTTAGAAGCTTCAAAAATAATTATTTTTAGGTTAAAGGTGCAGAGCGCTCGCTCTGGCGCATCGAAAAAGATTGCAGATGAAGAATTGGAAGCATTATTCCTAGTTGCAGTTGAGTACCCACATGCCTATGAGATCAAATGGCGAAATGGTGGGACCCAGCAAAAAATGGCCTTTATCCCCCCCCCCATCGAAAAACGAATTACCCTAATGCACGCAGCCTCGAGAAGTAGAAGGGTCTTCGAGGAAAATTGGATCGGACACCCCATCTAGAATCTCCCCCTCGCAACCCCCGGACCAATCGTAGCCTTCGTAGCCAATGTTCATTTAAGCTATCAAACACCTCGCTACGACCTGACGTTCCCGATCTATAAAAAATCAACGTTTAGTTGCGGTCCTAACGCCCCCCCCCCCCCCCCCAACCAACCCTCTCGTTCAAAGGTGACATAAACTATGTACTGGCACTTTTGCCTCCCCAAGTAAAAACCTACGTTTTTTCTTAGCCTTTTTCCGATATTTGTATGGAGAAAATCGCATCCATGTCAAACGCAACATGAAATTGCAAAATCATTAAGAGTTGATCACACAACACTTGCTAAATATTTAAAAGCATTAGGAATGATTCAAAATCAAAGAAATTGCGTGCTATACGAATTGAAGCTGAGGGATGTTGAATGGCATTTTTTCACGTGCGAGCAGCTGTTCCAGCGATAGGAAAAGAAAGGTTTTTGCTTCGTATCTTGTCTGGCGATAAAAAGTGGATACAGTACGATAACCCGAAGCATAGAAAATCGTGCGGTAAGCCCGACCATGCATCAACATCGACGGGAAAGCCGAATATCTATGGTTCCAAGCTCATGCTCTGTAATTGGTGGGATCCGCTGGGTATATTGTTTTATAAGCAGCTCAAACTCAACGAAACAATCACGGGAGCACTACCGACTACAATTGATGCGTTTAAGCGGAACATTAGAGGAAAAACGGCCGCGATACGATTTTGCTGTATGACAATCCTTGGCCACATGCTGTAAGACCGGTCAAAACCTACTTGGAAACGTTCAAATGGGAAATCCTATCCCACCCGCCGTATTCACCAGACATTACTTTTCCGATTACCACTTATTCAGATCTATAGCTCATAGCCTGGGCTGAGCAACAATTATATTCATAGGAAGATGCGACAAATTGGGTTGATTCTTGAATAGTCTCAAAAGACCTTTTCTGATGTGGAATTCATATTCTATTTACAATTCAATATTTTTATCATCGGCATTATAATTATCTCTTACAACTCGATGTCTGAAGAAGCTTACTGAAATCGGAAAAAATTAAATTCCTCTTTGAGTCTCTGCACTGGTGGTTCGAAATTATGAAAATGATGAGCTCCATTTTCAATTGCTTACTATCCAATCTAAAATAATAGTGCTCTAGCAGCTAGTTTGGTATTTTGAACCCTTAGAATTTTTACAACCCATTAAATCTTGAAACATATATGATTTTTATTTTCTTCAGGAGATATGAAAATTAGGCCTTACCCCACAAGAATTGCGAAGAAAAAGTTGAAAAAGATCCAAATACTCGTAGATAGAAAATCCTTCTCAAACGATTAACGGAACATCTCAGATACGAGTATGAATGAATGTAAATGGTCAGTTCATATTTATACAGACGATGTCTCTTTTGGAAACTAAAATTTCCTGCCATTTATTGAGGGCTAGATTGAAGATAGCACAGCTTCATACCCAAGTTTGAACTCTGTACGGTGTTATTGTTAAATTGTAACTTTTTTTATTAGTCACGTGGAAAAATACCTACACAGCAAAAATTCTTAAAACACATTTTACAGACAAAGTGGGTGGTGGTGGATAGTTGCTACCAATTTCTATAACTTTCCTGTTCCCGATGAAAAAATAATCCCAAAAATGTGACTATAATGGGGCAATATAAGTAATTTGGTTTTGTATAACTTTCAACCCTATTTGAAAACACGGATCTATTCTCATTTTCCTTACTCTCCTGTGAAGATTTACCACAATTGATGAGATATTTTGATCGATATACGATGTGATCGGTGTAGGCATTGCTGTGACTTCTTCATAGGATGAATATATGTATGTGCCATCAAATATTGAGCTTTTGTTGTGACTGGACAAGAAGTCGTCATTGTAATCACTGTCCTCTGTAGGAGAATAGCTTTTGTTCTTACCCGGATGTAAATTTACGTTTTAGAGCCGGGTATCAAAATATTAATCAACTCAACTCTATCATTATGAAGCATATCATAATAACACCAGGAAATGTGATTATCTTGGTTGCTAGGAAAGGAATAATAACTGTTAGTCGACATTCTCTATGTTCGATATTCTAGAGCCTCGGGACTGTTTAATTATTCGTTGGAGCGCCATCTGACTGATAAATAAAGAATGTATTGACACTGAGGCATAATTGGATATTCAATTTCTCGGTGGATTTCCTATACCTACCTATGAAATTGGTTATTGGTTTTCTAAAGCAATTCGCAAAAACGATTTCTAATAATTGCATTTTCCATGGGTCCATGTTTCGTGGTAGACAAAGAAATTACTGTGTGATTGTGACCATATTCTGGAAATAATACCACTGATGGTTGTTATAATCATTTGGGTGTGGATATTCATTTAGGCCAAAAATATTTATCTTAGACCAATTCTTATAGATTTTTTCTTTAGCGCTTTCTTTAAAATATCAATTCATTGTAGCTGTCCTTATAAAAATTCTCAAAGCTATGAACAAAAATTAATATCCTATCATCCAAACTTACTTATCCTTTGTAGTTCTGAGCTCTGCTTATAGCGCACATATAAAAAATCTTTTTATATTTAAAAAAAAAAAAATTTACATTAGCCAGTTTCATTTCACCATATACTGTCATTTTCTAGCTTTTATTTATAATAATCTATCCATTCTCCCCATCTAGCTTGGCATATGTACCATTCGCCTCGGGTTTCTAGAGGTCCCGGGTAGAGGTACAATCAGAAAGCAAAAATACAATCAACCAGCACATAATTACATGTTAATGAAAGGGTTCTTGGCCTATGTACTAAGCACAACATAGGTAAATATGTATGTAAAAATAAATAATATGCGATCTTGAGGGCGGCATGATGAATGCTTTCTCTTCCCGCTTAATTTTTTTAGATTTTTTCATGACACAACCAACCACTACTATAACCACCGCCCTTCAATCCTTTAAGAGCAAAGCAGTATGTAGGTACTATACTTGGTAATCAGTATGGCTTAAAGGCACAAATTCTATAGACAATTTTTTTTTTAATTTTTTTTTACCATGAAAAGAATTGTGCAGTGCTCACGACCCCATTGCCTAAGAACGTATGCACTCATTTGATGCATGCCTGCATCTGAATTCTAATTTTTTTAACTCGAGAAGATGTTTCTAGAATATTTAGGTTGGGTAAACAATTTAATTTCGAGGTTGGAATTTAATTCTGGCGATTGTATAACCTTTTTTTCTGTAGTTAGGGTTTTAAGCAAAAATTTGTGAAGTAGAAATAAAAAAAAAAAAACAAAAATAGAAAGAAAATTTGCTTATTAAAAAACAATTAAAAGAAAGACAGGGAAGGATTGAAAAAAATCAAGAAAAAATAATAAAATAATTATGAAAGAAATATCGAAGAAAATAAGAAAGAAAAAACCAAAGAAGAAAGAAAAGCAAAGAAAGAAAAGCAAAGAAGGAACAAGAAGCAAAGAAAAGACGGAAAAGTGTACAGAGAAGCGAAGAAAACAGAAAGAAAAAAAGCGAAAAGAAAAAAAGCGAAAAGAAAAAAGGGGAAAAATCCAGAGATAAAAGCGGTAGAAAGTAAAAATGGAGGAAAGAGGAAAGAAGTTAGTTTCTGAAAAATGAAAGCTGTCTGAAACCATTTAGTGGGTGTCACACTGGAATCGGCCCGGCGCGGTGCGGTATTTTTAAGTTGCGATTGCTCTTGCAAAATTAAAGTGTGTGTCACACCGAGAGCGACGCGGCAAGGCATTTTTCAGTTGCCGCTGCGCGATTGCTCTTGCAAAATTAAATCTATAAGTCACACCGGGAACGGCGCGGCAAAATAATTACCGTGCGGCGATTTTGCAGATTATTCAAACACAAAATTTGCCGCTACCGCTGGCCGCAAAATTTCTTTATCATTCGAAATAATTAGGCTTTTGACATTCTAAAGTATTCGTAATCGAACCTTATCACTTTTATCTGTTTTTCTTCAACCAGAGCTAGTAATAAGAGAACTTCTTCATCGGAGTTCATTTGGATAAAATCCGCCGATCCCGGTGTGAACTCAATTTTGCCGCCGGGTGAGGCCGCGCCGCTCACGGTGTGACCAGGGCTTTTAGCTTAATTTTGATCTTTTGAATAATTCGAGCGAATTGTCTTCATTATTTCGTTTCCAAATTGAATTAAATAAAACGTAATAATTCGAACTGAAAAGTTAATTCATATAAATTTGCTTTATTCCCAAAAATCTGAATTTTCTGTACGTACCTACTCTGTTCTGCCTGAAAACATTCTCTAGGTCTATTTATGTGTGATGCCCCACTTTTACTGATGAGACACCTCTAAACATTCTCACCCCAAAACATTTATGTAATTAGCAAACATGAAGGTGGAGGAATATGTGAAAAATAATAATGTACTATAAATTTGGCCAATCCGGTTCTTGTACGGCGCTACATACATTATCCCCACCACACAATTTATGGAAAACCATTATTGTCGTTATATTTATTTTAATTCTATCCATCAGACAAAATGTCTGTCCTATAAATGGACAATTATTACATTCTTGATGGGCATATCACCTTCCCATTCCATACAATAATAATTCGTATCATACGCATACTTTAGAAAAGTAAACAAGCCAGCGGGAAAAATTCCAAGTGCTTCAGAAAAAAAGCAGATTCGAAGCGCTTATACAAGGGTTATTGATTGTTTCCAAAAAAGTGCTTCTCTGGAAGCAATCTGAAGCAATTTGGAAGTAATTTCTAAAATTCCAGCAAATTGAACGCGAACGTGAACGTTTTCTCGTGTTGACGCCGTACGTACCATTACGTTCGGAGTAGTGTTTCATAGCAGAGTTAATTTGCTTCTTTAGTGAAACAATTGTTGATAGAAAAGTAAAAAGAAATGTTAAGTCTGCAAATAAAATTATACAGTGTGCTCTTACGTCAAAATTCAATTTTCTGTAATTAAAAGCAACGCTGGTATATATTTGTGGCAGACACTGTAGCTTCAACAATCGTCTAGAACTTCAAAGTTACCAGTCCAGCCAAGACCAACTATCAGATCAGTTCAAATAGAAGTAAAGTAGAAGACCAGCAGAAGTAGAAGTCCAGCCCGATCAAGTAGAATCAGACCAGAAGCAATATAAGTATACCTACGGCTAGTGCCGCAGTCATTAGTCAGTTGCTTCCCAGCAACCAGACTATCAACATCATTCAACTAACCTCCGACTATCTGTCTACGTTCTGGTTCTGCCTACATAAGCCGTTCGTACGTTCTCGTATTGATTTAGGCTAGAATATCCGAGCATAGACTCACCAGACTATCTATCTCTCCCCGTGCCGTTTAAGAAGACGCGCCTATACGTTCTAGTATTGGCGTAAGTAGTAACGCTAAAAGACAACCAATTCGATTACCTATACATATTAATCAATACAATCACAATTACATGATTGAATTATAAATTATAAATAGAATTGAAATAAATAAAGATTACTCAGATCATAAAATTCTTAGAAATAAGAATACAAATAAAAGGATTACGTAAAAGACTCAAGCTTGTTGTTAATCATATAAATGTCGAAGAATTATACCCTGGACTACTCACAAGCTATCCGCACACCACCACACCCAACGTTACACAATATACCCACATGACTATATGATAATTCAGTGAGGAATATGAATAATTAAACGGATTTCAAAATTTAGTTGCTGCAATTCTGGATCAGTTCAGATAGTTTATGCACGAAATTAATCAAAGCCTTCATTTCTCGTACGGTAACTTACTTTTTCAGTAAATTTGATTCTATACATATTACGAATAAAGTTGCTGATGGGTTTCAATTATGTACGCGATTTCGATGAAGTTAGTTATTGAATAATTCAATAACTAAAATCTATAGGGCATTTAAGAAATTTTTTTAACTACTTTTTTACCACTAGGGTTTATGAATACAAATTTTTAAATGGTTATATACTTCCAAGGATAAGTAGAGGGAGAAGGTAGTTATTTTATTATGCAATGTTTGACGCAATTTATTTGGCATTCCGCGAAAAAAAACCACCGATAGCATGAAAATAATTTGGCACACCCCAAAAAATACATTTGTTACCTTATATCTGTATCTATATACATATACATAAATATAAGTCTACATATAAACACATTTCAATGCTGTAGTCCTTTCCATTGCTATATTATCCATCTCACATCATTCAAATTTTAAAACGAAATTTGCTAACCCTTCATACGAAATGTTTATTGTAAACCAGGAAACGATCCTTTACCATCAGCAAGTAACAAAAAAAAAGTGGGTTTAAGTTTTTACTTTTATTGTTATTAACCTTTGGCACGAGAAACCTTCAGAAGAAAGGAAAAAAAAGACGCCTCTAGAGAAATCAATCAATCCCTCAAGGAAACTAAGTTCAGCCACTTTGCCATTGAAATAAAATTTTAGTGCGGAGAAAAGAAGTCTACTCTGCCTTCGGTTTTATAGTGTTGTGATGTGACCCTGAGGCGGCGGCTCCTTCTGAAATTCCACAAGGATATGTGGGTATCGAACTTGTACACAGTTCTGTCATCAAATTATGATTGAATTTCAGATATGATAATATAACCGCACAGGAATATAGTTTTTCTTAATATTTATTTGTATGTATATAGGTACTTTTATAATACTGCATGTATCCCAGTTCAAGAGTTTTATATATATACGTCCTTTATATATTTTTCTTTTATACACATGAACTTCCTTGAAAACAGTACAATGCAGAAGAAGAATTGAGCTTCGTCATCACTTCACCTTGCTCTACATGCAGGGCTTTAGCATTGCATACTAGAATATAGTGGACATGGACATAATACTAAAGCAGGAGTCATTTCTGTTGCCAGCTAGCCTGCCATTCTTCCTTCCTTCCGTCTATGAAATGTGTGGCGATATCTATCTAGTCATGCAGAGAAAATTTCAACGATTAAAACAGTAAAGAGAAAAGTTTTGTAATTTGATAAATATTTTGACGCAAATATTAATTCACTACAAGGGAAATGTTGTGTGCAATGTTGGGTTTATAGATAAAGTCTGCAAGGGATTTGATACCTACACTTGTGGTACCTAGTCTCAGTAAAATTAACCTTTTCAGGTCAGGGTGTAGGGAGTGGAACTTTAACTACTGTTAGTAAATACTTATACATGTAGGGAACAGAGAAAACTTTGTCTTTTTGGGTAAATATTTACCGAAAATATGTTGCTTGAGTTGAAATCTTGAATAAATCCGATAAAAATACCTGGAAGCTTTTTCCATTGTTGACTTAATTTATGTAGTAGGATTAAATTCGCCTAGGAAATACATAAATATATATAGGAAGAAAAAGAAATTACCGTTTTATATTTAACAGATTGCAATTTTTAAATTGCATATGCATATCTAGACCAGCTGGCAATACGAATATTTAGAAAGATATCGCAGATCAATAGTTAAAGGAGGAAAAGTTTAGACAATATTTTCATAGAGTCGTGCAAAATATTATTTCAGAAATTTTTCTTCTAGACTAACAATGATAATTGGTACTCAGCTAAAGTTCCTCAATTTTAGAAATAAAAATATTGTGAACTGTCTCTGACTAAGCTCAATTCAGTTTGTATAGAAAATTTGGGTGGAGTTCATTCAAAAAGCAAATGAGTATCCAATTACTTATAAATATACACCTAGACGGGGCCGGGGGGGGGGGGGGGGGAGATATCAACCGTTTAGGAGTTACAGGGTGATTAAGAAAATAAGCTAGTTTTCACAAAACACCCTGATCTTAAAAAGTACAGGGCATACGGTCACCGTATTAAGCTGATGGTATGTAGAACTTCATCACCTTTCCAACGACTGCTCAACCTGCGCCGTACTGCCCGATTTTCCATTTTTTGAAGCTTTACTTACTATTACTATGAAAACACCATGTGCAAAATTTCAGCTCTCTACGTTGATGCGTTCTCAGGCAGTGTCCAAATATATAGTGGAAAACGAAATTTTTGTATGGCAACCCTACGAAAAGTTGCCCGATTGGTTCCAATTTCGAACTTAAATTTATTTATTTTTTTAAAAAGCCTGTGTTCAAAATTTCAGCGCTCTAAATGAACGTGTTCTCGAGTTATAGTGAGGACGGACAGACATGCAAAAATTAAAATAAGTTTTTATATTATGCGTGGGTGTCCAACCTATTGCTCTAATACCATTATTTCTGTGCATTACAAATGGAATGACAAATTGTATTTGCGAAATTTCATGTAACTATGTATGCTGTTACATATAGTTGCAAAAGTTCGTATATGTACATGTACTTCAGTGAGGGCTGGATGACGTAAAATCCTGTCTGCCAGCATGAGCTTCGTGACAGCTGCGTCAGGACGGCACGCTAAAGCACCACAGTCTATATGCGGAGAGTGCGGGGTCGGTTCACCAAAAACCTGACTTCCCCTCGCCTTACCCGTGACGATATCTCTGAGGACTAGATGTTGACAGTCCTGACGAGCTGTGCCCCATTCTCCCATTGAAACCAGATGGCACGTATATTCTGATGTCCCTTATTAGCCTGTAAATAAAGATAGGGAGAGACTCGGGCGAGATAAAGAGAAAACTCACTGGCTCATTATATCATTCGGAAAAAATTTTATTGCGCTGCTTAACATAATTCAAAGTATAACAAAAAGGTAATTTTGTTCTTAAAATCACCCCCGTAGTTCTAGCAAGTTTGCTATGGACCGTTATTACAAAAATGTTGTTTCCGTCTTTCCTTTGTATTTCTTATATATATGTATAGGCTTAATTACAAAAAATTCGGTCGCAACTCGTGAGATTCCCCGGTTATGGAGAGACCTACGTGGTACTAATCTGCTCTGAGCAGTGATGTGTAATCAAAGTTTCTATCGCCTAGTTCCTAGCCAAAAGGCCTTCTGGATCGAAGATTAAATGGACGCTTACTCAGTCCTGCAATAGCGCGTGACACAATTAAGGGCTTCTCCATAAGGTATGGATCTCACCCTGACTAATTCAATGTAGGACTCTAATAATGTTACTTCTACATACTAAAATACTTTAACGTTAGCTCTCGTAAATATTGCTGTGTCCATTGCCGAAACACGCGATACATTTTCTTATACTACTCTCTATCCTTAACGTCCTCTAACTTTCACTCTTACAGCTATATTTCTAGGTCGTCGTAGACTACTGTATAAGTTCCTTTTCATACGAATATAAATTTGCATACTTTTATAAGGTTCTATTTTGTAGATGTGCCTAGTAGCGTAGATGGCACAAGAATTAGATGTCACATGCAGTACCAAAAAAGTATACAAAATTTATATGGCTGGGTGGTCTATTCTGGAATGGACTGGACCACAACATTTGAAATGATGTATAAGTCGAGTGATTAATATTTTTCGTATCTGAAGTGTTGAGGAAGTCGATCAAATCAATACAAAACTTCTATTATAAAAACACTTGCTTTCGACATTCTCTAAAACATGTTATGGTCCATTCCTGACTGCACTACACATTTGACAATCTGTATACTCTGCTCGAATATGTCACGCGAGATCTAGTTTTTGTGCCATCTATGATAGTAGTCATCGCCAACGGGTACGATACAATATTTTAAACTTCAATTTTTTTCAGATCGACGTATCCAAATTAAGAAGTGATCCTTTTTTCCTTTTTTTCGATACGGAGGAAATGTTTTAAATTTATGGACTCTGTTAAAAGCTTGTACAGACATAATGTACAAATTCTTAAGGCTACAGAAATATGATTCCGGGAAAACATGTCAAATATAGAAGAAATGCACTTTTCAACCTAATTTGTTTGTTTGTTTTAAATTTACGTTTCGTCTTGACACTTGTACTTGAAACCCCGAGACAAAGGGAATGGAATTTCAAGCTAAATTATATGCACATGAAGTAATAATATAATTTTTTTGTTGGTCCGTTAACCAACAAAAAAATACCCGTATTGTCTAACCTTTATATAACCAATCCAATCAGATTCCGCCAAACCCATAAATTTGTTTCAAGCACTAACTACTTGTGACCTAATACAAAAACTGAAAAGTTCATTTAGCGCTTCTAGATTGTACATCGTGGCCGTAGCCGATAAGGTAAGTTCTTGCTCATTTTCATTCATTAAAATCTACGACATTTTCCGGATGATGCTTTTCAGAGGCCCATTCCACCGACGTGGGTAGCAAGGTACGCAAATGCACGCTCGCGAGCGAGACGGAGCCAAAAACATTTTTTTAAACGCTCTCGCTCGCGAGCCGGAGCCGTTAAATAGCTCCGGCAAAGTTAACCTAATAACAAGTTAAGAAGCTGTAGAGCAAAATTGGAAAATTTCTGGTGTTTTTTAGAATGAAATATGTAATTTCATATACTTTCGTCTTTTGCATTATTGTAGTGCAACTGAGAGAACGAGTTAAAAACAAAATCGAGAGAACGTAGGATTACCCGAACGACAAAATCTTATTAAATCCCTCAAAATCCTTTCAACCTATTCATAATAATGTACTTCGGGCCACACTACCTCCCATTTTTAAGAAAAAAATAAATTTCGCTTTGGCCCAGATGATGAAAGGAGATGTAAAATTCCTCTCAAATGCAATTCTCATTTTTCCCGAAAATATCACAGAATTCAGCATGAGTTCTCCCACTTAATCTCTTCATAGCAAAACGAATGTAAACAGAAACACGTGCTGTTCAAATATCATAGGATTACAGCAACAACATGTGTCCAAACATTAGCTGTGTTCTTTTGTGTACCTTGTTCTAGAATTCTAATATACTAGAGAGAACAAATTGTTCTGTAGATTGAAGCGAGTTATTTGTACTGTTCGCTTCATTTACAAATATTCTGTGAAATTGTGTGATGAGGCGTTATTTTGTGTATTTTTTGATCTGTCCTGTTCTGTAGACCAAGCGTGGGAGAATTTTATGAGAGTAAAACGTGAAAACTCCACCCTTCTCATTTATTTACGAAAATGAAACATTTGCCATTCTGTTTCGTTGCATGCAACTTGCGCTTTCACATTTTTATCTTTATTCATAAAAATTTTAAAGAGAGTTTGATTTTTTTTCGATTTTTTTTTCTTTCTTTCATTCTTTTCTTGTCGTGTGCATTTTAAATGTAAAACACTCGGAAATCCCACCAGCTTCCTAACTTGTCATTAGGTAACTTTGGCTCCGGCTCGAGATCCGGAGCCATTCATTATACAGCTCATGCTCCTCATCATAAAAATGTGAGATTATTCTTTGCTCATGAACAATTTTCATGTTTTGTTTACACTGCCCCTTGCTCATTCTTAGGAATTGGTGATTGGGACATTAAATTAAAATTACCTACCTGTTTCAAATTCTCAGTTACATGTCCCAATTTTGATATGAATAAGAAAAGACGTTTTTTTTTTATATTAGGGTTCAGAAGCAATAAAAGGTCGTTCATCAACTCTGTAATTATGATTTTATTCTTCGGAAAAATTTTATTTGCCCAAAAAAATAAGTTCATATATTTAAATCAACGCTGAAAAATATATAAAATACGGAAGTGTAGTTACAGCAGAAGCTAGTTCGGTTGATGTCTTATCAGCTTGCATGCAAGTTCATTTAAAAAATGGCAATCCGACGTAAATTCTTGAACATATTGGAAAATTATAGCAATAAAGGAAGTAGGAGGATGATAAAAACCCAAGAAAAGATGAAGACGAAGGTGTTGGTAAATGATGCAATGCAAATGATCTCAGAAAATCTCATTTTACCCGTATAAACTTATCAATTTCTCTCAAGCATTTATTTTGCGCCATCTTCAAAACTGTATAATGTCAAATTACTATCACCTCAGCTGCCATGATTTTTCATTATGCAAGTTCGCTGAAAGCTGAGCTGCCAGAGGTTACACGTGCAAGAAGTATGGCAGTGCAGCTTGCGTGCAAGAAGTATGGCAGTGCAGCTTGCATGCAAGCTGTACTATTACGTGTAACCCCCGGGTAAGTTATATGTTCTTTGGTACAAATCAATGTAACCCAAATCAGCTGTATTTTGTTTACATATGTAAGGGAGGTGGAAAACAAACAAAGGATAGCATGCATAGGAGTCAGTGTTGGGCGTTATCAACTATATTTGTAATCAGATTAATAATCATGATTACCCATCAATCATTAATCATGATTACATCGAGTAATCTTAGGAAAACGTAACCGTAATCATGATTACATGATTATATTTTGTTTTATTACAAATGAAACTTTTCAAGAGATTATAAAATTTAGTTCAAAGAAAACAAACAAACTGTGATCGTAAGAATTTTTATTGTAGAAAACTCCAAGACACTGTTAAATTATGTATTAATTAGAGTTAGTATAAGGAATGTAAATGCTTCGATTGATAGAGACTAGCACATATCAGATCATCAACTTAAATTCGAGGATCTTGATTATGTGAGAAAAAAGATAAGATTTATGGCGCGTATAAGAAAGTGGTTCAGCATGGAAAATGAAATATTCCTTTTAACGTTTTGATTTTGCCACACTTTTCATATTGTTATACATATGTATGCTAGTTCGAATGAATCTAAGGGCAGAATGCAACTGTTGTAAAATAAGGCAATGTGAGTTATTCTGTAATGCAGCATATATAAACCAGTTAGAAGTGCTGCAATGGGTAAATATTACTGACATGACAGCAAGAGTGAGGATGAAAGATTAGATTTACTAACTACTACCTAACAAAACGGTAAGGAAACCGTATGTGAAATTTGTCCTTTCTTAATTGCTAATAATAATATTTACTAATCGACAGATATTAGATATTCAATTACCATCCCACTACAGATTTGTAATCAAAAAATGTAATCATGATTACGGTTACGATTTATCAATCTCGACAAAAATTATTACTTTTCTGATTAATATTATCAGTCTGTAATCATGATTACAGTCAACAATCAGACTGCATTTTGCCCAACACTAATAGCAGTAACGTATTATTTATTTTTCATTTACCTAGCTCTAAGATTACACCGATTGAGTAAGCACAGTCAAAAAATTCAAAAAACTTCTATATATTAATCTCACATTTTTATGATGAGGAGCCGGAGCTGTATAATGATTGGAATGATTGGCTCCGACTCGCGAACCGATGCTATTTATCGGCGAGCGAGAGCGTTTAAGAAATTTTTTTTGACTCCGACACGCAAGCGAGAACTTTGAAGAAAAATTTTGGGCTCCGGCTCGCGAGTGGGAGTGCTCTTTCGAGAGTCGCTCGGGAACGAGAATTTACGTACCCTGGAGGATAGTCTTAATGGAGAACCATCTTACTACAAGATATTCAAATTTAATATATCAGATCAAAACCAATATACATTTCTGGATATATTTCTTTTTGAATGACTCAAACCCGTCAAAAAATGACAAAGTTAACGAAGTTTAAAAAAAACGGAAATTGAAAACGGTCGCGACCAGCGAATTTGGTGATGACGTCACGGTACACAACACTCACGATGCCAGTCTGCACAATATAATATTTATAAGACGACATTTTATGAAATAAATCCAAAACAAATCCAATCCCGAGCGCTTCTATCACGGCGGCGCAGCGACTACACTTGCGCTGCGCTAGACCGGGAATTGTGTTGTGTTTCGTGACGTCATCAGCGAAAGAATGCGGTACTAAAATCGCTATAACTTCATTTTTATCCGATTTCAATAATTTTTTCGCTGAATTAATTGTTTTTTTTTCTTACTATGATTAACTAAAATAGTCGTTGTTCCTCATTGAACTCTTAAAAAAAAATAAAACAAAGATACTTTTACTTATTTTGTTTTCGATTTTATACGGCAGATTGTTGTAAGCCAATCAATGTAATCTGGTTTTATTACTCGTCTCCTAATGATTATTTGTTGTGATTTTTTTCCAGCTGAGGTTTTCCTCGTTATTTCCTTGCAGGATGATGGGTTATTTCGGAGATCTTAAAAGATTTCGTTTCCCATCTCTTGGCCTAACCAAAATTTATTTCGTTCTTTTTCAGCTTCTACTTTGACACGCCCCTTTCCTCCTTCTCGAAATCTTCTTTTCTTCCCTGTTTTCTTCGCTCGAGACTCTCATCACAGGGCTGACAGTTTGTACCAGCTACTCGTGTACCATATGGGCATCTTTCCCACATCTTTCACATTGACCATAACAACTTGTGTTTCGGTTATTTGCGGCCGTTGTATATAGTAATAGACTCTGTAAAAACCTTCCCTTAAATGAGTTTTCTCAAAGTCAAGACCTCTAATCCATTTAATCACAATTATTTCTATATCGCTTGTTACGCCTTAAAATTATTTTTTCAAAATCGAGACCGAGCTACATCGTTTTGTTTGCACCCAAAAACGATAGATTCACTTAATTTCATCAAAATCTAGTATTATACCCCCAAATCGCCCTGTAAATTTTTCCCATCTATAACTTCTTAAATAAGTTTTCGAGTCGCTTGCCTGTAACCGGAAAAAATAGATCCACCCCATTTTATTAAAATTACCCACTATTACCCCCTAAATGCGTTTTCCCCAAGTAAAGACCAAGCTAAATCGCTCACCATTATTATTATTGTCGTCACTTCACTTAAAATGATACGCTGGTGTAAAATACATGAACAGACAACAAAACGAAATAATCGACACCCAGCAGCAGCGAAAACAAATACATTCTTGTATCTTGTCACCTGCTTTTTATACCTTAGATGAAATCATAGGGCATACAACTTTGTCATTCCGTTTGTAACGTACAGAAATAATTCAATGTAGTAGAGCAAAATAGGGTGGAAACTAGTGAACATTAGTAAAAGTTATTTTGATTTCTACATGTCAGTCTGTCCGCCCGTTTGTCCGTCCTTACGATAATTCGAAAACGCGTCCGTTAACAAGAGTGCTGAAATTTTGCACACGGGCCTTTTAAAAAACAAAAACAAAAGTAAATTTAAGTTCCATAATGGGACCAATCGGGCAACTCCTTCGTCGGGTTGCCATACAAAAATTTCGTTTTTCACTATATATTTGAATACTGCCTGAGAACGGGTCGGCGTTGAGAGTTGACATTTTGTATTCATAAAAAAAAAAAAAAAAAAAAATATATATATATATATATAAATCGGACATCCCTTCTTGGTGTTGTTGCTTTGTTTAACTTTTATTTTCATCTAGGGTATAATATTATTGACCTTAGACGAATTATCTTATTTTCTCTTGTTATTATCGACAATTCTCAGAATTTTTCCGGTATGAAGGACTTTAAAGTCTTGAGAGCCCCTTGCTAACTTTCGCATCTCAACGGCAACGGTGATTATAGGTCTACCCCAATTGTGAACTCAAGGAATTTTAGATGCGGTATCTGGGACTAGATGGATTGTTTTAGAACCACTATATGTATACCACACCATATTAATTCATGCTAGAAAGATACCTTATTAAGATTATTATCGATCTCTTAAAACTACCTCGAATGGCCTTATAAAATTCAACTTAGGCGTAATTGCTTTCGTCTAATTAACCAAACTGTGCAAACTCGTTGGCCCGAATCAATCATTTAAAGTTGACATACTAGTTATCCTATTTCTAAAGAAATTCATTAGTCCATTTTCCTCAAATTTATTTAAGTTAAAAAAGGCTCTTTAAAATATATGTAATGTCATTAACATATATTTGGAATTCTTTTCTTGCTTTTCTTTAAAGCTATCCTATTCCATAAGACCATTACATTCCCTACATAAATTATATGTTCGCGACAGAAGATAAATGACGCGTGGGTGGTGTATACATATATGTACATATGTGTGCAAGCTATGTAATGGGAGTTCCTTTCGGTTTCTGTAATTTAACTTTAAACGCACCCTCATACATAAATTATTCTCAACTTAAGCGCTTTGAATTTAATTTTGCCATTTGAACATGAACGTCAGAGAGTATCGCAGGTATAAAAGATGCTGTGTCGGCGAACCATATCATTTCTTCCACAGATTGTGTGGAGGTTTGGTGTTTTTAGTACCAGGTTAGAGATGGATTCGTTGTAGTCTTTCATGATATTGCCGACCTACATAAAATAAACATAGATATGTATACCTACATATTTATAGGTATATACGTAGGTAATCACTTTTAACCTTATCGGTATGCTTCCTTAACCATTTAGAAGTAGCGACAAAAGCTGTAGAAATATTGTCATATAGTAAAACCATACAGACTCAAAAAAAAGAAAAGTACACGATGGCAATTTTCCAAGGTATTTTTTTTTTAACAATTTCATAATAGCATTAACCGGTAAATTATTACAGGTGCGAAAAAATGATAAATTAATTTTGAATGATAATTTAGTCCAAATTGAATTCAGGAGGAAAGTGATTTTAAAGTGCCATTACTGATGAATCATGCGTGAGCTCTATATATATACATATCTCTATTTGTGTTGGAAATTTTCATTTCCTGGAATTTTCCGGGGGAGAATATGTTGGCTTTTGTTCACAAAAAATAATTAATATTTAAATATAAATCGTAAGCACGTGTTTGTCTGAATGTTATGCCTGCCTATCGACCGAATCGAATGGAAGCATAGACAATGAGCCGCCGATGTCTGATTATAGGCTAGCTTGTTGCTACTACATAGTTGTAAGACTCCCTACCTACAGTATAATACCCTGAAAGAAATCATACCTCTAAACATCCCCCATCTATTATCTGCTACACTTCAAGCGTATATACCGAGCTGAGAATTATATTGCAGAAATCCTGCGCAACAGTTCAATATAATAGGACGACTTCATTGCGAGAGTAGTGTAATCTATTATTAAATAGTCTTACACTCCCCCGCCCCCCACCTTCTAACCCAACTCAAATAGCTTTAAGGCTTTAGGTAAACATACTCAACAGTTGTTCTTGTTTAAATAGCTTTGACTATAGTTAGAAGAAAGACGATTTCCCCGTATATGTATGAAATAAAAATGACAAATTGTGTGAGGGGAGAAAAGTAGCATTCGTGAGGCGACATTAAAAAAGCAGCTATCATGAGTCATTTCTTTCGTCGTCACAAAAGAAAGTTGAAATGGACAAAGATAGTCTGACGAAGCCGGTCCTATATAATAAGACGTCTACTACTTACTTACATATCAAAGGAAGCTATTATGTCGTTTGTCCAGAATACTGGAATAGCCACACGAAATGGAAGCTCAGAAAACGCGTTAAAGAAGGACCAGTTAATGGAGAGTGCTTGTTCAACATCAGCATAAAAAGTGCAGTAATGGAAATGAAGCTTTCTACAAAAACTTTCGCCTTATTCGACCCAGAGAGAACACCCCCCTCACCATAGAAAGATGCAATTAGACTTGACCGTAATGTCTTGCTTTTACTGCGATACGATTATAATGGGCAATTAAGTTATGTAGTTTAGTTAGTGGATGGCCAACATGAAAAAGGGAGAATATTTGTGATCGGTGAAGTGCCTATGAAGGAGCTAACAATGTCAACTACATTTAGAGTAGAGAGTTTGGAAGGACAGGAAATTGCTCCGTAGACTTGAGACCTATGCGATGTTTATTGGTCTATTATATCAAAAGGAGATTATTACGCAGAGATATTTAAGTACTTCAGAACATGCTATATATATACAATGTATTAGAATCAATTAGATATTGTGGAGGGTGGGGAAAGGGTAGTGAGTGTGTACTATCTACTAATCATATATTTAGTAAAACGTAATTAGAGCATCCGGATATGATTAAATATTGCAAGCAAAACAGTATAGTAAAAGTTAATTGGTGTTTATGAGATTTTTTTTTAATGTTAAAACAATTGGTTTCGAAATTCGAATTCGAAATGGGATGTGTAAAGTAGTATGCAATATTCAAATTGAAAGAAAAAATAGATTCACCGATTCGATTTTCATATAATAGCATTATTATAAAATTTTATAAAATGTACGATTTGTTGCTATATATATATATTTTTTCAGTTTTATTTCATTTCACCCCGCTGTGGGGCAGCAGCTCACCCACGATTGGGGGGGGGGGGGGGGGGTACTAACTACAGGTGCACGTCCAAAAAGGGTCGAGAAAATAGGGCTCTAAAATCGCGTTCTGTATCCATCTGAGCACTTAAGACCTGCTTCTTTTGAAGATCTTGAATTTCAAGCTTTATCTGCTAAAATCTCAACATGGTCACTATTTTCCTTATCTTCAATAAATTAATTATAATATATTTATTTATTTTACAACCCACGCAATTTGTGTCGTTTTTACAAAATTTTAAAAAGAACCCCAAAACCATACAAATATATAATTGGTGGTAATTTTAAATGTTGACGTTTATTGTAAGTCTGAAACTGACAGAAAATTTACAAATTAATCTTCCTACCCACCCGCGTCTGGTATTTCCGTATATTTTCTCAACTGGCAAGTTTTAATGCTATTTCAATTAAATTTTTACCTCAATAAATACTTTTCTCATGTGGGAAACAATATCTATCGAGTCCATTTTTTATTAAAACTCGCAATTTTTCTAAAATACGGAATCCAAAAAATAGCAAAATCTTATTTGGTTGTATGGGCGATGAGTGATAGCTGGTTATGAGTTATTTACCTATCCATGCCAATTATTTCGCAAAATTTTGCAATTTTGCATGATACAAATATAACAAGGTATGGCAGATTTGAGAGGAATTTTTTGTGTTGCTACGTCATGAGGAGGTGACAATGTAATTTCTAGCGAATTTGTTTTAAGTTTTTCGAATTTTATTGACTGAAATACGTTTTGAATATATTAAAATATTTAAAAAAAACATTAGTTTCTTCGTTTATAAGTCAGTTCGGTTTGACAAGGACGTTTGAAATTGGGACGAACAAATTTGTGAAAATTGTCGCCAAATGAGACAAGCAACCAATTGACAAATAATTCGGCCATACCTCGTTAATCTTTGTATCATGGCAATTTTGTGTGTTTATCCGACTGTTAAAAGAAGTAAATTTGCTTTCTGTCACACAATATAAAAGATAGCCAGTGTGGTGAGTATAAAGTTAAGAAATATACAATTAGTTCCAGGGAAATTTTTTATGCCTTTTTCGGTGGGATGAAATAGTAGAACTTTTATATCTTACCATTGATACAAAGATTAACAAGCTATGGCCGGAAAATCTGTCAATTGGTTGCTTGCCTCCTTTGGCGACAATTGCCAGAAATTTGTTCGTCTCAATTTCAATCGTCCTTATCACAGTGAAAAAAATTTTCTATTTAGAAATTTCTTTGCTTTCCCACTAGCATATATAATTACTTTTTCCAAAGTGATTTAAACGAAGAAATTAATGTTTGGTTAAATATTTTAATATATTCAAAACGGATTTCAGTCAATAAAATACGAAAAATTCAAAACAAATTTTCTGGAAATGACTTTAGTCACCTCATGACGTATTTAGCAACCCAAAAAATTCCTCTCGAATCGGCTATATCTTGTTATCTTTGTATCATGATATCTTACGACCGTCCTGTCCTGTGTAACAAAAATCGGAACGCTTTGAATGAAAACATAATGTTATTTGGAACGTTCTAATGGAACCTTGATTTAAATATAAAAATTTGATAAGTAGGTATGTATGTACTCACACAAAATATTCGCCAGTAAATGCGGAAACCACTCACTTTTCGTCCATTTCCTTCCGTATCATTCTCATTAGTTACCCCGGGAGGAGGTTTTTTTTTGTTGTAAGTTAATTTTTGAAATTAACTTTCCTGTAGTTTATTCTAAGCTGTTCTAATGTATGAAATATACTGTGCAGTAGCTATGGGCGTGTTATTAAACTAAGAATTTTTAAGATCTTCAAGGCAAAAGTGTTGTAAAAGTCAGAATTTCTTAAATGTCATGTAAGTTCCTAAGCTCAGCCTTAAGAAATTTTCCTTAAAGACAATCCAGGGCAATCCGATCGCACTTGATTATCTTGATTTATATATGTGCGGGATGTGTGCGGGATGTTTCAAATTTAAAAAAGTTTGTTTGAATATTACGTAAAAGTTTTGTAAAAAATATAGAATAAAATGACATTAGTAAATGGAGTAGGTAGTGCTGTCGAAATTGAAGACACTATGTATGATATGCTGCAAGTACAAGGTAAACGACTGTTTTTACTTTAAAATAATTTAAATTACACTAATAAATTGTTTTAATATGTAGATTCAGCATTACAGAAAAAGTGCCCAATTTACCGGAAAGCTAAAAAAATATAGTGAGCAAGAAGGTTCCGAAAATATGGAACGAAAAGCTGTTCTTTCTGTATCATTCTTACAAATTAATTATGAATTTTATTTATGAAGATGAAAAGTGCCTTTTTTATATTAAATAAAAATACAAGAAATGTTTTGTAATATGTTTTTTTATTTAACATAAACGAGATATGAAAAGTTATAACATTTGCAACAAAATCTTCGATCCTTTGTCCTTTGACCCGTAATACAATCTCTTTGTCATAATCATAGGAACTACTTTCGTCTAACAGAAGTGTTTTCATTTTTTTCATATTAGATTCATCCAAAATAACTTAATACAATTGAGAAATGTTAATATCTGCTTCATTTTAAAAATGTATACAGATGCATAGTTGTCAAAACGATATGAGCTGCCAAGTGTTGTAAAACTCAGTCTCAATCACATTCAGATGGTACAGTTGACAGCTGCTTGACATGCATAAAAATTCTTAGTTTAACAACATGCCCTATGTCTCGCCTTTGTTCTCGCTCATGACTTTGCGAATCTTCACCCCCACCGCCATGCCCTGGAAGCGGGGCTGCACCGACTGTGAGGGTAGAAGGAATCATAGTTGAAGTTGTATGTGTTTATGAAATTTCGACAGTTTATAGACTATTTGATGATGTTTTATTTTTCGAATAATGCTCAACTTTCGAAATGGAATTTCGTTTTTTATACCCTAAGTATAACTAATGGCTGAAATACAATGACTGCGACACGCATTTGTCGACGCCAAAAAAATTTTCGAATATATGTTACGACATTAGGGCATAGCAAATGCTGCGACGCGATAATGTCGTCAAAAAGTATTGCAAATTTCTAAAATTGTCGTTACGCACTGCGACATTTGAGTTTGACAGTTCGTGTATTTGTACATTTCACGTACTATTCTTTTAAAACTGGCATAACTGCATATAAGCTTTAATGTAACTTATACTTGTTCACAAAGTATGTAAAAAAAAAAAAATCCGTGGACATCACAAAAAAGCAAAACCCAACTCAACTGTCTTGAAATGATGACGATATTGTCTGCGACAAACGACGACGCCAATTAGTGTCGACAATTTCGTGTCGCATTCATTGTATTTCCGCCTAACGTTTGTCATTCCGTTTGTAATGCACAGAAATAATTATGGTAGAGCAAAATGTATTGACACCCACGCATAATATTAAAAGTTATTTTGTTTTTTGCATGTCCGTCCGTCTGTCCGAGAGCGCACGATAACTCGAGAACACGTTTACTTATAGAAAGCTGAAATTTTGTACACGGACTTTTCAAAAAAAAAGTAAAATTAAATTTGAAAATGAAAATGAAAATCGGGCAACTCCTTCGTGGGGTTGCCATACAAAACTTTCGGTTTCCACTATATATTTATGGACACTGCCTGAGAACGCGTCGATATAGAGAGCTGAAATTTGGTACATGGTGTTTTTATAGTAATAACAAATAAAATTTCAAAAATAGACTATATCGGGCAACCCCTGCTTGGTTTTGCTATATAACAATTTAGGTTTTTTACATATACTGTGAAAACGATCAGTCCTATAGATTTTTATTGTACTAAAAATTTCTTCAGAATACGAAATCCTATAAAATTGGTTATAATTATTATTTCTGTCCGACGAACCGTTCTAGAAATATGTATATGCGAAAAACCACTTCAAAATCAAACTTGCATAGATCGGTGACCATACGGTATCATAAGAATTGGTTCTTAGACAAATTCAACCTTTTTTCCTTGTTTTTCCGATTAATTTGTCAAACCATTATTTTTTCCTAGAATGTTGAGTGATGTGTCGTTGAAATAAGTTTACACAGAAAGTTTATGCAACACCAAAGTTTAAAAAAAAATATATTGTCGAAAGAAACTAAAACTGGAGCAGGGGAGAAAAATTCGAATTAGATTTTCTTTAAGCTACTATAGATCCATTATTTATTATCTGAGAGTGGTGAAATTTGATGTGTTTATCTATATTCTATCTACTACCTATGTATAGTCCATGTAAAGTCCAACACTTTGATTTTCCAAAAAAGAATTAATAAATTTTTCATGCCCCATTGTTCATATCAGATATGAATTTAATCCGAATGGGTAATATTCGAAAGAGCAAGGCTTAAAATTTACGAATATTGAACTTATCTCTCTCCTTATCCCATCCCACGTAACAATTTTTCCAATTTTTGGTGACTGAAGGTGATGGGTAGTTTTATTAGGGGTATATAATGGTTACTCGGTTATATGAGAATTTCAGTGGTTATATAAGAGTTTTATAATATTACCAATTGGTGACGTTGTTATATTAGTTTTTTAAGGTTACTAATGGTTATCGTGGAACTAAGTTACTAAAGGTTTTATAAGTTGGTGATGGAAATGTTTCAATCACCTGTCTATATAACTTACAGTAACCATTACTAGAAGGTATATAAGAAAGTTTTATAATTGTTTTGATCACCACATTATAAACTTATTGGTAATAACTGTTTATTGCGGTATCCGTGGTTACCCTTATATAACTCGACAACTTTCAGTAATTTAGGTGACTTTAATAAAAATTGGGAACTTTCGGTAATACATATACCCACTATAAAATATCGTAAAATTTTTTGGTAGCCCTTTAGTAACTACGGTGATCGTTATAAAAACAAATTACTTTTAGTGTCGAATGGAGCCATTATAAAACTGTTTTTATTTATATAACATAATATAACCAAAGGGTATATAAGAACACTGTCTGTTTTTTTGTGACTATAATTAAGATATATAGCATTACCAAAGCTTACATATTATGACTAAAGGGTATATAAGGACCATTTTCGAAGCATGGTAGTGCCTTTAGTTTATATAATAATTCTAGAAGTTTTATAAGGGTCATTCAGTTTATATAAAACTACTTGAAGTTTTATAATGGTAATTTGTTCATTTAAGTACAAGCCGCCATTTTTTCATCTGTCCATTACAGATAAAAAAGAAAATGTCGGTTAAGCCAATTTTTTAAATTGCAGATATATGGCTTCCGTTTTATTTTTATATGAAGAAAATACATCTTTTTATGTACATAATATTTCTAAATTATGTTATGTAATTTTTATGAATTAATATCACCTAAGAGAAATTTATAAATTTTGTCATATTTAATTAAAATTATTAAAAGTTGCTTATTTTAGGAGGGGTATGTATTTTTTAGAAGTATCTATGATGATATTCACAGTAAAATTTTAATTGCAGCTGAATTTCACCACATCTATGCCGAAAAATTGTACTTCTAAAATGTAAAAATATTAAACCCTTACATTATAAAAATACAATAAAAAAAAATCGAAATTCTATGTCAAGATAGGTTTCGTAAATATTTGCATATTATTGTTTTATAAAGGTAACGAAAAATAATTTCCCTAACATTTCAATCACTGAAAGTAATCCGACTTAGAATTCCTAGCGTTGTGGAAACGTTACCATCACCATTATAAACAAAATTTATAAAGGTAACCGAAACATTACCAAAATAAATTAATCGAGAGCACCTTGGGTTATATAAGAAGTTATATTAAGGTAACCAGAATATTTTGGTTACTCATTTTATAAAACTTTTAGTTATATAACGTTACTTAAATCAAGTCACGGTAACCTTTATATAATCCTCCATTTAAGCTCTATAAAGGGTTTATAGTGGTTACAAAGACGTTTCGAGTACCAGTCTATATAACTCAAGTTATATAATTTGGTAATGGAAACTTTACGGTTACTACTATATAAAAAAAATTGTTTCTTGGGATGTTTATGGGATAGGATAATAAAATAAAATGTAAGCTTTGTGGGGGTGCATTCGACAGGACGACATCTAACTTTATAGAAACCATACAGCTGTTGGCAATTCGTGAATGCATTTTTTTTTTTACAAAAATATATATTTTGTTCAAGAAAGAATTTTTTTGGGATTCTCCGGTATATAGCAAAAGCTAAAAAATGTTCTAATTTGTTATTTCATCACACAACCCATTAATTTTTGGTGACAAGTTTCAAATCTTGGTTTGACTCATCAACAGGTCCCAAATAGCGAAATTGAGTGATTTGAAAAACAAATGAAAATGAAGAAAGAAATGAAAAGTTTCAGAAGAGTTTCAAGCGTCTGCAGCAGGCAGAAAACCAAGTTGCACCGATGAGTGTAAGGTTTTCTGCTGATACGAAACGCTTCTTCTTCTTCCTTTTCTTCTATATACAGGTTCGATTCGCTTCGAATGAATCTGTTTCTTTAAAATTTTTTTAAATTTTTTTAATAAATAAAAAAATTGTTTTTTCTATTTTTCTCAAACTTTTCATTTCTTTCTTCTTTTTTTCATTTTTTTCTTCTTTTTTTCATTTTTTTCATTTCTTTTTCAAATCACTCAATTTCGCTATTTGGGACCTGTTGATGAGTCAAACCAAGACTTGAAACTTGTCACCAAAAATTAATGGGTTGTGTGATGAAATAACAAATTAGAAAAGTTTTTAGCTTTTGCTATATACCGGAGAATCCCAAAAAAAAATTTTCTTGAACAAAATTAAGTTTAACCCGGTAAAAAGTCCAAAAGAGTAATCTTTTTATTTATTAAAAATATTTATGCTCGTTCAAATAGGATGTTTTCTTTTTTGCTTCCCAATCATAGGCTCCAAACATCGTAGCTTGTTAGCCTTAGAACCAGTGGACACCAATATAGCTCTTGGCTCCGAGATTTTGAGCACATCGTTTGGATATTGAGTTCTTGTTCAGTAGAGTATAATAAACGTCAAACTTGACAAATCCTATAATCAAAATACTGACTTAGTAAGTATGGCTGATAAATAATCTATTTCCGCGCTAAGTAAGAAGTTATTAGCTTAATTGACGTGCAAAATTAAGGTAAAAAAGTAATAATTATTTTTACAATTAATTAAATTTAAAATTAAAAGGATGTTTTCTTTTCGCATTTGAAATCTAGAATACCAGCAGCAAACAAGAACACACAGAAGAAGCTCCCGGACCGGAGTCATGTGAGCAATGACTCTGACAGCAAGAACAATAGTTTGCTTCTTCCATGCTTGGGAGATGACTCTTAAGCAAAATAAAAAGCACCCATTCTAACTAAAAAAAAAATTAGGTGCTCACTTTACCCAATTAAAAAATTTTAATTTTTAAGCTATTCAAATTTGTATTTCAACTTGTTATGAAGCAAGAGCATGGTGCATGGTTCTCACGAATTACAAGTCTCGGGTTTCATGTGCACATTTTAAAAGATACCCGTGCCACATAAATTTTACTAATTCAGTACCGAATAAACAAAAATCATAATTTATCGCTCTATGTTGCACACAAATCGCTGAGTCAAGTGTTCACTCATGTTACCAAAGTGTACACAATTCATTTCATAAATGCGAACCATATGAGCTCTAATTTCGAAGTTGCAAGAAAGCATTATCGCTGAGTCAGGTACTAATGTGTGTGAAAGAACCATACTCCATGCTCTGAAACTGATAACCGGCGAGTTGACTTCGGGTTGCCGCCGCGTAGAGTTTACAAGTTACTTTTGTATTACTATTAATTCGTATTTTTCTTAAAAATAAAGTGATTGAATAAAATAGTTTGTGTTGTAAAAGAAGAGTTACATTTCAATTCAGTTTCCTAAATTTCCACCTGTCCCGGAGTTAATCCCTTTTACCTACGTGTAGGTAATCGTAACAAACTGGTGGCAGCGGTGGGATCCATGTCGCAAGAATAGCGCGCGGATCTACCAATTACGTAACTAATTCATTACTAATCAGCGGCGGCAGAAATAACAAAAAAAATCTAAATCTAAAAGTGTCTAAATCTTGCTTGTGTGCAATCTGAATTTATCAGAGCTCGAATCAAGGAAAATTGAGGAATTATTACACAAAATCCCAGTACAACAGCAGTACCTACCTACATACATATGTTAACTAGCGTTATCAAGCGTAATGGAAATAATGGAATGCAGAAGGATATTAGCGTGAGTGGTGTCTAGCTCTGGACCAAAATCAATATTTCTTTTTGATTTCAATTTGTATGTACTTTCATCTAAAGTACCTAATTACATGATATGGCACTAATTTTAAAACAGAATATCAAAAGGTCTTTTATATAATAAATAAATAGTTTTGTGAGATTTATATACTTATATCAATATTTGAAAAGAAATTTCTACTTTTAATGAGTATTAATAGTCTTGCGGACAGCACGTAAATAGTAAACACAAAAAAAAAAAAAAAAAAAAAAAAAAAAAAAAAATTCTTTTGTCTTCTTATCTCTTTTGTTTAGAAATAAATATATAATTAAAATATCTAAAGTATCACATAGATCTTTTGTCAAGATTCTATATTATGTATATTCACAAACAGGTATGTGCTATTTTAACATTTTTTTTTACTGTGAAAGTGATATTTCTGTTATCGTTGCAATTTGTTTTCGTTATGAAATTAACTTTTTATTCGTTAGTTTTTCTTCTTTTTATTAATTGTTGATGTTCGACGCCTAACACACACACACACACACACACACAAACCAGTGCAATAGTTTTTATGTATCAAACAAAATTCAAAAAAAAAAAATCATTTTTTTTTTAAGTAAATTATGTCCCACTTTGCAATGAAATATGTACGTGCGTAGTTCAACGCAGAAATGAGGTTTTATTTCATATATCCGTTTTCAATGCATCGCCTGTGATAGTAGGTTCTTGTGTTAAAAGTGTAAAATTAATGCTTCAGTAACCGTAATTGATTCCTATTGAAAGTTGTATATTGACTTTTGCCATATTAGTTATACTACTCCTTGAATTCTGTACTACATAATATGTACATTGGTATACACATACGGAATACTGTCAGGTTGTGTTCGTTCAATGGCTCAAATGTGATTACAAAATTTAGTAGTGCGTATTTTGGTCTTCGTCGATGAATAGTTGTTCTCGTAAATGTAAAATCATAAATAGTATACTCGTGTCTTAACAAAACCTCTCTGGTACAAGTTCTCCATAAAGGGTGAATAAAAAGCACATGTCGATCTCGGTAAACCTTTCTTTAAGGAACGGGAAGAAAATTAAAAAAACCAGCGAATCTGAAGAAGCTGAACTCAACGATTCCGATAGTTTTGTTTCCGGCCGTGAAGACGAGCCTAGTGAAACCGAGAAAAGTGCGGACTCCTCATCTTCTTTCCAAGAGTCGGACATTTTATCAAAAATGACGATTCCAAACAGTACTTTTAATATATCTCACGCTATTAAGCTTATTCCAGAGTTCGATGGGGACGCCACAACTCTCACTAGATTTCTCCAAATAGCTAAAATACATTATACCAAAGCCTCCACTAATGCGGATAAAGCCGAGTTCGTAGATTTAATTAAATCAAAGCTCACGGGAAAAGCGTATAATGCTATTCTGAGATACAATGATTATGATAATTGGGGTGACTTGGAAGCTGCAATTAACAAAAATTTTACTAAGTTCAGGTCAGCACAAGTTATTCAAGCGGAACTTTTTACGATCAAACAGGCATCTCGTGAAACAGTTTCAGATTACGCGGGTAAGGTAGAAAGGTTGCTTGATGAACTAAATATATCAAGTACACAAGGTGAGTCTTCCGAAGGCTCCAAAGCCATAAGAAAGCTTAACGAAAAGACAGCAATAAACAATTTCAAAAGGGGACTTAAGCCACCTCTGAAACTAATCGTTAAATCTACAAAACACGAATCTATCACTTCAGCAATTGAATATGCCTTGGAAGAGGAAAATATTGCTGAAAGTGAAAACATCAAAACAGAAATGCCAAGGTGCAATTACTGCAAGATTCCTGGACATAGTACAAATGAGTGCAGGAAACTGAAAAGCCAAACCACCTCATCTTTCCTTAATAAAGAAAATCGTCCAATGTTTCCTAAATTTCCAAATCAACGCATCAATACTGTTCAGAGTGAGCAACGGTGTAGGTATTGCAAAAATCTGGGCCACTCTATACAAAATTGCAAGAAAAGACAATACAACAACTCACGGAACAACTCTCCAAATATCGTTTCGCCAAACTCTTATAGCAATAACTCTTCTCGAACAAATTCAAATAATGTGCAAATGCAAATGCAAACAAGATCAAACGAGAGACTCATACGAGGTACAAATCAGGGAAACGCCAATATGCCTGGCACCAGCGGCACGGTTGTCCAGGTTCGCGAATTGAATTAGAGTGTCGACGTGAAAACTACTTTGCCAATCCAATCGAAACCAATTCAAGAAACAGTTTTAACCGTAAATTCGAAACTACTAAATCTACAACATTTAACGTTAACGCAAAACCTAGTCCAATTCTAAATCTTGACACTCGTACAACCTTTCAGAGTGAAATTGTTCTGAACATTTTAAATTGTGCTTCTCCAAAAAACTCTTTCCTTCTGGATACGGGAGCGTCCATAAGTTTAATAAAAATTAGTGCACTTAAACCAGACGTAGACGTGTACACTGACTGGGCTGTTCCACTTAGAGGGATTTCTACCCAGTCCATTAACACAAAAGGTATCTGCCATTTGCACATCCAACTAACTGAAAGGATCTCATTGAAGCATCCTTTCCATGTAGTCCCTAAAAATTTCCCTATAAACGGAGACGGTATTATAGGAGAAGATTTCTTCTCAAGAACGAATTCTGTTCTTAGTTACAAAACTCAAACTCTGATATTGAACATTAAAGACGAAGAGGTAGAGCTTCCTTTCAAATATTTAAAAAAAAATATTTCAATACCTGGCAGGACCGAAACGGTACTGCGATTTGGGCCTATAGTTGACAATGAGGAGGTAGTATGTTTTCCTACAGAAATAGCACCTCAGGTATATACCTCCGGATGTATTGCTAAACCAAAGAATGGATACATTGCGGTAGCCGTAATAAACGCAACTGAGAATAACGTAGAAATCAGTAACGATGTCGATTTAGAATATGAAAAACTCCACTGCTACGAAGTGTATAGCCTCACTGGTGTCCATACCTACAATAAAATAGAAGAGCGACTTTCGAAACTTGCTTCTGTTTTAGATCTACAACACCTGAACGTAGAAGAAAAACAATCGATCGAGAATATCTGCCGAGAATTCAACGAAATTTTCTTTCTGGAGGGTGATAAACTGACTTTTACCCCTACCATTTCCCATACCATTCCCACGGTGTCGAATCAAAGTCCTGTAAACGTGAGACCATATCGTTTACCCGAGATTCATAAGAGTGAAATTAGGAATCAAGTAAATGAAATGTTGGAGGACGGAATTGTACGACATAGTACCAGCCCATGGAATGCTCCTTTATTGGTCGTTCCCAAAAAACCAGATTCTCAGGGAAACCAGAAATGGCGAGTCGTAGTAGACTTTCGCAAACTCAATGATTTAACTTTGGCTGATGCACACCCTCTTCCTAACATCGAGGAAATACTCAATCAGCTAGGAGATTCAAAATATTTTAGTACATTAGATCTGGCAAATGGCTACCACCAGATCCAAGTAGCAGAAGCTGACAAACAAAAGACAGCATTCAGTACGCCACATGGGCATTTCGAATTTAATCGCATGCCTTTTGGCTTACGAAATGCCCCACCTACATTTCAGCGATTAATGAATAAAGTACTAACAGGGCTACAGGGTATACGTTGTTTCGTCTATTTGGACGACGTGGTCATATATGGCAGGGATTTAGATGACCACAACCGAAAACTGCGAGAAGTATTCGAATGTTTAAGGCGGCATAATCTCAAACTTCAGCCCAATAAGTGTAAATTCCTTAGCAAAGAAGTTAGTTACTTGGGGCATATTATAACTGACCAAGGAATAAAACCCGACCCGCAAAAGATCTCAGCTGTCGAAGCTATAAATCCACCAAAGAATACTAAACAGTTAAAATCTTATTTGGGACTCGTGGGATATTACAGGAAGTTTATTCCCAAATTTTCAAAAATTGCTAACCCCTTAAATAATCTGCTAAAGAAAGATGTTCCCTTCAATTGGGACGCTCATTGCGATGAGTCTTTTGGATTGTTAAAAAAAGCAATTATCCAAGCCCCTGTTCTACAATATCCTAACTTTGAAAAGCATTTCTTCATTACTACAGACGCCAGCAATGCAGCCATAGGCGCGGTGCTTTCGCAACGAACAGATTCTGATGGTACGGATTTACCTATTGCATTTGCAAGTAGGGTCCTGAACAAGGCCGAAAAGAATTATTCAACGATAGAAAAGGAAGCGCTCGCGGTTGTATGGGCGACCAAACATTTCAGACCATACGTATACGGCAGAAAGTTTACTGTGGTAACGGATCATAGGCCACTGGTTTGGATTTTTAACTTAAAAGATCCTTCCTCCAGGATTATGCGTTGGAGAATCAAGCTCGAGGAATATGATTTCAAAGTTGTTCATAAATCGGGTCACTTAAATACAAATGCCGATGCTCTATCTCGATTAAATATAGAAGATATTAATGTCGTTACTAGATCCCAAACAAAAACTGACTCGGAAGTTAATTTAAACAATAATAATAATGCAAGTAAAGAGAACACCGCCAGCTCGACGTCGAAGGTGAATAGAGCAGAAATTCCAGTTCAAGACCTGAAAGAACATACAGATGGCACCCTAAATGGCAGCAACGAGGCTACCTTTACTTCAAACGAAACTCGTAATAATCACAGATTTACATCAAGCCCAATAATTTTAAACAACGAAGAAGAAATTAAGCGAGTTCTTCGTGAATATCATTTTTCCCCAACTGGTGGACACCAGGGAATAGCTCGAACCATAAAGCGAATTAGGCAGAAATACCATTGGAAAAATATGTACAAAGATATAAAAACTTTTATATCCTCTTGTGAGACATGTCAGAAAAGTAAGGTGACCCATAAAATAAAAATCCCAATGAAGATCACTACTACATCTAAAAAACCGTTTGAACGTGTATCCTTGGATGTCGTGGGACCGTTACCAGTATCGGAAAGTGGGAATAAGTATATCCTCACTTTTCAAGACGATCTGACGAAGTTCATACAGGCAATCCCTATTCCTAACCAGGAAGCGGAGACGATTGCAGACGTCTATGTTCGGAAGATAATATGTCTTTTCGGTACCCCACAGTGTTTATTGACGGATCAGGGAACCAACTTTCTTAGTGACTTATTTAAGAAAACTTGTAAGTTACTAAAGATACGAAAAATGCAAACGACGGCTTATCACCCGCAGTCCAATGGATCGCTTGAAAGATGTCATCGCACTTTAGGTGACTATCTCAGAAGTTATGCAACAAAAGATCCCAATAATTGGGATACGTGGATAGATTTTGCTATGTTCTGCTATAATACTACTCCAAATTCTGCAACTAATTACTCTCCTTATGAAATTTTATTCGGGGTGAAACCGGAAATTCCATCTTCTGTAGCTAAGGCGGTGGAACCAGTCTATAACTACGATGACTTTGTCATAGAACTAAAGGCCAGACTTCAGAACAGCTACGCACTAGCCCGTGAGAATCAAATCAAAGCAAAAGAACGCTCAAAAATGTACTATGATCGTGGTGTTAAAGGAAACATTTTTACAGCAGGAGACAAAGTATTGCTGGAACAGAAAATAAAGAAGAACAGAAAACTCTCAATGCTATATGAAGGCCCATACGAAGTTATAGAGACTCCATCTCCGGAAACATCATTGATACAGATTGGAAGAAAAACCAAACTTGTACATAACAACCTGCTCAAAACTTTCATTTCCTGAGATATAAATTATACAATGTGAGCAATTCACCTAAAGACTTCCTTTATCTAACTATCTCTAACCGAACTTTTAACCTTTCCACCTCAAAGCAAAATTATCATCTACAAGCATTACATTCCTTACAGGATCATTCTGGTATTGTCTTTCTACGAAGCCCATGGTCGAATTACCGAACCAAAACATGTGAACACACCTATCAGTAACTCCAGTGGAATTTTTTTTGAGGAAACAGGGACACTTGGGAAATCGACATCATTCTGGAACTTGGTTGTATATTTCGACTTAACCAAATATGAAGAAGAAGAGGACCAACTTCGATGGCAATATGCTGAACTCTCCAAGTTCTGTGATGAACTCAGATCGTTCGTGATGGATCCTTGTAAATTCACTCTCAAGGTAATAAACGCAACGTTCAACGAGGTTGTGGAAAATAATAATATCCTCCGACAAGTATTCTACCCCAAACAAGAACGCAGGAAACCAAGAGGCATCATCAATGGAATAGGTAGATTGTCGAAATTCCTCTTCGGAACAATGGATGACGAAGATTCGAATAGAATCGAGAGTATGGTAAGTACACTCAAGGAGAACCAAAAAATATTACACCACTCTGTGGTATCGCAAACCTCGATCATATTAAACGTAATCGAAACCTTAAATAAGTCCGAAATAGTGTTAAATCAACGTTTCCAAGAGATCGAAACAGTTCTACACACCTTAACAGAGAATTTCAATAACCGAACTAGGGCGATGCAAACTTTACATTTCTTCGACGAATTGGCAAACATTATGACCCTCTCCCTAGGAAGATTTCTCTCAAAACAGGAAGAATTAAGTGGTATAATTCATGAAGCTAAATTGGGAAAAATGGATAAGCACCTGTCGAGTTCGCAAAGCTTTGTTCAAGTACTTAAGGAAATACAACTTGAGCTACAACATGACTTAAAATTGCCAGTAAAACCATCTGTTGAAAATTTGCCAGAAATAGAGAAAATTTCTCGAGTAATTCCATTATATACTTCTAATTCTTTAGTACTTAATATAGAAATTCCCCTAATCGGTGACCTTTTTAAATTGTATAAACTAACCAGCATTCCTGCAACCTATATGAACCACTTGTACTATTTCATTAGACCAGAGTCTGACTTTGTAGGCATCAACGAAAAATTAAGACAATACATATTTTTGAAACAAAATGAATTCGACAGATGCCAAAATGTGAATCATAATTTTTATATTTGTAACGAAAACTACCTGACATATAATGAAAATAACCAAAATTGCATAATACGATTGAACCTAGGCTACAAAGAAGTAGACACCTGCGAAGTTAGAATCTTTAAAGCCACTCAGGAAAAATGGTATGCGTTAATTAAAGCCAATACATGGTTGTATGTACTTCCGGAACAAAGTAACGTTAGGATAATTTGTAATGACACTGCATATTCTATAAAAATTTCGAAGAGTGGTATTTTGGAACTGTTTCCAGGATGTAGAGCATCAACAAAGTATATTAACCTTGAAACCAAAAAGGAAGTTAATGAATCAAATTTAATAATAGAATACTTTGATAGTATTATTGCAAACGATATCAGAAATATTACAGTAAATTATAACAAAACCTCATTTAACGCTCTTGTGAGAGCTCACATAGATAGCTCTGATTTCGAAAAGATGAGCATAAGTCTAAAAAAATTAAGGGACGAAACCAAGCTGCATAACGAAAATTCCACCCCTCAAATATCAAATAACATTTTTACCACTATTATAATTTTACTTTCCATAGTCGTATCTTTCCCCATTATGTATTTACTTTATAAGAGATATATTAAATGTAAAATTAACGTCAATACTGAAAATTCATAAAAAAAAAAAAAAATAAAAAAAAAATAAAACACAAAAATAAAAAAAAAAAAAAAACCAAATCTTTTCCTAATTTTATTCAATAATAATGTTCTGGATGTAGTACATATCCTTACATTTTTGGATGTTAATATTAATACGGTGTTAAAACAAAGAAAAAAAATAAATTTTGTAGAAGTAGTTTCTTTTTCTTTAGAGAAGTAATTATATATATATATAAATAAAACACAAAAAAAAAAAATTGTAGACATAGCCTAAAAGTTTTTTTTTATCTTTGTAAAGGGGGAGGAATGTTATGAAGCAAGAGCATGGTGCATGGTTCTCACGAATTACAAGTCTCGGGTTTCATGTGCACATTTTAAAAGATACCCGTGCCACATAAATTTTACTAATTCAGTACCGAATAAACAAAAATCATAATTTATCGCTCTATGTTGCACACAAATCGCTGAGTCAAGTGTTCACTCATGTTACCAAAGTGTACACAATTCATTTCATAAATGCGAACCATATGAGCTCTAATTTCGAAGTTGCACGAAAGCATTATCGCTGAGTCAGGTACTAATGTGTGTGAAAGAACCATACTCCATGCTCTGAAACTGATAACCGGCGAGTTGACTTCGGGTTGCCGCCGCGTAGAGTTTACAAGTTACTTTTGTATTACTATTAATTCGTATTTTTCTTAAAAATAAAGTGATTGAATAAAATAGTTTGTGTTGTAAAAGAAGAGTTACATTTCAATTCAGTTTCCTAAATTTCCACCTGTCCCGGAGTTAATCCCTTTTACCTACGTGTAGGTAATCGTAACAAACTAATTAAAAATTAATTATATATAATTACAGCAAAAATAATAATTGAGGATTCAGTAATTATTAGCTATAGGTGCTTGTCAATTACAATCATAATTACTGTAATTGTAATGGAAAAATTATTTAATTACAATTATATGTAAAATTATAAACAAAAATTCTACAAAATTCTTACAATTGTATAATTTGCCTGTTTTTTTTAGATTATTAAACCAATCTCAACGGATTTACTATGACGCAAATCACAGCATAGCAGGAATGAGGTGCTGATGTATGTATGCTCTTAAACCTTCGCAGGTTGTAAGCCTGAGAAAAGGACGAATATGGTAGACTGTTCCACATTTAAAATGCTACACGGCATTTTACTGTACGGCCGAAAGTATTTTAAAGGGCGAAGGGATGAGCGCCACTTGCAGCCAGAGTATTGCATCCAGGAATTAATCTACAAGAAAACAGACCTAGATATTTTATCGGAACATTGACAATACCGATTGCCACATCGCCAATGAGCTTAAACTGGATTTTTATTTAATGTTGCGTTAGCCCTTTTTATTATCGACGACTCTGATAGTATCAATTAAATAGCAAATTGATTTAATACAAAAGATGCAAGAATATATGAACTAGGGCTGTTGATAAAATTTGAAGCGGGCGACTCGAAGCATTGACGTTTTGCCGAAGCTTCAAAGGTGTCTGCTCTGCAGTGTTTAATTATAATATTCCAAGTGACTTGAAACAATTTTTGAATAGTTTTAAGAGTGTCTAAGTTTTTCGGAGAATAGACGTACTATAAGTCCTTTGTTTATGATAAGAATATATAAATATTCTTCAATATATCTATGATTTGAGGTGCAACGTGGTTCAAAACTTTTAACATTAATTCCACACTCTTCTTGTCTTGTATTCAGCTAAAATTTTCCACACTTACACATCTTAGATGAAAATACACTTTTTTTTTTAACTTTATTCGCTAACTTCACCGAAATTGCTTTATTTAACATAAAATCAATACGTGCGGCTCGAAAATGGTAGACCAATTTTACCACTTATGGTCAGATTTGACTAAAAATCGATATCTGTAGGATTTTAAGAATTGCAGATTACGAATTTGTTTGCTTTTAACTTCACTTCATGCAAGATCTATAAGTGTGCCAAATTTTAGCTCCTCAACAGGAAGATGTCAAATTAGCATTATACAAATTTTGAATCACTGTCACATGGTAGCTTCGAAACTTCGAAAATTAATATGAGCCTACAGTTTTATCCATGGTCTTCAATTCCTTTTTAACTAAACTTTACGTGCATAGTCACAGACATTATTGGTACAATCAATTGTCAACCAAAACAATAGAATTTTGTTCTGGCACAGATCTCATTAATTTTTCTAAAAATTGGCTTAAACTGTTCCTGAACCAACATTAACGATTAAGGCGGTACCTTTTAGTAATATTTAAAACTCTTCTTAATTTTCGAAAGAAAAATACAAATTAGGTTAGTTATACTACACCAAACAAACACGTTTCAAGACTTCATCATAAAAATTTGTACTTTCAGCCTTCGCCATAAAAATGTTTTACATAATTGCGATTGCACTATTTTAGAACCTTTTCAATTCATATTTTATAGCCCTAAAATTGAGAGTTGTAGCCTATTTTCTTTTGCCGCTGCAGACACTGTTCTTCAATTTTTTCTGCATTCAATTTCATTCAAGGAGCAGGTAAAATATAGCAGCCTCGCAGCAGAACATCATCGATCAGATTCTTGAAAAGATATACAAAACCAGAAAATGTTGAAAGCTAAAAAACTTCAACATCCTGAATTCTATAAAGTATTCAGCTTTTCTGCCATATAAAAACGTTAATAGCATTAAAGTCGACACGAAAGTGGAGAGAGTGAAATTGAATTTATATACAGGCGGTAGTAGTCGCTATAAGTAATTTCATACATATATGTATTTAATTCCTACAGCCTAGCAGCTCATCCTCGCACTATCTTATATAGCTTCAATCAAAAACGTCAAGTATAGGTAGGTAGTCGAGAAGAGGGCAAAGAAACAAGAGCTTTATCGATATTATATTCCCATCACATCTTAGTGACTCTCGCACCATCCTCATCCTTTCGATCCCATTCAAAGTTCATTTACCCTGCAATGAAAAGGAGGAAGAAGTGTATCCAAAAGAGTATAGAACTTTTGGATTTATCTGACTTGTGAATCATGACGAACGCTGTAGCTGTAGCGCATTCAAATCTTTCAGTCTGCATATTTTCAGATAACAGAATTCAGCAGATATTTGAAAGACATCAACGGAAGCCTATAAACTTCATGGCAACATCGTGTTTTATTAGTTAATTTCAGGGTTCAAGATGAAAATCTTATTTTAACAAACGAATTTCAGTGTGAATTTTCGTTATTGTCTGAAGAACACATAACTGGGGTCTAATAAAATTGAGCGAGGAGGATACAAACAACCCGCATTTTAGTATTCCTCCTATATAAATTTTGTGGGGGACGAATTATTGCTCACAATGCATACTTCCTCTTCTCGTGGGTATTCAAGCAACAGTTTTTCGCAGATATTTCTCGAGGAAATGGCATAAATTTGAAAAGGGGAGAGATGAAAGAAAACAAACAACTGGAAGGATGAGGAAGAGGAGGAGAACAATATCCATTGGGAACGTCTGCGAAGGCAATTAATCATATCGAAAAATTCTTGTTATTTGTTCTGTTGCGAGAAATTGCGGTTATAAGCTACTTAAAAAAAAATTTAAACGGTGTTGTTTGTTGGTGAGATTGGTATGTTTTGGAAATTGTTATGAGGGCGGCTAAGTAGAAAAAGAAGAAGAAAAAGTTTTTTATAAGCTTATTTCATAGGAAATCTACTGGATTTCTGTTACTAATTTTAATTTACTTTTGCTGGCCGGATGTTATCTACTGCAGGAATTAAAGAACTTTAAAATTCAGTCCTTTTTGTCCTAATTATCTCAGATTTCTTTGTTTGTTTGTTTATTAGTTAGTGCTGATATTTGATAATGTTCCCCGTCAAGTACCTCAGCGTAGAAATACTTCAATCAAGCTTGAAAACGAACAAACCAAGTCTTCGAAAAAGAAAAAGTATAGATTATATAGCGCGGAACATTTTAAAAGGCTCGTCAGGGAAATTAGAGAAATCATCATTATAAATAAGTTGGCTGTAATTGATGCTGCTGGTATCTCCTATAATATCGTGAAGATTACCATTCAAAACTGGATCCAAAACTAAATAGACCAGAGATGGACTTTAATGATAGACTCCAAAAAATCCAAAAAAGTTTCATTAAAGGACCTTCACCGAAAAAGAGACTGGATCTTATCTGGATCTTCTTCCGATGCTACTTTGGGCGCGGCTTCTAATAGCTTGTCAATTCAGATCTCTGTAGAGGGCTCTTTAGAGCGACTTTCGAAGATAGCTTTATACAGTGAAATTCCTTAAACAGTAGGTGTGTGAGAGGACTTGGGAATGTTTGGGAAGATCTCTGTTACATAAATGGAAAACAGCGAGCCAATGACTGCTTACAAAAATAGAACAGCTTGAGTGGTAGGTAAACCCCGCAGGGTGGTACTAAATCCCTTGTACATTCGTACATCAAACTGACAGGAAACCATAATAAAAATAAATTAAATTCTTTACCAGGACTGTCCAGACAGTTTTATCCATCAAAATATTTCCCTATGACCAAACAGATGGCGCTGCACCAGACAACCAAAATATTATCGAAACTTCGATGAAATAATGAATATTTCGAGAATGTAACGTTCGAGAGTGTCTATAAAAGCCGAAGCAGCGCTCCAACAATCACCATTCCTTTCCCAGCCATCCTTGGTAGCGCATTAAACTGCCAAGGTCCTTTCCGCTTTTATACACCGCATTAAGGTATATAAGAATTATTAGACTGCAAACCGTACTAACGTTTGCAGTTATTGTATCTCTACTTTTCTATACACCGCATTAAAGTGTATAAAAAATATCAGACTGTAAAGCGCATTAACGTTTACAGTTACTATTACATCTACCCCAATTCTATACACTGCATTAAAGTGTATTGAATCCATTTGTATATTGACCGTAAACCGCAATAACGTTTACGATTCTTTCTTCTACGTATTCTAATCTGTTCTTTCTCTGTCTCATTTCAGATTAAAACCAAATTATTAGTATTAAGTTAAAAGCATTAAGTTAAGCATGTGAACATTTTGAGGGCACTTCTTCGAAGATCGATCATGATACCCTTACTGAGCCCTTTTAGAATGAGAGGAGCAGAAAGAATTATGAAATTCATACAAATTAATCTCCATCGCAATACATAGGCTGACGACCATCAATTGTTCGGGAAATGTATCACAACAAACACTCTGTATATTTCGGATTTAAACAGTTACCTGCATACAATTCAATTGCAAAATACTTAAAATGATTATTCACGATACTAAGAATTTATAGATCACACAAAGAATTGTCAGTCTGATAATTCATTGAACTAGCGAATATTCGCTCGAAGACAATCACGATAACTTTTATATACAATACAAAAACGTTTTATTGAAAGACCATAAACGGTGGGTACATAGATCAGTGGACTACTGGCATAATGACCGTAATTAATCTATAATTAGTATAAAAAAAAGACTTCATCTGAATGTCAGTATGAAGTACGATTTGAGGTACTTCATGATTATACATAAGTTAACTAGCTGTCCTTGCAGAATTCTTGATCTTATCCAGCGAAAATAGCTTAATAAGCTCATTCCCAAAAGATAATTGCCTATACTTTCTGGCATTTATTAAACTTTTTCGCTGGATATGATTTGGAAAATGTACAGAAAAGGTTAGATTTTGCGTACAGAATGTGATAGGTCATTTTAAAGAGAAGATTTCAGGTCTCTTAAATCCGAAATAAAAAAAATGGTTTTAATGGCGTGTTTTTTGATAAAAAAAAATAGTGGTTAAATAAAAAACAAAAACGAGTTAACTCTTCGAAATTTAAGCTTTGTTGAGGTTCAAAACGGAGAAGGGGAGAGGTAAATTTTTATAGACCATTGGAAATGTCCAACAATTATCAATCTAACAAATTCTAAATCATAATCATAGAGCGTAACGTTCAGAAGTTACAGAATGATCTATAAAAACATACCCAAATATCTTTAAGTATCTCGGAAACCGTTAAGATTCCCTCTCTCCATACAATTTTTTGCTTATCAAGCCTAACCTATCCATAGCCTGCGGGTGCAAGACCACATACGGGACACCCTGTATAACTAGGGATATGAGGGATGTATGGTGATGGTTCATTGGGAGAAGAAGTATCCAAAATCAACGCCCCTAAAACTGGACGTACGTCGAATAGACCACAAAAATAAAAAAAGAGCATTATATAAGTAATTGCGTTAGCTCAATAAATTATAAAATAAACTACATTAACGCACCAAGTTTATTCACGTGAACTTTTCCAACATCGTTTATGAACAAACAAACACAAATTCCCTCAAAATATATTTTTCCCTTATACATTTATATAATATTGTCAGAAAGTCAAATATAATCATCATTGGGGTTATCCCTAAAACATTTAACCCAGAGGAACTTCAAGACATGAAAGAGCGCATCCTTTATTCGCTTGAAAATTGCTATATGCAATCTACAGTCAGTTGCATGAGAGGATTAAAAACATCATTTTCAGTACGTTAACCCGCCAACGAAGCAAACATTAAAAAGTTACAATGGGTTTAGGGGGAATGGTAGATATAAATATATATTATGTACACATACTGATGTACATGCATTTACATATACCAGTATTGGTATGTATACCGATTTGGTAGCACATTATTTTCTAGTTTGACTAGGGAATATCCTGGAGATTGTACAAAGGCAATCAACAGAGCAATAATGCTTATTAGAAAATGATGATGACCAGATGTCAAGTTTTAGATAGTGATATGCCTGGAACAGAATGAATCGCAAGCACCCCGCACAAATACGGTGACGAAGTGTCAAAATCGTAGCCATCAACATGGTGAACACAATGGCCATTGGTTACTACGTCAATTTCAACTATGTAGTTTTGTTAACTGTATTAATAATAATTGAGACCACAAAATTATTATTTTTATTTTTTCACCACCATAATTAAATTTTCTTCGAAGTTCATGATGTTCAGCATACAAAATTTTAAAACAAACAAAAAATTAATCAGCTGTCAAATGTCAAAGTGCGGTAATTGCGGTAAAATTGAAAATCGATCAACTTCTGCGTCATGGCTACGATGCCTACGTTCATTGTGATCACTTAATGACATTGCCTTATAACATTACTACTGCGTGATGTTTGCCTGTGTGGTGGCTACGTTCATTCTGTTCCAGGGGTTAGGTTATTGTTATCCAAAATTGAAAATTTTCATGTTTTGACATTTCATATCTCTCAATCTAAGTACACACTATACAAACGTACAACAATGACAGTGGAAATTAACCTTTAATCTACAACTGATATTGCAAAAGTCTGTCACTTTCAAGAAATCTCATACACTACGTGGACGTCATAAGATCTCTTTAGTTTATTTGTGTATGAGTCTAGAGACTAGTCAAAATTCTCGTTACCTAGAAAACGACTTGCATAGGTCATTTACAAATTTTGATTGGGATATATCTACAGAGGAACAAGTCAACACCTTTTTATCGGAATTTTTTTTCCTTCTACTTAAATGTTGTACACCTTCTAAATATTTACTAAAATAAAAAGCTTCGCCCCGTTTTACACAATCTGTGTATATATATATCGTACTATACATAGGTATATACATACATATATTTCGTCGCTGTTATATATGAGACTTGGACGCTTGGCTGCTGTTGGTATACTTTGTATATGCATACATCTTTAAATGAAGCACGAAGCTGGCAAAGAGCAATTTTGTGGTATGTACCGAATCCAGTTTTATTACCGTTGTTGGAAAGAAGGATAAAGAAAATTGTTTTCAGGGAATTTGTTAAGGCCTTAGCTATTTTTCTTGCCCTTCGTCTGTGTTGCCTCTTCAAATCCTTAGTACTGGGTTGGGATCAGCTATATGGATTATTTATGTCTGTGAAAAAAAAAGGAATTTGTATTACAAAATCCAAACAGATGTTTTTTTGTTTTATATCATTAAGCCAAGCTTCAAGAATCCCAATTTTGAGATGCAATAGTAAGTGCAGATGGCAGTCAGGGAAATGGGATAAAGAATTAGATAGGTGGCATATGGAGAGTAATGCCTGGTCTTACTACTAGGTAGATGGTTACTTGTGTGTTTCGATAGAATTTTCTTCAGATTATATGTGAGAGAGAGAGAGAAAAAAAGGCAAGACAAAGGATGGTAATCCCTTTCAAATACACAGTTTACTGCATGACCGAGAATTCTTAAATGTCAAATTATAAATGGACTATAAGCTTTAGAAAAAAATGCTTATACAAATATGTATGTATATGGAAGTAGAGAGATAGATGAGGCATTCAGTAAAGCTGCTCCTTGCTCCAGTGAGATAATTTCTGTAAAATACGATTTTATCTTTTTCAACGTTGTAGGTACGAGGTTATTTTTATGCGATTTGTTTTACAATTAAGAAGTTTTACTCTAATATAAAATGTCCAATCATCAATCAAACCATAGTAAAAATTTTATAAAACAATGTGGACACACACGGTAATGGATAAAATGTTAATCATTGATTAAGATTAACATCAACTCCAATATTGAAATTCATTAAAAACGGGCTCTCTACTTCTTTTGTGATTTAAGTTGCTTTCTTTATTCACTGATTTGGAATGGATCAGCTCTAATCTGTAAAACAAACGATCCGCAAATATTGGCAACGCAAAAACATTTGAAAAATCGGAAATTTGCTTATTTTCCAACATTAATTATAGGTAGAATTTATTTGATTTTAAATAAAAACACTCCGCTTTATGTACATAGGGAGGGGAATGTCGTCAAGGTTGACCTGTAGTGTAGGTCGGCCATCTTCTATTTCTTAAACGACATTTGCCGGACATTTTCGATTCCGAATAATGTGCTATTAAAATTTCATTAAACAAGTAAAAAAGCTAGAATTGGTCTATGACCAATTCTTATGATACCCTAAATGAATAGCCCGTACGTAATTTCGTATGTGTAAGTTTGATTTTTGAAGTGGTTGTTCGCTTATATTTCTAGATCGCCTCGTCCTACAGTAAAAATGATTATAACCAAATTCATAAAATTTCATATTCTGTGGAACTTTTAGTACAATAAAAATGTCTAGGACTGATTTTTTTGACAGTATTTGTGTGTGGCAAACACCAAGAAGCGGTTGCCAGATTTAGTCCATTTCTGTAGATTTATTTACTATTACTATGAAAACACCGTGTACAAAATTTCAGGTCTCTACGTCGACGCGTTCTCAGGCGGTGTTCAAATATACAGGGTGTTCCTCCATGGTGGTCAATACAGCACTTCCCGCTCACTTAGTCAAACAAAAAATTGTATCGGTGGGGAGGCCATATTAACCTTGAGTTTCAGGGTGATTAAGAAATTATGCTAGGTTTTCACCAAACACCCTCTATCTTAAAAGGTGCAGTACGTACGGTCACTGTATAAAGCTGATTGTATTCAGAGCTTCCTGGCCTTTTCGGCAACTGCTCAAGCATCCCTCATCTTATCATTTTTTTTTTAAATTGACCTCTATTATTTTTGCAAAAAAACGGCCTTAACTTAAGTTTTTTTTTTTTATAAAAGCCCTATGTACTATCTGTATCCGTTAAAGAGTTATTAGCTCTTAACCTATTCTCAAAGCTATTCTGCAACCTATTTTCAAAGATAATTTGTTTCCTTGGTGACTACAAACACGTCATATAAAAAAAATATAGGCTATTTTCAGTATGACCTGAATATGTTGTGAGCTAATAACTCTTTAACGTATACAGATAGCACATAGAGTGTAATATGTCAAATTAAAAAGGGGGGTCTACAGTTTACAGTTTTTATAAAAAAATGATGATCTTTCTGCAATAACAATAAAGGTCAAATTAAAAAAAATTGTAAGAAAATCCAAATTTTTTAGTTTAGACCACAATAACTCCTGGTTGAGGAGTCACTGGACAGGCTATGAAGTTCCACATTCACACGGTGTCGGTACGCCCCGTACTTCTTCAGATACAGGGTGTTTTGTGAATACCTGTTCTAATTTCTTAACCACCGTGTAACTCCGAAACGTTTGAAATGGCCCCCTGCCATAGAATTTCTTGTATGGTTAGGTGAGTACGATCGCTTCTCGCTCTATGGACCAAAATGGAGGAAACACTCTGTACGAAATTTTTGTATGGCAGCTCTACGAAAGAGTTGCCGAATTCCTCCCATTTTCGAACTTAAATTTGCATTCTTTTTAAAAAAATCTGTGTACAAAATTTCAGTTCTCCACGTTGACGCGTTGTCAGGCACTGTCCAAATATATAGTAAAGAACGTAATTTTTGTATGGTAATCCTACGAAGGAGTTGCCGGATTCGGATCATTTTCAAACTTTAACTTCTTTTTTTTTAAAGATCGTGTGCAAAATTTCAGCTCTCTAAGTGAACGCGTTCTAGAGATATCGTGCGGACGGACGGACAAACAGTCGGACGGACGGATAACTTTTATAATTATGCGTGGGTGTCCAATCCTTGCTCTACCATCATTATTTCTATGTGTTACAAACGGAATGACAAACTTAGTATACCCTATGATTTCATCTATGGAATAAAAACAGAAAAATTCAACATATTCGGCTTTTTATTTTTATTCCAATAATTTTTCCATGTCAGTTTTAATCATTTCAGCACATTTATCGTCGGCTGGCCAACCTAGACAGTATTTCACTTTTTTTTTTCATTTTTCACTCAATCAATCTGCAAAGTGTGCTCCTTTTTCCCAGACCTTTCCAGAAAATGTACTTGGATTTACCAAATTCTTCCTTAAAAGGAAGTTATGGGCAAAAGTCAAAAAGGTGGCCAACCCTGATGACATTCCCCTACATATAGACGCTGGAAAGCATAATTGATGTAATCGACCAAAATGTCGAAAATACACCATTTGAATCAGAAAAAAAATTACGTCGAATGGTCTGCGTCTCATATCTCTACGATGAAACCAAAAGCATTTACGCAATTGAAAACGCCTGTACTTTTTCCAGTAAATTCGATTTGATTTGCAGTAATAGAATCAAAATACGCTAATTTTGATAAACATCTCACTTACAGCAAAAGAAGGTTTGAGCAATTTTAAGCGATTTACATACAGTTTCCGCGGTTTGACGGCTCGAGAGGCTTAAATCATTTTTGCGGATAATAAAATGATGTTATTAATCCTCGACAATGTTTGAAGTTACTACATTTTGGAGGACTTGTTGTTTATGAAAAATAGCATCTATTGCATTTTGTTATTGCTTAGTTTTGCATGAAAGATGTAGTTACTCTATTCTTTTTAATTTTAATTCTGAATTATCGAATACGATATTACTAGGTTAAAACAGTATTAAATAATAACTTACTAGAACTTTTTATCTCAACCACCTGTGTTGTTCTGTGGTATTGTATATTAAAAGTTGGATCTTTTTTAAACATGAACTACAGCTCACATATATCATACCGAAGTTTTTTTTTTACAATAATTTCGTTCCAAACATTACTGTTACACTTCTGTTATAAATATGTAGTTTAGAAAATGCTATTTTCTTTTCTGATTTTAAAAAAGTTTTTGGGTTCTAACGTCGTATGCTCTTGAAAGGATTAACATGACGAAAAGAAGAAAAGAACTTAGAAGGGCAGAACAATATATTTTTAGACTTTTGCACTTTTATTAGTTACGGAAAAGAAATCTGTTCTTTTATCGATTGAAATTGGATTGTATAGCGGCTTCCAAAAATACCCATGAATTTCACATTGTAACTTTCAAATTAGCATCAGAAATAGTATTTAAAAAAAACAATTTTCGAAATTAGCAATTTTTCGAATAGTTGAATAGAGAATTAGAAATTTACTGGCTAAAGTATGAAGGCTTAAAACGGATACGACGCCGCCCCACCCCATTTTTCCTCAAACAACGTGAAATCTTCCATGTATGAAAAATATAAGCTGTCTTGCTTACTTAATAAGCCAACCAAGCATTGAGTGAGATATATCGTTTATTAGAAGAAAAATTAGTGGGTGAGATTGATGCATACATCATTGAATGTTTAATATTCTACTGTCCACTCTACGCCTCCCAACTCCTGAGTAAACACTGTCCGAACACACGACAGCTATAAATACTCAATTTAATATTGATGCCGTAAATCACTCACATACAGCCAATAGTCTGAATGAAGAAAATGGGAAAGAAAAAAGACTTGACTGAAAATTGACATTAAAAAAAAAGTGGAAATGATCAGAAAAGGCGAAGAAATATGTATCACGAAATTCGGCGACCTCTAGGCGGCAAGGGACTGACTGCACTGTTCGTTTAATTATTATTATGGCTACCGACCGCGAAGCGTTCTTATCATTAAGGCTGCTTGTACACACGACGGTATAACCACTGCCGCTCCGCTACAATTGATATATTTCTATATTGCCGTGCCGTTGCCGTTGCCGCCATGTGTGTAGTTGGCTGATTTGCGTCTCCATATTTTATACGCCCAACGACACCGCAACGGCCAGCGGCAACGGAATCGCCGCTATGTATGCAAATAGCCTCTGAGGGAATGCAAAAAAATATATATATATATCATCTTGTTTTCTAATTATTCGTGAAAAAACAGAAAACATCGTATATGAAAGTTTAATTTCATATGCAATTTGTTTATTCGATAAATGTCAGAAGGCTTCTTCTTTTAAATGGCAGCCCTACATTTCTTTTACCTAAAGAAAGGGGGCGCTAACGATTTGTTTAATTTACACAGCAATTTGGATTATAAAAAACGTCCCCCTTCAAAATGTCACCATTTGATTACTGCCATGACGAAACAAATACAAATATTTTGCGAGCGAGAAGAAAAGCTAGTTTTTCACAAAACACCCTTTCTCTTGAAAAGTGCATGGTGTACTGTCATTGTCAAGAACATTTTGTATTATGCAGAACTTCATGGCCTTACCAACGGCTGCTCAACCAGCCCGTATACTATATTCCTGTGAGGAGTTAGGGTGGTCTATATTAAAAATTTGGCATTTTATTACTTCTTTTTCTTCAAAACTGTGGTGTAATCTGTGGATTCTTTCCTTTAATTTTTTATTACACCTCCTAACTGTAGCCGTTAAGCAGTTACGTTGAGTTATATGGCAGGTTGAGAAACCGTTGGAAAGGCCATGAAGCTCTGCATACAATAAGCCCTTGATGGTATCCATACACCCTATCCTTTTTCAAATACAGGGTATTTGTGAAAAACTAGATTTTCTTCTTAATCATCCTGTAACTCCAAAACGGTTGATATGCCCCCTGCCATACATTTTTTGTTTGTCTAGGTGACCACTATCACCTTCCGCTCTATGGACCACCATGGAGGAAACACCCTGTATCATATATGTATGTACATATTATAATGTTTGTCCTATTTATTGTATAAACGAAAAAAGCTACCCCAAAACAAGGGAAGCCAGAATATACTACAAATATTATGTAAATTTGTGCATTAGGTAGGTACTTAATAAAAGTATGATCAAGTCACTCCAAAAAATCCATTGGCATACTCCATCCTTCTTATTTACCTAACGAACTCCTCCTTTGGATACATACGCTCTCCTGTTAAGGGATCATTTTGTTTTAGATGCTCAAAAAAGGCTACTTTTGTAAATTTTTCAAAAATTTATTATTATAGATATTGATATAAAATTTATTGAGCTTAATAAATACACTCTCGAAATAAATAAAACATTTTTTTTATTTATTTTAAACACTTTTATACAAAAAAAAAGGCAAACATAACACCTCGAAAAGTAGATATGTCACTGGCTCATCGAAAATGAAAAATTCAAAAATATTTAGATTCCGTATGACTGTGGGTATCGACACACGTGTATGGATATAATTATTTACTGATAAATAATAAAATGCCGAAGATTAAAAACAACGAGCTTTTTTTTCACGTTTTTTGGCACAAAATAGTAAAACTTAAAATTTTAATACGGTTATAGGATGCACTGAAGTTATTCTTATGTAGAATAATGTAGTTAAAATTTCATAAGATCGGTTCAATGGTTCGTTGTTTTGAGAAAAACAGATTCAAAGTTTTTTTATTGAAAAGTGGAAACGATGTTACTGTAGCTAATCTCCACTTGTCAAATTTATCAGCAATGGTTCAATTCTAAGAAAGAAAAACAAGCAGCTCTTTGAATGAATAAAGGCACGGAGAGAGAATTAGGCAAAATACAAAAACAATACTTTCAGATACATACCTACTTTTGAAAAATGTAAAAAAAAGAGAAACCATTTTTTGAAATTATAAACTAGACCCAGTTTAAGGGATAAACTGATTTGACCAAACGCGCGGTACAAAATGTTGGACAAAACAGTTGTATTAGACAAATAGAAAAGATAATTTTCTTTTTAAATTATAAAACAGCTAGACTGGAGAGTAACGAAATAACTCGGAGAAATCTCGTGTTGTTATATCAAAATATTTTCTCGCTATATTTTCTACCTTATTTTTTATATCTTCTTCTAATTTCGAGAATAGTTCATCCAAAATAAGCCCTTAACTAAAATACATATTTTTTAACAAATAGGTATACTAAAAATCTTTATAGCCTTTAACTTTAGGGATCTTATAATCATTTACCAGACATCCATATCAATTGATTTTACGAAAAATTTATTCTTCTCACAAATTCTTTAATTTTTCCTGTGTATTTAAAAATTCAAGAAAACAGCAGAAAATGTTAGCGGTTTAATTTTTTAATTTTCATAAGATGCTAAATTTCACTCGCAAAAAAAAAGAATAAAAAAAACTTAACCTTGAAAGAAAAGAATTCTTCTGCATGAGTTGGTCCATGAATTTTCTTAAGGATAAGAGGGAGAGAGAGGAGAAATAGAGATGAAGGCGTGCACATTAAGTATGCATAGGTAACAACCGGTGTACTCTATTTCAAATATTAACACGAAACACCACCATAAAACGTGCGGAAATAGAGAAGTTTGTGCCTTTAGTGGGTAGGATACCGTTTACCAGGCATCCCATAGTGACTAAAATTTTTATATCTTGATAGTTATAAAAACGAGTCAAGATGTTAAGATAATTTTTAATGCTAAAAAAAAATACAATATCTTCTCGTTGTTATAGCCTCCAGACTTCTTGAGGTGCTGATATGTGGGTGGTTGTGTTTGTGTGTAGTACCTACAAGAAAAATAAGATGAAGAAATTCGCGTCGCATGTCTCCAGTTCAAGATCTTTCTTATGCATTATCATTCTATGTATTTATGTATAAAACCCTATATATATGCATATGCAGGCGTAGAGTAATGTTATACTTTAATTTGATTGAAATTGCCCAACGCATTGGAAATTTATGTGCCTGCCCATGATGGTTGGACGAATTTATGATTGTGCATAATTCTTTGTAGGGTTGCATATTCTGGGTGGATTGATTATAAAACAAAAACAATTTTTATACATAAATCACATTTCGCATTGAATTCATACGAAATTATTTTCAATAATCGTTTGGGACGAGAAAATTACACGTTTTATGCTGACGATATTCAATTTGTAGTTGATATGAAAATGAGTGCACATTAAAGTTTTCAGATGCGGATAATTTATATAATTTACAGCGCAATTATAATTTAAATCCTTTAAAGAATTACTTTATGCAGTTTTTTAAGTAGGTATGTATGACGGATAGATTAATACAAAACCGAAACAGGGTAATCACTAAAACTTCTACTACTACGTGCAGCAGCGACCATATTAGTTAATGTCCCAACAAAAGCTGAAAGTGGCTTAGCTCTCCTGCCTGGGCAATACTTAAGTAACAAAAGACTTAAGTATTACTTAAAGTACATTTTCGTTACTTAAGACTTATTACTCAATACTTTTGAAATGCCCCTACATAGTAGGTACTTGAACATTAGTACTTGATTCTATTTATTTGTACTTAAGACTTAGCTTTGTACTTAAGTACCAAGAGTTTAACTTAAGTATTTCTGAGTCTATTATGTACATACAAATATCTAAATCTATGTTGAGTTTTAAGGCACGCAAGGAACTGCCAAAGCATGCCTAACCATGCCTAACCTATACGCAGAGGAAATTCTAAATGTTTTATTAAAATCACTTTCCGAGATGCGTGCTCAATTTTTCTATTTCTCATTTTGACAAAAGCAATTCTGCCCACATGAAAGAGAAAAGTAAACAGTCCATATTACTTACATCAGTGGACATAACCAAAGTTAAGCAAGCAATGCCTCGCTCCAATATAAAATCAACGATGTCTTGATCTGGTGTAGGGAGACCTCAATTTTTTCTTAGAAATATACTGGATATTTTTTTCCTTAGAATTGTTATGCATTATTGGAGACGATAATGGGTTCTTGGGCGGACCTCTAATAGTTTTTATGAGTGTAGCAATGAGAGATGAAAGTTTTACTCTACCTGGCAGCGCCGAAAACTATAAGTAGTAGCCACAGGGTTACTTACATATTATAATTTTCAGAAGGTATTTATTTATTAATATCTTTTAACTAAACTCTATAAATTACATTATATTACTGTCAATGTACAAAGATTCCAAAAAAAGTACTTTAAAAAAGTACTTCAAAAATTACTCAGTACTTTTTATAGACTTAGTACTTAGTTATAAGTACTTTTTCTTTGGTACTTGCCAAGCTCTGGTGTCAATCACACAAATTGTTTTCTCTGGAGTTTGAATCAAAACCACACGAAGTAATGCCGAAAAAAGTTCAAAGAGAGATGGAGAACCATTTGTGTAGAGTTTATAAAGTCACACGAAAGCTTTCGCCAAAAGCAAAAACGTCAAATCGTAAAACATTTGGGACAAACACCAACAGATTAGATTCCCCAAGAGTGGTGGGTACTTTCTTATAATAAGGAACAAATGACAATCATTAAGGTAACAATTAGGTCTCCGGAGACCATAATAAAAAAGTCTCTAGAGACACATCTCCGAAGTGTATACACGAAATTTGAAGTTTGGTCTATAGAGATCTCTAGACATTTTTGTTAATTGTCAAGCAAGACATTGTTAGATAGAGTGATCTTAATATTTTTATGTTATGCGAAAAGTGAAAACGAATACATTCTTGGTGTACAAATTTTACGGGATAAACACAACAAAGGGGAATGCCCATTTTAGGCCCGACATGTCCAGACATGAGAGTTGTTTTAAACGATACTCTGAAGATTTTTTATTAACAAAGTTTATTTATATCTAGCGGTGAAAAGCTGGGGGAGGGGGTCAAGGTTTGATCTAGAGCATTTCGGAAAATCTAGTACAGTACCGAATTCATTAGGTCCTGAGAAAAAGTTTGAGTACCCACACTCCTATACTCGGAAGCTAAAATAGCGTTTAATAGCCATCCCAATACTAACTTTTTTAGTATTTTATATTATTATATATTCGAACTGAAGTACTAGATTTCTTGCAACTTAGATCGGTTCTAATGCCCAATCTACAATGCATGGTTAAACCACGTCGTCAAAACGATATGGATTTTTGTGTTTGCTTCCCACTCTTGCATTTGAAAATTTATGCTTGGAAAAATGTCCCTTCTCTCTCATTCATTTGACGACATGAGCACGAGCTTATGTGTAGTAGTTAATCAGCAAAAACGATATAGTAATACCTCAAGTGTATTCAGCATAATTTAGAACCATGTAGGGGAATTTAGAACAAAACAGCTGTAAACTGGAATTTGTAATTTCAGTCTTGAAAACAATATTTTATATTATTCGACTTGTCCCAAGCAATTTCTTAGTTTACTAAGTTTACTATATCATATTATAAATTATTGAGCCCAATTACTTCCTTTGATGTAATTCTGCAATGAAATCGAGGAAGCAATTCCATTTATGATAATTGACAGGTCAACAGCTGTTTAATTTGGCAGCTTACCACTACTTACATATTTCGTGTATTTATATGCATTCTTCAGCAAATGATATCGTTTTGACGACGTGTTTTAACCATGCATTGTAGATTGGGCATAACTCGGCAAAGTTATGTCCGATCGCAAAACGGGTTTTACTGTTCGCCTCAGCTCATTACCACCTACAATTCGTAGAAATAAATTTATCTCTGCATTCTTTTAGGATAAGGGGTTGGAACCACCCCCCGCGGAGGGGAACACCGTACAAATGTGTACCCATTCCTATCTTAAGAACTATAACCACTTTTCCTTCATTTATACCAAAAACGGTGCAGAATTACATCTGGAAGGAATTAATGAAGTTGTTATTCCCAAGAAGGAATTCAAATGATTATTTTCAAAAAATTCTGCATAAATTGCATTTAAATTATTTCAAAAAATTCTGCACAAATTGCATTTAAATTATTTGTTGTACCAAAAATTTAATTGACTTGACTTTTTACCACTACAGAAATTCATCTTAAGTTCCGTATAAAAGCAAACTAAATTTCAAGAGCAATGCGCAACGAGTGGTGCATTCAAGAATTTTCAAGTAGTGTACTTCCAAAACTGCTCTTCTTTCGTCGTGACCCACCCCACTCACCTTCTTGTCTTTTTTCTTAATTTTTCTGAATTTAACCTTCGCCGTCTAGTGAAAGCTTTTCTGAACTTTGACGTAGCAACCAACATCATCCATTGCAGTACCCAATAATTTTATTTGTCTTTTTTTTTTTATGTTGAATCCTCTTTTGGAAGTTATAGCCAGCATACATACTTAGGTATGTAGCCATCAGTATTCAAGATGTTATAGGAAAACACAAAAGAATGCGCTGAAATACTACTTATACACAAGTCATCTTGGTGTGTGATCCTTTTCACACTTTCCCCTTTTCTGTTCCGGATTGTGCTAAGAAAAACAAGAAAAAAAAAGCCGGAAAAGCTCTACCTACATACATATTTATATACACAGTTCAGATAGGAACAAAGACGACGGGCATTATATAAATACATATATCGCAATCCAGACAACTTCAAAAGGACATGACAAAATTAAAATCGGGACCAGATCAATAATAGCACGTCATCTTCATAGGATATTCTAGAATACATACAAAGACCTTCGGGATTGTGTTTAACCACTGATGAACACCCGCATTTCTCTGGAAATTTTCTATAAGGTGGCAACGGTGGCAGAAACTTGAACATCAATCGTTCGTTACACAAGGAGGCAACTCTTATAAAGTTTAGAACAAATTTCGATTTCAGTGTCATCCTCCATGCCTATTCACCACCAAAAGAGATAATTTTCTTCAGATGTCTCTTCGCACTGTCTTTCTATGGTGATGATGACTTCAAAGCACAATGGTTGAGGAAGAAAACATAACGGATGATGATTATTATTAGAAGCGGGTGAAATAAATTAAATTAAAACTTTCTCACTATAATATCAGACAAAAGAGTGATGGAGTGGTGGATGGAATGTGTATTTATGAGGAAAAGATTTACAATGAGCCACTCTATAATTATATGGCACTAAACGGATTCCTTAAACTATGTATTATCATTTTGTTACAAGCAAATAAAAAAACAATTCTTTCGTGGCGAGCTTTCATCCAACAATATTTGTACATTTAGTTCTTCTCACATTTATGATGAAAACAATACTTGAAAAAAAACGAAAAAAAAAACTTTTCACTCTCTCTTGTAATTAAAATATTTTTTTTATCCCCCTCGAGGATAATTGTTTCAATGCATTTAGTAGCAGGCCTGCAAGAAACACTTGCATGAGAAGGAGAATTCAGGCGTATGTCCGTTGGGATTTTTTTTGTTCTATTTAATGAAAAAAAAAAAAATTGTTATCCCATGAGACTTTGACTTTATTCTTGTCGTAAAAGCACGTTCCATAGCTTTCGCCAACCAAGGAAAATATTTTTTGTAATAACATAAAAGTGTAGCAAGACTAGACATATAAAAGTCTGCGTTCGAAATATATTTTGGGGTGAAATTGGAATTAGTATTGCGAAGGACATAAACTTGAACATGTTTTTCAAATGAAACAAGAAGCATTTTTGAATTTATATATCACCAGGGTACACAAAATGCAACAGCCACACCCATATTTTGCTATTCTGCAGACATCATCTGTTTTACATCTCACATGTGGCTGCTGTATAAGGCGAACATAGATCCATATACTCCATAAATGCGTGTAAGTAAGAAAACACACGAAAGGCTCAAATCTCGTCTTCGACTCAAGTGCGCATTTAGTTCTTAAAAACATGTGAATTGTTCATTGTTAATAATCCACAAGCAAATGAACAATTCAAAATTAAGAGCCCACGCGAAATTTCTTACTGATGGTGCTGATGCGTAATACAAGGTGATTTCGACTCGCTCAAAGGTCCACAGGGAAGAAGGTTATAGAACACACCTTAGTTAAACAAAAAATTGTTTGACAGAGGGAGTCATTTCAAACGTTTCGGTTACAGGGTGATTAAGAAAATATGCTAGGTTTTCATAAAAAACCCCGTAACTTCCTTGTCGTATAACCTATGAAGGTGATTTTTACCTCAGGTGATAGTAAACCGTCTAAGCTGTCCAGCGAATGTCGAACAAACACTACACCCACCCGCTCATACGACGTCAAAGTCAAGATTTTGAAAAAATGTCCTAATTCTTTTAAATTGTACCGATTTTAACTGATAACCGTTACATTTTTACAAGATTTGGAAATCCGAGAATTTTACCTTTCATTTAATCCTACACATGTGCCCACCTACATGCAACTGTTTTTTTTAGATAACCCTATTTTCATGATGCATAGTTTCATTAATTTTCCAAATTGTGCGTGGATTTGCATTATTTTAGGCGCGATTACCATCATCAGTAGCAAAATTAAAACGAAATATGAATCATAAAAACTGGCATCTCCAGAAGCATGTAGGTAGCTGCAGAAACATTCTGAGGTTTCAAAATTTTGCAAGAAAATATAACGGTTATCATCAACGTTTTATCATGTTGGCAGAAAAATCGTTAAAATTTAAAAAAACAGGAATTTTTTCCCATTTTTTTTACTTTGGAGTTAGGCGTTGGGGTGTTGGTTTGACATTCATTGGAAAGCCTATACGGTTTATTTTTATCTGAGATAAAAGTCATCTTCATCTGGTGTTTATCAACAAATTTACACGATGTTAAGTGCAAAATCACACAAAAACACAGAACCTCCCTACCTCCCATACAGTATTTTGTTCCTCTCTCCAAAACCTAAATCACCCTGTGAAATTAATATAATGTGATATATACCTTATACAGGCGTGTCTCGATAAGTGGTCTTGCACCCGAAAACTGTCTTAACAAATTTTAAATTATCATCATAGGGTGTAACGTACAGAAGTAACAGGGTGAGCTATAAAAACATATCCCATACAATTTGTTACTTCTCAAGCATGACCTATCAATAAATAGCCAACACATACGGGACATCCTGTATTTAACTTCGAGAACTTCGAGATCTTCTAGAGGTTGTAGAGAAAGAGGTTATATCGAGACCGATACCTATAAGTATAGAGAAGTGATATCCCTGCTGCAGCTACGATAGAGTATGTTAAAAGGAATTCCCAGCTTGTCCGCGTGATTGACTATCGGCCAGTAGCCAGTGATAGTCGCCATAATCACCCTTATTATCGTTGTCACTTTAAGTGAGAAATGCCGTTACGACACAAAAATGGTATTATGATTGTCGTTTAAAGTGACATTTGTCGAAAACATATGTAGATGATAATTAAGTGACAATTTCACTCACTTGGTTTTTGTAAGTGACAGATGTTAGATGTGTGTAAGGAAAAGGAAAATGCAAGCGGAAAAAGATATATTTTATGATGGCTTTTTAAGTTGTTCATTGAAACATAAAATTCAATAGTTTTTAGGGTTCCGTACCCAAAGGGTAATAACGGGAACCCTATTATTAAGACTTCGCTATCTGTCCGTCCATCACCAGGTTGTATCTCACGACAGTTGAAATTTTCACAGGCTGTGTATTTCTATTGGCGATATAACAACAAATGGTACGGAACTCTTCGTGCGCAAGTCCGACTGGCACTTGGCCGGTTATTTATAAATTAATTTAATTTTTTTTTTTTAGATGTTTAGTGTAAAAATTACAACAAAAAGAACAATTTGAAGTCATGATAAATTTTATGGTGAAGCATCCTTTTATAGCTAAAGGACTGAAATACATCGCGTGTATAATTTTTTTTCTTTTAAACACTTTCAAAAATACCAACAATACCACGAAATAAGAGAAACCTCACTTTTGTCTACAAATGTAATTCATACCCTGACGTATGCCCTGATGCTATCTGTCACTTTGAGTGATAACGATAATGAGGTACAAATCTGTTGGAACGCATTTTTCCGAATCACCTTGTATGTACATATATAGAGCAAAGCCAACATTTTATATTTTTCATTAAAGAGAAAATTATATGCTCCATTTTCGAAAGTTACATTAACATGTTTTTTTTCGAAAAAAATATATTCTTCAAATAAAACCCGCCCGTATTTATCGGACCAGATGCAATAAGTTTCTGTCCTTGAGTATGAAACGAGCTGTGGCCGATGATAATCCCATTCACCGCTCTGCATTGTTTTTTCCCGAGCCCCAGAGAAATTCCTATTAGGCCCATCAAGAAAAGGGTTTGCACACCTGCCAGTAATCAGGGTCGCCTATAGCTGCTTATGTTTCATACGAACAACCGCTTTGATGAGAGACCTGATCACCGAGGCGGCAGCACCTAAGGTGGGTTCCGGTCAGTTTCTGTCCTTGTTTGTTACTTGTTTACACACTAATTCTAGAAATTATATAGACAATTTTTGCATATATTGCACACCTTTTCGCCCACTCTTCTACCTTCTTCCTACAAAATAATTGTAGGAACACAATTACCTTATATTTATCTTGCTCTTACTGTCAAAGGAGATTGAAAAATTACCCTCAGGCTTAACAATTTGCAAAGCAATTTCCTGCTCCATAAAGAATTTCCTTACGCCTCTTATTATGACTTCAGTCCAACGACCTTGATATACACATACGCACATACATACAATAAACATATATGACTATGAAAGAATGCATTTACTTTTTTTTTTATATCCTTAACACATTTAATTAATTTCAAGTTAATTTAAAACTAATTACCTAAAGTTGAAAGTCTACAAAAGCTATTTGCAGTTTTTGTTTTTTTTTTTATTTGTTTTTAAATTTCACTGATGCTGCCGTCAACTGAAGACACCGGAGTTTGTCAAAGGCATAGCAAAGCATCAGGGAGAGAGGAAGATATAGAGGAGAGAAAACATTCTCAAGGTGTACAGCATCACGTTATGGATTTACCTGATTATTATGCACAAAACAAATTTATTACTTTCGAGGGGATGTATAACTTTGTTCATAACTCAAAGAAGGAACATTACCCTGGAGGTAGATTTTTTTCTTTTCTAGAATCAAGAGCGGTGGTAGAATGGCGGTAAACTTTGATTATATACTCCGCTCACTGCCTGTTGAGCACATCTTTATCTTCTCATAGGAATATAATTTTGCTGTTCTTCTGAGGACGATGATTACATTTTCTAGCCTAAAGTTTTGAGTATTTCTCACACTTCGAATACTTTTGATTATATATTTAACATAGAGAAGGAGACGTCTCAAGACATCGCAATAGAAATTAGCATTAACTGTCCTTGAAGGGGAAGGGTGGATAATGAATTTAGATTTTACCATTGGGATGATTGTTGCTTTGTTTCAGGGTCATACCTACATATATAAACCCAAATCTATCAACTTGTGAGTAGCCTAGAAATGAAAGTTAGATCTGCTGACGAAGATCTTCGAAGATGTTGACTCGATTCGTCTTCTATTCAATCGTCAGCAACCGGAATACATATCTGTTCCTATACGATGCATGTTCAAATTATCTATTATTATTATTTTGGAAAGGGGGGGGGGGGTACCGCCAGAGCTCCCGCCGCTCATCTAGTCACCGCGACCAATAAGGATCTTTTGTGACATTAACCCTAAATGCTCTAAAGGCGCCCATTCAAACTTAAGGTCTTTTATAAAGCCTATGACATTCTTGGGGACCATTTTTCCGATATCTGCTGGCAGTGGGAAGGCCGTTTCTAGATGTCTTAGCCTTATTCGGCACAGAGCCTCACAATCAAAGAGGACATGTTCAGCAGTTTCGTCGTCTTCCATACAGAAGCGACAGGTTTCATCATCGACCTTACCCATATTTTTAAGATGATATCTAAGTGGGCAGTGCCCAGTAAGTAGGCCCGTTATGAGCCTTAACTCCTTTCTACTGAGTGTACGGAATGCTTTTTTCCTCTGTTGCGAATACTTTACATACTTCTTCGCTTGTCTCTGTCCTTCCAAAGCCTGATCTGAGCTGAGAGGTAACTTCTTAGATACCCAAAGACGGGCTCAGGGCCAGTAAACAGAGAGCTGGCTCCTTCCTTTGCAAGACGGTCCGCAATCTCGCTGTCCTTAATGCCCTAATGTCCTGGCACCCAAATCAGTGTCACCTTGCGTGCTTCGGTCAGTTGCTTCAAGACAGTAAGAGAGTCCCAAACAAGCTTAGACTTCAAGGTAAACTAGTTTAACGCTTTAAGTGCTGCTTGGCTGTAATTTATGCATATTTTAGCTCCACGCACATTCTTGTGAATTATTTTGCGAGCGCGGGGTCATATGGCGGGTATTTCTGCCTGAAAAATGGTTGTTGAGGACCCCAAATTCTCTATTAAAATGAATTGAACTATTCTAAATGAGGTTGCAACCATGTCAAGAACTTCTCTGTTTGTTTATCGTCAATTTTCACGAAAATTTCTGTAAATTTCACTACAGGAATGCCGCGTTTTCTTAACCTACTCAGGTGACATTCGACCATTTTTACTACGCGTATACCACTCATAACACATAGGTATAGCTAATTATTTCATCACCGTAAATCTCTCGAAACATTGCAGCATAAATCTTAGAAACTGACTTGTTTGGTTTTCCACAAAGTTTTATGAAATAAAAACCACACTTATCTTACAGCGAGGTGGATGAGAAACGCCCTTTATCATAGAACGCAAATTGTACATCAACGACCTTTATCTGGTAACAAAGATTGGTTCATTACCCTAATTCAGGAGTATCAGTTCTATTGAACTAATGAACTCCCTCCATCGAACTGTTACCGAGCTACTTTACTAAAAGGATTTCTGCAAAAATATATCAAAATTATTCTACGCATACAAAAAAAAAAATAAGTAAAAAAAAAACAGATGAAAAAAGCTCCTATATGAACACCCTACATTGTCAAAAATATTACCCTAACTCCTCCTCTACAATGCCTTAGATAGCTTCGTCCTTAGTATTACATATTTTTCTCTATGATCCTTTCACGTAAAATGGCAATAAATGAAAAAGGAAGGAAAAGTTTCTTTTGTATAGCAAAAAAAAAAAAACAAATGTTAAGTGAGGCAAAAACTTCCCAGAGAAGAGAAATATTACCTGTTCCAGCGGTGTTTTATTGTCACCTAAATGGTGTCCTAGACGAAAATTTCCCAGGATTATGAAGGTAATGAGCTTAGAGGTTTTTTTTCTTTTTATTGTTGACCACAAATTGCCCGAATTTTATTTCTCTTTAACACCACGGATTTCGTCTTACCTTGAAGGAAACTTTTTTTCCTCTCAACAAATTAGTTTTCTTATTTCTATTCCCTCAACTACTGAGGGTTTTAACGACAGGACTCTTAACGGAGAAGAACGTGTCGTTTATTGTTGTTATTATTGTTGATGGAAGAATTGTAAAAAAGATCTTAAAAAAATATTCCCAAAATTGTTGTTTCCAGAAGTGTACTTTTATTGGAAAAAACAAAAACAAATATTTTTTCAAATCAAAATCAGTAATCAAATTCTTTTTCAGAATAAAAACAAGAAGCAGGTGTACATAGACAAGATAAAGGGCCATCGACCTACTATTGGAACGACAGGTTAACTCCCAAGAATTATTCTCGTCGAGCAGTCGGCAGAGGACCTTGTGTGTTGTCTTTGTAGATTAAGAGAAGCCGTTCTTTTGTTTTTCGCTTTGTTTAAGATAAAACAGTCAGTAGATAGGACACACAAATATTCCTGAAGAGAGGAATGAGATTTGAAAAAAGAAATAAATGACTTTTCATGAGCTTAAAATATAAAAACATGCTTATTTCAATTTGTTATCAACGTCTGTCGTGTTTTTGGGCTAGATGACGTAAAAGCAGGGAAATACAGTGGGATTCTGAAAACAATCAGACTAAAACTGGAAACACTTGTTTCCTTTCCCACAAGGGAGCGGATGCTGCACATCATGCACAACAACACAAGCTTAACTTAAAGTTCCATCGTCGGTATATTACATTGTAAATTGAAAGCGGATGTATAGGGGAAGATGTAAAGCCCCCTCAAATTATTTGAGAAAGATACGGTGTATAGGTACGAAGAAATTAATCATAAATTGAAACTAATAATTTTCGATGGACGTTTCGAACTATACTCTAATGCCATTCCAATTTTAAGTGTGAATCCTCTTATTACCATTGGTATGCGCTAGTGGGTCGCGGACATATGCCCATAGAATTATGAACTAATATGTTATCCTTTACATCACCTTTCATGATGATGTTGCTTCCATAATGGTACTCCTTTACAGTACCGGAAAATATTCTACTGACACCAAGTTATTATTCAACTATTGCAAGTTTTTTTCTCCTCCCTCTTATTAAAAAATACACCAAAGGGCATTTTATAACAATCTTGACCCATAGGATATGAAAATATAAATATATATTCACGAGATAACATTTAAAGGAATCAACGAAGAATGAAAGAAAACAAGACTTTCATTTGAATAAGCTTTCTCTATCTCTTTCTCCCCTCTGTAAATAATGTTATTTTCCAAACTTAAACTTTCAACAGAAATAAACTATAACTTAAGCCATGAAAACTTATCACCACATTTTAATTTAAAATTTTCCACAAAGTTTATATAATTTATATGAAACCGAAACTTATTAAGGTGTCGAACTAAAAAACATTGAAACACCAGCTGTTCTTCTTACTTATAATTCTCTTTCTGTTACCTAGGTACGGTAAAATGATTTTTTACAAAGTTTCACCACCTTCATTTATCAGAAATCACAGCAAAACGAAAAGTCCCATTCTAAAGGAAAAACTTCTATTCTGAAATTTTTATTTAATTTTTTTTTTTTTTTTTTTGTAAAGTAGGAGAAAAGTTAAGTGAAAGCGTTTCCAATTATATTGCTTTGAAAAAAATTTCAGATGAAAAACTTTTTAACATTTCTACAAAAACATGGGTGTGATAACAAAAAGACGAACAAGTATTTCAACAAAGGCATTGGAATCACCACCACCATCCAGTTTAGTGGACTAACAGGTACCTACTTATTTCCACCCCACAGTCACATGAAAAATGTTTCACTAAAAACTAAAATCTACGAAAAATAAGAAACTTTTCAGAGTGAACCTTGATCCTTGATTTTATATTGCAGTCATTTTTATCGGAAAATTCTTGTTAAGGATTTTCTGAGGTTTTCTGTCTAGACATTGGCAAAACAAAAATCGTTAGGTGCCCTACTTTCATTCTCCAATGAGGGTAATACTTTTTTGCGTTTCTGAGTTTCAATTACGATTGCTAGATATTGCTTTGAAATGGTACTCACCTTCGGCACTTTCAACAGCACTGATAATATCCAATTTAAGTCCGGCCTTTGCCATTTTTAAAGATGATCTACTGCAGCTTTGAGGAAAAAAATCAATCTGTTAAATTATCGCTGGCAAAATTTTTGTGTTAAGAGCTTTTTTTTTTTTTTGTTTAAAAACTTCCGTCTGATGTCGGTTTAAATTTCACAGAACCATGTAATTCACAGATATCCACAGACTTATCAAGATTTGATTTATCACTCACCGCCGACTTATCGTCTACAGTTAATATTTCAATGCACGACAATCACCTGAAATGAAAAGAAAATGGAATAGATGAAATAGATAGGTAGAAAAGAAGGAAAAAAAACTAATTGTAATTATCGAAGAGCATAGTTTTCTTATTTTAGAAAACTTGTGCTCTTCTTCGTGCGTATAGTTACTTGAAACAAGTTTTAGATAGCATGGGAATGTTGTTTATAGGCGGAAAAAAATTATTTTTATTGGGTTCGGGAGTAGCATTACCAATCAAGACCAAATTATCTGCTACTTTCGTAAAATAAAGCAAGGCTTTTCCAGCATAATGTTGATTTACTGTGGGATGACGGGTGATTAGGTTCAATCAATTTGGAAGATATGGAAATTTTAATAAAAGTTTGAAATTAGGTTTAATCAGTTCGAGTTAGATATAAAAAAAATTGCAGCAATCTTTAAATGCAATTCTGAGAGTGATTCTGAATCTCCATGTCAGCTGACGTCTTTCACATATAAGATTTTAGTTAGTTAGTCTATCTGTGATGTTGAAGCTATCATATCGAAGTGTGGTGTGAACAAAATTCCTTCAGTGTGTTTTGACCAGCATAATCGAACTCTATCCCCACTGCCATGTCATTGTTAAATCCCCAACGTTATTTGTCATATAACATCATTATTGGCTACTAGAAATAGAAGCATAGTAAAAATGCATCCTTGATGAACTACCGAATTTACATCGAAATCGTAATAAAATCCACCATTATGAAAAAATTCGGCACTTCTTTGGTATTGCTAAAACCGTGATGAAATGCATGGGCTTCTTGCAAAGCAAGAAATATATTACTCCATCAGACTTGGCGCATGTCTCTAAGTGTCATATCAGGCCTAGATTAGAATATAATTTCCAAATTTGGGCAGGAGCTGGATGCACTACATTGTCCGCGTTAAACAAAATCCAAAAGAAGGCTTTCCAGTTTATTAGCGATGACATATTAATAGCAACTATTGATTACCTCGAGCACCGGCGTGATGTCGGATGTCTGTCTCTCTTTAATCACTACTTCTAGCCTGATATCTTTTGGAGTTCTTCATCTGCGAACCACACAAGTTGTAATTTAAGCTTACCCTCATACCCTTGAAATTCTGCCGGATTGTGGAATTCCGCTAATCCTTCATAAGCAGAACAGTACGAATGTGGAACAGTTTGCAATCCTGTTTTCCCCGCAGCTATGAGCAGCAAATATTCAAGCATAATGCATAGCGTCATCTCCTTGGCTTAAGCCAATAATCCTTCTTCCCACCTAATCCCCTTCTTCTTATCTTCCAAGATTGTTCTATGGTGTCATAGGGTCCCTCATTACAACAACAAAAGAAACAAAATAGCTCAGTTCTATTATATTTTGGGCAATTAATTACGATGTAGTGCTCTCGATTATATGGTTCCTCATATTCACTGAATCAAAGCTGTTTTTATATAATCAACTAATGAATAAATATAGAGAGACTTCAGAAGCATCATTGTTTGATTGATTTCAGACTTACTTCTTTCCAGAATCTCGCAAATAAAAGTTTTCGTTACTATCTACTAAGTTTGAACTGTTACAATTTTTCAGATCACCCTTTTCAATTGATATGGTTGAATCCACTCCGCTTTCTTCAATTGAGATGGGATATTGTTTAGGCGCCGACTTAATAATGATTATTATTTGCGGTATTTATGCTAGTGGTAGGGTTAGCCAAAAAATTATATACATAGTATGTATCCAATATAATATTTAACCTAGTCAAAACTAAATGGGATAAGAGCATGGTGTCCCAAGAATATAGTAATACGTACGAATAGGTAAATGTTACATATGCGAATCGACAGATCTCATAACATTTTTCTCGCTTGTTAACTGAAAGTGAACTCTCAACTTTGTATTTATTTTTTGGACCTATGGTTGTAAGTTTTAGAGATCAACAACTTGGCTATGACTGATGTTTTTAATTATTTCGGATAAATGGTTTATGCTTACCGAAAAGATATAAAAAGCAAAAAGTTGCTGCAGACGAAGTAAGAATACTTACTTTCTGTTAAATATTTTTATAATGATACTCTTGGTAAAGTTACCAAAATTGGTACCAACATAGTTAACATTTGCGTCTCCAAAAGGAGCATACAAAATTTTGTATAATATCCTTATCTAAAGATAACAAAAATACTTGGAAATTATTCTCTGTATATTTCTTTGTAGTCCTAAAAAGAACTGATTTTTAGTAAAATATTTGTGTTTTGTATCAGAGTAAGGAAACGCACACTCATGTTTGCATTCGAAAGACTCATGAGAGCGTTCAGTTTTTAAAAATTTGAGTGCGCATGCATGAGCTGTTTCCATTGGTATTAACGCACGCTCCCATATGTGAGTAATTCAAAATAAGAAAGCGCACACTCAGATGCGTACCCGAAATTATTGATTACTCATTTCCAACTCGTGTGCGTGATTTCATTTATGATATACATTATGTAGAAAACGTGGAAAATGAATATTTAATAGTTTCTTCGCCTCATGAACAATGTATAAGGCTGAAGGGTTTAATAAGAGAATTTGACAAACATGTTTCCCATTTTTAAGATGAGTTATAATTTTTAAAGACTGTCACCTAACAAATTTATCTGATGGTGATCAGTAATTAAAATATCTAGAAGAATAGTCAAGGAATGATTGCCACCTAACACACTCTATACGCTCCAAGATGAACTTTTATTAATTCTACATCTTTTAAAACACGCTTTCTATTAAACAAATTCCCACACGAGTTAGTTTGAACAATGAGAAAATGCGCTCTTACTTCATATTACTCATACATACACGAGTAATGAACAGTGAGAAATTTCGTATGCGCGCGCGAGTGTGCGCTTTCTTATATTGAATTACTCTACTCACTTGTGAGTAATGAGCTGTAAAATATTTCGTGTGCGCTTGCGAGTGTGTACTTTCTTATTTCGAATTACTCACTCATGTGCGCACACAAACTCTACAAACGCACACAGCTTGCGTAGGTGAGTGGAATGAACAGGAAAATCATGAGTATGTGCGCTTTGATCGCAAACAATTTATTACTCACGTGCATATTACTGTATTGATTTTTTTTTTTGTAATAATTTGCCTTTACCTACCTACAAAAAGTATAGAAATGCATTTTCAAAATTATCGTTTTTTATACAAAAACAAAAAAAGGCAACATTTATTTTGGAACCCGTTTGCCATATCCTCTGAAGTCTGTTACAAAATACAACCAACTTTTTGACTAGATCATAACATAGTAGCGGCTTCCATTTTTTCGGGTTTCTTGCATCCCTGAGGGAAAAAAAAGAGACGGTTACGCGCTTGAGAACAATTTTTTCTAATTTTTTTTTCATGACTATCAACAAATATTCAGAGTAATGTTCAAGCATTTTTCATTATTCTTGGAAACGGATATAATACAAATTTATTGTTGGTATGTGCCTTATGAAGACAAATGTTAACTATGTTGGTACCAAGAAAATATTGAGCAAGTAAAAAAGCTAGAACTGGTCTAAGAACAATTCTTACTAGATGAATGTATGTAATTTCGTATGGACTGTGCAAGTTTGATCATTGAAGTGGTTTTTCGCATATATTTCTAGAACGGCGCGTCGGATAGTAAAAATGATTACAACCAATTTCATAGGATTTCATATTCTAAAGAACTGCTTTTCAGTACAATAAAAACGTCTAGGACATATGTAAAAAATCTTAATTTATATGTGACAACATCAAGAAGGAGTTGCCCGATTTAGTTCACTTTTGGAACTTTATGTACTATTACCATGAAAACACAGTGTACAAAATTTCAGCTCTCTACGTCGACAAGGTCTCAGGCAGTGTTCAAATACATATATAGTGAAAAACGAAATTTTTTCGTCCCATTTTTTAACTTAACTTTGCATTTTTTTTAACTGTGTGCAGAATTTTCAGCTCTCTACGTCGACGCATTATCAAGCACTGTCCAAATATATAGTAAAAAACGAAATTTTTGTATGGCAATCCTACGAAGGAGTGCAAAATTTCAGCGCCCTAGTTGAACGCGTTCTCGAATTATCGTGAGGGCGGACGGGCAGATGAACATGTAAAATTCAAAATAACTTTTAATATTAAGCGTGGGTCTCCAACGCATTTTTCTCTAATAGCTTTATTTCTGTCCTTTACAAACGGAATGACAAACTTAGTATACCTTATGATTTCATCTAGGGTATAAAATTGAACAAAATAAGGTGGAGAATTGCTCTCGTAACCGTAAAAAAGAATTTTTTTCACAAATCTTAGCATAGAAGCTTGTACCGTTATAGAAACATTCCAAAAATATGATTTTTTGGTAAAACTTCAAGGTCAAAATAGCATTTGCGTCAAAAAGGAGGACACCACTGCGATTGTAACGCAACGTCTGGAATAGACCATTTCCCCAGTATACGTTAAGTTGGATATTTTTTCTATGGCAGAAATACAAATTAATATAAAATTATTATATTTTACTTAAAAATCTGTATATAAAGAAAATTTTCAAGAACATTCATTAAAAAAAAATAAAGCACACTTGAAACCTCTTTTCCCTGATGATTTTAAAGCTAAACCCAAAATTACAAAGTTACCTCTTATCTAATTTATCGTTATGGAACCAAAAGATTTAAAAAAAATGTTAATGTTTATGTTTAAAAAAAAAACAGATTTTAAAAAGTACTGGTACGAGAAATATCTCTCGAAAGTCAGCGCTGTTTTGTATTATTAAAAATATCTGGTATTTGCTATAATTAATTTAATTTGTATCTGTACTATCGTTTGAGATACAAAATTGTCAAAACATTTCGAAGTTATCCCATTTTACGGTATGTCCTAAAATTTTTAACCAAAAAGCCCATCTACAAAATTTCAGCGTTTTTCTGGGGGTCGTTCACTACCTGCTACATGTCGACTACACGTCAAAATAGGCAACTACACTCCACGCGAAAGTAGTGGCAAGTTTTAGCACTATGGCTATATTTTCGTTCAATTCCAATCTTTGAAAGAATAAAATAGCTGACAATTTATATGATGTCTCAGAAGATAAAAATGTGGACACCATGACACAATTTGATGATAACGCATAAATGTCACAAATATCTTATTTGAAGAACAGAAGAGAAGAAAAAATAAATCGAATTGTCCTTCTTCCCCTGATTACAGATCTGTACAAAAGGAAAAAAAAACTTCCCAAGCAAAACGTGAACGTGAGCAGCTGTTTTTATTTGTGTATGTGATTTGGTCTTTTTTTAATTTATTTGTTTTTTGCCCTCTGGACCTGTTCTGTAGGTACTAGGTACTTTTTTGTTGCCTTATAATACTTCCATTTACGATGTTATTTCGGTTAATTAATGCAACAAAAATTACTTTGTCAAATTCAACCCCCAAACATAAATTTTTTTATAAACATACAAAGAAAACCAACTGTTTTAGGAATTAATTAACTTGAACCCGTTTCATTATAAAGCTATGTTGCATTTTTTTTTCTTTAATCCAGATTCAGAACGTTCTCATTGCCATCCATGAAGTAAAAAAACAAAACAGGATATTTTGAAATATAACAACAAAATAAGCTGTGTAGGTGCATATTGCAAGCAAAAAGGGCAAGCAAAGCAAGTATAAGCCATGTACGTAGAATAGGAACCATCACAATAGAACACAAAGAAAACCTTTCTTCACTCACTTTCCGCTGTTTTTATTAAAAATTCTGATTCTAATTGAAATATACTCACAATTTTTCCGAATTGTACAAGTAGAATTATGAGGCACACAATTTTACATACAACACCACCTTTTTAACGAACTTTTTATTTAAAAAACACGAATCGACCAAAAATAACAACAACGAAATAGACGCCACTGATCAACCGCAGAACTGGAAGGCAATTGACGCGAGAGAAATAAATCTTGGAGGTCATGCGCACCGGTTTTATATGTCCCCCCTCCTATTTAGAATTTTAGCGAGACAAAAAAATGTCGTTCGTTCCGTTCGACGTTATTTGCTCAAAATGAATTGTGGGAGCTGAAGACTTAAGAGAGAGATTTAATGGGTTTGGTAAATTGGAAATATGTAAGTTGTTTTTTTCTGTAAGTTTTGGTGTGTTTGTTTCTTTCTGATAAGATGTAAAATAGAAACACAACGCGGCGATCAGCAGAGTTCGGTAAATCCTGAGCAAGCACTGAGAAATTAATGGTGGATTGTGGAATATACAGGCTTCAGAATCAAATTACTCTGAACACAATGCACGCTGCACGCATGGTAATCAGGTTCAGTCAGTGGTAATCGACAATGATTCTGTTCTGAGTAAGAAAAATGTTCATGCCATATTTAATTAAAAAAAAATCCGCTGAACTACCAGGAAAACTGTTAGATGCCAGAAATGTCGAAATAGGAGCAATAATTGAACAAACTTTTAAGGAGCATACTGAATTGAAATGACATTTTTTACACTGATGAACTTTTTATGAACTGCCATGTCATGGGGTGGGGCATTGTGTTTCCAGTTTCCAGATTTAAATTTAAATACCCATTCTGTTCCAATGAAAGGAGAAAAGAGGAAGTATTGTTGAGACTAACAGAGAACACTGGAAAATTCATTGGTGGCAATTTCGTAAGATAAATTAAAAAGTATTTACAAATAATAACAGAAATAAAAGCAGTTAAATCTGAATTTTTGAAATGTTATATTTACTAAATTTACGAAATGTTTTCTTTATTTCTCATTTCTTATTAATTGTATATTGCTAGCCAAGCGCTTTACGTTCCATTAGAGGGGGACAGTTTTGAAAAAAAAACGTTTTTGAATTTAACGGGCGGACAGTAATTTTCCCTGCAATTTATTCCGATTTTGACAGCATTTCCAAAATTTTGAATATTGAACGGTGACAATAAATTTTTAGTTTATTTAGGCACGGTACAGAGCTTAGAATATAGAGAGAACAGGAAGTATTGATACCTGTAAAATTCGTGTACATGAGCGTGGCCTTTCTCTGGGGCAGCTTTGCAACTGCTCAGTTTTTGCTGAAAAAGTCAGTTGTTTTATCTGAGCTCAGTTTTTAGCCTGAAATGCTCAGTTTTTTTAGTTTTTAGCCTGAAATGTTCACTTTTTCCGAGGAGAGGTTTTCAGTTTTTATTATGTTGTCATTTAAAGGTTTTACTAAAATTATAAATGAATTAACAAATTATCAAATTATCCCTGTACCTAACAGAAAAGTTTACGTGTGGTCACCTTCCCCTCACCACACTGAGGTGTGGTGGGTGGTGGCTGCCTGTTTGATGAGGCGTCTTCCACTTGGATGATGGGAGATGGAAATCTTATTGGATTATGATGACGACAGCCGGTTGACCGCGCATATATGTACATACCTTATTTCAAATTATTCAAATTATTTGCAAATCGTTCATTTTTAATAAACTCCTTTTTTTTCAAAATTTCAGTTTTTAATAAAGATTGCTCAGTTTTTCTGAAAGATTCGGTTGACAACGCTGCTTTGGAGTTTTTGAATAGGGAAAATTGTAGAAATGTACTTTCAGCTTCCTACATTTGAAAGAGCTGAGAAACTCCTGGCCGCTCCTGGCTAGGCGTACTTCCGCACTTTTTACGGCCGAGAGGCATTTCGAGCTGCGGCACGAGTAGCATACCAATCCTACTGAAAAGGAATTTGATTCGGCTATTTAGAAATTGTGAAATTACTGATCGGACGGCTGTTCAGTTCTTACCTGTGATTTGAGATGATATTATAATAATTAAATTAATTCGTGCTGTGAATTTGTGATAGAGTTATTATTTATATCAGAAACTGTAACTTGTTTGAACACGCACACAATTAATTTCGGTAACCATACAGCCAGGATCTTTCAAAGCCAGAATCTTCCCATTCGGGCGAAAAAATATCGCTTCTAAAAGAAGCACAATTTAACCGCTTCCCTCGGCATTAATTAATCAATTAACCAGAAAAATAAGTAAAGGTGCAAGTAAGTAACTCAAGAGCTTCTATACCCACCACTTGGAAGTAAGCTCTATAGAAGATTAATTGATGAGATCCAGCAGAAATGCAAGAAGGACTGATTTCATCTAATTTTCCGCGAATCTAAACTGTGGATTTTTGCACTATTGTGCGAAGTAACGCTTTTTTCTAATTTTTAGTGTGATTAGAAGTATAATCTGAAGTTTTGGTTATATTATTATATTTTTTGGATAAAATTTCCTCGTTCTTTACTCATAAACATATAAAAATAAATAGCAATCTAAGTAGTTTACAGAAGCGCTTCTTTGGAAGCATGCAAAGTTGCTTTTCTCCATCCCAGTTCTGAGATTAAGGAAGGAGCTCTATGATTATTCAAAAAGGCTTGTTTTTTCTCTTAATTAAATAATTAATTAAAGGTCGCTGTCATAATTCGCAAGTGGGCGGGGCGTCAAGATTTGTGAATAAATCGCAAATTGAATAATGGAATATTTATTTAAACAACTAAGGCAACAAAATAACGTTTTCTAATTTTTAAATTTTTTCAAAAAACTTCCTCGCCCATCACTTAGTATTCCTCCTAGAGCGGTACTTAAGAACAGCAGTGAAGCGCTTGCTTGCCTCTGCGGACATGCCTATGTTAAAAAACAATGAGGTGAGATAGGGAAAAGAAGCGCTGCGAGGTTCTAGGGAAGCACTTCAGGAAGAATTTTAGAGGGCTCTTTTCCCCAAAGAGTTATGAAAAAAAAACATACACGTACATATTACCTTATTTTTTTTAAATTCATGGATCTTTCAACTGGAAATTTTTGTCCAGTTCAATATTAGATAGTCGATTATCAGTTTTTTCGAACTTAAGAATCGAAATTTAATGGTACGTTTTTCGTGTCCTAAATGAAAGGCAATAAGTTCCGGGGGGAGGGGGGGTCAATTTCAGGATGTGTATGTACTTAAGTAAGTAGAAACCGATTGAGATGGAATTTCCACAGCTGATAGACCTTTCGATTCCATATCTTTTAAACATTAAAAATGACTTTTTTTTGAAGCAGGTCCGCCATTTAATTACCTAGGGTACGAGGTTGTTTGATGTCTCTGGCGACAATTATGGCTTTACAATTTATAAAAAACAATATTCTAAAAAATAGGTTTAGCTGGAGGTAAGTTTTCTAAAACTTACGAAAAATCGATTTTTCCAGAGAGGTAATTAAATAATATATGTGCAAGATATCCAATAAAATGTACCATCAATGCGCATATATGTGTTTGAGGGAGGATCCTCGAGTTAGAAGATAATACATAGAAGGTTATAATTTCCACACAATGTAAAAACCTGATTTTCAGTACACTCTGAAAAGAAAAAGAAAAATAATAAAATTCACTGTTTCTCAAAATAGTTTTAAATAACCATAGCTCAGCTCATAGGTGAGTGTATTGAGTGCTTCAAACTCAACAACGACACTTACTTTTTCATATAAAATTTAAGAAATCTAAAGACTTTTAAAAGGCAAATAACTCAAAATGCAAAGTTTTTTATTAGCACATTTTTTTGTTAGCACGTTTTCTTCATCTAACTAAATTCATCGGAATACATTAAAATAAACGCCTAAGGCCCTCAACTCAAAAAATACTGTAAAGTGATGAAAATTTATTTTAAGTTTCCAACTAGTAACTTTTGCGTCGCCGCCTATGCATTTCAATGCAAGTCCGCTCACGGCGCGCTACTAGTTGGTAATCAATTTGCAACGCGTTTGTGATTAGTCTCTTTCGACACGTGTCGTGCTGATCTCCAGGCTATCAGTTGCAAACCAGTTTCGTTTTTCCTTTCGCAATATTTTAGAAATGAACACTTCAAAAATTTGAGACTTGGCTTGCTACTGAAGCAAAGTGATTCGAGTTCCATCATTTATGTAGCTCCGTGTGCGAATAATCAGTTACTAACCAGTTTGCGACTTGGATCACCAACCAGTTTGTCACAACTGAGTTGCTCCGTGTGCGGAGGGCCTTAGGGTTATGCAAATGTTTTTTCTACAAATAAACTTTTCAAGCCATTTCAACTGAATACGTTTGAAATAAAATATATTAAAAAAACTTTTAAAATAAATAACTTTTGTAAATAAAATGCACTAAAAAGTAAAAAAATATTTTTTTTCTTTCGTAGTGATATACACAAGAAAAGTTTAATTGCAAAATAAAATTTGCTAGAACTCAGATTAAATCTTAAAAGTTTGGGCATCTATAACTATAATCACAATTGTCTAACTGCAACGCATGCCCAAACTTTAACATTTAATCTGAGTTGTAGCATTTCTTATTTTGCAATTAAAATTTTCTTGTGTATATAAAAAATAATTTTTTTAATTTTTAGTGCAATTTATTTTAAAAGTTGTTTAAATGTATTTTATTTTCTACTTTTTAGTTATAAATTCTATAGACGAACCCCGACTCTCGAATCTCGACCTTCTACCCTCGACTCTCAAATCCCGAATGTCGACTCGAATCACGAATATCGACTCTCGACTAATATCACCCAATGAACAATTTATATTTTATTATGGCCACGGGAATGTTCTCACAACTCTTTATAAAACACACGTTTTATAATATTGTTGTTCAAAATGTTGTAGAAGCTTTAAAAAAACCCTTACAGAGCTAATTGAGCACACTGTATAAGAGTTGTGGAAGCTAATTTATAAAGCAATAATAAAACATTTTACTTGTCTGCGAGAAAGAGTTTGAAACCCTTGTAAAACAAATTATAAAACCACTTTTCGCTGTGGCGATATTTTATAGTAGTTGTGAAAACTTTCTTTCTGCAGCCATATGTTAAAACTTATATGTATTCGTGTAATCTTGCTCTATTGTTCTCTTATTCTTTCTTTATGAAAAATACATTAAAAATTTTCTCCAGAAATGTGTGAGCAGGATAAATATTTTGTCATATAAAAATATAATTCTGATATCACTACATTGTTCCGAGCCCATATGTATTATCATTAAATGATTAATAAATAACATTAAGTTTATCGATCAATATTGAGATAAAACTTCATGCAACTTTAATCTTATTGTTAAAGTTATACTTCTAGCTCGAAAAAGTACAACGCGACTACAAAATTATGAAAATAAATGAACTTAAAATAAAAATATATTTTTATGTAAAGTTGCAATTAATTTAAAAAATTTAGTGGAAAAATATCAAATTTTTTTACTTCGTTAGCAGAAGAAATCTGTGTGTTAATAAACGACGAAATTAATTTTCAGATGTTGGACGCTGCAATAAATTCATTTCTTTTCATAATAAAATGGCCGAAGCCCTTTAGCTCACTTTGCAGCTCTTATAAAAGTTTTTAGATTTGTCTGAAACCTTTATGAAACAACTAAGCTCTTTTATTTTCATAATGGCTTTAAAAAAACCTTAATAAATTTTCGCAGCCACTTTGTTTCACTTAAAACTATTACAAAACTACTTAGCTGCATTCAGAGACTCTATAAAATTTCTTGCTCATAGGCTGTGATATACGCCTTAATAAAACACTTGTAATGTCATTTCATATATCGCGGGAAGCGGCATTCTGCGAGCTGTCATATTAACGAAGTTTTGTTTGGGAATATTTTTATTTGCAAGGTACGTATAAATAATAGTCTTATTCTAATATTGTTATCTACAATGATGAGAGTATATATATGTAGATGTTATTTACATAATAGATGTCATTTAAAATCGTTCAAACGATAGAAAAGGGACGTTCGAGCCCCTCTCGATGCATTGTACCATCAGCTTGGGAGTCGGGAAAAGTATTACGATGGCCAAAACGAAGAGATGTTTCCAAGTTAATCATTTATAAGAACTCTCAGCCTCAACCTCACTGGTCCTATCAAGCTTGTAATGTAAAACGCAAAAAATTTTCCATGTCCGACGCAGCAAACAAGGAGTTGAACAGAATGCTGGAAATGTCTGACACCGACAGTATTCATACCGGTTTTAATAAATCTGGGAATAAAAAAGGGGCAAGAATGCCTTCACAGCAACGCTCTAGCCGAGCTCCACAAATGAATTTCAATAGCATTGTTGAATCGGTAAATATTTAGGAGTAAACAATAAGTAAACTTGAAAAGTTAATTAATTATTTCTTTAGGAACACTGTGAGGATGATAACGAACTAGAATCGGCAGACCTTACCAATAGTGAAACTGAGAAATCAGCAACACCTGTTTCGGTAGAAAACTTTCAAACTGTATATATGTACTTTTGGAATTTGGAGATTATTTTAATAGCTGTAATATAATTAAAAATTTCATTACAGCCCAGTCGTCATCAACTTATATATGTCACATGCGAATCCTTGAATATCCTTCCATATTAGAAGATGCTACATCTCAGCAATAACGATATTTTGGAAAACCAAAACATATTACTGTGCAATCAGGCAAAATTAATAAAGCATTTGGTAAAGCAAGAAGCTATCATGGATTATTTATTTCCCTCAATTCATGCTCTTCAAGATCAGAAATCTGAAATATCTGAAATATCTGAGATATCAATTTTAACATTTTGTTTGTTATTTTCGCACAATGATTTTAAAGTATTTGAAATCGCGAACTTCGTATTTGACAATATCTCCAACAATATTGATCATTTGCTTTCTGTTTCCCCCTCTTCCGAAATCGTCCTGGCAGGCGATTTTAATGTTCATAATATACCGTGGCTCAGACATTCTTCTACCACAAGTCCTGCGGGCCGTTTCGTTGAACTCTTCTGTGAATCATTTAATTTGCAACAGCTAGTGGATGCACCAACGCGAATTCCTGATGCAGCTGGAGATAAAGCTAATTTACTCGACTTGTTTCTAACATCTCATCCTGACAAATATTCCATTTCAGTCGGTTCCCCTCTTGGAAATTCAGACCATTGTTTAATCACGGCTCAATTTACCACCTCAAACCTGTGCCGCCCAACTGCTCCACCTACAAGTAGGCTTCTTTGGCACTATAAGAATGCTGATTGGGAAAGTCTCAATAAGTATCTTAAAGAAATTGATTGGTCGGTTTGTTTTGCTTCGAGGGATGTTGATGAATGCACATTACAATTTAGTAACATACTAAATCTTGGCATGCGTGAATACATTCCGTATTCTTACAGCAGGTCTCAACAACAGCATGATCGCTCCTGGTTTAACGATAAGTGTAACCAAGCTATAAAAGCGAAAGAGTCTGCTTTTCGCGCCTATCAATTGCATCCATGTCCGGAAATGAAACAAGTCTACAAGACTGCACGGAACACCTGCAAGTCCATTATCCAGAGAGAAAAATTTCTTTTTGACCAGAATATTAGACAAAGAATCTTGACAAGCCGCAAAGGTAGCAAAGGTTTCTGGTCCCTGGTCAAAACCATCAGGAACAATTTCACCAGTTCCTCTATACCTTCACTACTTAATAATGGAGAAGTGATTGTTGACTCCCTGGATAAAGCTAATATTTTAGCTGCTAGATTCGCCTCAAATTCTCGTCTTCCACCAACTTCACAAACACCTGTTTTGCATCGCCCGTGTGAATGTGTACAAGAGCCAATACACGTTCGTACGAGGGATGTGTTCAGGGTCCTTAAGGATATCAACGTCTCCAAAGCCGCAGGTCCTGATGGTTTTTCGCCCCTGTTAATTAAAAGCTGCGCCTCATCCTTGGCTAAACCTCTGCGCAAACTCTTCTACTTGTCTTATTCGACAGGAAAATTTCCAACTGCTTGGAAGCTAGCTCACGTTCAGCCTATTCCTAAGAAAGGAGAGCGTAGCGATCCCTCAAATTATCGACCAATTGCCATCACTTCGATTCTTTCAAAGGTTTTTGAATCTATCATTAACTCAAAATTAATGAAGTATCTAGAAACTAATCATCTCATCAACGATCGCCAATATGGCTTCCGAGCTGGACGCTCATCTGGAGACTTGCTGACCTTTCTTACGGAACGTTGGAACCGTAGTCTTCACAATTTTGGTGAGTCTAAAATCGTTGCTCTAGATATTTCAAAAGCCTTTGATAGAGTCTGGCATCCAGCCCTTTTAGCCAAACTTAAAGCACTTGGTCTCTCCCCTCCTCTTCTATTATGGATTGAAAGTTTCCTATCTAGTCGCCAAATACGTGTTGTATTAGATGGCGTTACATCTGAACCGCATCCCATAAATGCCGGTGTGCCTCAAGGCTCTGTTATCTCTCCAACTCTCTTTTTAGTTTTCATTAATGATCTGCTTTCCCTTACTTTCAATCCCATCCATAGTTTCGCAGATGACAGTACTCTTGATTTCGCTTACTCCTTTGACACTCTTGCGGAATCCAGGGGGAATGCCGCATGTGTTAAACGAGATTGCATGACTAGATCATTGAATAACGATCTTAACAGTATCCTCGCTTGGGGCAAAGCGAATCGCGTCGAATTCAATGCATCTAAGACTCAAAGCTGTCTCATCTCATTAAAACAAGATCATAACTTAACCACACCCGTTTCTTTTGATGGAGCATTAATTTCTGATTCACCGTCACTAAGCATTCTTGGCATTAATATTTCCAGTAAGTTAAACTGGACAGATCACATCTTCTCTGTTGCCAAAGAAGCATCGAAATGTCTTGGATTTCTGAAAAGGTGTAAGAAATATTTCAGCCCGTCAAATCTAGCGCTCCTCTACAAGTCCTACATTAGACCTAGAATGGAATACAACTCCCATATATGGGCCGGGGCTGGTCGCACAGCCTTAGCTTCATTGGATATTGTCCAAAAGAGAGCCTTCAAGCTCATTGGCGATTTGGCAATAACTTGTCATATCGACTCACTCGAGCACCGCCGCAATGTTGGATGCCTTTCGCTCCTTTATCGCTATATGCATGGTCAATGTTCTGATGAAATATCTAGTCTAATCCCTTGTAGAATGATTCCTGCACGCAATACTCGCGCTGCAAACCGCGCACATCCTTTAACCCTTCAAATTACTTTCGGCCGTACAGTAAAATTCCGAGATGCTTTTTTATCCCGAACAGTGCGAATGTGGAACAGCTTACCATCTTCTGTTTTTCCTCCGGCATACAATCTGCGGAAGTTTAAGGGCGACACACATCGGCACCTCCGCCACTCTCCTCACATCCCCTAATCCTTTCCCTATCTCCTTCCTGCCATGCTGTGCTTTGCATCATAGGGTATCCCCTGAGCTTGGCTTAATAATATAAAAAAAAAAAAAAAAAAAAATACACTTGAGAAAAGACGATGAAGGGAATATCTTGGAGAAATTGGACTGCTTTCCATAATATTATGGAAATTATTTTCTACTTTTCTTCAGAATGAACGAACCACTCCTTTTCACCTTTTTCCACTTTCTCCTTAAATCCATATTAAATTGCGTATTATACTTCTCGTAGGAAAAGGGACTCAACTGGTTTATTATTTCTCGTTCCGCAATTTCTTCGAGATCGAAATCAAGGGGACTGCAAATGTCAAAGTATACTCCATTACGTTTTACACAGATTAATTGACATTTGTGAAGAATAGTTTTATTAAAGTATTTTATGCGAAGCCGTGTTTTATAAAGTTTTATAAAAGCTAAAATACAGTCCTCGAGTTTTATAAAAGGGGAAATCGGTAGCTCTATTCAAGGCGCAACCAAATTATTTTATAAATATTCTAATTTAATTTTTTAATATCTTTACAAAACTCTTCGACAACTAAATTGCTCCGGAAGCTAAATAGTTTTAAAATGCCTCTAAAAGAATTGTTTCGAGCTATTATAAAATGCTTATAGAATAAATTGGTTTCCGGAGCAAAACTGTTTTATAACAGGTTCGGAAAGAGTTATCAGTGCTACATTATAAAACAATTTAGCACGGGAACTCAATAGGAAAAAGCGGTACCACTATAAAACCTTTCAGTTTTCGTGTAGCTGTTATACAGCCCTTATAAAATAAAAATTGAATTCTTGCAACTAAGTAGCTGCAAAAATGTTCATTGGGCACACACGGCCCAAATTGCACAACCCCAGGGGTGGTAGTTACCAGACCACCCTCACTCCAAAACCCCCAACACATAAGAAAATTTTACTACATTGGAAAGCTCCCCATTCACTCATTCTAAATCAAAAAACCCCATGTAAATCCATCCACTTTTACTGCCCTAAAACACTTTCGTTACGAACGACACTCTCAAAGGATGGTAGTTACCACCTCTGGCGTCAACACATTGAATTGTGTTTTAGCCTCTGACCATTCTGTTCAGCTTTGCGTTACAACATTTAACTTTGGTATAGTACTGCGATATTTGTGTTTCCATTTTTTTTTATTTCGTTAAGAACACTTTTGAAAACCAGTTACGTTCCGATTGTTTGTAGGCAGTATGCCTAGATTAAAAGATGTAAATAAAAAACAAAAACATGTTTGTTTTTATGTCAGCTCGTTTTTTAAAAAGTAAAGGGCTAGAACGTTGTATAAAGAAATATAAAATAAATGTTATTATTATTGTGACTTAACAAAAATAGATATAGATATAAAAATCGCTGCACACTACGGACATCAACTTCTGTTTGGTTCAATTCAGATGTTTGGTATAATAGTTAGAGTGGATTACACTAGACAAATTCCCTTACACCTCCAGCCCAAAACCTCTCAGCACGAAAGAAAATTTTACGCCATCAGAAAGCTTCCCATTCACTCATTCTAAATCAAAAAAACCTCATTTAAATCCATTCACTTTTACTACCCTAGGCACTCTCAGGCGCTCAGACACATAGTGTCTGAGTCAGGGGTCTGTAAGTTGATAGAAAGTTATTCAAAAAGAAATAGGTACGAAAAATACAAAACGAGGTATATTTGGGTACATTTGAGTTTTTAAAATTCGATATGAAAAACTAGAGTTGACGAGGTATCCTTTTTTTTTATTGAAGAGTAGTTTAATAACAAAACTGAGTTTAAACATGTGCAAAATTTCAATATTGTTCAGCCATAACTACAAAATTGAATGGAGCAGAATAAATATTGTAAGGTTGTAGAAAGTATCTAATGAATGTCAAATAATGGTTTTAGGGTGAATTATTCACATGCTATAGACTGATTAATAAAATTTATGATGACCATATCTTAGCCCGTTTTACATCCGCATACTTTCTAACAATTTTGTTTTCAATCCAATCTATCACCCTTCGAAATATATGTATGTTTCTCTATCAGCTGGAGCACCATGTATATACAACCTAAAACAATGAACTTTAGAGACTGTTAGCCATACACAACGTTTAAAGGCTTCTATCTTTATTAAAACTAGAATTCTTATAATTCTGGTAAAGTTTTGAAAAAAGGGTGGTTGTCATTCATAATTTAGAAGTCATGTGAAAATAAGCCCTGATGAGCCCTTTACCATTTTTTTAAAGTTCTTTTCTCTATTAAAATTTGACTTAGAAAAATATTATAAAACGGAATGTATACGGCAGACAGGAGCTACGCTGAAATAAAAACCAAAGTGGCTTGCCCACATGCTACGAACGCCGATAATAATAACACTGCAAATCATTCTATTGATTGGTACCCTCAAGGAACACAGAACAATAAGGTTAGCGGAAATCAAGGATTGAAGCTTGGATGAATTTCAGGAGATTTAAAGCCTGAAACTTATATAAAAAATCCTTGTGGGATACGGGGAATATATAAAGGAATTTATAATATTTTTAATAGAAGTTAAAGCTTTAGATGAGCTCAATGAATCCATATAGTATATGGTGCTACCGGCGGGGTTCGAAGATACAACACAAGGAACTATGAGTTAATTTTTTATGCACTAGATGACGCTTTATAAAAATCGTATTACATTGCAAAATTTTCGAACCATACCTTCTGACATTGTTTAGCAAAAATTATCTCCATAGTTCTGACTGCTTAAGCCAAGTTAAAAAAAAAACAGGACAAACAAAATTCTAAAATCAACGAAGTGTAAAGAATTTAAAAATGCAATTGTTCTCTGTGACACCATCAAATTTTTAATTGACATTTCCTTCGCGTTCCACTATACTGATTTTGGGCTAAACACGACTTTTTTTCGTGATTCATTTTAATATCTACTAGCCACAATAGAGAAGCTCAGTCGAAATTGTCCAATTAATTATAAAATAAATAGTCAAATAGTAATATGAAATTTTTTCACTTAATAATAAGATTATTGTAGACTCTCAAGTCAATCAATTTTTTTTTGCAAACCATGTTTCAAGTTCTACTCATTATTGAAAGCAGATGTACTTTCTCGCATTAAAATGAATGTGTCTCCTCTTTCCCCTAACAATAAAAGCAATTATATTTACAGTGACAGCATAAATAAAAAAATAAAAATCTTAAAATCATTCTGATCGAGTCGCCCCCCAGTTCTTCGTTTATTTACATCTAATCTAAGCGATAAAAGTTCTTCGACCTATGCATGTATGTACATATATGCAAAACAGTCAATTAGTGTGATGGAAATAGCACCGAGATAACTACCCTGAGTCAATAGGAAAATTATTCTTTTTATGTCAGTGGCAATATATAAGGTGGTATCAATCACGGCCAGCGATTGACCTCTATCGTAAAAGTCAGAGAATGGTTCTGCGCATAGAAGCCCCGCTTTATAGCACCTCTATAGTAAAAAATGAAGAGGCGTTTTACTCTTCAGATTGTTGAAATTAACTTAAGCCCCAAGGTATGTATACAGACAGACAGACAAAGTCCAGCAAATTTTTTTTTTTACGTACTGGAACCTCCACAAACTTTTGTGCATGCATAGTGTGATTCATGAAAGAAACTTTGACTTCTTCGTAGAAAAGAAAGTCATCAGATCTAACTAGTTACCTAAGCTAGGTAGCCAGCCAGCTAGATAGGTATCCGTTAAAAATGTATGTGTTGGCAGACCTAGAGAATAACAATAAACATAAAGAAATATTTAGATGTGAATGTTGAAATTAGTCAGCTTGGCTTGAAGTCAGTCAACACACGGAGGTGCATGAAGAATTTTATTTTTATAGATAGTTAATAACTTCACTTATGGCTACAAAATTTCTGCAAAAAAGCATTTTTAAAGGTGCTGAAATTGGAAGAGAGAAAAAAAAAGCACAACAAAAACAACATACTCCAGCAGATCCAGACAACGAACCAGTTCTTGCGGCACAAGACTTCATATCTTTCTGTCTCGAATCGGCGACTTATATTTTTAAGAACGAAGATATTTTATGGGTTCTATCCCATTCCAATACCCCACCATCCTGCCTGTCCCATCCTATGATCTTGTTATAATATTGCGCGATGCTGCAAGTACAAGCAACAAAAAACTCATAAATTTTACTCTATAGAGACAAGAGTTAGTTAGTGCGGACTACATATAGATGGAGCTACACATACAACACACCACCAGAGAGGCGCACTCTCTGTTTATGCAAATAAGTTGTCTTTACCATTTTTGGGTAGTTGGATTGAAAGCAGGCCCACCACAATGTGGGTACCCATCATGAAAACAATAAAAACTCAACGACGTACATTGACTTTGTTCTGACAAAATAGTCTCTTTGTGATGTGGAGTAAAGTGCAAAACAGAAACAAAAAAAAGAATTAAATTTGCGCTAAAGTCATCAGGAAGATCAAGAAGAATTGAACGGCCAAGCAGAGATGATATGCAAGTGACTAATTTTTCATGTCGCCCCCTATATTTGGATGACAACAAAAAAACCGTTATAATCTCTGTAAATTAAATGCCGTTTCTTTTGATTAATAAAAATTTTATCTTTCTTGCAATTATAGAATTTGGATTTATCTTTTTTTGTATTTTTTAGATATATCTGAAAGAAAAATATAAATAGATTGGGAAGACTAATCTTGTGGATAGCTTCTATATAGTCCCGTTTTAAGCAAGTAAGCAAGTAAGTAATCATATTGAATGGGAAAGAAAGTTAAAAAATTAACGTTACGTTTTCCGTTATAATATTCAAGCGTGGGTGAAGTACATTCAACTGTAGATGAAATTGCAATGTTTTCTTCTGAACATATGGAGGTGGTGTGGTGCAGATGTTGGTAATCTTGATGTGGATGATTTTATTTTCACTGTTGAACTGAAATCATCTGTTAAATTTTTTTTATTTCCTTCCTTTTCAATGGGCATCAGGGTATTCTTTCAAGAAATTTATTCTAATTGTAGCAGCTTGCATGCCTACTTATAAAACATCATTTTTTGACAGTAATAAACATTTCTTTAAAATCTTATTGGGGGCCTCGTTAGTGTTTTAGGCCTTTTTAACAAAATTTCTCAGGGCACAATTTATCGATCCTCTGCACATATTTATACGTATGTAATTGTATACAAGTATACAATATGCATACGCTGTATGCACAAGTTCATATCATTTATTTTCTTAAACAAGTTTATTTATTCTCTGTTAAGATCACTTTTCTTGAAACTTTATGAAATCATTTTTAAGCTGTTGCTAATTGCTTTAAGCTGTTTTATTTTTTGTGTAGAATTTCTTTGATGTCGTTTTTTGCGAAATTTTAAAGCTGACATGTGTAAATATTTCTAACGGGTTTTATTTAGAACTGAGGGCAATAATAGAATAGACAAACGCACATAGGAAATTGTAAGAATTGCTGAAGAAATTGAAGCAATTGTTTTTGTTTTGTAATGTTTTGATATGACCTATGCATGCAGAATATTTGTTAGATATTTTTTATCGAAAAATGTGATAGCATCAGGCTAGTGATTGCAAAAATTATTGTAAAAGTAAAACCCAATTTTTTCGGTTGAATTGTTTTTTGAAATTATATCTTATCAAAATAGTTAAAAAATTTTCATGTTTATAATTATAGAAAATATAATATTTATTTAAAAATAAAAAAGTACGTATAATTCATTAACAATACAAAAATGAAAAATTATTTGTAAAAACCCTGGAAACATGTTTTTTTAAATTTAATTGAAATGAGCACATAGAAAGCATAAGTTATCAATGGTTTTATCACTTAATCGTGATCTCAGTTTGGTGCAAATTTCCAGATACTGAAAACGCCCTCTCTGATTCCACACTTGTATGAGGAATTGACTTCAAAGTATATATATATATAAGATATTTCCTTTCTTGTATTCGTAGTGATTTGGACGACACAGTTAATCAAAATACAACTGAGTCTCTCTATAAGAAAAGATTTATTGTGTTAAATTATGATTAAGTTTCTTATAAACAAACAGTAGAATTGAACAATTACGAAAACAAAATTTACCTATAAGAAAAAAAACGACATTTAATGTTATTAATTACAATGTCGGTTCCTAAATCACAATTGGTTTTCTTCTTATAATAACTTTAGAAAATTTACTCGATTGTTTTCACGAGGCAGTACTTATAGGTTATACTTCATCATCGATCATAACCTACAAAAATCCATCCGTGTATGCCGCGATCTGCCAATTCACTTGATGCGCGGGAATATTTGAATTAAAGAAAATCATATTTTTCTTTACATATACAGGGTGTCCCGAATTAGGATGGCCATATGGAAGGAGGTGATAGTACTAACCTAGACGAACCAAAAATTGTATGGCGGGGGGGGGGGGGGCATATCAACCGTTTAGGAGTTACAGGGTGATTATGAAAAAAAGCTAGTTTTTTACAAATCATCCTGTATATTCAAAAGTATAGGGCGCACGGTCACAGTTAAAGGCTCATTGCATGCAGAACTGCATGACCTTTCCAACGACTGCTCAACCAGCCCCGTACAACTCTCCCCTCAAGAATAATGGTTGTCTAAACTAAATATTTCGGATTTTCTTACCTTTTTTTTTAAATTTAACCTCTATTATTTTTGCAAAACGGTCGTTAACATAACTGTTTTTTTATAAAAACTGTAAACTGTAGACTGTCCTCTTTAAGTTGACATATTACAGGTCACACCGCAATAAGACGATATTTTTTAAAATGACGTGCTAATGGAACAAACTATCGTTGAGAATAGGTTTGAAAATAGGTTTGAGAATAGGTTTAGAGCTAATAACTCTTAAAGGGCTACAGTTAACACATAGGATGTAATAGGTCAACTTAAAGAGGACAATCTACAGTTTTTATAAAAAACAGTTATGTTAACGACCGTTTTGCAAAAATAATAGAGGTTAAATTTAAAAAAAAAAGGTAGGAAAATCCGAAATATTTAGTTTAGACAACCATTATTCTTGAGGGGAGAGTGGTACGGGGCCGGTTGAGCAGTCGTTGGAAAGGTCATGCAGTTCTGCATGCAACTGCATGCAACTGTGACCGTGCGCCCTATACTTTTGAATATACAGGATGATTTGTAAAAAACTAGCTTTTTTTCATAATCACCCTGTAACTCCTAAACGGTTGATATGCCCCCCCCCCAGCCATACAATTTTTGGTTCGTCTAGGTGAGTACTATCATCTCCTTTCATATGGCCATCCTAATTCGGGACACCCTGTATACAATGATTATACACATTGCAACCAACTTATTATTTCATAATATAATTTTTTTATTATAATTAATTAACGCGTCTGATCATTGGAGAAATATCATAAAAACTGAGTTTGTAAGATATTCCTCTGATAATGGTATCTTAGCTACCGAAAACCCGTTCATTAATTTTATAATAAACAAGTAAAAAAGCTAATATTGGTCTAAGACCAATTCTTATGATACCCTAGATGAATGTCCGTATGAAATTTCGTATGGGCACACCCATTTCAGCAATTTTGATTTTTGCAGTGGGTTTTCGCATATATTTCTAGAACGGTTCGTCGGACAGAAAAAATGATTATAAGCAATTTTATAGGATTTCATATTATGAAGAAGTCTTTAGTACAATAAAAATGTCTTGGACTGATCGTTTTCACAGTATACATAAAAAACCTAAATTTTTATATGGCTACACCAAGAATGGGTTGCCCGATTTAGTCCGTTCTTGAAATTTTATTTGCTAGTACAATGGAAACACCACGTACCAAATTTCAGCTCTCTAGGTCGACACGTTCTCAGGCAGTCTTCAAATATATAACGGAAAAGGAAATTTTTGTATGGCAACCCCACGAAGGGGTTGCCCGATTTGTCTCATTTTCGAACTTAATTTTACTTTTTTTTTTTAAAGTCTGTGTACAGAATTTCAGCTCTCTATATTTGCAATGTAGTAAAATTTTGAAATTACATATGAATGTGCAATTTTTCATCTTTTTTTTTAAAAGAATATTTTAAGAAACGAAAAAATTTTCATTAATAAAAAATCGGTTCTTAAAACGCTAAAACCGAATAATTGGTTTCCTGAAATCGGCTGCTTAAGGGCCGATTAATCGATTAATCGGTTAATCGAGTAACCGATTTTGCAATCACTGCCCACCAGCACTCATAAAATCATGAAATTGAACCAAATAAATAAAATATTTGGGCCTAAGTTAAGATATTTCACTTGCTATTACGATTCATTTCCCTGTAATTAATTTTTATTTAGTTAAGAAGGAAGATTTAAATCGATGCATCGCGTCGGTACTGTTTACTTTAATCTCCATATCTTATGAATAAATAAATAAATAATAATTGTATGCGGTGATAAGCAAGGAAGCGACTGGGTATGTCAAATCTGTCAGACTCAGAGGGTTCTTTAATTATTGTGGTATTTAAAATACTTGTAGTTATTTATTTTGAAGATCCACGCAATTACAAGAGGTTAACGAACAAACGTCAACATCATGTAACTCAGGGAAGTTTTAAAACTATAATCACGGGGAGTTTTAGGAAGGAGATTTGTAATAAGAACCCTTTTGAAAACTCAGTACGTATATAATTAAAGCATGGTGTAGCAGTAGAATCGGTTTTGTTATTACTAAACAGACTATCTCCAAAATAACTTAATTTGAAATTCAGTAATTTCAAGAAAATGAAGATGTGAAATGTCATTGACATTTTGAGTAAAGATCACCGCAGAGTTCAATAATCGTTTTTCGCATATATTTCTAGAACGGTAGAACGGTTCGTCGAATAGTGAAAATAATTATGACCAATTTCATAGGATTTCATATTCTCAAAAACTTTTCAGCACAATAAAAACATCTAGGACTGATCGTACAGTATACGTAAAAAACCCAAAATTTTATATGGCAATACCAAGAAGGGGTTGCCAGATTTAGCCCATTTTTAAAATTATATTTACTATTTTTATAAAAACGACGTTTACAAAATTTTAGCTTTCTACGTTCATGCGTTCTCGGGCAGTGTCCAAATATATTGTGAAAAAAAAAACAAAATTTATAAAATAATAAAGTGTCGAATAAAAAATAAGGACTATAACCGCGTTCAGCGCTTAATTCATATCTACGTGAAGTAACTTCAGGACTCCATCCTGAAACCCTGCGAACTCTAAAGTGCTGAAAGATGAATAGGCAGACTGTTCCAGATTCAGATTCCATAGATGAAAAATGTGCGAGAACTATTTCGGAAAATATGGCGAGAACCCGTAATAAGAAATTATGTATACGTTAAGATGAGATTAATTCAATATACTCCTTAAGGAATATGGCAGAATTATTATTGATTATATTATGAATCGGATTGTATCTCCCAGAGTTGACACTGTAGTAGGGTATGAACGGCAAGGAGGTCGTCATACAAGACAGTTATGTGTTCAAAAGGCGAGAAATAAACTCTGCGAAATAAAATATGAGTTTTTTGTCTTTGTGGGTACCACACTGACTTATAAAAATGGACTGAGCGATTTGCTATTTTATGTGGCACAAAAAATATTGTGTTTCTGTACATCACCGTTAGAGCACCCTTTAAAACGATTACATAAAAAACATGTAAAACTCAACCAATCACATGAAATTTTACATCCGAAAATCGAATTAAATTAAAAAATATATTTTCTTGTGCCCAAGTGATATTTTAATCATCGCTTATAAGGAATTAAACTCAATCCGGCTTTAATTTTCAAAAGTTATTCTCAACTGAATCCTGCTTATGGGCAAGAGAGACGGAGCATGATAAACACTATCTTTACCTTATTCCTTCTGCGGTGATTGCATCTGTAGCCAACATAAAAACATCAAATGGCATAAGCAAACGTTCCGGAATGCAATATTTTGTGTTGGTAGCTCCAACTCTGCCATAGGGCGAAAGAGAGAACTATAAAACTTGTGCCATGCTTTCCTATAGGAAAATGACAATACGCTCAGTCCATTGTTATAAGTCAGTGGGGTACCATAGTAGGGTATAATGGCGACGTGCGTTACTGTCCATTATACAAAGAATTTAAGTGCTCATGAAAGTCAGAATAATAAAATCTCAAACATAGCCTTTTGGGTAGGCGGCGAATAATGTTATAGTTGATGAATATTGGAAATCAAGTATGTAATGTTAGTAGTGCATATATGGTTAGTATGCCCGGTCAGCTATAAGATTACTGTTGTTAATCTCTAGCCTCTCCAGTCGTGAATACAGGCATATCTTAACCTTCCCGTGGTCCCCGCTGATAGCGCCTATTAAGGTTCTGTTTTGCTTGTATATGATATATACAATCTTTTTAGACGTTGTGAATAAGATCTTAGAGGCCCGAATGGAGTAACCCGTCCCATTACTACAAGGATATCTACATGTAAAGATATCACTGGGAGTACCCATGAACGCTTATGGTCCAACTGGGTAGCCGACATTGCTAACTTGGTACCACGGAGATGAGGAGCCCCGGATAGTGCTGCTATATTAGTGCTATTCGCCTCAACATAGAGAATGTCCCTTGTGGGAGCATGGTGATGGTTGTGGTAGCCCATATGCGGGCAGAGAGATTGTCGAGTTGGCATGACTTAGGCGGACAATCTTCTTTGAACAGAAGAGTATGTCCTTTTGTATAATTGCATACTGCGTCCGAGAATTTGAAGGATGCTCGCTTATTAATGTATGCTTAGAGGATTGGCTTTCGTCGTGGAGTTGCGCTAAATCAACCGGGTGCCGTGACCGACAGAGATTTTAGATTGGTCTCGTTTCGACCAGTGAGTACAATGTCAAGCATGCACTGACATAAGGCTAACAGCTAGGTGCTCACGTTAAACCATCCGACAGATTTCTGATTATATTATGCAGCATAACGCAGACTACATAGATAGTTGAGGTAGTGATCCAATTTACATCCAAAAATTTATTTAGTTATAGCTGACACGTATGCATTGAATGCCCCGTTTAGCTTCCGACGACCTAACCTATGAATATTTGAGTATACACAAGCTCCGTCAGTATGAATAGAGATAATTAGAGCTTTAATGAGTCGTTCGCGGAGTAATCTGGGGTAAATTCTGCGTGTCGCACCAAGATCTTCAAGCCGATGTAAACCTTGAATAATGTAGCATTAATATGACTTTGCCAGGAAAAGTTGCTCTCAATAAACATATTCAAATTTTTAACAAAAGTCTTATATTCAATACGAGTGCTATTTAAATAAAAAGATAGAAGGGATGAAACAACATCAAGTGGTTTATTGAAAAGAATTGTACTCTGAGTTTTAATAGAGTTAAATAATGAGTTAAAGATCCTGATTGAAACAGTGTTAATTTTAAATGATTACAGGTATAATTCTTCATCATTAGCATAGAGTGTGATAGAAGAGTATTTAGGAACTAACATGATATCATTAATATACAACCTAAATAAGGAAGGGCATAGTATTGATCCGATTGGAGAAGTAGTAGTTTTAAAGTGGACGCATTCAACACAGTAGCCTTCTGACGGTGAGTTAAATAGGACCATATAAACTTCGCTACTACTAACTGAACTGAGCCACCAATTTTTCATGAAGAATATGAAAATCGACAGAATCGAAGATCTGGAAATTCTTGAACTGGATAATTGAATATTGCAACCTTAATCGTCCCGGCTTTTCTAACGAAAACCAGTTTCGACGGTTCTTCTAATCTTTTAATGTATACCTACGAATATCTAAAATAAATATTTAACAACAAAAGTATTTTTATCTGACAGTTACAGGTTAGGCAGCAATTAATGCCTGTTAAGATTACGTCATCAAAATGAGGTGGATTTTATGATTTTTCTTACTTTTGGATTTGAATATTTATGTATGCAAAAATGTCGTCTGTTCTGTCTCATATTTTTGATTACCTGAGTACGAGGTTATGTGTAATATAGTCATTTATGAGCAAAAATGTTGTAATAGTACTTAATATATAACATCCATTCAGCATTACTTAGAACCAAAAAAGCTTCGAACTTTAGATGGAAGCATACATTAGACTCTTGGCTGATATAATTACCGACCACTGTCCAAGCATTTTAACACTATCAGCAGCAACACGTCGCTTTTGAAACTTGTGATAGCTTTACATATCATATGCGAATGTTAAGCAATAGGAAAATGTAGAATGACAATCATTGATAAAACAACCACATATCGATTCTGGTGAGAGTTAGTGGGCAACATACTTTATAAGCTTCTAAATCTGTTACAAAGGCATTGTTTTTGCTCTTTTATGTAGTGTCCATAGCGCTAACCAACCAACTAGCTCAGGTATGGAAAAATAATACCTCTATTCTACCCGCTATACAACTTTTTTTAGACTCCATGTGCTTTCAATTAGCACCGAAAATTTGTAATATTTATATCTGTATCTTCTAGCCTTCTACCGTTTTTTATAAAACTCACAATCGGATTCAAAACTCTAGTCGACCTTGTCCCAAATATGTTCATATTACTACAATCCAAGTTATATTGGACAGAGTTACTTCTGACCGTTTTATAATCCATGCCGGTGTACCACAAGGTTCTGTGATCTCTCCTACTCTCTTGCTAATTTTTATTTATTATCTGCTAGCTATCACTTTGAATCCTATTCATAGTTTTGCAGACGACACCACCTTTGATTTCGTGTATTCGTTCGACTCTATAACTGATTCCCGTGCGAATATTATAGCTGACAAACGAAGCCACATGTCCAGTTCACTAAACTATGACCTCACAAAAATACTCGCTTGGGGCAGAGCGAATCGGGTCTTGTTTAATGCTTCCAAAACACAAAATTTCCGTCGATGGAGAAGATATCCCGAACTCACCATCTCTTAACATCTTAGGCATTGAAATATCCAACAATCTTAGTTGGTCCGAACACATTTTTGGTATTGCCAAAAACGCGATAATGCCTGGGCTTCTTGCAAAGATGCAAGAAACATTTTACTCCATCAGACTTGGCGCAAATCTATAAGTCTAATATCACGCTTAGGGGCTGGACGCACTGCATTGTCCGCGTTAGACAAAGTCCAAAAGAAGGCCTTCCGGCTTATTAACGATGACATATCAACAGCAACTATTGATTCCGCAGAACACCGACGTAATGTCGGATGTCTGTCTCTCTTTTATTTATTTATTTATTTTAATTGTCTACAGATTACAATATCTTACAGACCTGCAGTTAATGTATAAATTAATTCTAAGATGAGTTAACACTTCTATAATTATCGAAAATACAGGATTTAAAACTATCTCTTGGCATGGAAGTGTCGAAAATTTATTAAACCTTGAGGAACAATTTGAAATAGGCTCGTGATTACCATAATTTGTTCTGTGATGAGGAATATACAGCAAGCAACTAGAGCGAATTGGCCTTTCGGGAGCATATATACTAATCAATGATAATAACTCTGGCGAGTTAATTCTGTAATCCAAAATATCTTTAACAAAAGTCGCACAGTTAACCTCCCGTCGTAATTCCAATTGAGATAAACCCAACAGTAAACATCTTACAGAATATGAAGGTAAATTATCATATCGGTAGTTATATTTATAAAGCGCAAATCTAGTGAAGCTTTTCTGTATTGATTCAAGACGATCAATATGAACTTTGTAATAGGGGCACTAAACGACACTTCAATATTCTAAAATAGACCTTACCAAAGCGAAGTAGAGAGCTTTAAGAGTGTGAACATCTCTGAAGTCTTTAGAATTACGCTTAACGAAACCTAGGCATCTGCGAGCCTTACAAACTATCAACTTAACATGTGGAATGAAGCTTAATTTAATATCATGTATAATACCCAAGTCATTAATTTCAAAAACCCTAGGAAGAGTACTGTTATTTAAAAGATAATTAAAAATTATTGGATTGGATAAACGATGAAATGTCATAGTTTTACATTTACCAATGTTTAAGTGAAAATTGCATAGAACACCAATCAGAGAGACCATTAAGATCACGTTGAATGAGTGCGCAATCATCCACAGAATTGACTTTTAAAAACAATTTCAAGTCATCAGCAAACAGCAAACATCTAATAAATTTGAAGCTTTCTACTATATCGTTAATAAAAAGCAAGAAGAGGAGAGGACCTAAGTGGCTACCTTGAGGCACGCCAGAGCAAGCGTTTATCTCTCTGGAGAGGATCCTACCAATTTTGACGTATTGTTTACGATCAGTCAGATAGGATTCAATCCATTCTAAAAAAGATGAGTGAAAGCCAAGTTTACTAAGTTTACACAAAAGAAGAGAAATATTAATTCTATCAAATGCTTTAGAGAAATCCGTGTAAATATCATCAACTTGAAATGAATCTTCAATAGCATTAATAGTGTAATGTGAAAAAGAAGTAAGATTAGTTACACATGATCGACCAGGAATAAAACCATGCTGTTACAATGAAATAATTTCTTTGGTTAAAAATGTAACTTTAGAATGAATCAACGAGTCAAGAATTTTAGGAATTGTATTCATAACAGAGACACCTCTATAATTTTTGATGTCATCCTTTTGCCCAGATTTAAATATCGGTGTAATGAAGAAGACTTTCCAAATATCTAAAAAAATCCCTGTTTGTAAAGATAAGTTGAAAATTGAAGTTAATGGATGTGCCAAGGTGTCAGCGCAATTTTTCATTAGAGAAGTGCATAAAAAGTCAGTGTCAGACTTGGTATTACAATTTAAGTTTCTTAAGCACTGCAGTACGTCGCTGGTAGACAAAGAGACAACACCAATGTCAAGAAAAGTCGGAGGCGTAAAATCATTAACATTAAGATAAACAGAGTCATCACTGTACACGGATTCGAAATATTCAGTAAACAGGTCACAACTAGATTCTAAATTAAAGGCCTTTTTGTTGTCATATTGTAACATTTTCGGAAGACCTGTAGAATTACGTTTAGTATTTATAAATGACCAAAATGGCTTGCTATTGGATTTAATACTGCACTCCATAGACCAAACGTATTGATTGTACATAAATCTAAGTAGGAAGTTATATTCACGCCTAAGCTGACAGTACCTTATTCTATCGGAAAGATTGCCAGATTTTTTAAAAGCTTTATGCGCCTTAGATTTAGCATTTTTAAGTTTAATAACACTTTTGTTAAACCATTTTGGATGCTTATTGGATGAAATTCTCTTAGTAGGAACATGCTTTTTAAGGCCTTCATGAATAACGTCCAGGAACCTGCTACACATTTGATGTAAATCATCACAGTATATCGAATTCCATTCATAATTTGAAAGGAAGTTATTAAGATTATGGTAATCAGCCTTAACAAAATTATATTCAAAAATATCTGCTTCATTACAGTGAGAACAAAATTCATAAACAGAAATGGAAAGATTAACAGCTTTATGATGAAAATCAATAGGCGTTAAAGGAATTTCATGAATTTCAAATTTTAATTCGTTACTTATAAATATTAGATCTAACAGTTTACTAAACATATTTGTTATTCTATGAGATGACACTCGAACGCATAATTGATCGATTTCCGCGGAGTCATTATGCAGATGAATCTTCTCGCACACAAAAGAGGTACGAACGGCAACTAGAACTCCTCCTCCTCTTGTAAAACCAGTCGATAAAGGACACCGATCTTTACGATAAACAATATATTGACTCTCATCGAAAAGTTCACCACTAAAGATATGCTCATTGAGCCAAGTTTCAGTGAGCACAATAATATCATAGTCCTTTTCCATAACAGCAAGAAAAAAGTCATGAAGTATCGTTCTCAAACCTCGCACATTTTGATAATAAATGTTCAGCATTTTATAGTTTAATTTTGAATTAGTCTTTAAGATTGAACATGAATTTGGACATGAGGTTGAGATTGTGGTTGAACTTGAGTGTGATCCAGAGACTGGGCCACATTCGTTGATATTACATCGTTTTTTGAAATGATGATGGCCAAATGTCAGCGATCAACAATCTTGATAATAAATACACGGGAACACCCAACACTTTATCACACCCAATCTTTTATCGCTACTTTTATGGTCATTGCTCTGACGAAATTTCTAGCCTGATCCCTTGTAGAATTCTTCCCATGCGCACCACACGTGCTGTAACCCGAGCTTATCCTCACACCCTTGAAGTCAAATTCGGCCATACCGTGAAATACCGTGAATCATTCATAAGCAGAACAGCACGAATGTGGAACAGTTTGCCATCATCTGCCCCCCCCCGACTATGAGCCACAAACATTGAAGCTTAATCAGCACCGTCACCTACTTGACTCAACCCAATAATCCTTAATTCCCTACCCCTTATTCTTTTCCTGCCAAGGCTGTGCTACGGCATCATAGTGTATCCCCTGAGCTTTGGCAACATCATAACAAAAAAAACTAAGGTAACGGCTCTTTCCAATTACAGATATTCTATTCGCACCTAAAAGTGCTCAGTGTGTAATCTCTCATCCCAAATCCGAACGAAAACCATTTTCTATCATTATTCTCCTTAAGCTCTTCGAAAAAGATAAACAAAATTCTACCTTTCTCCGTCCATTCCTAAATGGCATGCATATTAGAATCCCATCTCATCTTAAATGCCTGGATATATTCTTACTGAATTTTTTACAATCTACGGCAGCTTCTCTATACCTTTCTACTGGGCTCCATGTATCCAACAAGCATGTCCAACACTTATGTTTTATACGGTTGAGAGTTTTACAACGAGTCTTCTAGAGCGTATTTAATATCAGTAACTACCTACCTTGAACTTTTACATAAAATTTCTGCAATGCCGTCAGGGATAGTTGTAAAAATGTTTAAATAGTAACAGAAAACCACATCCCTCCAAACCCCCTCTCTACCATAGAGACATAAGGACTGTGTTGGAGAAAGAAAAAAATCCAAAACAAGAGAATAGGAGCAAAAATGCATGCTTAATAGTCTTTAAGGGATAAGAATTCCCCACCTATTCCACCCTTCTCTGATCTCTGGATTTCTGTCCTTATATCCAAAATACTCGCGTTAGTATAGATATGGGGTCGATGGGGTAAAAAAAAAAAAAAAACAAAAAAGTTTCACTTTCGTATTTGAGTATAGAAATACCGCAAAACTGACGCGCTTTACTTTTAAGACTTTTTCCACATTTTTATAACTATGGCCTTTGCTGACACGTACCCATAGGACGAGCCAACCCACACCGAATCACCATCTCTCATATCCTCTGCGTTGCCAGGAATTACTCAGTTTATCTCCAAAAAATAAGACAAATAAAAAAAAGTGGGGGAGTGTAATGGAAGTGTGGTGATGAGTAGTACAACAACAACAACAAGGTCTCTGTTTGTACGTTTCAATTTGCACATGCATGAATCCCCAACTCAGCCAACAAAAAGAAGGACCAAGGTATCACATTTCTGAAACCAGCGCAGTTCCTGTAAGGGGAAACATTTAACCCAAAGATGTCTCTTCAAAAATCCTTAAAGTATCCATCTCGCATGTACCTACATATGTATATAGGTACTATAGGTACATACATATGTATATAAAAAAAAAAGGAAACTCCTCAACTGTCACGCACCTGCTGAGTAAGTTAAGGTCTTCTTTTTATTTTTAAGAAAAAAAAAATCGGGATGAGATCCCTTTTAAAAAATTAAACAGAATTCGTGTATAAAAGCTCCTTAAGGGATGCTGCTTCTCTACTTATGTACCTACATAATTCCAACGTTAGCATTGTATCTATCTCTAGCTCTACCACTTCCGAAGACAATTTGAGATGGTAGGTAAAAGTTCACCGATGGAAAACTTTTCAATTCCACTCAATGAAAATTTATAGCTTTCCCTTCTTCATCCGACCGAACCGCAAAACAAAAAGGAGGAATCAACCCCAAACAGACGTCTATTAGAAATTTTTTTTCCTCGAAGGAACAGTGCAAAGGAAAAATCCACGAAAAGCCTCTCTTCTACGATGACCATTAAAAATTGGAACCTTTTTTTTTTCTTTTCTTCCTTCTTATGGATAGCCACGGAAAGGTTATACCCTGAAAGATATTAAATGAGGGCGAGTAAAAGGTTATAGCACTTAAATAGCCTGTTCCAGTTTTGTTTGAACGATTGCCGACAAATTAGGGTAAATTTAGACGCTCTGAGACCCCCTCCACACTTAAAAGCCGACTTCGATATGCAATCAAACTTCCGGCCCATTACATTTTGGGCCCCTTGACAGGACGATTCGTTGTGTGTCAGTAAGGAGGGGGGGGGGGGGGGGGGAGGAGGAGGTGGTACAAATTTAAGTGCAATTCTAAGAAAAATGATGGAAAATTTGCGTTTTAAAAGAGAAAATTCTTTTTGTAGATCTATTTTTCGCATTTTCCTTGTCATTATATTGCCATTGTAGCGCTCCTTTGAGTATGTCTATTCGCTCGTGTAGTCTAATGTGATTTATTGAGCTACATGAGTGGAATCCCTGATATTTGGGGGCGAGGATGTATGTACATACGTGCATATGTATACATAGTCCTCTATCTGAAAACATATGCCTAGTTTCCTCTTCAATTCTTAACAACTTTGCAACAGTACTCGACGGTGGTTTTTGATGGTTCCTTTAGGGTAGAGGTACCCAGCAGAACCTGGTAATGTCATGTTGTCAAGTTTAGTAAAACATGTGAACTACTGACATTATACATACCCAGAGGCGAAAAGGATGTTTGAATTGTTTTCAAGGCATTCATATAGGGGGAAGTGTCGTCTTCTTAGTCGGCATGTTAAATCTAAGACGTTTTCTACATGGCAGATGAAATTTGATTAAAGATAACATGTCATCCTTGAACAAAATGCGGGTGCTATTCAGTCAGTATATCTGCAGGGAATACTCAATTAGATCGATTGAGATGAGAGACGAATAACATCTATAATTATCTAATTTTGCCTTGAGTATTATTTAGAATATGTGTAACGATTGAAATTTTGGTAACGAACAGACGGGGATTTAATTTTGAGTAATTTATTTAAACGTTTAAGGATAAAATGACAAGGAATACATTTCCTATCAGAAGAGGTTATCTAGGTGTCACACAACTGTTGCTGACTTCCGGATGTATTACGATATATGTATACATATGGCAACCGTTGGTATTCAAGTCTTGAGGATAAACTAAATTTCAAAGAATCTAGTCATTCTGATGTGGGCATTTGAGGTAGATTTGGTAATAACAAACAGCAGTCCCGGTCCTATGGAGGCACTTGCCCCGGGCGCTAATTTTAAGGGGGCGGCAATACCACGGACTTCTGAACTCATAACTAAACGAGAAAAAATCTAAATACAACAATTGGAAATTTTTTCAGACCATACTTCACACTTCAGTCTTCTTTCCGGAATCTAAAAGCTCCTTTGCTAACATCTTACTTTGAATTGTGGTACAGTCAGTCAATTTATTGTTTATTAAATTTAAGTCTCTAGGCTTCTGTAAGCTAATTAAACTAAAAATTACACTAAATTGTACCTTTGTATCATATATGAAATGAATTCAAAAATTGTACAAATGTACTAAGGTGGCTGCCAACTCTACGTATGTTCCCCATCATCCACCAATCCTATCTGGAATATAGAAAAAATATAAGACAGTAGGAACAAGCACAGAGATGCCAAAAAATGTTTGTTTGCTACCTAATTTTAGCCGGAGTTAAGGTCTTTGAATCTGACTAAAAACTAGGCTTAATCTTTTCAACCTGAACGGCAGTACACCAGAATTCCTACCCATATTCATATTGAAAAGCAGCTAAAATAAAAAATTAATCTCTAACATTTATTAATTTGTATTCTTTGTGTTAATAAAATAAAGTGCATTTGTAATGATACGATTTTTTGCTTTTCTTTTATTTCAAAACAGTTTGATATACAAACGACAATTAAGAACAATAGATCTTAATTTTATTTTAAGATTGAAATTCTTTTTTTTTAACAATCATTATAGTTTTTACACCCTGGAACTGTAATAAAACTTGCCAAAAAAACATTTCTTTTTAGAGGGGCAGCACCTGACGTCTTAGCCCCCCCCCCCCCTCCCGACGAAAATTTCCTAAATCCGGCACTGCCAAATAGGGACGACATATTTCAGTATCGTGCTGACAAAGGAGCACTAAAGAGAGGTTTTTAAAAATCTTGATAAAGAACTTCCATTCAAGTCATAGTTGTACGTTTATTAACTTTTCAAGGAAGAGGATTACTGGAGGATTACTTGTGAGAAATGACTAAGTTAGATTTTAAAAGAGTACTCCGATCATAAACCGCATAATAAAATACTTTTGAATTATCCAAAATCAAAGATCATCATGAGCGTTATTGATATACAAAATAAATAGGAGCGGATCTAGAATACTGCCTTGAGTTACTGGATAAAATCGCTCTTTAAAGATACCGCAATTTATGAGCTATATTGTTAAAGTATGGACTTTGCTTTAGCTAAACTGGACTAGGATAGAAAATTGCATTGAACTTAGCTAAAATTGTGGTCTATAATAATTCAATTTTCGCAGAAGACATTTTGAATTTTCAGAAAACTAACGTCTATATACATATGTACCTACCTGCCATACTGACGGATCCAGGAAGGATGGCGAAAGAGGCACAGGCTGCTTGATGCCTCACCTTCCATTTTTCAAATGAAAGTCTATGCTATAGAGGTTGGAGCTCAGGAAAACCTAAACACGGGCTGCAAGAATTTCAACATCTACATCTGTTCAGACAACCCAGCTGAGCTCCTGTACTCTCAAGATTTTGAATCGAAACTGGTCTGGAGCTGCTACTCAAAACTTCAACTACTGTCTAGGGACAACAAAGTAACATTATTTTTGATTCCTGGACATCAGGGAGTACCCGACATATGACGTACCAAAAAGCCATTTAGGGGGTGAAAAGAAAAGATGGGAAAACAGGCCAATGGACCTCTAATGGCGTAGCACGTCTGGTATGAGGAGGCGAAGGAATTCTTCACCCTGCCTCTTCTCCAGATGCTCCAATGAACTTAGCAGACAATGGCTCTGGCTATTTACTAACGCAGTCAATGGACATGGCCCTCCCGTTAATTGTTGAAGAAGGTAGGCAAATCCGACAGCTAACTTTGTCGACTGTTCGAAAAGGAAGATGAAAACTCGAAGAATGTTATATGAGTGTTCAGCGATCGCAGGTTTAAGGCTAAATCGCGTTCGGCGTAGCAAGCATCAGATGTCATGCTCCGATTTATAAAATGGCACGTGGTACAATTTTTTTTCGAAGCAGCGTCATGATGCTTACTCGGTTTGCAAAAGTTCAAATTTTTATAATTGCTGCGACAGTTCTGCCAACATACTGGAGTAAAAAATAAATATATGTACAACATAGCAAACAAAATAGTTCCGATATTTCCTTCCGATGTATTTAAAATTAAAATTGCAGAAAAAACAGAAAGAACAAAACTGTATTAGTTATGTTTACGTAAACAAATTTCAACTAAATATAAAACAGGTTAAGATTGTAAAGTTTCCTATACTGCTTGCTGCGCCGATTGGGATTTGGCCTTTAAGGTTGCAAATCACTGGAGAAACACTTATCTCTCTAAATAAGTAAATAAATAAAAAGATTACTCTTTTGGACTTTTTACCGGGTTTTTTTTTTTACATTTTTTTAATAAATAAAAAAATTGTTTTTTCTATTTTTCTCAAACTTTTCATTTCTTTCTTCTTTTTTCATTTTTTCATTTGTTTTTCAAATCACCCAATTTCGCTATTTGGGACCTGTTGATGAGTCAAACCAAGACTTGAAACTTGTCACCGAAAATTAATGAGTTGAGTGATGCAATAACAAATTAGAACATTTTTTACTTTTGCTATATACCGGAGAATCCCCAAAAAATTCTTTCTTGAACATCTCTAAATAAGGTTTGCAATTTTACCCCATTGAGCTCGTTGAAAACTAGATTTGCCTAACCACTTTAGGGGAAGGTCCATTGCCTAACCCATGAAGGCCTACAATAAAGTGATTAAATTAAAAAAAATTGTTCCTAAATTCTAAATAGTGCTGCACGCTATTTGCCTTCAAATTATTCAGAATTCAAGATTCAATTGGAATTGAAAAAATACTTACAATTGGAAATCACAAAAGCCGAAAATTATGTTTCCACCTCTGTTTTTATCATTTCCATACACAGCGCAGCCGCAGATCCCCTACATAAATGATTGAATATTTGTAATTCTCACAAGCGCCTTGGGCCTTGGCAGGTTTCTAATTTCTAACATATTTTTAGCACTAGTATATAGTTCAGTTCACCAATTCAATTCAATATGTTTTGCCATGTGAAAGTAAGATGAGATGAATTAAGGAGGTGGTGACACTGGGATGGGTACAGACACGGACGGCACCCCAACAAGATGCACATTGCATTTGCAGCATATTGCAAATGGAAATGTCAAATGACAATGAAGAGCAAATTTGTTTGGTTTTGCTAATTAGGTGAGAGAGATGAGATGATGAACTGTGGAAATAAGAGTAATTAAATGAGACAACAATGCTCCGAACCGAAATCAGGCAGAACAGAATTCCCTAAAGTAAACGCTGAGGTTAATGCGCAGCAGGCAAACAGAAACAGAAATAAACCAAAAAATGCCTGCGTTACGTGCTTGCCTCCTGGTCTGGCGTACTCTTAACCCGAGCAAGGTATATAAAGAAAGTCTTTATATACCTTGCTCTTAACCTATCCTATCCTCAGCCTGCATCTGCACTGCATCAACAGCATAATCAACTCAAACACAATCGCTTCACTTTTAAAGGGAATCCACGTCTGCTCTTTAAAAATTTAAGAGTTTGTATAGCTTTCAGCTGGAAACACAATGCTACGGTCATCAGCGTTAATCAGCTCAGATTTCATTCTATTCTATTATCAGATATAGGAATAAATTGAAATTTGAGCTGATGAACTCTGATGACCGTAGCATTGTGTTTCCCGCTACAATGAATGCGATGCGACACGAAACTGTCGACGCCAATTAGCGTCTTCGTTTGTCGCCGACGAAATTCAATGAATGCGACATTGTCGTCGTCATTTTAAGACAGTTGAGTTCAGTTTTGCTTTTTTTGATGCTACGGAATTTTTTTTTTCATTTTTTACGAACAAGGATAAGTTGCATTACAGCTTATCTGCAGTTATGCCAGATTTAAAAGAAAAGTACGTTAAATGTACCAACACAGGAAATTGTCAAACTCAAATGTCGCAACGACAATGTTAGAAATTTGCTCTACTTTTTGACGACGACATTATCTCATCGCAACATTTGCTGCCCTATGGTCGTAACATATATTCGAAAATTATTTTGGCGTCGACAAATGCGTGTCGCATTCATTGTATTTCAGCCTTTAACGAGCAACCCATGCATATACATATATATAAGGCTGCATTTACACTGGTACAAGAGTCCCACATGAATCCATCTTTGAATTCGTGCAGTCTATCGTGCCTGAAATTGACAGGAACAGTGACCACCTTGTCGAGACTATGTTAAAAAGCAATTTTAAAACGAAAATTCCAGCTACGGGAATCACATTCCGTGCTTCAGCCATTAACAAACCCTATCATATTTACAGACGGTTCCAAATCGGAAGAAAATACCGGAGCCGGCGTTTTCAACGAGGAGCCTCACGTGGAAATTGCCATACACCTGGAAAGCCATGTCACGGTTTTCAAGGCGGAAGTCAAAGTCATACTTGAAGCAGGAATGCATCTCCTTAACTGAGACACTGAGGACAATGAGATTGCAATCTGCTCGGACAGCCAGGTAGCTGTCAAAACCTTCTCTAAACCATTTACAAACGCCAAACTCGTATTGGAATGCAAATCCACCCTGAGCTTCCTTTCTCGGAACAACAGGGTATTGGTGTTTTGGATGCCAGGTCATAGTGACCTTAGCGGAAATGAAAAGGCGAACGAACTTGCTTGTGTTAGTGCAACCTCGGAGGCATCACCCTCTACAATTGGGATCGCACCAAATCACCTTATTTCTAATATCTTGGCCTGGGCCGACCGCCAACACATTCGCCTTTGGTTGGATCATCCTTTAGGTAGAACAACAAAGGAGCTGTGGGGCAGACCTAACCCAAAAGAAACAAATAAACTACTAGGGTTAAACAAGCTAACTCTGAGAACCCTGATGTCAATCCTTACTGGGCACTCTCAAATTGCAGCTTATAAAATCTATTCTACATAGGTACTATAAATATAAATATAAAATAATCAGAGTTTTGATTAAAAACCCAGCTGGAAAATGGGAATGCCTGACTTAGATAAGGTTTACTCTAAGCACTATCTGGAATCCATTAGTAAGGAGTTGGAGTATGTGCATAGACCTGGTTTAGGAAGCCAGGCGTAATGTATTGATGAGTCATATTTTTGAGCATGCTATGTACCTTTCACGGAATACTTAGAGAAGCCAGAAGTAATGAATAGATAAATTAATTCGTGATGTTATCGAAAAGAGATAGAAATTCGTCCGGCTATATCTCCAGAGGCTAATTGGAAGGAAAGCGCGTGTAGGTCGAAAATATGTCATCTAGATTCATTGTTTTTCTAAAAAACAATGAAGGAAGTAAAAGTTCGTGCAGCTGCAAATGGAAAATAGTTTGATTTGTGCATTATTTTAGAAAAAGTGGATTATTTTCATTTAAACAAAAGATATGAATAAGTAAAGGCCACTGATGTGCATATAAATGGAATTACTGATCTCCTACTTCATGTGGCATACCAATTTTCATTTCAGAAAGTATGCTCTCATATTTAAATTACTTCGCGATTTACTTATATACGTGTTTGTGGAATTTACCATTATATTCCATACCTTCCTAAGAATCAAGGAAGAGCTCTTCAGTGGAAATAGAAACAATGCTTCCCTCCACCTTCCTGAGATAACAAAAGGAAGGATACAATACTTTTAGTTCTTCTTCTTCAAACAGCTGCTGCGCAACACCAACTGTAATAAATGCGGTAATCCCTTTTAGTGTCATAGAAACTTATTCTACCTTCGTGGAGATAGGCGTTTCTAGTATCAGGCTTTGCCAAAAGCAAGGGTGACATGTATTTGAAATTTGTCGATATGAAAACATCCGGCAAGTTGTTTATCAGCGGGTTTGGTTGTTTGTGTTTGTTTGTTTCTTCACTTGATTGAACAGATTCTCCTTGATGGAAGTAATGTTGGCTGCCTTGTATATTACTTCAAACCGAAAGTATGTTCCGTTGGCTCTTCTATGGAGTCCTGTGCAAGCTCTAATATTCTTTCCTTTGAGCTTGCTAAGGCGATACATATAAGTGGAGGAAAATAGAATATTATTATTATTTTGTCTACCTTGTTCTAGAGCTCCCATATACTGGAGAGAACAAATTGTTCTGTCGATTGAAGCGAACTATTTGAACTGTTCGCTTCATTTAAATTATCTTCGAAAATGTATGAGGCGTTCTTTGTGCTTCTGCTGTGTCTGTTCTGTGGACACAAAAGAACACAGCTATTATGTATACTTTTCCTAAAGTCAGTAATGATGTTGACGAGTTCTAAATAAATAAATAAAAAAACTTATTACGTGCCACTTTTAGTCCGATTTTATAAAACTTTTGAAAAAAAAGACTGGCTTTTTTACCGAACAGCTAGAAATTAGTTTTGTGCTTGATTTTCATTTATTGTAAAACGAAATAAAATAATTTTGTTTAAATAAGTTTTTATAATTTATAATTAAAAACAAAAACTTTAAAAAATAGTTTTCGATTTTGGTTAAAAGTTCCAAAAATTTTGCTTTCACTTCTATTTTATCGAAGCTAGAATTTTACTAGTATTCTTATAAATTAAATACATTAAAAATAAATCAGTTCCATAAAAATATTCAATATTGAATCCAGACTTCTACTTGCGTTAAGCTGCAGTTCTAAACAGACTCCACTTCTCTGCATCCCATTAATTAAACATTCCAATTAGAGGTAAAAATAAAAAATCATTTAAATGAACAAAAAAACAAATTGAATATAATTTTAAAAATCTCTCAGCTTTTATTAAGTTTTTCTTATAAATAATTATTCACCTTAAGTTAGTAAAATTTGAACTATGCCGACTTCAATTCGAGGTCGTCTAAGCAACTTGAGTTAGTCAACGAAGAGAAGAAAATAAATATTTTTAGATTTTTTTTAGAATTACTATCTAAAACAGTTTTGAGAGAATCTGTGTGTGTATGTGTGTGTATATATATATATATGTATCTACGTTTGTAATCTTTACTGGAGCGAAAAAGAAAACTTTATTGCAACTAGAGCGAGCTGTTCAGCTAATAATTAATTAATTATCAACGGCAACAAATTTCCAAAGAAACAATAAAATAAAAAATACAGAACAAAGAAATTTTAGATGCCGAGATATGAGCACAATAGAAATGAAAGGAACAAAACTGCCACAATGAGTATAACTGCTACCCAAGCTGGTATGGTATCTGTAAATGCATAAAAAAATTAATAAAATTAGTATGATTTCGAAATATAACGGCAGACAAAAGAAAAACCTACTCCTGTACTGTAAACTATGGATGCAAACTTTATTATCAACGGATATTGAAACAACAGCAGCTTCTGTATCACTGGAAATTGGTGGTCCTTCTTGATTTGTAATTGGCACAAATTGTAAACCGGTAACAAACATTGAATGTGCATTTGGAATGTGGAGAACTCTCTGCGAAAAAAAAGAAGTAATATTTTATTTAACGTAAGATTTAAAAAGGGGATAGGAAGAATGCGATATAGGGGTGCATTTGATATATTGAAGTATCTCATATTATATCATAGCTGACTAAAGATTCTGTATACGGATAAAATTTTTGAAAGATCTGGCATTCTTAGAGGATGTTAATTTCAGCGCTGATGAACTTCAATGCTCACCGCTTCGAAACATGGTTTCTATGTCGACCTAAACAAAAAAGCATCATTTGTTCAGATGCAAAACAGAATTTGTTATCAGTGGTCAATTTTCTCGACCATAGAAAATCATTCGTTGCCGCTAATTATCATTATAACCTAAATCAAGGTAGAATTTACACATAGTTCCATCATGGTATTAGGAATTTCGTTGTAATCTTCTGTAATTCGGATAAAGCAAAGTCCTCTCAGAGTTTGTGAATCAGTTAAAAAAAAAATGACAGACACGTCAAAATGTCCAAAACCAGTCAACAAATTATGTCCATTTGCATACAACAAGTCAGAAATTACACAGAATAAAGACAGCTTGTTATATTTGGAATCGAATCCACTCAAAATAGGACTGTGACTTAACTAAAAACCAGATCATTTAAACACAAATTACATAGCAGAATTCGCTCAAAGCGGCCATAAGGCTGCCACGGAACTACCATCGAAAATTTGGTAATAAGATAAAAAACTAACAAGCGAGAAATAATTTTCTAATCAATAGAGGCGTTTCCATCAACTAAAGATAATCCAAATACTACTTATCGTAACAAACGGAACACTCAAAATACGGGGTACCAATTCAGGTTTAGAGCGAGGGATTGATGGATGGAGAGGGGTTTTGGGCATTTCAATATACTCTTAAAGATAGATTGCAGTGATTCCTGGGAAGAAACAGAATATTATCAAATAGCTTTTCTAACTTTTGGCGGGGGTGTCAATGCAATGATTGGGATGGGAAGGAGATGGTGGTAACATCCAATATTTCTATCTTTACGGACGGATCCAAGATGAGTACGGGCACAGGGGATGGAGTTTACTTCAGAGACTGCCAGTGGCACCAGTCATAGACTGCCGGACAAATTTAGTGTCTTTCAGGCAGAGCTCGTAGCGACTTAGCACATCTGGATATACACTGACAGCCAGGCTGCCATTAAGATGTGCTAAAAAAAATGGTGCAGTGATGCAAAATCAGTCTTGAGGAATTGGCTACACAGCGCAAGGTGAGCCTATGCTGTATGCTTGGTAACAACGATATCCCAGGCAACGAAATGGCTGATGAGTTGAGCAAAAAGGGTTCTAAAATGGATAACTCCGCAGCAAATAAAAGAGGTAGCTACTTCTTTTCAATTCTGGGGGAGCTGCAAAGTAAAGAGCTCAGATGTAGCTTGAGATATCTAAGGGAAGCAGGATGGATCTATAGCGGTCTTAAAGGTTATCCTATGGAGTCCCGGTCCCTAACAACTCACCGGTATGAGCCTTCAAACCCAGCTAGATACAGGTCTCCTCGGGTGTAATGGTCCCACTGGAGATCTAAGTGAAGCAGGTTAACCAAACTTAATCTAAACTGCAGGGTACCAAATGTTTGGTAATGAAACACAGACTTCAATAACTGCCAACGCCGTCATTGAAACTGGTTTCTTCAATAAATTCAGACTGCTGTGGACAGAAAGAAAGGTAAATTTAGGCCATATATCCATTGTCCATTAATTTGATCTTTCAGGAACTACATAAGTCTCTTCAATGGAAGAGAAGAATCCGTTTACCAATTTAAATGACATAATGTCAAAAAGGATGACCAGGGTCTATTCGCCCTATTCGAGGAATAAGATTGCTTGCAAGCAAGTATATTCATGGCATACAAAATATAGAACGGGAGATGATGTTATAGTATGTCAATACTTGTACAAATTGTTTTGCATAATTAAAACAATCTACGTCTTTGCAGCGGTATGGCGGCTATTTGGAACTGTCGTAATGGTATGGCATTGTGATTCTCGTGAATGGCATTGCACTACCGCCATGTTTATTTTAATTGACTACAAAAAAATGTAAGTTTTTGTGTAACAAATCGTTTGAATACCGTAATTTTTCCGACAAGTTTAATTAATTAGCCTGTAATTACGCCGAGCCGGCAAGCCCTAAAATTATGATTTTCGATTCTTAAATCACCTATAATTCGATCCACTAAGGGTCACCATACTTGTAACAAATGTCTTGGATTTGTCTGTCATCATCTGCCAGTCTAATACCTAAATACCTAGAATATGTCAAATGTGCATAGACTAAACATCTTCCATAAGAAAAGGCCTCCAAAAAATGAAAGGAATTTAATAAATTGAGAGCAGCTTTTCCAACTGACAGGATAGAGTGGGCCTCAGGTACAAAAAAATATACTTAAGTCGTAGAAAAACTATTACCATTTCTATAGCTACAAATGGACACACATTTTTAAATAACATCAGGAAATCTTGAGTAAGTAACACGCGCATGTGTATTCATAATGAACTTTATCTCTAGCTTGCTCTTTTACAATCAAAGCTTGGAACATTCACACAGAACATTTTGAACATTTTCAATCTCTGATTCTGTTTCCTATGTTTGCCTAAGGCTCTGTAGTTACAAAAAATATCTATGGATAACTGTAAGTTACTACGGACGTAACTAGAGCCCTAGAATATCTGATTATCTATTCCAACATGCCAAAACACTTTGCGGGTAAGACGAAGATATGCAATAAAAATAAAAAGTGATTAAGTCGCTGATTAAGAAGGAAGAACTGTAAAGGGATAAATTTTGATATTGAACTGCTCTGCAGCCAGGAAACATCCGACCTTTAGGAATTAAGGTTCATCTTCCAGAAATGAAGTAGTAATCACCGACTAATGATAAACTCGAATAAAATGAATGTAAACACGTCAGCAGAAGTTCCACTGTTAATCCTTAAAAGAGTATCTGAAAATTGATCTTACTCGAGTTGATGCCTTAGTAAATATTCTACAAATTTATATAACTAAGGAAGAATCTGTTTACCAAATCCACCATGCCGATTTATAGTGACCTAGAAGAGGACACATCAATTCCTAATAATGTGAGTCCAAAAGAAAAATTTTCTAATAGCATTTGTTAATTATTATAAAAATGCGTCTAATCGAGTAGAAAGTGCTCATAAACATATTGAAAATTGTAAAGTCAATAAAATCTCTAGGTGTAGAGTTGCTCACAATGTTTAAACTGATCTAGAACTATTGGATGGGGCTTGCAACCATATTCTAGCTAATCTTTAAACGTTTTTAAGTTTACATTTATGTTTTGGTTCAATAAGAATTTCAGGTACGTAAACAACCTTCAAATATAATAAGTGTGCGACCCACATCACGACGTGGATAGATAGAATTTAAAAAGTTTTATGATAATTTCAATATTTACCTGCAAACTAAATGCAATATATATCGACACGCTTCCGGTAAACATAGTACCGATGGCAACAAATCGTCCATCATCTCGGACAGCTAATGATGCAAGACTTTCATCAATTGGAACGGCTAACTTAAGTCGCCGATCTTCGCAATCCCATTGTTGAAGATATCCACGTTGTTTTCCAACCTTTCCAAACGGGTTAGCAATAGTAAATAATCGATATTTATCCTGTTTCCCTTCAATTGTTCCATACCGACATCTCTTATACAAATATTTAACACCATCCGGTACATCCCATACTAATTTGTGATGCTCCTTTGCAGTATTTACATCCCACACAATGCCATGTCCATCTTTTGCGATCGAAACTAAATATTTCGAGTCTGGACTAAAATCCAAATCATCAATTTCTTTATTATGACCACTAATGTCATTGTATTGAATCATTTTAGGAAATGACCAAACTCGTACGTGTCCATCGGTGCCTCCTGTTGCCATTAATTTACCACTTGGACTTATTCTAACCACCCGCTGAATTGGTTCTATTGTAAAAAAATCCGTTTGAATTGAATCTCCAGGCTTAATGTCGAATTTAATTCGTTTTAGATTTGAATTAATATCATTTGTTAGTGATGGCTTTCTCGTCTCTTTGATATCTTCTACTTCCGTCGAGCTACTACTATAATTTTTTCGGCGTATACCATTCTCCAGAGGTTTTTCTGGTTTCTTTCCATTTAGGATTATATCATTTTCCTCTGTATCATTAACAACTCTTGGATTAACATAATAAAATTGACAATGTGATTCTTGACCAGCTACAAGAAATGACCTTCGACCATCGTTCTTGACCGCAAAATTCATAACAACACTTGGCCCTGTTTCATGTCTAATGACCTCCTCTGCAACGAAATGATGACCATTGTGATAAATTTCATATATTTCCTGAAATAATAATAAAACATATTTTTGTATTTTTATTTTCGAATGCATATAAATAATTTTCTATGAATATTTACAAATCCGTTTGCAACGCCTGTTTTACTCGAGCCTCCACCACCGGCAACCAAAACATGACGACTCGTAAGCATATCAACTGCATATAGAGGAAAATTCACTCGAGCTAATAGGCCATCACTGGGCCTTCTTGTTGGTGCCATTTTATTTAACAAATTCTAATCGATATCACACTTATTTTATAGAAACTAAATTAATAATTAAATAATACGACACGAAACTTCCACGTATCCAGCATTGCTGCAAGTCTTTTTGTGTTGGAAAAAAGTGAGTGGAATTTGACAGATAAAAGAAATGTCATTATATTTATGGAAAATGGAGAAATTTTACGTACGTACTGGCATCTGTTATGATGTAAGGAGAATTAAACTTAAATTTGCATAGTTTTAGGAAAATATTATTGGATACAAATGAGAAATTTTAAAAGACACTAGCGCCAATAGTTATGGGTCTCCCGTTGGAATGGCCCCCATTCGGGAAAAGGGAAAAGTTAAAGGTTTTTCAATTGGGTGACTCGACTCAAAAGCGTAAGCGGCGGGTATGAAAATTATCAATAACAGTTGAAGTTGACGACATTTCACAAGTATTCGGTGCAAAGAATTTTATCGCGGAAAAATGAGTCTTAAAATGGATATAAAAGTGTGTACAGTTTGCTTGAAATCCGACAATGGAGTATCAATTTTCAGCGATATCACTTTATTAGAAAAGTTCCAGTACATTACACAGTTGAAGGTGAACGCTCTCCTCTCAAGCTCTTCCTCGTCCATGCAGCTTCTCCAGAAGTCATTGTGTGGAGCATGCATGCGTTCTGCATGTTTGCCAAAGTGGCATTGTCCCGTAATAAATGCAGTAAGATTATGCACATTATCCGGTTCCTCTTCAGCAGAGATTCAGTCTTCACAGGACAAATCTCGTGCCAAAGCTATCTTCAAATCACGCATGAAGTCAGTACTCCCCACCTGTGATTTGCCAGTTTGCAGGCCTGTATATTTAGAATCCCCTTCACTGATTTTAGGGGCCGACCTACGGGTTCCGCTGCTAGACATATCTTCATAGCGGAACCCTTTCTAGCCAGGACATCCGCTGCCTCGTTTCCAGGTATGTCACTCTGATCAGGTACCCAGCAAAGAATAACTCTGTGGTTAGCGTCCAGTTTGACGAGCTCACAGGTGGATGTCCAGGAGGCAGGACGCGGAGTATAGTCTCCTTTGCTGCCGTTGGTGTTATACGAAGAGCTCCTGTAATACCTAAACAGGCAACTCTCTATATTTTAGTAAGACTTTTCAGGTACGTCGCTTTCTCAAGAGCAGTCCACCACACTAAGACCCAATATGTAAAGATAGGTCTTACGATAGCGATGTACATTCAGTGCACGATATCAGGGTGTAGTCCCCATCCCTTGCCAAAAGTTTTCTTTCATGCATACAGTGCAATGGCCGCCTTCTTGACACGCTCATTCACATTTATATTCCAATTTAATTTGGAGTTTAGTATCACTCCTAGGTATTTGGCTTCAGTTTTAAAAATCAAGAGTAATGTTATCCAGTTTTGGGGGTGTGAAAGTCGGAATAATTCTCCTCCGTGTAAAGAGGACTAGTTCAGTCTTTGCGGGGTTAAGCCCTAGACCGAAACTTATAGTCCAGTTAAGAAGCCTTTACAATGCTCTTTGAGTTAGTTCACTAATCGTCGGTAGAAATATCCAAATTGCTACTATTGGTATCTACGTGCAGAGAGTCCGTACAGCACATCTGCATGTATACTGACAGCCAGGCAGCCAATGAGGTGCTGGATGCTGTGCTGGTAAAAGCAAGATTGGCACCGTTATGCAAGACCAGCCGTCTTGAATTGACTACACGGGACAAAGTGACCCTATGCCAGATACCTGGCCATGGCAACGAGGTAGTTGATGAGTTAGCTAAAAAGGGCTCTGAAATGGATAGCTCCGCAGCGATGGCTTATGCGAGCATCCCGATCTAGTAGATGCTAGTAGACCGGAAAGAGCTGCGAATGATTTCTGCAGAAGCTGTAAGGTTTCGGAGGAAATTGAATCCGTTCAACATATACTTTGCGAGTGCCTCGGTCTAATGAATAAAAGAGGTAGGCTATTAGGTAGCTACTTCTTTTCAAATCTGAAGGACCTGAAAAATAAAGAGCTTATTGTATCCTGAGATTCCTAAGGGAAGCAGGATAGATCTAGGGCGGTTCCAAAAGGTTATCCCATAGGGTCAAGGGATTCAATGGACCCACTAGAGATCTAAATGAAGCAGGCTAGTTATCTCTAATAGCACCTCTCTTACCTAACCAGTAGGTCAGTCAGTCATACATATATTACAGGAAAACTGGTATGTACTTTTTCATCTGTCTCATAGATGCTGAAAAAAACATTTTGTTTGGGTTAAATTCTAATTCTAATTCTTATATGCCGTGACTGTGGGCAAATTTTCTGCAAACTTGAATTTCAATTTAGCATGCAATTTTTGATATGTTATCCTTGATTCTGTAAAATCTCTACTCGAAGCAAAATTAATTTAAAATAAAAACAAACTTTCCTCAATATCTGTAGTCATTAAAAAGTTATTAATATTTCTGGGTTAGGGAAAAGAGCTTTCCACTTTAGTATTGAAAGTGCAGAATGTCGTGGTCGGGTACCCTAAAATATCTCCACGGAAATTTCATTTTCATTGTCATTCTCTTGTTGAACGGCATTGAGAGCATTTGGATTTGAGTACATAATTATTTCGTTTTTTCTTTCACTTTGGTTATGATTGCGGTTTTTGCTTAATGTTGATGTCTTTCAAATAACTCGACTTTTGAAAGTACCCGTTCCCACATGCATATGAGAGAAATAAAGAACAAGGAATTGAAGTGCGAGATCGTGTATTCGGGTTAATTTTTAATAATAGCTTTTGAGGGGTGAGAAAAATTACCCTTCCGAGTTTCCGTATCATATAGCCCCTAATATAATACTGAAATCACCTGTACCACTATCAATCGACTTAATATCTTCAATCAAGAGATTATGGAAACTGTCATGGCTGCGAATGGTGATTGAATCATTGAGATAACGGTCAGGAATTATTTTTACTGATGAGGCAACTTTAAAGGGGATGGTCGGATGAAAATCCATTCCAGGGCAATTCTTCGAAATAGACATCAAACTATGTCTATGGGACCATAAGAAGAAAACGCGAGCAATTTTGACAAAAAGGCAATTTTTAAGCTTACATGGTGTTAATGGTAGGATTGTGAAAAGCTGCTGTCTCAGTACGTGCAATCATTTAGTTAAGTTTTTTTTTTAACTTTTGACAATGTCATTCTAGTATTGCATAATACTTTCAAGTTCTTTTGCAGTCAAATTTATTGGAGCTTATAATTCCTAGCCTCGCATGATTGACTCTGTTTAGATTGGTCAGTATGTTGCTTCTGGGGCGGGAACGAATAATCACCCTACTTACAGATTTCGTGCGGCAGAGTCAGCATACTGGACTGACCCGTATAAACTGGGCCTACACATGCAATTAAAAGAACCGTGTCCATGTACACTCAGATACGACTTGAACGACATTTTCCGAGTCAAATTGACTAAAGCCGACTGCAGTTTCCGACGAGAACAGACCCCTGGAAATTTTTATTGCATGATATAGGATCGCCACCATCGTTTAAGTAGACTATCCATGAGGTGAAGAATCGGAGGATGGAAATATTTCTTCATAAAGAAGAAGAAGGAGAAAAAGAGTTTGAAATTTATTGTCGCGATTATTTTCATTTCAAGTGTTTTGTGTTCTTTTGTGAATTAAAGTGTGTTATTAGAATTAAATTATAATTATTAAAATTTTACGGACGTCATAATGTTAAATTGTGTGGCATTGTAATAAACACTATAGTACCTACATAGAAAGAAACACTTTGTGAGATTGCAATTTTTTAAACTAAGCTAAAAAAAAGGAAGTATTTATTTTTATTTGAAATATTTACATATTTATAAATTTAAAATTCGAATTGTATATAAAAATGTGTTATTTGTAAATAAATAAAGCCAATAAGAATTCAATTTATATATATACCTACGGTTGTGGGCGTAAAAAACGGCATGGTCGTTATTCCTCCGCTGCTGGGTGCTCCAGTGTAGGCTTTGTCCAATTTTTTTATTAATAATATTGAAGTTAGGTACTTCTTTGTTACCCTTTAAGTAACAAACTTTCATCGATATCATTACATTCCAGAAAATACAAATCTTTTATCCTTTTTAATTGAATGAAGAACATTGCTTAACCGTCCTCCACGCATATATGTAGGTTAACACAACAATTTGCATCTCTACAAGAAGGGGTTTTAGTAGAATTTATACTTAATATCGGTGTTTAAGCTTTTTTAGTACAAAAGTCGCTTTCACTCAACCAGCACTGCGCTGCTTGAAGCGACGGCAGATATTCGGAGCATGTGTGACAGGGGTCTCTCAGCGATCCACGTGCTTCTTGACTTCAGCAAGGCATTTGACTCGGTACCTCACGAAAGATTTTCCTCAAAGCCTTGTTCCCATTTTCGCTTCTCCACTTGCGCCTGTGAGATGATTCGCAACTATCTATCCGGTAGATCTTTCATGGTCTAATCCGGCGAAACACACTCCACTAAAAGACCTTTACGATCGGGCATTCCCGAAGGAGTGATCCTAGCCCCCTTCTATTTTCACTATACATCAATGACGTAGGGGAGATTCTCAACAATGTTCATTTTCACATATACGCTGACGATATCCAGATATACATCGGTTCTCCGGCAGACAGACTGCATGAACTCTAGTGGATATCGCATCTTGGGCAGCGGTTAATGGGGTGGCACTGAACCCAACCAAAACACAGGCTATTGGTTATGCTATTAGACCCAACAGAGTCGCTAATCTATTATCACAAATACCCTCCATAATCATCTTGGGTTATAGCATTCCCCTGACATCGAAATTTGTTAAGAACCTGGGACTCCTTATGGATCCCTGTCTCTCTTGGAAGGTACATATCAATTTGATGTGCTCTATTATATATTATGGACTCTGCTCCCTCTACGAAATTTCCCCTCATCTTGATGAGATCACAAGATTACGACTGTTCAATGCACTTATACTACCTCACTTTCTTTATGCGGACATTGTACTCTATTCACTCTCTCAATCCGGACTGTTCAAGCTGCTGCGTGCTCTCAAGGCATGTGCCAGATTTGTATTTAATCTGAGACGCGGGGTGCATCTGGGTTCACTGTTGGAAATCCTTATCCCCGGATCGCTACAATGTATATATGATCTCAAAGCATTGCCCTTTATACATAAGGCCAGAGTTGGTCTATTGCCAGGATATGTGTGTAATGGCTTTTCGTGGAGTAATAGGGACGGCCGCAGACTGATATACCCTAGGGTGAGTACTCAGTTTGGCAGCAGAAATATCTTCTCCCAGGGGGTCACCGGGCCTACCCGGTAACATCAGGAAAATTGGCCCCACCAAAGAATTCAAAAGTAGAGCTATGTGCTCTCTGAGAGAGGCCTGATCAATCACTAATGGCTAATGTCTAATGTGTCTAATCAGCTGTTAATGTCTGATCGCTAAGTTATATTGATAATGTCCAAAAATTGCTAATGTCTAAAATCCTAGCCAATATCTACTATTGCTAAGGGTTTCATAAAAACTAATATACTGGTACTCTTGGGGGCTATCCGCCATGCACCTGGTGGCCCGACCGAATTGGGGTTCAGCGAATACGATCTCCAGCCTCGAGTGATCATGTTATTGTATAATCTGCTAGTATGCCATGTAACATCTAGTTATTGTGCCATCTATTGCATGATCCAGTCGTCTAATATGCATGAGCGTGAGTAGGGAATGTCGAAACTTGAATAGAGAGACAGTTAGTGCAATCGGCCGAAAATATTGCCTACAAGCAAAACTTATGACTTTGCTATAGGATTGAACTAGAAAAAATCGCATGTTAACCTTTGTCTCCACTCGCAACGAATTTTATTCAAACCCGTAAGCCAGTTTGAGTACACCAAGGGGCTAATTTGCGTCCAAGGTAAAAAAAAAGTTAGGGCCAATCCAGACGCTTCAGGTCGAAGTGGGAGGATCTTCCTCCCCTTGTGCGTAGACGTACCAGCATAATAATGTTGCTCCGTGGTAGTTCCTTATATGACTACCGAAATTAATTGTGTGCATGTTCAATTAAAAATTACAGTTTTTGATATAAACACGTAATGATAATAAAATTATTATATTATCACCCCAACTCGCCGATAAACAATTGTACAGCCGTCCGATAAGAAATTTCGCAATTTTAAAATGGGCGAAACTTGTGTAGCATTGGTCCTCCCAATCAAAATTTCGCATTTCGGGATTTTTCATACCTCCGAACGCCTTTCACCAATAAATAGTAAAGTGTGTGGGCCCTAGCTTATAAAAGCTGCTTTTATAACGAAGTGTTAAATAAGAGTCGTTTTGAATGGTATGACTTTATTATTTTTTTGGTTATTCCAGATTTAAAAAGCCATTAGAAAATAAAAAATTGGGATGAAATTCACAGTAATTCAATTAAAATTGTGTTGTTTTAGATAACAGAATCTATTAAATTTTATTAAATTAAGATGAATAAATCAAGAGGGAATTCTAAAATAACGGAATTTAACGTTTTATAAATTAAAATTATAAAGAAAACTTTTGCTTTAAACCTATAATTAGTTCATCAACATACATTTTTGCCAAACTTAAGACTCTTGGTCTCACCCCTCCTCTTCTATTATGGATTAAAAGTTATCGTTACATCTGAACTTCACACTATTAATTCCGATGTGCCCCAGGGCTGTGTTATTTCCTTAAGTCATATTTAGAAAGTAAGAAAATTCAGTTAGCTTAATTGAACACAGGGCCAAAGAAAAGCCCGTAGGAATTATAATCAGGGAATAGGTCTAGATAAGATGGACCTTTACTGGTCTTAGCATTAAGGTATAATTATGTAAGCATACAATAAATTTCTCCGTCTTTCCTCTTAATTTTCATTAAAGATTTGCTTTTCCTTAATTTCAATCCCATCCATAGTTTTGCCACAGTACCTTGATTTCGCTTACTCTTTGTACATCCTTACGGACTACAGAGGGAATACCGCATGACATTGTGTCAAGTGAGTATGCATGATTAGATCATTAAATAACGATCTTGACAATATTCTCGCTTGGGCTAAAGTTAATCGCGTCGAATACAATGCGCCTAAAATTCAAAAGTGTCTCATCTCTTTAAAACACGATCATCAACCACTCCCGTTTCTTTTGATGGAGCATTAGCTCAAAACACTAACATCTGCTGGTTGTAGCATTTGTGTTGCGCTGTGAGGAAGTGGGTAAAAACTTATCCCTTTGCGTTGAAAAACTAGCTTAGCTCCAATGTTAAATGGGACTTGTAACCGTCAACAAAAATTATCACATGTTTTTGACGATATATTCTCATCAAGTGTGACTCAGAACGAATTTAAAACCAGTCTCCTGTTATGGCTATTGACTACATCCTTTGGTGGTCGTACGTAGCGGAAATCAACTGTCTATTAAAATATGTCTCCTGAATTCATCTCTTTAATATAATTTTACAACTGATCAAACCATTTTCGAAAAACCTCTTCATAAACCGTATCTCTGGCTTGAGTTGGGCCTGCGGGAATTCGATATGCGAGCTATGCATTTCAGGAAAAGGCTATACAATTTTCGAGCTGATCGATCGTCCATTTCTGAAAGAAGTAGTAGTGCCATTATTTTGATCAATTTTTGAACTGTGTTTAAAAGTCTAAGGGCTTAATGGAAACCCATATTTGACTAACGACTTACACCACTTAACTAGTTTTTCTTCGGTTTCCCTTAAAAGACTTTGTGGTCCAGACTTTAATAATCGTGGAAATCTAGACACAGATCTTACCAACGACTAGAAACAGAAAGTTCGAAGAAATTCTCCAGATTATTTTACGAAGCGTATCTGTAAACTTTTCATGCCCAATCATACGACACCTTAGCTCTCTTCAAGATAAATTCTGCTAGTTGCTGTTTTCTATGAGCATCTTTGTGACATTTAAAGATTTAAAGACGAGGTTTGATAATAATATAATGTGTAGGAATATTTAGTTTGCTTATCTAATTTAACTATTAATAGCTCTAGCAGAAGGCCTACATAGCTTTTGTCGGTAATTTTATAACTTTAGTCTTGAAAACAGGGCTGTAGCTAGCGGAGGGCAAAGGGGTACAGTGTCCTACCTTAAAAAATTGCAAACTTATTCCGTATATTGCGGCGACAACACCTCATAAAAGTCGTGACGGGGAGTCTGTGTCATCGGCAACCCTGACCAGTCAGCCACTACTCGGTCATGTTTACGTTACTTACCACCCATCTCTTACTGCCTTGAATGAAGGCAAGACGATTGGTTGACTACTTGAACAGCTTTGGTCAGGTCATTTGGCTTTTACAAGAGTCGTATATGAAAATTATCCTCGATTTTGAAGACTCCATATAAAATGAAAAATAGAAAATTCAATGGTGATGATATTACAAAAGGTGTTGACATCAAAGGCGTTATGTTAAACATGGAAGTTCGATTGGTAAAGATAGTAGCAAAACAAATATTATGTGCTCTGCAACCAGCTGATGTGACTTTACAGGGTCGAAGTACGGGATTGAAGGATGCCATATCGATAATAAAATGTGTCCAGGAAGAAATTGAGGTCAGAAGAGATGTATGATGCAATTTTGGAAGAAGCTGAAAATACCATATTGTAGAAAATAGTCTCAAAATAGTTCCCAGAAGAGAAGAGACAAGTATAGGCACGACATCTGGAAGACAGTCAAAATACAGCAGGCATAGTTTAAACCCCGCCATTTAAAGCGGAATATTATGAAATTGTAGATATAATAACAGCTGAGATGAAAAGAAGATTTGCAGACAATGCGGATATACTAGATTCAATTTTGTGTCTTGAAGAAAATTAATGAGAAAATTGTAAATCTACAATTGCAATTATTTTTCAGGTATTAAGATTCCTTCAAAAGAAGAGGCTACTATTGTGAAAAGCTACTTGAACGAGTTGAATGGTCAGAGCGAAAAAATATAAGAAGTTCTATACGGACAAAGGGAATTCTTCGGAGATACGTATGAACTATTTGCATTAGTCGCAGCAGCCGAAAGTAGTACTGTCTCGTGCGACACTAATTGCTATCAATAAGCCTGAAAGAATGTCAATGGGTCACGAGATGAAGGCAGGTTTGGTGTTTCGTGCATTTGTATGGAAAAAAACAGACAAAATATATATTGACGAATGTGGTAAATCGAAGACTGCAATTATATTGAATATTTCTACTATGTTGTGTTTCTTGTTTGGTCCATTTATTTCTTCTTATTGTAGGTACCTGTTTTAGTTAATTTATAAATAAAATATATTAAAAGCACTTTTAAAATAAATAACTTTTGTAAATAAAATGCACTAAAAAGTAGAAAATAATTTTTTTCTTTCTCAGTGATACAAACAAGAAAATTTACCTAATGCAAAATAAGAAATGCTACAACTCAAATTAAATCTCAAAAGTTTAGGCATCCATAACTATAATCACAATTGTCTAACTGCAGATCATGCCCAAACTTTTAAGATTAAATTTGAAGATTTCTTATTTTCCATTAAACTTTTCTTGTGTATATCACTGAAAAAGAAAAAAATTAATTTTTCTTTTTAGTGCATTTTATTTACAAAAGTTATTTATTTTAAAAGTTTTTTTAATATATTTTATTTTCTACTTTTTGGTTATACTCTCGAAACTTGACTCTCGAAACTCGACTCTCGAAACTCGACTCTCGAAACTCGACTCTCGAAACTCGACTCTCGAAACTCGACTCTCGAAACTCGACTCTCGAAACTCGACTCTCGAAACTCGACTCTCGAAACTCGACTCTCGAAACTCGACTCTCGAAACTCGACTCTCGAAACTCGACTCTCGAAACTCGACTCTCGAAACTCGTCTCGAAACTCGACTCTCGAAACTCGTCTCGAAACTCGACCCTCGAAACTTGTCTCGAAACTCGACACTCGAAACTCGGCACTCGAAACTCTACTCTCGAAACTCAGCTCTCAAAAATCGACTCTCGAAAATCGACTCTCTAAAATCGACTCTCGAAACTCGACTCAAGAATCTCGACTCAAGAATCTCGACTCAAGAATCTCGACTCAAGAATCTCGACTCAAGAATCTCGACTCACGAAATTCGACTCTCGATATTATCATACACGGCCCAAATTGGACAGCCCCAAGGGTGTTAGTTACCACCTCCACCCCAAAATGTAAGAAAATTTTACTCCATCGTAAAGCTCCACATACATTCATTCTAAGTCTTACTGGGAGTTTGTCCTTCTCTGATAAATTGCTCACGTTTGTCATAATAATGAGTATCGGGCTTAACTGGTGTTCATATTTTCTGCGGCAGCTCATCTTATTTTTGGGGCCGTTTGTATCGCCTAGTAGGTATAGAGCTGATCGAATACGATCGAAATTTATTACTGGGTTTTCATTAAACGAATTTGAGGGAAGGTTATATAAAGTTACTCTGATAAAAGAAAAGGAGAATGAATTTTGTTGACTTTCATATAATACCAAAAATTCTGCCCTGTGCGATCAATCAATTTCCATGACACCCCCGTTGAATAATCCCTTCGAATAATGGTGTTGGAAAACGACTGATGTCGATCGATGTCGTTCCATAAAACTAAGAGTGGCTTTTCAATTGATGTACACCAGGGGCGGATCCAGGATTCTTGTGAAGGAGCGGCGTAACTTTGGATTAAAAACGGTATAAGCTGGAAACAGATCAAAAGTTCGAAGACACTCGCCACCACTCGCAAATGTCAAATACATAAAATTTATCATTAAGATACGTGTCAATCAGATAAGTGAGTGGCTACCACTGACTTATAATAATGGACTGAGCGGTTTGCTATTTCATGTGGCACAAAAAATATTGTGTTTCTCTATATCACCGTTAGAGCACCCTTTAAAACGATTACATAAAGAACATGTAAAACTCAACCAATCAGATGAAATTTCAAACCCGTAAATCGAATTTAATTAAAAAAATATATTTTCTTGTGCCCAAGTGATATTTTAATCGCTTATAAGGAATTAAACTTATTCCGAATTTAATTTTCAAAAGTTATTCTTAACTGAATCCTGCTTATGGGCAAGAGAAACGGAGCATGATAATCACTATCTTTACCTTATTCCTTTTGCGGTGATTGCATCTGTAGCCAACATAAAAACAACAAATGGCATAAGCAAACGTTCCAGAATTCAATATTTTGTGTTGGTAGCTCCAACTCTGTCATAGGGCGAAAGAGAGAACTATAAAACTTGTGCCATGCTTTCCTATATGAAAATGACAATACGCTCAGTCCATTGTTATAAGTCAGTGGTGGCTACCACTCGGAACGAAGAAAGTTGCCCAACGTTCAACTTTTGCCACTCGCGAAAGTCAAATGAGACCTTAAATTATTTTTTTTGTTTTGCTTTGTAAATAATGGTAGTATAGTTAGTAAAAATAGGGAAACACATTTTGTTCAAATTGACGAATTAATCATAAATTGCAACTTTGCAAAATACAGCAATTAAAGGGATACGTACTTTACCTCGACTAAAGTCAAGAAAGTTTGATTTTTTTTTATACATTATTAAGGCAAGTTAAGGGGATACCTTATGATGCAAAGCACAGCATGGCAGGAAGGTGATATGGAAATGAATTAGGGCACGTGAGGAGAGCGCCAGAGGTGCTGAATGTTATCCTTAAACTTTCGCAGATTGCATGTTGGAGTAAAGACAGAAAATGGTAGACTATTCTACATTCACACAGTTCGAGATGAAAACCATCACGAAATTTTACTGCATGGTCGAAAGTAATTTCATGGGCGGTTTGCTGCACGAGTTTTGCATGCAGGAATTATTCTGCAAGGGATCAGACGATATATTTTATTAGAACATTGACCACGCATATAGCGATAAGGCAGTGAAGGGCATCCATCATTGCGGCGTTGTTCGAGTGAGTCGATATTACAAGATATTGCCACATCGCCAGAGAGCTTGAAGGCTCTCTTTTGGACAATATCCAATGAAGGTAAGACTGTGCGACCAGCAGGGGCGGATGTGATCACTTGGCCGCCCTAGGCCTATGGAAGATTGCCGCCCCCCTACTCCCTGTAAAACACGAAAAATTGAATGATCTATATCCAGTGAAGGGACCCCAGGCTAGAATTAGCGGAGTAGGCTGCCTCATAAATCGGAGTAGATTTGAAAAAAATGGAGTAGAATTAAAAATAACACTTTCCAACGAATTATTTTATTTAAAAAAACGAAAAAGTATAAAAATGTAATGAAATACCCACAACTACAAGAAAAAATCAAAAATCATTCAAACAGCAAAAAATTCCATTCAAATTAATAAGTTAATAAAACTCAGGGAACATAGGAACAACATTTCTTCGGATTTTACAAACATATGTATTACATAAATATAATCATTATTCATTTTTTTCACAAAAATAAGCAAGTTTTGCCGCCCTAGGCCCGGGCCTACTCGGCCTATAGGGAAATCCGCCCCTGGCGACCAGCCTCGGTCCCAGATATGGGAATTGTGTTATATTCTAGGTCTGGTGTAGTATTTGTAGAGGAGCTCTAGATTCGATGGGTTGAAATATTTCTACACCTTTTCAGAAATCCTAGACATTTCGCTGCTTTTTTGGCAAAACAAAGGATGTGATCTGTCCAGCTTAGATTACAGGAAATATTAAAGCCATGAATGTAAAAAGACCGTGTATCGCAAATCAGTGCCCCATCAAAAGAAATGGGCGTGAAAAGCTATGATTTTGCTTCAAAGAGATGAGACAGCTTTGGCACTTAGATGCCTTGAATTCGACGCGAATCGCTTTACTCCAAGCGAGAACATGATCAAGGTCGTTATTAATTGATCTAATCAAGTCATCTTGTTTGACAGATATGGCATTCTCTCTGGAGTCCCCAAGAATGTCAAAAGAGTAAGCGAAATCGAGGCTACTGTCATAGGCAAAACTATGGATTGGATTAAACGTACGGGAAAGTAGATCATTAATGAAAATTAAGAAGATGGATAACAGTGCCCGGGGATATCTCGGCATTTATAGGGTGAGGTTCTGGTGAAACCCCATCTAGTACAACTGGTATTTTGCGATCAAGTAAAACACTTTCAATCTATAATAGAAGATGAGGGGAGAGACCAAGTGCTTTAAGTTTAACTAAAACGGCTGGATGCCAGATTCTATCAAAGACCATTTAAATATCTAGAGCAACGATTTTGTGATTACAAAACACCAAAATTGTGTACGGTTCGAATGTTCCGTAAGAAAAGTCAGCAAGTCTCCAGATGAGGGTCCAGTTCGGAAGCCATAATTCCGATCATTGATGAGTTGTTTGGTTTCTAGATACTTCATTAATTTGGAGTTAATGATAGATTCAAAAAGCTTTGAAAGAATCGAAGTGATTGCAATTGGTCGATAAATTGAGGCGTCGCTACTCTCACCTTTCTTGGGAATAGGCTGAACGTGAGGTAGTTTCCAAGCAATTGGAAATTTTCCTGTCGAATAAAACAAAGGTTTAGCCAACGATAAGGCACAGCTTTTAATTAACAGGGGTAAGAAACCATCAGGACCTACGGTTTTGCAGACGTTAATTCACTAAGAACCTTGAACACATCCCTCTTACGGATGTGTATTGGCTGTTTTATGGAGAATTTGAAGAGAATCTACCAGTGAAGATAATAGCTTGATCAAGGGAGTCAACAACTACTTCACTGATATTAAGTAGTGAAGGCAGAGAGGAGTTGCTGAAGTTGTTCTTGATGGTCTTGACCGGGGACAGAAGCCTTTGCTATCTTTGCGGCTTGCCAACATTCTGATCAAAAGGAAATTTTTCTCTCCGGATAATGGACTTTTAGGTGTTCTGTGCAGTCGGTGTAGACTTGTTTCAATTCTAGACATGAATAATACCCTAGGCAGACGGGCAAAATCAATGATCATTCGTTTGTAATTGAATTTTTCAAAAATCGATTTACCATTGAATTTAAATTTAAATTATTAAAAATGTGCTGTCAATTACATACAAAAATTAACAGGACTTTCCTTTTAATCAACAAAACCTTTGGTAACTTGATTTTTCAAAAATCAATTACGAACGAATGATCATTGATTTTGTCCGTCTGCCTAGGGTATAATGCTATTGATACGCGCGAAAAGCAGACTCTTTCGCTTTTCTTACATTTCTTAGTTGAACTTATCGTTAAATCAAGAGCGATTTTACTGCTGTTGAGATCTGCTGTAAGAATACGGAATATATTCACACATGCCAAGACTTCTCTAAGGTTCTGATTTAGAATTTCTCAATTACCATTTAATTTTTTTTTGCTTAAGAATAAATAAAAAGTTTACTCTTTTGGACTTTTTACGGGGTTAAACTTAATTTTGTTCAAGAAAGAATTTTTTGGGATTCTCCGGTATATAGCAAAAGCTAAAAAATGTTCTAATTTGTTATTTCATCACACAACTCATTAATTTTTGGTGACAAGTTTCAACTCTTGGTTTGACTCATCAACAGGTCCCAAATAGCGAAATTGGGTGATTTGAAAAACAAATGAAAAAATGAAAAAAAGAAGAAAGAAATGAGAAGTTTGAGAAAAATAGAAAAAACAATTTTTTTATTTATTAAAAAAATGTAAATTTTTTTTTAAAGTTGCAGATTCATTCGAAGCGAATCGAACCTGTATACGCCACGCAGTGGGCTGAAAAATAAAGAAGAAAAAGGAAGAAGAAGAAGCGTTTCGTGTCAGCAGAAAACCATCCACTCATCGGTGCAGCTTGGTTTTCTGCCTGCTGTAGACGCTTGAAAATAGATCAAACTGATCTCTTCTCATATAAACTCAGAATAAATTCTGGGTGTGAATTATATGAGGAAAAACACTCCTATACAAGCCCAGGAGGAAAAATAAATAAAAAGATTAATCTTTTGGACTTTTTACCGGTTTGATCTATTTTCAAGCGTCTAACCAAGCTGCACCGATGAGTGGAAGGTTTTCTGCTGACACGAAACGCTTCTTCTTCTTCCTTTTTCTTCTTTATTTTTCAGCCCACTGCGTGGCGTATACAGGTCCGATTCACTTCGAATGAATCTGTTTCTTTAAAATTTTTTTGCATTTTTTTAATAAATAAAAAAATTGTTTTTTTCTATTTTTCTCAAACTTTTCATTTCTTTCTTCTTTTTTTCATTTTTCCGTTTGTTTTTCAAATCACCCAATTTCGCTATTTGGGACCTGTTGATGAGTCAAACCACCAAGACTTGAAACTTGTCACCAAAAATTAATGAGTTGTGTGATGAAATAACAAATTTGAACATTTTTTAGCTTTTGCTATATACCGGAGAATCCCAAAAAATTCTTTCTTGAACAAAATTTTTGCTTAAGGTTTTAGCTAAATATTCTACTATTGCATTTTACGAAATCATAAAACTCTTTTCCAAAATAAATGTGTTACTTTGAATGTAATAACTCACTACATCAATATACAATGATTTGTTTGCCGTTGTGTTTTCAATTAAAACAAATCTTTCATCGCTTTTACCCGTTTCCAGAGATTTTTATGTCTTTTGCAAAAAGTGCAGTAGAAGAATTCAGAAGATCTACTGCAGTTTTTTTGTAGTATTCAGGGAGGGCCACGCGCTCCCGGTCCCCCTAGCTGGATCCGCCACTGATGTACACATGTTCTCCCTAAATATTCCTCCCGCCACCGCCTTTAATATATTTAATTAGCAAGAAGCAAAATATTTTGCGCAGATCACGAGATTTGTTGCATATTTAATTAGTTTTTGTGCGCAGTTATACTTTTGTACAGCTTTTTATTTTTGTTTTTGGTTTTAAATAGAGTGGATGATGCTTAAGGAATAATTGTAATAACGGTGATCATTTCCTTTAAGACTGCTGTGACAAACGCATTCAATAGAAAAAGTAATTCATTTGATTCTTGTAAATTTTTGTAATTCTACTAGAAACTTTTGGTTAGTCCTGAAATATTAGTGATTTTAGAAAATCAATCGAAAGTAGGAACATGCATGCCTTAAAATTATTGTGGGCAAGCAATGGATTCAAACTGACGACCTGAAGAATGATCAAATATTTCCAACTAGACCACACAGTAAAATCAATTAGTATTAATTAAATAAAAGTTAGAGTAAAAATAATTTATTGGAATTTTTACACATATTAAAATAAAATCAAAAAAACAGTCGGTAAATTGGTAAATCTATTCTTCAGCTAGACACTTCTCAATATCAGCACTTAATTTACTGAAAGTATCTCGAGAAATTTGAGCTTTATCTAAACTGCATACAGCAACATCTTTAGTAGCTGTTGCAATTTTAGCAGTTATATCTGCAGAAGCTTTTCCTATACCTAAAACATTTTCAAAAGATACTTTCCCTAGGCAAGAAACACTATTAAAGAAATATGATTCCTTTTTACATTTCTTATATTCCTCGACGAGTATTTCCAATTTTGGTGATAGTCCATTTTGTAGCTCTAAAGATTCATTGATATTTTCAACAGCTGAATTGAATCCATTACTTCCACAGGCGGCTATTTGTTGTGTTAAGTCGGAAAGAATTTCAGGAATTTCATCTTTATGCTTTTGAATACATTCTATAGCTTTCTTTGATCCTTGAATGAATTTCTTTTCGATAAATTCTTCAATTTCTTTAGCTTGAATTTGTACTTGTTCAATTGTGTCAGCGATTTTAACAGTTAATTTTGCTTGGAAATCATCTAATGCTTCACTTGCCTTCTCACGAAGTTCTTCAAGTTTATTAGAGATTTTATAGTAAAGTTGTTTGGTATCCTTAACTCCATTTTTAACTTGTTCCTTAATCGTAGCCAATCGATTTTTAATAGATTCACGAATATTTTCATAAGTTTCAGCAACAAAAGCTACAAACTTTCCTTTAGCTACTTTAATTTTTTCACCGATTTTCGTTGCCAACTCATTTAGATATTCCTTGACTTGAGCAGATTTTTTTTGAATATATTCCATATCATCACTAACTGCAGCTTCGATTTTAGCTTTTGAATCTTCGAAAATTTCTAAACTTTTTTCGAAAAGTTCTTCTAATGCAGTTCTACCAACTTCTGCAGCTTCTTTTATTTTTTCAATTAGGTCATTGAATGCATTCGATGCATTTTCTAAGGTGTCACCAGAAAAATCAATATCTGACTGAGAAGTCTCTCTCTTCTCTCGTAATTCTTCATGTTCTTCTTTTTCTTTAAAGTCTTCTTGAACTTTATTCAAACTATTGAAGAAATCTGATATTTTTTCATGCATTTTTTCTATACTTTCCATTGCACCATTTACTGCTGCACTAACTTCAGGCATCATTTTATTGAAGAAATCACCAACAATCGATGCAGTAGCATTAAAGATATTATTTAAATGCGTCATACTAGTCTTAAGAGTCTTTCCAACTTGACCGAAAAATGATGTTATATATCCTTTAGATCTTTCAATGATCGAATCAATTGATTCCTTTGCAGATGCTATAAGATTATATTTGAAAGTGTCAGCTTGTTCAGCGAGTTCGATAAGTTTGTTGTGAATATTTTCCACTTTAGTATCAAGATCTTCGGAGAGTTTTCCAAAAGCTTGTTTACCCTCTTCAATTAGTTCTTCAATTTGATTTTTAGCTTTAGTTGCCAATTTCGAAGCATCATTAATGACACATTTTAAATGTTCAAAATATTCTGATAATTGTTTTTGGTATTCTTCAATTTGTTTCTCATCGCCAGCATTTTTAATATCTTCAGCAAGTTTCTTGAGTTTTTCACAAATTTCTTGCTTGATAGTTTTATATTCTTCTCGAAGTCTCTCAACTTCAGCAGAGATTTTCTCAAATAGTTCAACTTTAGCGGAATCAGCTTTTTCTTTTGCTTCCTTTATGAATTCAGATGCCAAATGTGAAGCTTCTTCTAACGCTTTTTCACCATTAGTCAAAGCATTTTCAAGTTGCTCTTGTGCGGCTGCAGTAACATTCTTAAGAAATTCATGACTAGTGTGGATGGCATCTTTTAATACGACTTCTTTGATATGTCTCAATTTAGCTAGAAACTGTTCTTTCGCAGCCGACACATCAAAATGAATTCCCTTAAGATTTTGGCCGATTTCATCTTTGGCATTTTTCAATACATTCAAAACACTTCGCATTGTTTCAATTGTACCTTCACCGATCTCTTGGGCAATGGATAGCATTTTTTTGGTCATTGAATTGATTTTTTCACTTAAACGATCAGTGAAAGATGTTGCAAAATCAATGGCATTGTAAAGAGCATCATTGGCAGCAGCTAGCGAAGCATCAGCTGCATCAAATGGTAGATTGGCAAGTTTTGAGAGATATCCTTGTTCGTCAGTCTCTTTACAGTCTCCATTCTAGAAAGAAGAAACAAAGTATTTTTTATTAAATTTGAATTTGATTAGATTAAAAAAAAATCAAAATGAACCTACTTTCAATGAAATTGCTATCACGAGAAGTATACAAATTTTTCGAAACATTTTTCTTTATTTTGAATGATGTCTTCGGCCACGAGCAGTCTATGGGCATAGGAACTTAACAGCTAAAGTTTAAAAAATTCACCGAGCTTAAATACTAATTCTCGGGAAATTGGCAATTTTTTTGTAGTAAGTGTGTAATTGATAAGTTTTGACGTCTGTTTTGGTTTGCTAAATAAAATGTTTGGCCAGGTGAAGTCTATGTATACATCGCACCATGTGCTTAGTAATTATCTTGAGATGGATTTCTTCTACTCTGTTTCTGCCCAAGTTTTTTTTATTTATTTTATGGAAGTTTCGAATTTGACTTTGAAAATTAGAAATGTTCTATACAAATGACATGCCATTAGGTAGACTTTGTTTAATTGTTTATTTCCGGTTTAATCGCTTGTTTAAAATTTTGTAAATTTTGTTGTCTACTTCATCCAGGATTATGTTGGCGTACTCGTATCTATCGTTATAATCAAGCTCAGAGCCGGACTGGTATAGGACGGATGATCGGATGCCCATGCGATGATCCGACTGTCGTTGGGCCAGTGGTCGTTGCCCGGTGGTCGTCGGGCCTGTGATCTCCGGGTTAATCGCGACCCCACGTATTTACCATGTACTCTGTTCGAATATTTTGGCTACGATGGGAGAAGAGCTATGCGTTAAAAAATAGTGAGATATGGCACTTGTGAGTGTTACCAACATAGATAGCATTATAAATGGCAAATTTGGCATTTTTGTGGCTTCAAAAACATTCACTTTTTCATAAAAATAATGCCAATTTTTTTGCATCATATCATTGTTATTTCGAAAAAGACCATTGAAAAATGTTTTTTTTTTATAACAGAAGCATTCAATTAGGCTTTCAAAGCGCTGCTATACCTATGTGTATTTTTAAAATAAGTTCGAAATTGAAAAACAAATATACAAAAACTCTTCTTAAATTTTGGTTTTATTACATAATTTTAAAAAGATGAAGTAATTTTATTTCATGTAAATCAATTTTTAAGAGAATACATATATACATGATCAGTAAGCAATATTTTTACACCCACCTTTTACTTCTGACAAATTTGCAGTGTTACTAATAAAATACGGTACTACTGTCAGTAGGTACCGGCCACAAAAATAAAATTTTGACTGGCAGAAATCAAAATATTTTTAATTTGTTTTCAGCTAGTAAGTAGATGAAAGTTATTGCCAGGGCGGAAACTTATTATAACTAAAGTAAGTACACAAATATTAGAAAAACTCTGCACTTTTCCACATTTGGTGTAGCATTGATATTGTTTTTGTTTCTATATAGTGGGACATACATATACGTAAGTGAAAGAGCGATTAAATTTCTAAGCGGTTACAAAAAATTTACAAAAAGTAGTGGTCCAAGGGTTAAGAGCTCATTTCCTTATCGCAGAGCCATAACGACTCGCTTTGGAGCCTGAGGCAAACGTATAAATTTATAATATGTCATTGATGTATAAATTTGTCAACATAGTCTAATTTAACTTTACTGACGGGGTCTATCAGCTGACTGAACAAAATTGATCAATTGAACAATTGATCATGACAAGTAATGTAAATAATATTTATTGCACATAAAATTATTACGAGTAACGTACAGTTAAAAACATTGAGGTGAATCAATTCGATATTTGCAAGGTTTGTAGATATACTTTTCTAGCCTTTTTTCGCCGCGAACTAGTTTATAATATTTTCGAAATTCAGAATGAATGGTTGTCATTTATTTTTCGATGGACAAAACAGCCACATTCGATCTTTGCTGACCCATTATAGATCGGAGGTAGTTTTTTATTAACTTCACAATTTGCTGAAACTCCGTTCAAATGAAACTATCGTCATTGGCAATGTCAGAAAAACTCGGAGCGCTATTTAAAAAAAAGGCTTTTCTCAAACTTTCAGCGTCTATTTTGCTAAGTTGATCGCCAGAAATAATTCCAAAATCTCCGGATACTTGTTCCAATATTTCATACTTCCACGTCAGTTAGAGTAAAACAAGATCAATCGATTCAAAAAATTAGTGTACGAAGCTATTGTTTTGTTGACATACTGGGATCATCATCTTGCGACTCAAAAAGTTCGAGCCGCTTCTTTTTCTTGTTCTTATTTCTTTAATGTTTGCTGGTAGATATATTCAGTAAATTTTGAAGTACATACTTGCAAAAATTGTTCCAATGTCAGAATCACGAACCAATCTCAGCCTTGTCAAGCGGGTAAATTCAATTGGAGAAAAAAATATTTATTTGAATAAACAGTCACAACTAAAAAATAATTTATATTTCTTAAATGCAAATTTTGTTAAAATTATTTTTTCGCCAGCAGTAAAAAAAAATTTGTTTCTCAACGGGGCCTCTAAGTTTCAACGCCTGAGTCACTCTTGTTACGGCTTCACAAGTAAAATTGTTGTTTAGCATGGGATCTAACGTCATTCCTTGTTTAAAATATGGCATTATTCGTTTGTGAGAAGACTTCTTTTCGATTTGCAAACATTTCAGTTCGAGAAAAGTTCAGTGGAAAAAGTTCCATTTGAGCCACATTTATACCGAGTATAAAAATTAATTGCGAATAGTAAACGCTGACTTTGTCTGCTAGTGCTCGGTTCAGTAAGAAACCAGTCTAATAATTTGGACTTTTTTTCCTCTTATAAAAAAGTAAGTTTTAAAGACCCAAATTGGCTGGCTTGTAGTTATTTGCCCAGGCCGGTTTCCAGACCCAGTGCGGCCATGACCATACTAAACGTCCTAATATCGCTGAGAGTTGTCCAAGATTATATTCTATTTAGGGGAAATATGGACAAAATGAAAAAAGGGTTTCTTTCTTCAGCTTTATTTATTAATTAGAAAAGTTAAGAACTTATAAATCACAATAACAATTCTTAGTTACTACCTCTAAACAGAAATGTAATAATTTCTTCAAAAACTTAAAAAATAACGAAATTAAAGTTATTTGTAAAGGGAACAACGGAAATTCATTTTGTAATGGACAAAATGAAATAGGTACTATATTTTAAATGCACAGCTTCTGAAGAAATATTTCGGTCCTGTTCGGTTTGTCGGCACAATATTCAGATGTTATGTCATTTAGCCAATATTCTCTTGGCTTAGACCGGGAATATAAATCATTGTATAAATTCAATGGCAGTCATCATCATCATCCGCTTGTGTGTAATTTGTAAAATAATTAATATTTGTATTATGTGTTTTCAGATACATAATGTTTTCTTAACTGTTTTTTTATTACCGTTTTTTGACTTTATTTCATCCATTTTAGTGGTGAATGTTAAAATTAAGTTTACCGATTTCTTATTTAATTCATCTTCCATAAGAAAGTTAGTTCAGCAGTTTCGCATGATGATTCATGATCGGGAAAAACATTGAAATTCACAGTCCAAAGTCCTATATTTTCAAATCCACTGCAGGCATTTTGAATAGCCGCTATGCTTTACCATATGCTTGACACAACAAAGAAAAAACCCATTTAATAAAGTGTCACCACATGTTCAAGGTGAGTTGTCAGCTAGCAAGAAATCTCCTGATGAAAATATGTTTTCAATTGCCCGTAAAAACAAACATCTAATAGCTGAATACGATGAGTGAAATGTGTGTGTTATTTTGGCAAATTCTAAGAATTCGTAGCCCTTGTGACTCGCCTGACTGTCCACTATTAAAAGTACTTTTTGCTCTGCACTTGTATTCATATGAGATTGGAAATGACGAAGCCATTTAAGGTAGACTTCGGCAGTCAGCCAGCATCTGAAGTCTTGGGCTATGCCAAGCGTTTCCATAGATATATCGTCCAGAACCTCATTCTTCATAGTTTTACGCGGGAATATATGACATTGAGGGATGAAAGATCCGGTGGTGTTTATACAACAGATGACTGTAACAGTGACAGCTGGGCACTGCACGTGTTTTCTGCCACCCGCACCGTATCTATTATGATCTTTGTACAGTGGATAGGTCAGACTCGTCAACATTGTAGATTCTACTTGGAAGAATATCTTGTTTGTCTAAAAATTCTTGATAATCCTTGAAAAACCTTTCTATTTGGGGCCTGTTAAAAGTTTGAGCTCTGGCTGCAGACGTTGGTTCCGGTTTTCGCAGTGATATATCATTATGCCTATTAAAAAAACGCCAGCTAACTACTTTTGATAAGCGCGTTTTTTATGCTTATTAAATGAATTTGCAAAGCCATTTTTCCTGCAAGTCTAAAAGCCAGCTTTGGCATGTCACCGTAAGTTAACCGAAATAGACGAGTTTCTAATAATTTTAAGTGATCAACGAGTTACCTCTCCACTTTTAGATGAAAAGTAAATTTATACCTACCTAAAGCTAAAACACAATGTAAAAATTGTCGACAAAACGTCAGAGAAATACAATGTGAACGACATGAGCGCGACAAGAACTGTCAATCTGTTCTGTGTTTTGAATTTCAAAATAGGAAAAATTTCAACGAGTAAATTAAAAAATATTTTGAAAGTAGCTTGTGCGGCGTTTTTGGCTTAGGAAGAATTTAAAAAATATAGTTGTTTGCACTCGGCAAGAAGAGTCAAAGGTCTAGCATAGAATCGGCAAGTGCTTGCTCTATAAGCGGGCGTTTGCCCCCAAAACAATAACGCTAAGTCTAGCGAATAATTCTTGCATTCCATGTGTCATTGCAAATAATTTTAATGAATATGACACTCAGTCAAAGGTGCAATAGAAGAATGCAAGAATTACTCGCCTAATTGTAATTTAAGTAGGTAAGCATGTTATGGAACTATGTTCAGTGATTTGGCTTGGACGTGAAGTCTCGACTGCCAGCATGAGGTGACAGATCACTCGGCGGACAGCGTTGACTGTAGGGCGGCACGCTAGCTTGCCTCGGCTATTGGCGGAGAGTGTGGGCAGGTTCCACGAAAACCTGCCGCTGCCACCTGCCACATACAAAAAAAATTCGTGCCTACTTACAAAAAAAACGCCGGCACACATTTGGTCCTGAAGGGACCCTTACATCACTTACCTACATCCCGTGGGAAGGCGCAGATGTTCTGCCTTCCATCGCCGTTGCCCCAACCACCCTACGATACTGCGGGCGATATTGAACAGTATCCCTTTTAGACCTGAAAAGAGAGAGCGTAGTGGACCTAGACGACCTTCATGTGAGAGGGCTCCAGGAAAGTGAAAGGAAGAAATAAAAGTGTTCAGCACTTTATTTTTACTTTATAATATCTCTATTCAAATTGTACTGCAGTAGACATAGTATCATGACCCTAGGTACCTACATATAATTATCTTAATCTCTGTAGCATACATATTCATACCGTATACACCCTTTACTATTAACTTCAAAAACTAATTAGGCTAAAGAAACTACTAGCAAGAATGCCACGACAATTGGTTTCAATGTTCAAAATAAATTGTTATAATTTGAAGCAAACCCCAGACAACAATGCCGATAATTACCTTATTGACAGCTTTCACTCCATGAAGGCCTTCTGAAGCACTGTGTTCCTGTAAATAAGCATTGACAAAAGGTCTCAAAAAGAACTAAAAATTTGTCGGGGATTTCCTTTACACAAAGGTACTAAAATTCATTTTTCAGAAAAATCTTATGTATATATAACAAATATAACCCTAAAAGTAGCTTTAGCTGATCAATCCCTTCAGGATGTATGTATTTTAAAGAATATTAGATACCAATAAATAAAAATTTTCAACGCAAGTATAATAATGTACATAACTAGGAGGTAAGTTTAAAAGTAACTTGGACGTACTGTAGAATAATATGACGACAAACCTAAAACTAAGAAGCTAGCACTTAAATAAGCCTTTCTACTCATCTTCACCCCATTTGGAATTATTCTATAATTAGAGAGCTTAGATAATGATATGTTAATTATAGTAAGAAATTTGTAAACTAATCATAATAACGTTATCTATATGGAAAAAAAATAGAAGCAAAATTAAATCAAATATAGTTCCTGAAATAGTGCATTACAGAGTTAGTATACCCTGGGGTACAAACGCACGGCTGGGGTGTATACACTCAGCTGAAGGACGGAGCACACATTTAGTAAGGTTTACTTATAAAGTTATCTCAATTTTGTGGATTTAAATCTAGGGTTATCTTACAACAAAAGCGTTTGTGAATAACAAAGTTTAAAATAGCCTATTTATCAACTTACCAATACATAATATAAGAATATAGCTAACCTTATATTGGTTGAAACTTTGAGTAGGAAAGCAGAATTAATATTTGTGCCTAGGCTAGCTATACAATGACAACTCTGAGTTTTGCCAGCTTTGAATGCCTTTCCCTTTTTCCTTAGTCAACTCCCCTTCTATATCTGAACAAATCTAAGCAATGTAGGATAGTAGTGCTTCCGAATCTTAAAAGCCACGTTAAAATTGATTCCCTATAAGGAACAAACGTTCCACCTTTTTTCAAGTCAGCCAATGCAGCTATCAACTTTTGTAAGGTAAGCAAACTTTTATTTCTCGCCAATATAGTTATTCGCAGCGAAGAAGCGGCGATTTTGCTGCTGCCGGAATTTCGATGCTTTTTCTCTCCGGATTTTCTCGTGCTAATGAGGAGAATATTTTTACCAATTGAAAATATTTTATTAGCATGGATAAATATTCTTTTGAACTTACGTGAGGGGTTGATTTACTCGCTGATGTCGATGGAAAATTTTGATTTCGTTTTGGCTCCACTTTTCACGTCTTTACGTTTGCAAGGTTTGATAAGACCTACGAGTAAGAAACTAAAGGAGAGGTACATAAACAACAATTTTCGTGCCAATCTCAAAAATGTGTAAGTTTATACACATACTATAAAAAATTCGCATTGCAGGCGGATGGAGAAAAAAGTTTACGCAAGGGACTTTGGCGCGGTTTTTGAAAGTGTGACGCAAAATTCTATACCAGCAGCATGATAGTGAGAGCTAGTAATACAAAACAACTTTGTGAGATTCCTGGTTCCCCAGTAAGCCTATTTCCATGTTCGGTTGGCCAATAACTTGCCTTAAAATTTCATTTTTGGTAAATCCATAATAAGAAAATATATTAAAATTCTTTTACTTTTATCAAAATTACAAATATTTACAAATATTCTAATTCCTAGCTTATTATTAAAAAATAAACAACTACAGTTTTACTAAATTTCCATATAAAAGAATGTAAATATTTTTCTATTTAGTACCCTTCCAATTTTAACCTTACCTACGGCTTTTGTGCTAGGGTAGATTTCTTTACCGAACATAAACAAAAGTGATACCTAGGGTATATGTAGACAGACATACAACCATATGTTAGAAAGTGAGAAAAAGCATCACGTTCGGCACGCAAAAATGGCATATATATACAAGCAATGGCCTCTCCTTTAGTTTCTTACTCGTAGGATAAGACAGATGTCGATTGTCTTCTTCTTCTCTATCACCAAGTAAGAGCTCGTCGATTTTGGGTGCGTTCGGGCTGTCGGTTTGACAGCAGGCCGGCATACATGCTGCAGTACGTCTCAGTGTAGCATTCTGCTACGACCATAACAAGTATTTCACATTTAAGTTATTTCATTATTCGGTTTGTTTTTTGTTGTTATCGCTTTGCATAGCCAAGCAATTTATTGCAATTTTTAAGCAATTAGTAAATATGTATGTCGGCAGGTATTAATGTTCTCAATTATCGATAGGTAGGAATATATTAAGGTTTGCTTAGATAAGTGCAATTTTAATATAAATTGAAGATGGCCTGCAATAAACTTTCAGTTTTGCTCAGTCTTGTTCTCAATCTCAACCAAGTTTTTGTAATTAATCAAAACCTTCCATTTCAGTATTATAATTTTGGTGTAGTGGTATAAGAGCCGCTGCATTCTCATCAAAGGCCAAGGTGTAACACCCTAACTTATTAATTTCTGAGAGAACAAAATAGTTCTTGAACAATAGTCAACATAGAAGAAGATGGTGGGTCCAAGAGTTATATAAAACTCGGCCGGAGTTGGGTCTCTATACGGATGCGTTTTTTCGTATAAAAATACGGTTGAATTTTACAGCCTGAATTAACTTTTCCGCAATTTTTTACTTAGGTAAATTTGATATTTTCCACGGCATTGTTTATTTGCTGATTTTTTTTAATCTATCAAGTCAATCATATGATTACGATACACGTTAAACAATACACATGAACGTAACTTTAGTTTTCGCCTAATGTGGCGGTGTCGCTGCGGGCTTGGGAAACTGGGTGCTAAGCACAGAGTTATTCTCTGCTGGGTGCCTGATCACAGTGAAATATCTGGATAGGAAGGGTTGTACTAAGAATATATATATGTCTAGCGGAGGAATCCATAGGACTCCACACTTGTAAGATAAGTCTTATATTAAGGTGTAGGTAAGTTAACAGAAAATTAAAAAAATAATAACAAAAATTATAGTTAAGAAAATTGATTGATGAAATGAAGCAAATATATTCAATATTATTATAAAGAAAGAATAAAAAACAAGTATTATAACAGCTAGATTTGGTCTAAGACCAATTCTTATGATACCCTATAGATGAATGTCCGTATGTATGTAATTTCATGGTCAATTGTCACCCATCACCAATTTCATAGGATTTATATTCTGAAGAACTTTTCAGTACAATAAAAACGTCTAGGACTGATCGTTTTCACAGTATACGGCAAAACTCTAAATTTCTATATGGCACCACCAAGAAGGAGTTGCCCACTTTAGCTCATTTTTGAAATTGTATTTATAATATTTATGAAAACGCCGTGTACAAAATTTTCACGCTCTACGTTGACACGTTCTCAGGCAGTGTCCAAATATATAATGAAAAAACGAAATTTTTGTATGGCAACCCCACGAAGGAGTTACCGGATTTGTCCCATTTCCGTACTTCAGCTCTCTAAGTACACGCGTTCTCGAATTATCGTGAGGACGGACAGACGGACGGACATGCAAAAATCAAAATAACTGTTAATATTATGCTTGGGTGTTCAATTCATTTTGCTCTACCATCATAATTTCGAGGTGTTACAAACGGAATGACAAACTTAGTATATCCCATGAATTCATCTAAGGTATTAAAAGAGTACAAAATAAACCACATACATAAATTACTATGAAAAATACTGTAACAAACTATTACGAAAGTTGCGATTGCTGTTAATCCTTCTGGGCCCAAGTGGTAGAGATGCAGAGTGTAATGGACTGGACGAAAAATTGAGGCTCACTCGTGAGAAAAGTAAATGGTGTCATAATTAACGAATATGTTCTATTAGATTGCGAAAATATTAGTTTACAAACTCAAATAGTATTTATCCTTACTTATCATAAGGTGCCTTAAAAACATTATTGTACGAAATTTAATATATTTGTCAAAAATACATTCCAAAATCGTCTTAGAGTACGCAGAAATATGATCATATCTTCGCAAACAAAACGCATAACGAACTGCAGAATTGAAGGCAACATTTAGAAGGCATGAAGAGACGGAGTCTAACTTGCAAAATACTTCACACTCGTACAATAAGAGTGGAATAAAAAGTGTTTTTATAAGAGTGATGCGATTTTCCAGAGGTGTGAAGAGTAGGTACTGATAAAGACAGTCTACGTAAAGTACTATATATGAACGTTATCAACAAAATAATTAATATGATTAGACCAATTGTAAATATCAAGCCCAGGTTTCTTATAGCATATTTAAAAGGTATGATGACATAATCAAATATCATGTTTGGAAAAGAAGACGAATCTAATTCGGTTCTATAGATAATAATAGCATTAGTCTTGGATGCGTTTAAGAGGGGGCCTTAAGCAAATTTAGAGTCCAGCCCAAAATCTTCATTCATTCGACAGACATCATCTTCAAGGCGTCTAGAAATATAAAGTTGGACGTCGGCTACATATAGATCACAATTACAATTTCGCAGAACTAATGGAAGAGCATTTATAAATATGGCAAAAAGTAATGGGCCATGAATGGATCCTTGTGGAACTCCAATGTTCATAGAAAAGAAATCGGATGAGATTTGATTACAAGCAACCGTCTGAAGGTGACCACTCAGGTACGATCGGATCAAATTACATGCAGAACTGGAATATGAAAAAATGAATGAAGTTTTTGGATTAATATCATATGGTTGACTTGATCGAACGCCTTTGAAAAGTCTAAAAGTGTTATCGGCGTGAGATTATCTTTATCTAGAGAGATTCTAATGTTGTCTGTTATTTTCAATATTGTAGTATAGCAGCTACGCATAGATCTGAAACATGACTGTAAATTTGATAATAGATTATTATTTTCTAAACCTACTAATTGGATTACCTCAGGGTCGCAGCAATTACTGGTTCGATTTTACAGGTAAAGGAATATATGTATAGACATATACACATACATATACCAAAAAGCTGTACAAAGGAGAGCTATTTTCCTACTGTGTTCGACGAAATGAATAAAAGGAGTAATATGAAAACTTAGGGAACTAATTAAACTTAAAAATGAATATAACAAAAGTTCAAACTGTTGATAAAATTTATATGTATGTACAATGTAATTTAAAGGAAAATAACATTTTACGGGAATCTAAAAGCACAACATAGGTGCAATACAAAATTATTCCTTAAAGAAATCTAAAATCTTAGTTTGTTTTTTTAGTAGAATTTACGTGTTCTCTGTCAATCACACTCATTTATTTTTTGTAGTTCTGTAGGTATGTTCAGTTTTGTTGCGTACTTTTTAAGGCTACGAATGTTTGAAAGAGCGTCCTTAATAGTCATGGACGAAATTTCATTCAAATCTTCACTTTCGGACTCAACGACATCTTCGAAGCTGCTGCTAGAGTTACATATAATATTCTTCAGTGTCTTGTCTTCTGTTGAAATAAATCGTCCTCCCAGTTTTCCGGTAAGGTCTCAATTTACTTTTAAATTCTGGATGATACCTTAGTCCAATGGTTGTAAATGTGAAGTACAATTTGGTGGATAGGTATTGAAGTTTTATATTAGTAAGCACATCGACCAAATGACAGGCAGCATTGTGAAGGAAGATTAGAATTTTTCTTTCCTGTCTTTGTATTTTCGCATCTAGTGTATGCATCCACTCACTGAAAATAGTAGAGTTCATCCACGCCTTTGAATTAGCTCTCCATGTATGTAAATGACCTCGACTAAAGAGCCTTGTAAATTACTTAAAGATCTTTTTTTCCCACCAGCTAAATTGCAGAGAAGAGCCACCGTTAAGCGTTCCTTGGATAACTTCCCACCTGAGCATTTTTCATTCTTCAAAAGAAGTGACCTAGTTGGTGTTGCTCGGAAGAAGAGTCCTGTTTCATCTAGGTTATAAATATTTGAAGGTTCGTATCCCTCGCAAAGGCTTTGAAAAGTACTGCTATATTCCCCAACCGTACTTAGATCAAAACCGGCTCCCTCTTCAGATAGCACACCGAAAGTAATGTTGTAACGCTTGCGAAATGACTGTAATCATCCGTTCGATGCTTTAAAATAAGTCAATCTTAACATTTCTGCAATTTTTAAAGCCTTCTTTGAAGAAGTGGTCCAGATACTCCTAAATTTTTTCCACAAGCTTTCACAAACCATTGAAATAAAGTGCTATCCAGTTTTGCATATACGGGCCAATTAATGTTAAGCGTTTTCCTCCAGTTGGTTCAAATTTCTCAAACGATTTTTTTATTTCAATTTTATTTTTTAAAATTCGCTGCACTTGGCTTTTGTTAATTTCAAATTTTTCAGCAATCTTCCTCTGACTAAGCTTTTGGAAACGCTTTTATGACTTTTAATTTTTTACTAACATCGGATTCTTGTATTTTTCTTCCATTTTTAAAAGCTGTTAGATTGGGTATTTTTTTTTCCTTAAAATTTACACAGCATTCAAAATTTGTTTTGAGTTCCGAAAAAAACCTACCTAATTGAAAATAAATTATCAGGTTTACTTTCCTATTTAATTAACAGGTCCTTGTATGTAACTTGTTTGTTTTTGTTCAAAAACACTTAATATCACAAATTATTAATTCCACTGAGTAAGATCACAAAAAACGAGTTCCTTACTTACAGTCGCGTTACTCATGAAAAGTGTTATGCGTATCTATTTATCATATGACTCATGTTCATAGGAATTAAATTTCGTAGAAACATGCATGCATATTTATGTAATAGTGCAAATTTGCGACGTACCTATTAATTATGTATTTCAGCAAATGCAAAGCTTATGCTTGTGGATCTTAGAATATGAAGCAAAATGGCATACCAATAGCCGAATTCAGTTATTTGAATGTAAAGAACTTCGATGTATGTAAAACTTTGAATGTATGAATCTTGTTCTAAAAATGTAAAGTGATTTTACACAAAACAGCCATTCTATTTTGTTTCACATTGTAAGTAGATACAGAAATATTTCATAATGTCAATTTCATGCACATTTTCTTTATTTTACGATTTTTCTTTACGTCTGGTCCGATTGGTAAGGTTCAAAAAGATCAAAATTTTGGATAAATATGCGGTCCACAGTCCGATTACACAGGTGCCCCAAAAACACAGTGAAGTTTCTTCCAGATTCTCTTTGTGTGTCGGTATAATAATAATAAATATTGCGCATAAAATGACAAATTAAAATTTGAGTAACAAAAAGTTATAATGAACTACAAAAACAGATCTGATACTAGAATAAGATACTAAAAAATGCCATAGAAAAAAAGAAAAAAAGAGCTACAATAGTTCACGATAGTACTCTGCTGTGTGAAGTGATCCTGACAAGACAATCAAGTAAAATTACGGGCGTCTAATTAAGAAATGTTCATCAACGAGGCTCTTAAAGGAATTGACAGTACGTGCATGCTGGATACTAGATGGGAGAGCATTCCAAGAGCGCGCAGTCTGGACAAGATAAGAGTCCTCCATAACAAGCCTATAGTAAAACGAGGAAAAATAATGTTCCTGTTTATATGTGAATTAGTGAAATTAATCATTTCTTTAAGGTAATATGGTTCATTACTATTTTGCAGGTTAAAAAAGACCACTAACGCTCTTTTCTTGAGATATGTAGTAAGCGGGAACCCCACCAGCTGATCGTGGTAGGGCGTGACATGGTCATATCTGTGAAGTCCGAAGATGAAACGTAAGCAATTGTTGAACGCGACCTCCATTTTACGGGTACAAACACTATCAAATCGAGGGAAAATTAAACTGCCGCATGTGAAGTACGGCAGGATTAGTGTCTTAACCAAATTTAAACGAGTTGCTTGTGGCAAAATACTGGCTGAGAGCCAGAGCCTTCGAAGTCCGGAGTATATTTTACTAATTTCTGATTTTGTATTGTCACAGCAGTTCATATTTTTGTTCAACACAATATCCAAATTCTTCACTTTACTAGCACGAGATAATGTTTTGCCGTCCAGAATTACGGGTGGGATATCAGACGAAAGGAGTGAACTGTTGTGAAAAATAATATATTGAGACTTAGAGGGATTCAATGCGTTAATCCTGGACCATGCATTGATTCTGTTCAAATCGTCATTAATACGTGCGATGCCATCTTCAAACAGGCCAATAGGTCTGTTTAGATAAAGCTGCACATCATCTGCGACGAGAGTGCGTGGAGTCAGCTGGAGCAGACGTTCCATCGTGCGTGTTACTGGTGTCAAAGTGTTAAATAGCGTCATCAATCTTTAGTGCAGTGCAGTGAAATATTTTAAATATCTACCACGTCATAATTACTAAAATCCGCCACGCCGTTTTTTAATACATCATAAATTAAATCAATACCAGCCAAGTCCAGGGCTTTTCTATGCCCTGCCGGCATTCCACAAGCCAGCAGCACAGTACGGTAGTGTTTATCTAATCTCCCATGTACATACATCAGTGATCAGTGCAAGGTCATTAGCCCTTGTCACTGATCAGCAATACGGGTGTCCCCAGCTGTGGTCATTGAACTGCACGGTCTGGGGTACTGAAAGCAGCAAATAGGCATAACACTATTGCTGTTTTTTTTACTTCGCTGTGTCGTTGACTGCAGCTGGTTGCCCCTAAATAAATATTTGTGTTGTTGTGTGTCGCTCTTTCTTCTGCTTTTTTTTTTTGCTTTGGAACATGTAGAATTTTATTTTAGAATTTTGCAACATTCGCGGATTGGGGGCAATCGTTTTTCGGTGTACTGCCACCTTCAATAAAAAAATCCGGCAATTCTTGCGCTAAGTGAAACCAAGGTCGTTTCTGATGCTGATACTAATCAATATAACGTCCATGGTTATAGCTTGGTGCCTCTTTTTTCTCCACATAGGGGTATCGCAATATATATTCGGAATGATGTGGCCTTTACCATTCTAAAAGATTTTCCACCTTCTGCCAATCCTGAGTTTAATTACATCTGGATTAGGTTCAAACTTCACAGGCACATCATCTACTTTTGCTTCCTTTATCGCAGCCCAAATATGTCTGATGTCGACACGGTATCCGCATTTGACAATATCTCCAACAATATTGATCATTTGCTTTCTGTCTCCCCCTCTTCCGAAATCGTCCTGGCAGGCGATTTTAATGTCCATAACATACCGTGGCTCAGACATTCTTCTACCACAAGTCCTGCGGGCCGATTCGTTGAACTATTTTGTGAATCTTGCAATTTACATCAGCTAGTGGATGCACCGACGAGAATCCCTGATGCAGCTGGAGATAGGGCCAATTTACTAGATTTGTTTCTGTCATCTCACCCTGACAAATATTCCATCTCAGTCGGCTCCCCTCTTGGTAATTCAGACCACTGTCTAATCACGGCTCAATTTATCACCTCAACTCTGCGCCGCCCTACTTCTCCACCTACAAGTAGGCTTCTCTGGCACTATAAGAACGCTGATTGGGAAAGTCTCAATCAGTATTTTAGAGATATAGATTGGTCGGTCTGTTTTGCTTCGAGGGATGCTGATGAATGCACATTAGAACTTAGTAACATACTAAGTCTAGGCATGCGTGAATATATTCCGTATTCTTACAGCAGATCTCAACAATAGCAAAATCGCTCTTGGTTTAACGATAAGTGCAACCAAGCTATAAAAGCGAAAGAGTCTGCTTTTCGAGCCTATCAAGTGCATCCTTGTCCTGAACTGAAAGAAATCTACAAGACTGCACGGAACACCTGCAAGTCCATTATCCAGAGAGAAAAATTTCTTTTTGACCAGAATGTTAGACAAAGAATATTGGCAAGCCGCAAAGGTAGTAAAGGTTTCTGGTCCCTGGTCAAAACCATCAGGAACAACTTCAGCAGTTCCTCTATACCTTCACTACTTAATAATGGTGAAGTGGTTGTTGACTCCCTGGATAAAGCTAATATTTTGGCTGCTAGATTCGCATCAAATTCTTTTCTTCCACCCACTTCACAGGCACCTGTCGTGCATCCCCCGTGCGGATGTGCACAAGAGCCAATACACATCCGTACGAGAGATGTGTTCAAGGTCCTTAAAGGAATCAACGTTTCTAAAGCTGCAGGCCCTGATGGTTTCTCGCCCCCTATTAATTAAAAGCTGTGCCTCATCCTTGGCTAAACCTCTGCGCAAACTATTCTACCTGTCCTATTCGAAAGGAAAATTTCCAACTGCTTGGAAACTAACTCACGTTCAGCCTATTCCCAAGAAAGGAGAGGGTAGCGATCCCTCAAATTATCGACCAATTGCAATCACTTCGATTCTTTCAAAGGTTTTTGAATCTATCATTATCTCCAAATTATTGAAGTATCTGGAAACCAATCAGCTCATCAACGATCGCCAATACGGCTTCCGGCACGGACGCTCATCTGGAGACTTGCTGACTTTTCTTACGGAACGGTGAAATCGTAGTTTTCACAATTTTGGTGAGCCCAAAATCGTTGCTCTAGATATTTCAAAGGCCTTTGATAGAGTCTGGCATCCAGCCCTTTTACCCAAACTCAAGTTTTTCCCCTCCTCTTCTATTATGGATTGAAAGTTTTTTATCTAGTCGCCAAATACGTGTTGTATTAGATGGCGTTATATCTGAACCTCATCCTGTTAATGCTGGTGTCCCCCAGGGCTCTGTTATTTCTCCGACTCTATTTCTAATCTTCATTAATGATCTTCTTTCCCTTACTTTCAATCCTGTCCATAGCTTTGCTGATGACATTATCCTTGATTTCGCATAGTCCTTTGACACCCTTGCGGATTCCAGAGAGAACGCCACATGTGTTAAACGAGACTGCATGATTAGATCATTGAATAATGATCTTGACAATATTCTCGCTTGGGGCAAAGTGAATCGCGTCGAATTCAATGTATCTAAGACCCAAAGCTGTCTCAGGACCATCACTTAACCACTCCCATTTCGTTTGATGGTGCATTAATTTCACCGTCACTAAGCATTTTGGCATTAATATTTCCAGTAAGTTAAGCTGGACAGATCACATCTTCTCGGTTGCCAAGAAGCATCAAAATGTCTTGGTTTTTTGAAAAGCTGTAAGAAATATTTCAGCCCATCAAATATAGCGCTCCTCTACAAGTCCTACATCAGACCTAGAATGGAATACAATTCCCATATCTGGGCCGGGGCTGGTCGCACAGCCTTAGTTTCATTGGATATTGTCCAAAAGAGAGCCTGCAAGCTCATTGGTGATGTGGCAATTACTCGTCATATCGACTCGCTCGAGCACCGTCGCAATGTTGGATGCCTTTCGCTCCTTTATCGCTATATGCATGGTCAGTGTTCTGATGAAATATCTAGTCTGATCCCTTGTAGAATAGTTCCTGCACGCAATACTCGCGCTGCATCCCGCGCTCATCCTTTTACCCTTCAAATTACCTTCGGCCGTACACTAAAATTCCGTGATGCTTTCTTATACCGAACTGTGCGAATGTGGAACAGTCTACCATCTTCTGTCTTTCCTCCGGCATACAACCTGCAAAAGTTTAAGGGCGACATACATCGGCACCTCCGCCGCTCTCCTCATAACCGTTAATCCTTTCCCTATCTCCTTCCTGCCACGCTGTGCTTTGCATCATAGGGTATCCCCTGAGCTTGGCTTAATAATAGAAAAAAAAAGTGAATCTTGACATTACGTCCAACTAGAGGAAGGTCATTAATAAATAAAGTAATAGCAACGGCCCCAAAATTGTACCCTGAGGTACACCAGTCGGGAGAGGAAGTGAATTCGACAACCTATCATCCACCTTCACCCGTTGATGGCGTTCTGACAAGAAAATCCCGATCAGATCAGAAGCGGAAGCAGTAAATCCAAGAAAATTAGATACATAGCTAATGCTGTATCAAGTTGTGGTTTACACTATGGAAAGGCTTTGAGAAATCAAGCAGAACTAAAATGGTGGCGTTGTCCTGGTCTAAGACTGCTCTTAATCTTATATGTATCACTAGTCACTTTAAGTATAGCAGTCTCGCAGCTTCGAGAACGCCGGAAACCAGACTGCTAACATGGCAACAGCTTGTTACTTTCCAAGTGACCAATAATCTGAAAGTATAGAAGAATATATATTGGACGATGGACGATATTCTGCCACACCGAGAGTTTTTTTTTATGAATGGGTAAAACTTTAGAAAACTTCCAGGGCGCAGGAAAAGGTGATAGGAGGCAATATCATTTTTTTTATTCTGGGAGGCAAACCATCAAGATCAACAACACTCGAACCGATGGACATTACTGCGGAAAATACTTCCATTTAGGTAGCCGAAATAAAGAAATAAAGGAGAAATCATCAAAAATGGTATAGTCTTTAAAAAAAATTTAAATTAGACCATTTTGTGGAACGTAAAAACACGATTTAAGTCATTCGCGCCAGCTTCTATAATGTTACTTTTGGACTTACCAGCCCCAATTTCCGCAATGCATAATAAAAAAAAGAACTCTTTTATGAATCCAAGGAAGCAAAAAAACAGTTTTTACTAGATTTAATTTATCACGATTGATTTAAATCCATATTTAGTACAATCTATTATTTCAATTTCAATTTAATTTTAGACATGTATTCCAGAAATCCTCTATAGTATGCATAACATGCATGTAACGCTTAGATATTCCATGAGCCTCATCAGTATAAATCTGCAAAAAATTCTAGTTATCATTAGACAAAATGACGAAAAGGTGATGTCTACCATTTCTTTAAATAAAATGTCATTCGACTGAAGTGCCTTGGATAGAATCATCGTTTGCTGAATATGAACATTATCATCACCACTGCCGTGAATAAGTAGAAATCCATGATCTTTGAAATTCTGAACATCTCGTGTGATATCAGATTTTTGATAATTAATAAGGTTGTCTTCTTTTGTGGGCAGACCCATAAATCTTTCAGTATAAATCGAATCTATACATAGAAGAAAATTGCCATTTCGATTGTTGTATAAGAAAAATAAAAGTCTCCTCTATAATGCTCACCATAATAAATCCAGTTAACTACAGGTGCAACAGCGACTCCACATTTAAATACATGATCACTATCCCGTGCTAAAGTTAATGCAGACGTATAACCACCATAGCTCCATCCCCAAATCGAAATACGTTCTGAATCAATGAAAGGGAATTTCTCTTGAAGATATTTTGCGACAATAAATTCATCTTCAACTTCTGTAGTTCCAAGATGATTATTTAAGATGTAAACACTTTTCTTTCCCTTATTGCCACTTCCTCGAGGATCAATAATTGCATAAACGACATCTCGACTAGACGAATAATAAGCGGGCAAACCAACAGAGAAAACATTTTTAACTCGTACATGATTCGGACCTCCGTACACTTCAATCATCAATGGATATTTTTTTTTATTATTTACATCCGGTGTTTGAAGATTGATTTCTGGTGGAAAATGTAATTTCACTGATGCCGTAAGTCCATCGCCGGTTGGAATTTGTAGAATCTCTTTTTTCGGTTCTATATATTGACTAAGCTTTTCACGAGCATTTTCATTCATTTCCCAATTAAGAACTGGTTTTTGTGTCTGTAATTTAATTTTTTTGGTTTGAATTAGATTTTTTAATATTTTCGATTTTTGTATACCTTTGATTCGAAAATTATTACGTATGTTGGTGTTGGACCGTCACAGGTTAGGGCATAGTATGAGAAATCTTTGCTAAAAATTGCTGCTGCATGCTTGCATGAAATTCCATCGACATCTTTTAGAGAACAACTTAGACATTGATCATTTTTATATACATGAACTTCACTAACGTCTTCTTTTGTAGTGGCTTGATAATATCTGAAATGGAAATTTTTGCCAAAATTATCATATTGTTACGTGCAATAGAAAGAGACAACTGGTGACATCTACTGGCAATGGAGAGTAAGCAACTTCAGGTTCGGAGAATCGATGATGGAATCTTCGGGAGGGTTCAGGAATAGAATGAATAGAATAGTCAAGAAGATTCTGGAATAGAACACTCCAGATTAATCTGGAGAGTTTCTAGGGTTTAAAGCAGGCCATACACGATCCGTTTTGCCGTGGTTTTACGGTAAAACCACGACAAAATGGGACGTGTGTGGTGAACACCACGTTTTGAGGCTCGGATGTCTACTAAAACCAGAATTCTGGTCATGCCAGAAGTCTTTCTGAAAACGTGGATAAAAGTGGGCAAAGCGTTAAGTGTGTGGTGATTGCCGCTAAAGCTCATTCATAATTAAAGTTAACTAAATAATAAGTTAAGAAGTAGGCGAGATTTCCGAGTGTTTTACATTGTACACGGCAAGGAAAGGAAGAAAGAAGGAGAAAAATAATAAAAAAAAAAAAAACAAATCAAACTCTCTTTAAAACTTTTATGAATAAAGATAACAAATGTGAAAGCGCAAATTCCATGCAACGAAAGAGTATGGAAAATATTTCGTTTTCGTAAATAAATGAGAAGCGGAGAGAGCGGAGTTTTCACGTTTTACTCTCATAAAATGTTCCCGCGCTTCTGTAAAAACCGGTTTTTGCTGAAATATTGTGAGAATTATTATTATTATTGTCACTACAAGATGACGACAAAACGTGCTGAAGTTGTTACGTGTGTGGGGAGCTTTTTCCACATTTTATCCCAAGTAACAATTTTTCCAATTTTTGGTGACTGAAGGTGATGGGTAGTTTTATTAGTAGTTACTCGGTTATATAAGAATTTCAGTGGTTATATAAGAGTTTTATAATATTAACAATTGGTGATGTAGTTATATTAGAGTTTTTTAGGCTACTAATGGTTATCGTGGAAGTAAGTTACTAAAGGTTTTATAAGTTGGTGATGGAAATGTTTCAATCACCGGTCTATATAACTTAGAGTAACCATTACTAGAAGGTATATAAGAAAGTTTTATAATTGTTTTGATCACCACGTTATAAAATTATTGGTAATAAGTGTTTATTGCGGTATCCGTGGTTACCCTTATATAACTCGACAACTTTCAGTAATTTAGGTGACTTTAATAAAAATTGGGAACTTTCGGTAATACATATACCCACTATAAAATATCGTAAAATTTTTTGGTGGCCCTTTAGTAACTACGGTGATCGTTATAAAAATTAATTACTTTTAGTGTCGAATGGAGCCATTATAAAACTGTTTTTATTTATATAACATAATATAACCAAAGGGTATATAAGAACACTAACGTCTGTTTTTTGTGACTATAATTAAGATATATAACATTACCAAAGGTTTCATATTACTACTTGAAGTTTTATAATGGTAATTTGTTCATTTAAGTACAAGCCGCCATTTTTTCATCTGTCCATTGCAGATAAAAAAGAAAATGTCGGTGAAGCCAATTTTTTAAATTGCAGATATATGGCTTCCGTTTTATTTTTATATGAAGAAAATACATCTTTTTAGGTACACGACATTTCTAAAGTATGTTATGTAATTTTTCTGAATTAATGTTACATAAGTGAAACTCTTAAATTTTGTCATATTTAATAAAAATTATTAAATATTGCTTATTTTTGGAGCGGTCTGTATTTTTTGGAAGTATCTATGATGATATTCACAGTAAAATTTCAATTGCAGCTGAATTTCACCACATATGCCGAAAAATTGTACTTCTAAAATGTAAAAATATTAAAACCTTACATTATAAAAATACAATACAAAAACAAAATCGAAATTCTATGTCAAGATAGGTTTCGTAAATATTTGCATATTATTGTTTTATAAAGGTAACGAAAAATAATTTCCCTAACATTTCTATCACTGAAAGTAATCAGTCTGAGAATTCCGAGCGTTGTGGAAACGTTACCATCGCCATTATAAACAAAGTTTATGAAGGTAACCGAAACATTACCGCAACCACTGCTATGACCAAAATAAATTAATCGAGAGCACCTTGGGTTATATAAGAAGTTATATTAAGGTAACCAGAATATTTTGGTTACTCATTTTATAAAACTTTTAGTTATATAACGTTACCTAAATCAGGTCACGGTAACCTTTATATAATCCTCCATTTAAGCTCTATAAGGGGTTTATAGTGGTTACAAAGACGTTTCGAGTACCAGTCTATATAACTCAAGTTATATAATTTGGTAATGGAAACCTTACGGTTACTACTATATAAAAAAAATTGTTTCTTGGGAGGTTCTTATCTCGACTAAAACGTGGTCTTAAAACGACGGCAAAACGGATCGTGTATGGCACCCATGTTGGGAGGCTCAATAAATTTGGCAATGCGTTGTATTCTTAAGCGCTTGCCTATTTGAGATCCCCTTGAAGAAGTTGGGTTAGTAAGGCTGGGCTAACTGAAAGGGAGTGTTCAGATTCTGCAATCCTTTGAATTTCTTAAATTTTTAATTTCTAAAAGAAAAAAAAATATAGGTATGTAGAATATTGATTCTGCTAAAGCCTCTCACTTGCTAAGTTGAAGAGGTTAAGGGATCTCTTAGGAAACTTTTATATAGAATTGAGGGGGAGACGTCACTTTTTCTCAGAATCGCTGAATTTATAAAGCGTAAAATTTCTGCTTAAAAAGTTCCAGCTTTCTTGTATCCTTATTCCTTAGTAGATACCTAACCCGCAATGCATGATTTACAGAAAACAATATATGTTACTAAAAGGAAAGATTAGTCTACCATAATAAATCCAAGACGTGTAGCCCTAAGTGTAACAAATTTTGGCAAAATTGTGTGAAATTATTTTTGTAATATTGTTGTTGTTTTCAATGTAAAATTTTTCATGCTTATGATACGGCCATACATATGTAAAATATTTTGACTTCTGTATGCTGTGCTGCTCCAAATTACTTGTCCCGACAGGCCTTAAAACTACACAGTAAAATTTTTTTCCCTAAAGTAAGTGGCAACAATTTGTGGCACAAATATAAGGGAAGCTCCACCTTAGAAAATGTAGATCAGATTTTTATCCCAAAAATGTAGGGAATATTCCCCAAAATTTCGGGAATAGGTAATAGCTTATAATTACACCTTTGAATAGCTCATTGCCATACTACCATATATGTTTTTTCATTAACACATATAGTATAGAAGTTAGTGGCGGGGGTGATTGCTCTGGGTACGCTCGAATAAAAAAAAATAAAAAACAATATATGACTTGCTTTCAAAAATAATGTGTGAAATATATCGTAAGTGTTCCATAAAAAATGTAGAATAATACCTAATTTAATGAATGTTCACTTCCTTATATCCGAGAAAGCTTAACATTTCAGGAATTTTACCTACTAGTTATGTAGGTTTTTTGGTGCCAATTTCCTAAATTTATTCAATGTTCCATTAATTTGGGGAAATTAAAATGATTTTCCCTTTCCAGCAGAGGAAATATCATTAATTTTTAAATAAAAAGATTACTCTTTTGGACTTTTTTTAATAAATAAAAAAATTGTTTTTTCTATTTTTCTCAAACTTTTCATTTCTTTCTTCTTTTTTTCATTTTTTCATTTGTTTTTCAAATCACCCAATTTCACTATTTGGGACCTGTTGATGAGTCAAACCAAGACTTGAAACTTGTCACCAAAAATTAATTAGTTGTGTGATGAAATAACAAATTAGAACATTTTTTAGCTTTTGCTATATACCGGAGAATCCCAAAAAATTCTTTCTTGAACAAAATTAATTTTTAAGAAAAACCATATCTTAATTTAGAGAACTCTCCTACTTTTTTTTACAGTCTATATAATTGATCGTGAGTAGACGTGACAAATAAATTTCGGGTGGTTGAACATAGAGGGCGTCAGAGGGTAGCAATTTTTTTCACTAAACCCTACGTGGGCAAATAACTTTTTTATTTTCAGATTATATGAGAGATTTCCATACTTCTATAGGAGAGGAAGATCTTTAGGAGCTTGCCCATATGTACAAACTATTTTAGGAATATTTCATAGGTTTGGTGAATTCATGAGCACACGTTGTACAATCTGTGTTGAAGTAAATCTAAAGGATTTTGACTTCTGTAAATGCCAGCAATTTACTATGTATATCGATAATGTCAAATCAAAATGACTCATTTACGAAGATGACTTCATTAATTTAATAAAATTTATAAGAATTTGAATTTGAGCACCATATAGAAGAAGGAAAAGAAAAATAAATCCGAAACTATTAATGAAGTAGCCGAGTAGTAGTTGGTTGGTTGACAATTTCAGATTTCTTTATCTTCTGCGCATCCAGCTTATCAAGTTACATGCGAGGTACCATACAAATTGTTTGTAGTGTTATCAAATTTATAAAGAAAACCTATACTAAACCATAAACACATATACTTACAATTCATTTGTAGATTCTTTATATCCATATAATGTTTGTACTGTAAAATTTCCCATAGACTTCCACATATTAGTTCCAGTTTTTAAATCTAAATTCCAAATTTGAAACCAATTGCCTATCCAATTTGTCATTAAGCACTTGGTTCCATTGGTGAGACATTTTGGATCTCCTGCCATAATCCAACCATCAGGCTCTGCCAATCTAGTGACCTGGGTATACAACAAAAACAAAAATGTTTATATATATATTTCACAGAGTAAACAAAAAGAAAACTGTTATTCAAAATATCCATCGTAATATACCTCTTTGCAATCTCCCTTTACATCACATAACTGCATAGAACCTAAATTTTGTCTTCTATTATGCCATGTAACTAAAACATGATCATTATCGGACCAAGTTACTGATCTTAAGATATTATCTGTTGTCACTATATCTACAGGAGCTTTGAGTTCCGTCCAACCTTTCTCTGTCGCTCTAAGATCGATCACTTTTAACTGTGCCTTTGGATTGGGTGTTCCCGGTTTTGGATATTTTAAATGTAACGATTTCGAATATTGGCTACTCAAACTTTCAGAATCTCCGAAAACATCATACGAATATGTTTTAACATCAGTATCATCAAAATATCCAACAGCAATTTTTTCACCATCCGGAGAAAACCATACAGCACCACCGCTACCCAAAACTTCTTCTTCGTACACCCAATCGGGAATACCAATATAAACGACTCCATTTATTCCTGATTTCGTTAGTTGAACTTCATCTCCATTTGTTTGACGAACATAGACATTATTGTCCATGACATAGACAAGTCTATCGCTAGTTGGAGCCCAAAGGCATAGTTGTAATTTTTTACTATTTCCAACGTTATACGTTTCACTGAAATGAAATGATCATGTTTTGTTACAATTGAATACTATGCCGGAACATGTCTGAAACTTACTTTGTTTCTATATTGTAGACGTCAAATTTGGATACTTTTGAATGTCGAAAAATCGATTCTGTTTCATATTGAACAAGAATCTTTTTAACATCAGGTGCGATTATGTATTTATCGGCCTTCCATTTTGATAGCACATCCGATGAAATAAGTTCTCGCTGTTTTTGTGTGACAACATCAAATTCGATTATGCTATCATCAATTTTTGCCATATAAAATTGAGTATCTGAAAATGAAGTTAATAAGATAAATGAAGCGGTGCTCCCTTATGCCTTCAAATTATTATTTTAATTTAAATATAGATAAATCAATAGTTATCACACCCAGCAGCTGGATAAATGCTCTCTAGAGGACTTTTAAATCACCTAACGAAATACAAAAAAAAAACCTCTACAGCAGAATGCAATGCAGGCATCGTAACTATATTTAGATTCTTGGAGGGGACGCATAAATTTTGACGTTAAGTCATGAAATGGGCACAGTGACATTCATCGAGTGGAAGGACAGTGGAAGCTTACTAACTCTTTTAACGCTGTCACCGCGCATTGGCGCAACTAGAATTTTTGTCTGGATTGGGCCGGGTCCCCCAACTTTCATACATAGGCTTTAACAAAAATTTTGTTTGCAAAGTATACCAGATCAAGAGTATTCCCAGCTAATGATCGACATTTTTTATCCATTGCTCTGAACGCTTACGAGATAACATGTTGATATAATACCTAGACCCAACGAAATTGCATAGATTACAAAAACCATAAAGTTGCTTAGAGTCTATAAGTTACACAATTCGCAATTTTCGCCAAAGTAACTCAAACTTCAAAAATTAAACTGGCAGAGATGCTCGACCATACGAAATTACATACAGGCATTCGTCTAGGGTATCATAGGAATTGGTCTTAGACAAATTCTAGCTAAACAAAGGTGTTGGATTTCAAAATGCATCTATGTTTTAATATGCAGTCTTCCTACGTGAAACCTTATCTCCGCTCCCAAGAAAGCCAATGAAATGCTTTTGAGATAGGCCAGTCTTTGTTGAGGTTCCGAGGTTAGAGGCCAGAGGAACAACGAACAGTTTTCAATTGATTCCCATTCTTTATTATAATTCTCGTTAAATGTTATTGAGCATCCAGAGAGAGACAAGCATGGTACATTGCTTATCAGTGTTAGTATCAGTAATCAGCATTCAATCAGTATTTACGAAATTAGACTTGCTTCCTTTTCCTTCATTTTGTTAATTTCAGTTTAGTCGGACATTTAAATTATTTTGTAAATAGATTTTTTTTCGGGTCTAAACTTCTAAGTAGTAGAAGCTATAAAATTATAGAAGTCGACAGGAAACTAGGTATAAGGAAAAAGCGCAGGACCGTGTCGAGGTGGGCTCGAACCAACGAACCTTTGGGATGGTAGTCAGCGCGCTTACCAACCGAGCTATCGAGGCCACGAGCAAATAGATTAGTACATAATGTAATTGGAGAATTGAGTAAAAGTGCATTATTTTCTTTAATTCTAATGAACCCAAGCGACATTCATATATTCCGTACTTCCACTATCCACCTCAATCATACGCGATTTCTATTATTTAAATCATAGGAAGTAGTGTTTATCTGAAAAATAGAATAAAATTTGTATGGTTTTAAAAGAAAAATAAAAGAAAGTGGTATCGTTTAATTAACAGAGACCTCTGTTTTCCAAATCCCCTCCTTTTCTTCTCTCACGTATTAAGGAAAATAAATCAAAATCCTCAAGTTCTATACACGAAACTGATATGATCGTGACACATTTTAGAGTAGTTATTTACGTTTTTAATAAGCACTAATAAAAAGATACTTATAGTTAAAGTCTATATAAGTTTTAGCTTACGTTTTCCTTTTTGTAAACTTATTTAACATCTGTTGCGCTGTTACTTTGCTTTTAATTATTTCGTTTTCAATGTTTAGGAGTGCCATATTCCAAAACCTCTCCTGAAGCAGTTGCTCTTAACCAAGTACCAATTTTAAGTGGTAAAAGTTAGGTAGAGGCGTCTTCAAATAAAAATAACTTGTCGCAACGTGTTTCACGCTTTGCGCATAGCTCTGCGTACCACAGTAAGCTAGCATACATTTTTGTAGATTCTCTCAAATGGGCATATGACTGCGTTTTTCAAACTGCGTAGTGTGACAAGTTATGTAAAAAACCTATAAAGCAGGATTTACATTATGATGACATGGAATTTTTACAGAAATTGTGAGGGAGATAGTTTATTGAAATTTAAATGCTGCGGAAGCAATCATTGCAATACCTCACACGTACAGTCCCCTCTACTTTTTATGGCAAAACTCTTAAATTGTCAAACTGTCTTATTGGAAATTGTCAAGTTTTTAATCGTTTTTTCGTAGATATTCAAAGACGGATAATGAAAAGAAGTATAATTTTACAATTTCTAAAATATTGTATGAAAGCACGAAGGAGTTCGAAGCAAAGGATGAGATTATATCGAAAAAATTTCTCGCAAAATATCAGGTGGTACTGTAATTCAGTTCTGCCATCATCATTTTGTACGATAACGAAATTTTTATTTAATATTTATTTCATATAATAAACAAAAAGTTCACTCAAGTGCTCACATGAAAATAATTCCACTCCACTACCGAACTAACGCCAGTGAAGATAATTTCAGCCCGGTTCGTGTTCACATGACGGATTATCTCAAAGGCGGAATAATTCTAGCAAATTATAAAGGAAAAGAACCACTGCAGTCAATCTCTGAACACACTACTCTCTGATTGTGGACAGAAAACTACCTCAGAAATAACTTCAATATTTTCTATAAAGAAATATTTAATAACTTTCTATTTCGCAATATTTAATTACAAACTCAAACCTTACTTTTGTTTATTTCGACAAATAATTTTACCTTACAGATATGTATATGCCATATAAAATTATAGTAACAAAACAGCAATATGGCAGCTCTAGTAGTCGATATTGACAAACTAGGGTTGCCAATAACAATGTTTTAGTTTCAGTAAATATAAAAACTCCCTAAGCTTGAGGTCTTTTTATGGTTCAGGACAGTGACAAATCGGCGTCCGGAAAAAATTCAGGACGCGTTTGCTTCTCTCGTCACTCGTAAATAAATTTCCGTATACGATGTACTATCTCCCTCACAATTTCTGTAAAAATTGGATGTCATCATAATGTAAATCCTGCTTAATAAAGCAAGCTTACTTACCCAAGTTTTGTTTCGATGTACGCTCGTAGTTACTTGTAGCATTTTACTTTATTTTTTGAAGTATCAATTGTCTAGAGTTGCTAATATAGTTTTATTTCATAATGTAACAGAATAAGATTATTATTGAATTTTTTAATTCCGCACTAAACTTCCTTATAAAGATATCCAGCCGTATTATTGAATCCGTTGGGATAGGAATCGAAAAATCTTAAAAAGGCTTTTCTTCCGGAAAAATAAACAAAGTTTTAGGAAATTTTCAAAATTTCGTTGATATTAAGGGGGGTTACCACTGAAATCTTAAAAAACACGAAAAGTTAATACAACTTTGTGTCAAATATGTGCGTATTATCATGATCAAAATTGCACATAGTTTGAGAAAAAGCATAAACTTAGGTAATGACGTATCAAAAATAAAGATTTCGGGGTTTTATATGTATGTAATTAGCTTTATAAAACTCTCGAATTCATGAAATTTGCAAAGTTTGGTACAAAACAACGTAATAATGGCAAATCAAGTAGATAAATTTGTACTTGAAGATGGAAGATCTTGAATTGGAACAGAAAGTGACGGAGGGAAAACTAGTAAAAAAGTTTTGGTTACTAATATATATTCGTTTGAAAGTTGCTATTTTCAGAGAGGAATAACTACCACATATATGATATTATTGCAAAGAGAGTTCAATTTGTGACAGATATCGAACCTTCGTCTGTTTATTTTGGAAAGCTCAAATTGTGTAGTGCAATGATGAAAGAAATAAAGTCAATAATGTTAACCGTGGTAGCGGCAAAAATTTCTCGTTTTTATATATTTTGCATACAATTTGGCGTTTTTAATTCATTTCATTACCGTCAGTTGGAATGATGTGCTTTCGGAAAGCATTCATTTATTCTGAAAGCTCTGCGGGCTGTAGTCTGCATGCTCGTAAAGTGTATGTCGCCATTTTCTGCATTAAGTATACGTGTGTAGATTTCGCGGAATATTTTAAGTTTTATCATTACTAATTTCTTATTTTTGCTTGGGAGTCGAGACTTTTTTTTGCAGTTCTATTTATAATCTATTTGTGTATAATTGTGAGCAACTATTATTTAATCATGGAACGTGTTAGTAAAATTCGGTCCAATAATATTATGAACTAAAGAGGAGAAAGCTGAATTTGTTAGGTATCCAAATTTGTGTATGAAAAGGAAATAATCCTATAAGGCCGTTACACAGAAAATCGATCAATTTTGTGTAAATTTGTGTAAATTTTATTTTAATGGAATTTTACCGGAAGTTTGGCAATATTGAAAATAGTAATATTTTGTTGCGATCCATTCATGACCAAGATACGGTCTTTTGAAATTTAAAAAATGTGGCAAATTTCGCCTAGTAGATGTAACTTTAAAAATTCATATCTTATGAAATAAACGTTATTTATCTTGGGAAGCTTTGAGGTTTGCGAGAAAAATTAATGAAGGTAATTTTGCTGAAAATTTGAATATTTCGGTTATCCATGAATATCTCAAAATGTGCAATACCAATAACATTCCAATTCCATATAACACTTATAAATGAAGATAATAGTACAAATGGTTCGCTTCAATCGATAGACCAATTTGTTCTCTCCAATATATGGGAGTTCTAAAAGCAAGTACGCAAAAGAACACAGCTTTCAACTCCGACTATACTAATCCTGTTGAATTATATTCCTTGAAAATGAGAAATTTTATGCGAACAAAATTGAGGAATTAGATAGAGATAAAATTTTATATAGTCTTACACTAAAATTGAGTTGGAAATTCTACCAGAGATAGCTCAACCTGGAATTTCTGTTGGTCAATTCAATTTTTTTCTCGAATGTAGTTCGTTATCTAGTTAGTAAAATGGTAAAACTAACAAAGTCTGAACATTGCCAATATTATATGGTATATTACAAGTCAGAATTCTTGGAAGAGCTTTATTTCATGACCGGCTTCAGTAAATTAAAAATTTGCCCAAGCAATAAATGGCGCCACACAAGGAAAAGTGTCTGGCCAACAGCACAGAGCTCATACATTTCGTTCGCCACTTGCCTGCTCTGCTCCTCACGCAGAAATATTTTATAAATTCCAAAAAATTCGATGATAACTTTTACAGACAAATCTAAAATCTCGCCATGCCTATGCGATCCTACTGCTGCCCGGATGCCCGAAATGCTTTGGAGTACAATGCAGACGAATACTACAGCTTCATTTAGCTTTGCATGTACATATAGTGATTTGTTTCAATTTTCAAATTGCATACTTCTATGCTTTTGAGAACAGAAATCTTGAGCTTTTTTTTTGTGGTAACCCCCTTAAAGGTTATCAATTAAAATATTAGCGCAAACTTTCAAAATATCACTTCTACTGAATACATGAAGGGTGAGGGGGGGGGGGGGAGTCCGCATTTTGGGGGGCTTGCCCACCCTGGCTCCTACCTAGTAACGCCAATGTCGTTGAAGCGTCAAATACTACTTAACGCCTGTTCACGAGCGCGATACGATACGTGCGATATTTTAGTGTCGTCCTGTTCTTCCTATAGATTTATCTTTATTTCCGACTGGTTTATATCGCACGATACGTTCACAAGGTTGACAGCGGCTACAACTTAATTTGTTTTGGTTTTTTGGTGGTAAGAAGATATTATTGTGAAATTTATATATATTTATATTTTTATATTTTTATATTTACATATTACAGTAAATTTCGACATTACTGCGGAACTGTTGCACCCGAGTACAAATGTAAACAAACATAAATGTTGAGGTTAAGGTAAAAATCGCACCAAACTAAGAGCTTTACTGCAATAAATTTTTGCACGAAACGTAGAGAGAGTAAGCATATTCAGTGACAACCACATTGTTGCAGCCAATCAGAGCTCTGTCGCATGCGATAAATCGCGCTCGGGAGCAAGCCATTTTTTAAACATAGTTTTGAAGAAAAATAATATTTTGATATAAAATTAATTCTTTTCTTTAATTTTGCATTTTCTAATTAAAAAAAAAAGCAAACCAGAATTTAAAAATGTAAAAAAAAAAAACATATATTTTGTATACATTTTTTTTTGTGGCTTCGATCATTCTTAGTGCAGAGTAATTTCGATATGATTCTGTTGCATTTTATTCTATACATAAAATTGATGGCAGTTGCTGTATGCTTCCATGTATCAAAACTTTTTGAACTCTCATATAAAAAAAATATTCTACTATAAATTTGGTAGCCTCTCAATATATTTGGAAGAATACAGGTGACAACAAATAGAAAATCTGTAAATGAACTTCTCCAGAGTCGAGACGAAGTCACTTTCTCGCATTCAAAAAGAGTAGACTAATTTTATTTTATTACCATTAACATTTATTACCTCATTAGTTTTCTGAACGTCTGATGGGGTTATGAATCTCTAATCTAGACATTAAAGTCTTTGTTTCTTGTCAAAGAATATTCGCAGAGTACGTGGTAGTTATCGTCTGTGGTTTTGCTCATTTTTTCTTAAGCATGTATTTAAGTAAGAAATGTTCTGTTGTTTGTCAGTGAATAGCTTGATCTGGTACTTATCATAGTTGATGACTTTAAGTTTTTGTAATGGAAAGAACTTCTTCATGTGTCTTAGTTGAGAAAGACTCTGCCATTGCGTACCCGGTGAACTTTTTCTGTTTTGGGCATTAGTTTTCTTGCTAGGTGCCTTGTTATAAGGCCCCAGAAGGGTTCGGGTACGGTAAATGGAGATTTTTCTCCCTTCTTAGCCAAGTAATTGCTTAATGTCGGAATTCATATTGGGCCAGAAATATCGATTTGTAATAAGTTTTCGTGAGCCTCGAATGCCTGGGTGTGATCAAAAGCGTTTTTTTCTCAAATCGGTAGGTATATATGGTCGATTCATGATACTGGTTTCGCACCAAATTGCTTCATTTTCGGTGGGGTACTGGAGCAATTCTAATTTAAATTTTGAGCGGTTCGAATTTCCTGCCGATGTTAAGAGCTTGAGCTCGTCATCCAGTTTTTGGAGCTTTATTATGTTGGCGAGGTTAAATACCGGGGAGTCTGTACTTGCGACTTCTATCTCTGGTCCTCTAGAGAGGGAATCGGCTACTAAATTTTCTTGACCTTTTACATATCGGATGTCATTTGTGAACTGTGATATGTAATCGAGTTGCCAATGTTAACGTGGGCTACGATCGGTTTTGGTAAACAGGGCCTTTGTCAAAGACTTGTGGTCTTCTAGATGATGTGAGAAAAGCTTTATAGCTGCGTATATTGCAAGCAGCTCCCGATCAAATGCTGAATAATTTATTTCTGCCGAGCTTAGTTTCTTGGAAAAAAAAGCTAAGGGTTCCCATTGATTTTCTCCAAGTTGTTCCAAAAGCGCGCCTGTTGCCGTGCCTGATGCATCTACCGTTAGGCGTAACTTCCCGTTTTGCGAGGGATGTACCAAAAGAATTGCATTCGCGAGAGCTTCCTTAATGTTCTGGAAAGCTTCATTGCTTTCAGCTGTCAGCCGCGAACCTTTGAGCTTGGCGAACCGAATTTGGTGTTGGAAATTTTTTTTTATGGATAGTACCCTGTCCTGTGATGGCTGAATTTCGTTTTTGGTGATTTTGTGGCCAAGGAAATCCAATTCCTCCACGCCGAAAACACATTTTGAAAGCTTTATGTTAAGTTCATATTCTACCAGTTTCTCGAAAAGTAACCTAAGGTGCAGCTTGTGTTCGTCATGATTCTTGCTGGCGACAAGAATGTCGTCAATATACACGAATACGCCGCTTAAACCTCTTGTTACCTCATACATGAATCTTTGGAATGTTTGAGCCGCGTTTCTCAGTCCAAATGGCATGCGGGTGAACTCAAACATTCCAAAGGGCGTCGTTACTGCCGCCTTTTGAACGTCTTCGTTGGCAACAGGTATGTGGTAATAGCAGGGGCGGATTTGATCACTTGGCCGCCCTAGGCCTATGGAAGATTGCCGCCCCCCTACTCCCTGTAAAACACGAAAAATTGAATGATCTATATCCAGTGAAGGGACCCCAGGCTAGAATTAGCGGAGTAGGCTGCCTCATAAATCGGAGTAGATTTGAAAAAAATGGAGTAGAATTAAAAATAACACTTTCCAACGAATTATTTTATTTAAAAAAACGAAAAAGTATAAAAATGTAATGAAATACCCACAACTACAAGAAAAAATCAAAAATCATTCAAACATTTTGCCGCCCCCTAAATCTGCCGCCCTAGGCCCGGGCCTACTCGGCCTATACGGAAATCCGCCCCTGGGTAATAGGCTCGGATGAGATCGATTTTGGAAAATACTTCACATCCGCGTAGTTGTAGAGAGAAGCTGTGAATATGTGGAACAGGAAAACGGTCTGGAACTGTAACGGAATTCAATTTCCTGTAGTCACCGGACGCCAGTCTTGCGGGTCCGTTTTGGCCACCATATGAAGAGGTGAGGAAATTGGTGATGATGAAGGTCGACAGATACCGAGCTGTTGCATATGCTCGAATTCTGCAAGTGCAATTCTGTGCTTTTCTGGATTTAGCCTCCTAGGCTTGCTGATTGAAGATGTCCTTCCGTGACAATATGGTGCACCACTTTGTGCTTAACCGGTAACGAATAATTAAGTGTTGCAGTTAGAGTGGGGTAAAGTTTGACTAAGGCACCATAGGCATCACTGAGTGAATATAATAGTGGCGTTACTGCATTAGCTTGAGCTGATTTTTCTTGTACTCTCAACTTAGTTAGAGTATCAATTAGAGTCTTTCTCTGCACCTATTATTGGTTTACTTATTGCAGCTAAGATAAATTGGAATTTGAATGAGCGTCGTAAGCCGAGGTCCACTTTAAGAAGTTTTCTTCCAAAAGTCTCGATGGATGTGCCATTTGCGGCGGAGAGGCAAAATTCAGATTTTATTGAACATTCTTTTGAGAAAAGTGCCCTGGGTATTGCAGATATTTCTGCTCCTGTATCTATAAGGAATTTAAGTTTTGTTAAAGGGCAGCGATAAAGATTATGCGACGAGAGCTCGTTCAGTTGTCTCGTGTTTTATATATGTCTCGTCTTTGTATATGTCTCGTGTCATTATATGTACAGGGACGTGTAAAAGTTTTGGGATTAGTTTACAACCACGTCACTACAGTTAGCAGTCTCTTTACCTATATACCCCTCGAGATCTGGTAGATCCTGACCTAAATTTAATTTTTATTACCCTTTGATAGTACCTCTATCTAGAAAATTTATACAATTTCTTACCAACTTTGAAGTGAAGGCGGGTCGATAGCATCTTTCTAGATTGATTCTGATGCACGTTTCTCTGACGTGCATTTTTGCTTAAAAAATAGTTGGGTAGGATTCTAGTACCTTGTGCATCTTACATCTCGGCCCATAGACTCCTACACCCACCACGCCTTTCTGTTAGATCCGTTTGTGTACCAGACGAGTGCAACGTGTGGGAATTACGGTTCACTGTTAATCCAGCTATCTCGGTTTTCTATAACCGCGGCCCCCAAAATCTTGGAGTCTTAGGTATTTATTAAAAAAAAAAATTAATACACTTTAAATGAGTTTACCGTAATTCGACACCTAGCGAAATTGTTTTCTTGCATCCACAAGTGGTAGATTCATCAGATATCACCAAAATCCTGAGGTAAGTTTTTAAGATAAAATATAGTTACCTCTTAATTATTTCCTAAATATAATATCCTAATTGTGGTTTATTTACCCCTAACTACCCCTATAAATACTTCAGACCATCTAATCAAAAATTCCTCCCTAATTAAGGTCGCTGCACACTTACCGGCACAGACATGCCGGCATGTCATGACGGCACAGCGGCATATACAATTATTACTCAGTTGCGAGTTTTTGTTTGAGGAATCGTAGTCATTTTAAGTTTTTTTAAATAATTTAAAAATTTTATTTCGGATTGGAAGATAAGAAAGCAAGCTTAAGATTATCGAAACACCATTTTTCTGTATGACTACTAGTTTAGGGTGGAGGAGCTATTCAAATCAATCTTTTGTCAGACTTACGTGAGAACACTGCAAATATTTTAGAATATTAGGACTCCGTTGGGGCTCTGATCTGGTAGTGAGGGAGTCTGTTTCATGGCTTGTGAAGTATTCTCGAGGGTGTTGCCTTTACTCCTTAAATAAGTTTTTTACCCCATAATTATCTCCTAAATAAGTTTTCGCTAAGTGGCGAAAGAAATTGCTTTCTTGTATCCGAAAATATAGTGGATTCACCTCATTCATAAAAATTCTGTCTCAGCCTTTAATTACCCCTAGATACCCATAAATTACTGGAGGAGATTTCTATAGGAGTTCGTTTCCCGGTGAGAAAAATTGCCTAGCTTTTAAGAAGTTGTGCTTAAATTCATCTTTCACTTTATAAAGAAATTATAAAGACTTTTGAGATAATTTTCAATGCTTAAAATCATGAGTTGAACGGAATAGACAGACAGGTTTCGTCTACAAATCGAGTAGCTAAATTGATAGAGTCGGGAGTTGGGAATATAAGATGTGATGGTAGTGGCCCTAAAACTGACTCTTGGGGCACACCTGCCACAACATCAATGTCATCCTATTTATGAATATTAAATGTACGACAAGAAAGAAAACTCTGTATACAGGGTGTTTCCGTCAATAGAGCAGGAGGTGACAGTACTCATCTAGCTAAATAAAAAAATTGTAGGGCGGTGGGGGGGGGGGGCATATCAATCGTTTAGGAGTTACAGTGTGATTTAGAAAAAAAGCTAGTTTATCACAAAACACGCTGTATATACACACTACAGTGCGTACGGTCAAAGCTGGGTGCTCATTGTAGGCAAAACTTCATAGCCTTTCCAACGACTGCTCAACCAGCCTCGTATCCCTCTCTCCGCAGGAGAGGTCTAAACTAAAATTTTCAGATTTTCTTACCTTTTCTTTTTGCAAAAAGGTCATTAAGATAAGTTTTTTTTTTATAAAAAACTGTAAACTGTAGACTCTCCTCTTTATTTTAATTTAGTACATCCTATGTCCTATCTGTAACCGTTAAAGTATTATTAGCTCTTAACCTATTCTCAAAGCTATTCTGAAACCTATTTTCAAAGATAATTTGTAATTTTAAAAAAAATAACGGCTAATTTCGATATGATTAACTAATATAGACAAAATATAATAATGCAGTGGTAGATAACATCCCATTGGGATGAAAGAAGCACAATTTAAGTCTTTCCTTAGGCATCATTTGGAAGCTCTTCAGATGAATATTCACTGATATATCTAGAAAAATAAGTAAAGGCGCAAGTAAGTAACTTCAGAGCTTCTATAGCCATCACTTGGAAGTTCTATAGAAGATTAATTGATGAGCTCCTGCAGAAGTGCAACAAGCGCTGACTTCATTTAATTTTCCATGAATCTAAACTGTGGACTTTTCCACTATTGTGCGAAGTAGGGCATTTTTCATTATTAATGTGAAGTTTTGGTTATATTATTATATTTCAGTTGCTTCATAAACGATCTGCCCTCTGTAGTAACTCACTCTCAGGTCCACCTCTATGCCGATGACGTCCAGGTATATCTAGGATCTCCCCTTGATTTAATTGAAGATGCTGCAAGCAAAATTAACGAAGACTTCTGCAATATCAGTGATTGGGCAGTAAGTAATTTGATTCTCTTAAACGCTCGGAGGTCGAACTGTATTATAATATAGAGGCATGAACTTAATTCGTCCTATTTTCTACACATGCTTCTTGATTTCGTAGAGATAGAGAGTAGTAGGAACTTAGGTCTGATTTTTAATAAAACACTTACCTGGGATGATCATATTAGTCATGTTGTGGGTAGGATACATGGTGTTCTGCGCAGATTATGGTTATCAGCTAAGCTCGTTCCACTTCAAACTCGACTGCGGCTCGTCAAAACACTTGTATTACCTTTATTCTTTTTTTCCGATATTATATATTGCCAAGCTAACTCACAATCCAAGCGCAAACTCAATGTGGCATTTCATTCATGCGTATGTTTCGTCTATTCGTTGCGTAGATACGATCATGTCTCCCCCTACTTGAGTTGCTTAGTTGGGTGCCCTCTTTTTATCTATTATAAGCTTAGAACACTTATCTTTATGTTTAAAATCATTCATTATAAAGTTCCTGAATACCTCTATCTGACACTAGAATTTAGATCATCAACTCGTACCAATAACCTCAATATACCAGTTCATATTATCTCCCAAAGAAAAACGTCACTGCTGGTTCACGGAGCTCAAGCTTGGAATTCTCTACCTAATCATATAAAAAGTATCACATCGCTCGGTCGTTTCAAGCGGGCAGTTATCGGTTTCCTCAATCCCGCAATTTAATTGTTTCAGCATTTTACTATACTTTACTCTCTTACATAGCTTTTTCTTTGGTTTTCTTTAGTTAATTTGTGTTGTACATTAAGATTAGGTACCTTAAGTACATTATTAAGTTTTTTACTTCATTAGTTCTTTACTTTGTGGCATTCTATACACTCTATATATTATTATAAGTTTATTTGATATCGTTGGATTGTGCAAACTAAAGGGACTTTGTCCTAATTGCACAGTATAAAAATAAATAAAATTGAAATTGAAATTGAAATTTCCGCGTTCTCTACTCATAAAACGTATAAAAAAATTAGCACTCTAAGAAGAATTTCTTCGGAGGCATGCACCGCTGCTTTTCTCAATCCCAGCTCCTTGCCTCATAGCCTCACCCTTGCACTGGCATGCGCCCACTACTGCACTCAGGAAGCAGTCTTGAAGGCCTCTTATGAAATTTAGGAAGATACACTATAATTATTCAAAGAGCTTATTAAAGGCTTTGAAAGGACACCTTCAATAAACTTCTTCATCCATCATTTAGCATACGCCAGTGTTGCCACTTTCTTTGATAAACCGGTGGTAGATTCGATAAAAAAGAGTGGAAGAAAGGGAAAAGTGTGGTAGAAAATGATAAAGCGATGTGAACTACATTTTAAATATGTTATTTTTAATAACAAGAACAATTAGGAAAACAAACACTCATTCGAAAAGAGAAAATAAAACCAGAATCCAAAAAATTATTCTAATATAATAAAAAAAAAAAATTTACAAAAATTCTAATTATAGTTATAAAAATAAAAAATGGATCTAAGTAACTGAACTTGTCTTACACAATAGGAGCATATTTACCGTCTACAAATTTAAACTTCCTTCGAGCATTTCTTTACAAAATATAACACTTTCTACGGTTTCTATTTCCATACGATTTATTTTATTCTTTTATTGTTTTTATACCCTAGATGAAATCTACAGGGTAGGTATACTAAGTTTGTCATTCCGTTTGTAACGCACAGAAATAATGATGGTAGAGCCAAATGGACACCCTCGCATAATATTAAAAGTTCCGGGAAATAACGCCCAAAAATGATAAGTGAAATAAGACCCAAAAGTTCCATATAAATTTTAACGTGTTAAATGTGAAATAATGTCCAAAATTTTTGGGTGTTATTTCACACTTTTGGGTTTTATTTCACTTATCGGTTAGGGGCATTATTTCATATTGATATAAAATTCAAAATTCGTAATTGAAATAAAGCCTAAGAAACAAAATTGATCCTGTGAAAAACCCAACGATCCCCTTGGTGGAGGGTGGTAAGGGAGGGGGGAAGCTATTTTGGTATTCCCTACAAACAGCGAAAATTTCATCCAAATTGGAGAAGGTCGGGTTTCAAGGTGAACGGTTTCGTGAGGAATGTAAGAAATAATTCTATAAGGTCGTTACATAGAAACCTGACCCATTTTGTGTAAAATCACAATACTGAGAGAAAAAAAAAACATGATAAAAATATGGACGAAAATGCCAGGGACGTATCTCGATTAGTAAATACCAATAAAAGAAGACAAAAAGGAGTTTATTTCAACAATTCTCTTAAATGTATCATGTGTAAGACAAGGAGCAAAGACAGACACGGGATTAAAGTAATAGTAGCAAGTGGTTACAAATAAGGCGAAATCTTCTTATGAGTTCGAATTTTGGTAAGCAATTCAATCAAATCCATACTCTACACCGACATATTTAACATCCCGACAATTATATATGGACAAGAAAATGAATCCAATGCCTTGCAGAAGTCAGGCCGACCACTACTTGATATAATCAACAAATCCTTGGAATGTGGACAGTTTCCGGATATATGGAAAGAATCCATAGTTACACCAATTCAAAAAGTAAAAACGGGAAGAATTGTTCAGAGTTTAGACCAATTAATACTATGCTATTTGGAGAGAAAGTGTTGGAGAAAAGTGTCTATAAACAACTTGAGACGTACCTTGAAATGAATAAATTGATAGTAGAAAATCAGTCTGGCTTTCGAAGGAATCATTCATGCGAAACTGCTATTAATATGGTCCTTAGCGTACTGAAAGAACAATTAGCAAGAAAAAAAGGTAATATGTGTATTTCTAGATTTGCAACGTGCTTTCGAGACAATACACAGAGACATAATACTGCTAAAATTGCAGAAATATGGAGTAAGAAGTACTGAGTGGCTGTGGTTCAAGGATTTTCTAACTAATAGGCGGCAAGTTAACCTCGGAATTCCTCAGGGGTCTGTGTTGGGAACATTACTGTTCGTGATCTACATAAACGATCTACAATGAGTCTTAAAACATGCACAAGTGGCATTGTTTGCGGATGATGCTTTGTTGTTTGTAGTAAATGACTCAATTGAAGAAGGAAGAAATGCTATGCAAGAACATTTAGAAAGCGAGAGTGAATGGCTAAGAGCAAACAAATTGAAATTGAATGCAACAAAAACTAAGTGCATGTGCTTAAAGTATCAATATAATCTTAATTTAGTAGTAGATAACTCGAATATCGAGCAAGTGTATAAAATGAAATACTTAGGTGTGGTTATGGATTACAAGCTGAAATTTAGTGATCACATTTTATATATATGTATAAAGATTGCAAAAAAAATCGGTTTCATGTGAAGAATCCGACGAAATTTATTACTAGGGTCAGCAATAAACATATAAAACGTGATTATTAAACCTCACTTCGAATTCTGCGCTACAGTTTTTTTTTGTGTAACCAGGAACAAATGAAACTACAAAGACTCCAAAATAAGGCAATGCGTTGCTTTTTGTATTGGGATAGATATACGAATGTAAATTTTATGTTGCAAGCATTAAAATGGCTAGGTATAGGCCAAAAGTTAAGAATGAACATGTTAATATTTGTATATAAATTAAAACACAATCTTGTTCCAAATTACTTAAGTAGACATATAAGTTACGTAGGTGAATGTCAACCATATGCATTGAGAAATGTTGAACAGTTAAGACTTCCAGGCTTTACAGATGCTAACTCGCAGAACTCACTTATTTACTATAAGGGCTTTAAAGAATTTAATGAATTGCCACGTAGCATTAGGAATGTTCAAAATATTAAAATATTTAAAAGAGAAATAGTAGACTACATTAAAGAAAATTCTAAGTGATTGATAAATGTAATAATTAATGTTAAATAGCAAAAATATGCTAAATAAAATTACTTACTTACTTAGAAATTAGAAACTCAATGTGGTGTCAAAATTAAAGATTGCAGAATATTCATTGACGAAAATTACAAATATTTGGGCGCCACTCCAGGCGGACCAAATTAACGACGATGGAATTGTTAAAATAAAGGGGACACTCAGCAAGAATATGGAAATAGGAGAAAATTCCTGCTAAATATTCAAAAATAGAACAGATTTTCATTATTTGCTGATTGGATGTAGTGAAAAATCTTGAAGTGAAACTTATGCAGAAAAAGACGTTTTAAAATTTCAAGTTATGAAAAAATATTCTTTCTTGTATATAGAAAAAAGAGAACAATTTTATATATGGTATATATGTATACAGGGTGCACCTATCTCAAGGGTGTGATAGCTGAGGTGGAGACAAGCAAAAAAGTATAAGAGCGGATGGTTGTGAAGGGGGTGTGATTAGGACGCGTGGGGGGAGTGGTTTAAGATTTTTAGTACTTCTTCAACTTTACACCGTGTAACTTTCTTTATATACACCCTATCAAGGTGGCATTCATCTCAGATGATAGCAAACCGTCTAAGCTTTCCAATCAGCCTTCCTGTCAACTTTTGTCAGATGTTGTAGCACGTTAAAGTAAAAAAATTGGGAAAAAATTCCTAATTGTTTCCAATTTTAACGATTTAATGGAATGTTACCTTTAATCTTTTTATGTACATGTGCCTACCTAAATGCAACCGTTTTTTAGATAAATTTGTTTTTATTATGTATAATTTCATAAATTTTGCTACTCACGATGGTAATCGGCGCCTACTATTATGCAATTCCACGCAAAATTACAAAATTAATGAAATTATGAATCATACCGCCGCAACGACGAGTCTTACCCCCCCCCCCCCCCCGTTCATCGTATAATTTTTTGCTTGTCTCCACCTCAACTATCAAACCCTTGAGCTAGGTGCACCAATTATGAAACACCCTGTATATCCCAATGATATGATAGTAGCTTTCATGTACATATTGTTGCTGCTCTTATGGCTTTTCTGCTTATATTCTTAGCTTCCTTCCATTTACGCCTCTTCCCATTGGAAAAAAAAGTGTTCTAAGAAACTTTCTGGAGCGCTTCCGTAGATTGTCGCATGCAGCGCTTCCGCAGTTTTTCGCTTTTTTACATAGGCTGCAGAGGCAAGCACTTCACTGCTGTTCTTAAGAAGCGCTCTAGAAGGTTTTGCCACTCTTCCACAATTATTAGTTTTCAAATATTACGATTCTTCCACCTCTTCCACGCAAAGGTAAAAATTTTCCACAATTTTTGTCTTTAATTTATTACATATATTATAGTTCTTTTCCGATTTTTTTGGTCGGCATAAGCATAACTGTGCTGGTAATAATGAAAGATCACTATGTAGGGGAATTCATTTACAATATTCTTCGATTCCACACACGTTTTTGAAAATTTTCCAAAAATATGATTCAACATGAAAATGTTAATGTTTTCGTTAATTACACAGATTCAAATGTACATCTACCGTTTTCGATGTTGTACTTTCGATTAGAGTTTGAGGAACATACTAAAAAATACCCAGATGAATTAGATATTGGTAAGAGCAGTAAACAGAATCTTCTTTAGTAAGCACCTACTACATTAAACTGTGTGACGAGTTAAAGGGACGATTTTATTTTACGGATTTTAACAACTGAATGTGCTAGAGTACATAGAACCTAAAAAAAAACTCAAAAGGAAGAGCTTCCTACTATTCTTCCCCTTTTGAACGCATGCCCATTTAATGAAGCTTCTTCAAAAACACTGAACGATCAATGGAGATCTTTTTCAATAGAATATTTTGAAGGAGATTTAGAAAAATACTGGCAAAGTTGGCTAAAGAAATTAACATGTTCCAAGAATGCATGATTAAAGAACTCAGCGAATATATGTGTATTTTGGAATCCTCACCTCATATTTTATTGCTACTGCTGGAAGGATATATTCCTCCTTAAACGAAATAGAACAAGTAAAAAAGCTAGAATTCGTCTAAGAACCAATTCCTATGATACCCTAGATCAGTGGTTCCCAAACTTCTTTGGCCTACCGCCCCCTTTCCAAAAAAAATATTACTCAGCACCCCATGTACATTTTTTTTTTAAATTTTATAGCAATTAAGTAGAAAGATATATGTATTAATGTTTCTACCTTTTTCGTAAAATATAGTAAAAAAAGGTGTAAATTAGAAGCATTGAAGTTTGAAATTATGAAACATTTAACTTAATGAGAAGGATGAACCTGGAATGCTGCTACCAATTTAGTAATCCTCGGCTCTATTTTCGTCAGCAGTAATCTTAAATCACCGCGATTGACTATATGCAATCGGTTTCGTTTTTTTTTGCTAATAAATTAGTTACCGCAGTGAGTCCACGTTCCACTAAATATGATGACGGAAATGCAATTAAGAACTTTTGAATTACAGCCCATATTTCAGGATCTTCTTTTGCAGCCAGAATTTCTGGTAGTCGCCTTTGAATTTAAATTTAAATTCACCATTTGTACATAGTTACTTTCATCAGTTCTTCTTGTAACTGTGGAGATTCTTTTGTGTTTGCACTTAAAAAATCCAATCAGGAATGTACATTTTCAAATTATCACCAAATCGTTGATTAAAATCTGAATGGTGGGCATCGAAGTGCTTACAATAAGAAACTATACTTTCATCTTTTTTTTCTGCTGCTCTGATAACTTTGGGAACTGGCTGAATTCCCCTCGTTCAAAAATTTCGTTTGTACAGAAGTTTTGTCACAAATGCAGAAATGCAAAAATAACAGATTTTGTTTTTATTAAATTCAGTTCATCACCTTAAAGCTGAAGATTGCTTTCATTCAAATTTTTGAAACAAGTCGGTCAAGTAAGCTATGTCACTTTTGGATTGAATTAAATTGGATCGTAAAGAATCATTTTTATCTTTCAAGAACTCCAGCACCGAGTTAAACAGCTTATAAAACCTATCTTAAAACGCACCCTTTGACAACAAACGAACATTTGTATGAAGCAGCAAACCATTAAATTCTTCATTATTTTCAATACAAAGCTGTTTATATAATCGGCATTCAACGATTTGCTTCTGATTGTGTTGATAGCTTTAAAATTATACATTTGTAATGAATTATGTAGGCGTGCACTTAAATTTTTGGCAACTAGATGTTGATGATGGATGATACAATGTACTGTGAATACATTGGGCACCTCCTTTTTAAATATGCAAGAAAACCCCTGTAGCGCCCTACCAACGCTGGAGCAATGTCAACGATGTCTCGACCTGATGTAGGGATGGAAGGCTGCAATTTTTTCTTCGAAATTTACTGGAAATTTTTCCTTTAGAATTTATATCCATTTTTGGAGGCTTGAGCCTCTAACAATTTTTATGAACGCAGACGCGTATATGAGCAATAAGCATTCATTTGTTCTTAGAAATTTACAGAAAATGTTTCGGCAGAATTTTTATTCAGATTGGTCGGGCCTCCAAAAATGTATGTATATAAATTCTAAAGCAAAAGTTTTTCTAAGAAAAATTGCGGCCTTTCCTACATCAGGTCGAGTCGTTGATTTTATATTGGAACGAGACATTGCTGTCGGTTTTGACCAATGCATAAAAATTCCAAGGAAGAAATGAATACATAAATCAAGTTTTCTAAATCTTCTCTTCTTCCCTTTATGCTTTCACTGTCCCTTACAGTTATTCATCCTCCCCAAATGCACCTGTGGCCATCACCGCCGCCCCCTGGATTGATGCAGTGCCCAGCAGGGGGCGGTAGTGCCCACTTTGGGAATCACTGCCCTAGATGAATGTCCGTATTGACTTCGTATGGTCACCCATCTGCGCAAGTGTGATTTTTGAAATGGTTTTTCACTTATATTTCTGAAGATAGAAATCATGAATAGAAAAATCATCTGTAAAGGTATGTTTTGATGGATGTAAAGCGGAAAGACAAAATCTAGCGAAATTTTAAAGTCAAGTCCTTGAAACCGAGCGGAACAAATGTGCTCATACATCCGTTGAGTTGAAATGGGTTGGATCGAATCTAATCGAAATGTCGGAATTGTATTTGGCACACTGACATGTGTATAAATCGACTGACTGATCTCCTGTTTCATGTGGCACCAGTTTTGATTTCAGAATGTTTGCTCTTGCATGTCAGAGGGATTTACCGAATCTAACACAAAAGTACTTTGGACTATTTGTACCGTTAAATTTTAATTATGAGTCGAAGGAAGTGTTTTTTACAAGGCTGTTTTGGTAGGAAAGTTTTGATTACCAAGTTGCCACTTCTGAAAATACCGCTGAATCTCAAGCAATTACTCGTCCCCATTCGTTAAAGTTCAGTGGGAAAGTATGCTGTCACGGAAAGAGACAGGAATATGAAAGTGGTGCCATTTGCTTTCATGCATTTTTGGTTCAACGAAGAGTCCATTTATATACATGTCAGTGGTTTGGCACATAAGAAGAAACAAAATTATAAACTCAAAATTAAATTTTGGTGAATAAGCAGAGACCGTAACGGTTATGAATGTTGTAAAAAACAATCAGACGTAAAAAAATATTTTCTGTTTTTCTTTCTAAAAATCAACAATAAAAATTATGATTTTTATTTCACAAAATTGTTTTTCGGGTGAAAAATACTTAAAATATGGGTCAAAATATGCCGACAGAGAGTGGATGGAAATTACATACGGGCTTTAGTAGTCTAAGGTATCATAAGAATTAGTCTAGATTTTTTGTTGATTTTTAAAATTAAAATCATTTTATGATTTTGAAAATAAAAGTCATTTTCAGATTTCTATTTTTGATTTTTAAAATAAAAATCTGGTTTTGATTTTTAATTTTAAAATAAAAATCAATTTTTAATTATTATTTCTGATTTTTAAAATATAAATCCAAAAAGAAAATTCCTTTTTATAATTTCGAATAAAAATAGTATAGGAAATTTGTGAATATTCGGTAATAAGAATAATAATTCTACATTCCAATCAATCCTCCTATAACTTTTTCTAAAGAATTGTTATTTTCAGTCCCTGTGAATTCTCTGCATTTGCTGGCAACAAACGATTTCTCTTATTTTCATTAATAAGGCCTTTCGCTATAAACGTTGCTGCAACGAGTTGAAAGATACAACTTGGCAAACTTTGTCAAATTTGGACACTGTTTCGAATAAGCTACATTTGTTTCCTGTTTCATTTTATGAGAATAAATGAAATTAAAATAATAAATAAAATAATCAGCAAACCTCAGACAGTTCACAATGTCAAGTGTAAAAAAATGCGTGACTGTCATTGTATCTTAAACGCCACAAAGTGGCGATACAATATAAATGCGTGGCGTTCATTGTATTTAGGGCAATCTCACTTGCAATAGCATTTTTTCCGTGCCATTGACTTTTTATTTTGGACTTCATTGAAATAATCCGAAAAGATGTCGTGAGCTTTGCGAGTGACATTTGATTCAGTTTCATCTCCTCTGTTTCTTTTAGCAGGAGTTTGAGATGGAGATAACGATGAACGAACTATCACTGTTAGACGACTCGTCACAAGACATTTTTATATACCTACTCTAATAAAATCTTTTGTCGGGCTATATTAGTTTCAAGTGCTTCCAAATAGTTTATCTTGAATTTTGGGTCTAGAAATGTTGTTGCAAATAAGGTAATTTGGATCTTATCCTAAGGAGTTGAAAAGACTTTTCAATTTAGCTTTCAAGGAGACTCTCATGAGAGGTAAGATAAGTAGGTGTTCTTTGGGCAGTCTCATCCTTGTCTAAGTATTTTTTTAATTCAGCAACCTAGCATATGTAGGAAAGGCCTGAATTAGTAATTCTTGTTATTTCCTCAACTGACTTAAACACCTTCAGTGCTGATACGGACTGATGTGGTCAAACCGTTGCAACCCAGAGATAAAATGAACAAAATCATTATATGTTACGACGAATTTGCGACATAACCAAGATATTTTGAAGACAGCCAAATACTTTACTTATAAAAGCTTTGATAAAGTCACAACAGGTCATATAATCATTCAACATTACTGCAAGAACTCTGATAGTCTCAAATATTTGGAAAAATCCCTAAAAAAAGGTAGGATATTAGAATATTAAGACAGGCGACGTCTGGACCTGTCTTCCACTTTCTATGAGCAATAAAAGCGGAGTATCAAAGGGATTAAAAAGGTGTTTTACGTTCGAGGAATGCTTTCGAGAGTATGAATGTTATATAAGTTTATTGGTGGTATAATTAGGGTGTAGCTAACATATGAGTGAATGAAGGATAAATTAGCAGAATGTCAGGTTCTTACCTGGATACGGTTGAGACCCAGGCTTAGATCGGTATTGGGCATGGAAAGTGGTTGATAAATTGATACCAACGGAGTAGTATTTGAAATTAATTTTGCAAGTGATAATTCTGAGTTAACTTTCTCTTCTCTAAATTGAAATAATACTCAGTTTGTCATTCCGTTTGTAACGATTAGATACTTATAATGATTTTAGAGTAAAACAGATTGAACTTCCACGCATAATACTTATTAAAAGGTGTTTTAATTCTTGCATGACCGTCTGTTTGTCCGTCCGCACGATAATTTAAAAACGTGTTAGAATGCTGAAATTTTCTGCACATGCATTAAAAAAAAAGTAAATTTAGGTTCGAAAATGGCACCAATCGAACTACTCCTTCGTAGGGTTACACAAAACTTTGGTTTTCATTATACAGGGTGTCCCGTAAGTCGACGCCAAGCTGGAAAGTAAAGATTTGTAGCAACAGGAGCTGGAAAACCACCACAGGGTGTACATTTTCTCGAAAACAAAAGAAATGTCTATAATTTGAAAAATACATGACTTAGATTTTTTTTTATATTTTTCTGCTAACTATTATGATTTGGTCTATCAACCGATTCCGGCTTGACGTCAACTTATGGGACAGTCTGTTTATTTTGAAACTGTCTGAGAACGCGTTACCGTAGGGCGCCTTTTCATAATAATAGTAAATAAAAATGAACTAAATTGGGTAATTCCTGCTTGGTGTTACCATACAAAACTTTGGGTTTTCACTTAAATTTTTATTTTTATTTACGTCTTAGACCAATTATAACTTTTTCTCTTGTTTTGATTATATCAAATGAAGGGGGAGTTCAGCCAGCATAAATAATGGCACTACACTTACACAGTTATAGTGCTGAGAATTAAAATAAATAAAAATGATTGAAAATATTTTTGCCAAGTATTCAAAAATTCTCTAGCCTAGCCAAAATATTAGGGGGATGTCCTGTAGCCAAACTCGGCTCGTCGTATTTTACAAAAAAAAAAAATTAAATTTGAAAGTACTCTCACTGTTCGCCGTCCTTACCTATACTTTCTGAAGGATTACAGTAAATAACCACTCGTTAGAAGAATACCTTTATTTCTTGTTAGCCGAAATAGGATTCGAGCCCTAAACATATGAAGCCATGGGCTGCTAACTAACTCATGCCTATTTCTATATGTGGATCAAGAATTTGTCATTTAAATGTGAGCTGAAGTGAAAAATTTGCATCTAGGTCATTCGCAAGCTAATATTGAATTTTTGAGCTTCTGTCTCGTTGTGGGAGGTCGAGCTGTGTCACCAGCATTTTTTTTTAAATATAATTAAGCTAAGCTCATATGATACCCTACAGGCGCGTATCCAGACCTTCAGCCTGAGGGGTCACAACGAAAATTATCGAGGGGAGAAAAAAGTCGGAAATAGTCGCTTTTAATTTTTTTGTTATAATATTTAAGTTAGATATCATAAAACCCAATTTTTCGCTTGATTTGGAAAGCCTGTCGATAATATTATCCATATCAATGTCGATTTTAGAGTGGACAGACATTAAGGACTCATATCCAGATTCTCTTCCTCGTGCACAGATTGTAGAAATAGAAGTGACGCAACCGATTCTGTCACGGGTGAAGTAATTGACTGAGGGTGAGAGCTAGCAATTTGAGTCACATTCAAAGGAATAGGAGTAGAAATGCATGATATGTTATGACTATATCTTTTGATGGGAGCTTAACTGATCTTGCTTTCTTCTGAAAAAAGTTGTCAATGGTCTTATCAGTCTTCTGCTTTCCATTTCGCTACTATTTCTACCTCCATCGCTAACTAGTGTAGCAAGTTTATTCTTCTCCTATAAATTAAAAGTAAACGTGAAGTTAAATTAAATAACACTACTTGAATTAATACGAAAGTAGTACAATCAAAGCAACGGCAAATATCGCAAGCAGAGGAAAGCGAATGGTTTTTATTTTTATAGTCTTGCCGTAAAAATTGTGAAGACAAATTATACAATCAATTTTAGTGGCATCAATCCAACTGATCGTTTTCAGCAACCAATAGTGTGTAAAAATTCGAAAGAAAAATGTTTAAGTAAATTTCTAAGAACAAAATGTATGCTTGTCAACGCTCATAAATATCTTTAGCGACCCAGATCAGTCAGGGCACCTGAATCAACATAACTCTTTGGAATCATTGTCCGCCACCAATAGTGCATGAAAAATCTAAAGAAAAATGTTCAGATCTTTCTAAGAAAACTGCATGCTTGTGCCTTTGTCCGAAAGAGTGAGCCACCAGAATCAATGCACCAATTCCAGTGTTGCCAATAATTTCTTTCTAAAATCGGCTAAATGTAACTAAAAAATCTAAAACAGATTTTAAAAATCGGCTAAAAATCGGCAAATTCCAAATTCCATTCTATACAAAATAATGCAAACTGCGCGAATGAACGTAAATGCAAAACCAGCATAAAAGTTCTCGCCGATAGTACTATCGAGTGGTGTATTCTTTTCCTGATTCAGAAAACTTTTTCGGGACGTTTTTGTTGCCGGAAAACCCATTTTCATGCACTCGGGTGAAATACACCCCAGTTACTACATTTCGCATATATTTTTCCGCTCTTACTTTCAGAGACATTAGTGCTCTGTTGCGAACTTTTTTCTCATAGGAAGTCATTTTCCACGACGCAACAATTTCGCACAATCACGAAAGGAAAAAGCCACTTTTTCAACCAAGAAATTGGCTCAAAATACATCCGATCGCCAAAGCACACTAACCCGGGGATTACACGAGATAGTACAGCTTGCATGCAAGCCTCCCTTCCAACGCGATTTTTAACTTGACAGCAGAAGGCAGTTCGGTTGAAGTCTTATCATCTTGCATGCAAGTTCATTTAAAAATGGCATTGAGGCGTAAAGTCTTGCATATATTGGAAAATTATAGCTATAAAAGAAGTAGCAGAATGATAAAAACCCACGATAAAATGAAGAGGAAGGTGTTGGTAAATGATGTAATGCAAATGATCGCAGAAAATCTCAGTTTTCCAGAATAAATTTATCAAATTCTCTCCAGCATTTCTTTTCCGCCATCTTGAAAACTGTATAATGTCAAACTACTATCCCCTCAGCTGCCATGGTTTTTCATCATGCAAGTTCACTGAAAGCTGAGCTGCCAGCATGGCAGTAGAGGTTACACGTGCAAGAAATATGGCAGTGCAGCTTGGATGCAAGCTGTACTATTACGTCTAACCCCCGGGTAAACTAGGTGTAGCTAGGTCAATCCCAAAATCGGCTGACGAAATATCAAAATCGGCTAAAAATCGGTTGTCGGCTAATGAAGTTGGAAATCGGGCAATCGATTTTCGGCAACGCTGACCAATTCGTTTACACCGTTGTCTTAAGAACAATTTGCAAGTGTATTTCTAAGAAAAATTTAATGCTTCCCTACGAGCATAAAAATTTTGAACAACTCTTGAATCAGTGTCGCCATGGAAAATCAACGGGTGGCTAGGCTAGACGTTGATTGCATGGAACTGGTTCTATTGGAAGATTGAAGAACCGTAAAACAAAATTTGTAAGTCAATTGCGACGATCAACGGCAAACGACGAAAAAGTGCCGCTGTCAAACTTGTAAAAGCACAGCGTCTTATGCGAATGCCCAGATTTTGACAGGTAACGGTCAGCGGTGGACGAAGTTACCGTCGGGATTGATCAATTTCTAATTTTGCCGTCGTCGCTAACAAAATCAAACGAACGAAATTGTTGTGGCATTTTTGTCAAGGTTTGTCAATTTCAAAACAATGAATTTTGATGAAAAATTGATTGAGGAAGTGCGATATCTTAAAATAATTTATGATATACAAGACAACCAGTATAGACGAGTTGACAAAAAAGACATAATTTGGATGGATATTTTGAGGCGGTTAAATAAAAATGGTAAAGTTGTGATATTTTTGGCATTTAGTTTGATTTTAATTTAATTAATTTCTGTATTTTAAATTTTTCCTTTCCACACTTTGGTCCATTGCAATTCTTTCAAAATAATATAAAATATTCTCGATAAATCTGTTTCAAAACGCTCAAAACTAATACAAATTAAATCTCAGTATCTTCTTTTTCACAATCGCCGCTTTTCGACTACCTGTTTTGACAGAGAATTTCTCAATGCCATCTACCATCGCTTACCACTTTTTAAACCGTAATTGTGTTCTTTTTCATATATATGAGCAATAGGCGCAGCAAAAATATAAAAGCGTTCCAAAATTACTTACTATCCTGTGATGATAGATGACTTTTCGACACTAATATAAAAACGCAAAAAATTTGTACACGTTTAAAATAAGAAGAGCTATACGAGCGAATGTTTATTATACCCAATCCACTATTACTACTCACATCACCGCGAAGGTTAGTTAGCGCTCTTTGGGGGGGGGGGGGGGGGGTCATGACCCCTGTATACGCGCCTGATAACCTATGATACAAAGCACAACATGGTAGCAAACAGGATGGCAGAGAAATTAGTGGACATGAGAGGAGTGGCGGAGGTGGTGATATAGCCCTGTAGCCATATGTGCTACGATTATAGCCAAAGTGGCAGCACTGGATCTGCGGTGTGTTTGCGTAAGTCTATTGACATAATCTTAATCACATGAACAAATTAAAAATCTCAACTTCGTCACGCTATCTAAGATGATATTTCGCAGTAAACAAAAACTCTCACACAATTTCCGAATTGAATGCATCCAATAAAAAACAAATGTACAAAATAGGAAATATACCAATAAATTTGTGAAACATGGGGGTTCTAATAAAGCAACAAAAATTCATTATAAGGCCACCCACTCTTGTAAGAAATTTTAATTACTGCTTTTAATTGCACATTGAGTAGTTAACAACAAACACGACTGTGGAGAACAGAAATTTCTACTTTTTAAGGTATTTATGTTAATTTTAATAAATTAATTCATAAATTTATGTATAAGAATTTTTGTTTGTAAACATTTGTAACTCAAAGAAATTCAAACATAAAATTTTCCTATTTTTTTCGAGATTGATAAAACATTTTTTGTTTTTTTTGGTTTGCATAAAGGTCAATGTTTTACATACAGAACTGCATCAGATTATATAGAGAAAAAAAATTATGTAAATTTTTATGTATTATATAAGGTTAACTATAGCATAAAGTCTTTAACCATCAATAGCCACTCCTCTTTTGTTCGTGAAAACGATTTCATTTTTCTTCTCGTTTTTCCCCGTATGGGGCAGATATGAATCGCAAATATTTTAGCAAAACTCATAAATCACCACCGACGCATTATAATTTCCTGTGTTAAAGAAAGTCTCTCAAAATCTTTTATTTTACCTGAAAATATTTTATCCAAATTTATTTTATTATCTCTTATTAGATCAATAATTTTTTAATTTGCATTTGTCGCAGCTAAACAAATTTACACAGACTTGACGCATATCGGTAACAAAATTGAAAAACGAAAAATTATTAAAGCTTTCAGACTTTCATCCACAGATGACGAAATGTCAATTGTAGTTATTGTTTTTTTTTTGTTATAACACCTGGACTCCCACGTGTATAAGTAAAGTAAATTGTAATATGAAGTTTTTTTTTGTTTTGTTTTTCTTACCTGTTTTCCACGTTCCGTTAAAACCTTTTTCAAGTTGATTACCCATTAATGCCTCTGTTATAGTCATTTTCTTACGGGTAGGAATTGGTGTGGTTTGCACCATGCTTAGAATGGTAATTAATACCAAAGAAGTTAGTAGCACTACAGAAATCTAGAAAAAGTTTTTTGTTTTTTTTAGATAAGATATTTTTTTCTAGAATAAATTTGATGTGGAGTGGTTGTTTTTTTTACCATTTTTTGTTTTCAATTCCAACAGACTTTATAGCACCATTAAAAAATAATTAGAATTAAATGGAAATTTTCGTGCACTTTTTCTTTCTACTAGTATTTATTTATAACTAAATTCAATTTTCACACTAATTTTGCACGAAATTATTTTTTAATACAATTTTCTATAGCTGTTTTCTATTATTTAGTTATTAGATATATTGTCGCAGCAACAAAGTAGCTTTTGCGTTTTGAATGTTGTAAGATTCAGCACTAACTGCCAACTTTTAAAGCATGGGTTCACGTCTTAAGCAACTTTATCTTGTTAGGTAATCGACACTCGACGACAATCTAATAGGAAAGAGGTAGGTAGGCGACCGGCGCGGGGATGAGAGTTAAGTAAGTGTTTTGAGTCAGAGAATTTAGTTTGTTTCGATTTTTGAGGCCTTGTTGTCTGCGCAAATTTTTCATTGTCGAATTCAATGGGTAATGGCTCAGGGTGCCAGCCATGCCGTGCAGGTTTTTTTGTTTTTGGTTTTTGGGAATGAGGTATTGTTGTAGGATTGATTTTTATCTGTAACTTTGGAATTTAAATGGAGTATTTTTTTTTTTTTTTAGATTAATGTTTTTTCATTAAAATTACAAATTATACCTTCGTGTCTTTGGCATCATATGATAATAGTTGATAAGTGATTTAATTGATGGAAAAATAATAATAATTGTGAAGTTACTTCTGGTTGTAAATGGATATAATGAAAATTGTAGCGATTGTAGTTTTTTATTTATTATGAAAAAAGTTAAAAGGATTAGATTAATTGGAAGTCATTTCCGGCATAGGTGTGTTGATGCAAGTCCTGGAGAAACAGTGATTGTTCTTTTCATGGAGATGGATCAAAGTTACACACATAAAAATGAATAATTGCTCAAATGGACATACATAGATCAGTTGCTGCGATATTTTTTGAGTCAAAGTGATAGGATACGGTCTCAGTCGAATGTCAATCTTGTGATACCCTAAAGAGTATTCACCTGAAAGAACAGATCTGTAATGATTTTTGGATTTGTTTTTGTTATTGCTATACACATTTCACCAGAAGCTGTGATATTTTTTTATTTTGCCTGGCGTAGTCCTGTCAGCTTATTTTTTTTTTTATATTATTAAGCTAAGCTCAGGGCAGAAAGGAAATAGGGAAAAGATTAGGGTATATGAGAAGAGTGGCGGAGGTGTCGATGTATGTCGCCTTTAATTTTCCACTGATTGTATGCCACAGGAAAACCAGAAGATAGTAAACTGTTCCACATTCGCACTGTACGGCCGAAAGTAATTTAAAGGGTAAAAGAAAGTGCGCGGTTTGTAGCGCGGGTATTGAATGTAGGAATCATTCTACAAGGGATTAGATTAGATATTTCATCAAAATATTGACATTGATATTACAGTATAGGGGTTTGCAGTCTCTTCTTCTCGTCTATTAGAAGATTTGTGACGTTTTGAAATACAATCTTGTACTTAACTTTAATTTATCTTCTCATAACTGGTCCTTTCTCTTTAACAATAATGATTTAGATGAACTTACAGCAGAATTTATTTATATTTAATTGTTTCAAAAATTATGTTCCATTGTCTCGTATCAAGAATGGCTCTTCGTGTCCTTCTTGGTACGATGCTTAGCTTAAACGCTTGTGCAACTTAAGAAATAGCGTTTGGCGAAAGTTTGACCTTTCTCAATCTAAGTATAACATAATTTTTGTTTTTGAGGAGCGAATTTCGTAATTCTCTTTTGAATGCCTATGATACGTAGGGGAGGGTGGGGCAAGACGGGGTATTTAAGGTTTAAATATTCATTCATTCATTTAATTTTAATTTCGGAAAGTGTATGCAAGATTATTAATTTTTTAAAGTACATTATAAATTGGAAATTAAAAAAGAGACAAGCGTGAGTTCAAAATCAAGAAACAGAGTGCAATCGATATAACAATAAAAATGATAGTTCTAATAAAAATTACAAAACAAAAGAAAAAGAAAAGAAAATTTATAAAATAAAAAAACTAATATTACCTACTAATCACTCCTTACTCTATTTCGCAAATTATTCCAACTACGAGCAATATAAACAAAGTAAGAGCCTTCTAATACTCGCCTATTAAATTGCATGATCATGACATTACTGTGCCGCGATGATTGAAGGAATGAAGTGTAGGTAGCTAAATAAACCGGGACACCCGTGCACAATAACTTATATAAAAAGACAACTGCCTCCTTGCGCCTGAGATGTGATTCCAAAGAACAGCCGAGAAGATCTTTACTGAACGGGGAGATGTGATCAAACCTGCGAAGACCGAAAACAAATCTAATGCAGTCGTTAAATGCAACATTATTTCTGCGACGGCAACATGAATCGAGGATTTTTGAAAAAAATGGGGTATGACCAGGGCTTTGCTGAGCTTCAGTTTGATGCTGCAGCTTAAAATCTGGGCAGGGGCCATAATCGCCGCAATACACCATAAATTTTACAAATTAGGTTAGATATGTGATCACAACAGCTCAATCTTGAATTGATCTTTAACCCCAAATTTGTGGCCTGCTCAACATAGGGTAACACACAGCCGTCTAGAAAGACGGGGATATATGTATATGCTTCTAAGGAGTTATGGCGCATCACAAGGCATTGAGACTGCATTAATCATAAAATCGTTATTTACTGCTCAGCCATAAAATCTTTCCAAGTCCTCATTTAGACGTGCAATACAGTTTGCTCTGAGACCAATTGGTCTGTAAGTGTACAATTAAACATCGTTGGTATATAGGTGAACGTTAGTATCACGTACAGCATCTGTCGGATCATTAATAAATAAGCTAAATAATAGCGGACCCAAAACAGAAACCTGCGGTATACCGGAAGACAAAGGAAGCATTTCAGAGAAAATTTCATTAATGCGAACATGCTGAGATCGTCCAGAGAGGAAGCTAGAGACTAAATTAATAGCCGAGGGGTAAAAGCCAAAATTCGATGATAATTTATTATTTAGCTTAAAATGATTAAGCTTTGGCTCAATTGGAACGGAACTCAAAATCTTGACAGTGGATTGGCATTACGAGCGAGAATAACAATGGTTAGATTGGTACTATGTGAATATCTATTATTACAGATACATTATAGTACTTTCTTATATACGTAATCCCTGCATGTATTACGGAGCGAATTCGAAGCGAATTCAATCAGAACTGGTGAAGTCTAAGCCCTAGTTTGAAATTGTTTTCTGACTACAAATCCTTAGTGTAATTGCAAAATTTGTACTTGGGGGGCGAAATGAACGCACGGTCAAAGTTCCGTTCGTCTATATACAAATATTCGAAGTTTTTGAATGTATTGCTTTTAATATTTTCCACTCAATAGTTCGAATTCGATCCGAAATTGTGATTCAGATTCTGTCCGAAATAGTGGCTCGAATAAGATATGATCACTGACATGTAATAGGAATCAGCGTAACCAGAAATTATTTTAGACGGAAAGCTGGCGACCAAAATACTTTCGTCATTTCATAAACAAAATTTTCCATTTTTACATTAATCTCTTAACATCGTTGATAACTTATTCGGAAGTCCGCCTGGCTTCCAGTGGTGGAGGGCTCTTCAGGATGGTCTCGAAGACCTAAGAAAACCGGTTAACTTACATGATTTCATAAAGGCTGACTTTTGGTGAGGCAGCATAGAATTACATATAACTCATGATCAATGGTAAAAATGGCAGACACATTGGATGGTGGGAAAGTGGTGGCAGACGGCAAAAACGACGCGGAAAATGTGTACAACTGACGTCATACCACGATAACTCGAGAACGCTTTCACTTAGACTGCAAAAGTTTTGAACACGGGCTTTTTTAGAAAAAAGTAAATTTGAGTTCGAAAATGGAACCAATCGGACATACCCTTCGTGGGGTTACCATACAAAAATTTAGTTTTTCACTATATTTTATGGCACTACCTAAGAGCGCGTAGACGTACAGAGCTGAAATTAAGTTCAAAATGTTTTTGTAGCAATGCAATGGTAAATACGAGTTCAAAAATACACTAAATCGGGCAACCCTTTCTTGGCGCTGTCATACAAAAATTTTATTTTTCAGTATAAACTTGAACACTGCTTGAGAACGCGTCAACGCAGAGAGCTGAAATTTGGTACGTGGTGTTTTCACAGCATTAGTAAATACAAGTTTAAAAATATACTAAACCGAGAAGCTCCTTCTTGGTGCTGCCATACAAAATTTTGGTTTTTCACTATATATTTGAACACTGCCTGAGTACGCTTCGACGTACGCAGTTGAAATCTTGCACACGGCGTTTCTATAAAATTTGGTAATACAAGTTCAAAGGTGGACCACCAAATCGGCAATCCTTTCTCCGTTTTATAAGGCCACACCAAAAGGGGGTTGCCCGATTTATTAGATTTTTAAATTTGTTTTTACAATTTTTTTCAGAACGCTGTGTGCAAAATTTCAGCGCTGTTCGTTGATGCTTTCTCAGGCTATGTGCAAATATATAGTGAAAAATTAAGTTTTTGTATGGCAGCACCAAGAAGTGGTTGCCCGATTTAGTCTATTTATGAACTAGTATTTACCATTGCTATGAAAACACTTTGAACCAAATTTCAGCTCTCTACGTCTACGCGTTCTTAGGAAGTGCCCTAATATATAGTGAAAAACGAAATTTCTGTGTTGCAACCCTACGAAGAAATTGTCCGATTGGTCCTATTTTCGAAACTAAATTTACTTTTTCTAAAAAAGCCCGTACTCTAAGTGAAAGCGTTCTCGAGTTATCGTGGTATGACGTAAGTTATATACATTTTCCGCGTATTTGCTGCCGTCTTCCACCACTTTCCCACCATCCAATGTGTCTGCAATTTTTACCATTGATCATGAGATATAATTCTCTGCTGCCTCACCAAAAATCAGGCTTTATGAAATCATGGAAGTTAGGGGGTTTTTCTTTATGCATTATTTACTCTGCGAGTTACGTCAGCAGATATTAAAATCCCACATGACCCTACTAATGAAATCATTAAATCAAACTCACCTGTTACGAAACGTGAACAGGGATCACATTTCATATCTTATCACATTTGAGAAACTAAAAAGTCCGGAATTCTCACAGACGGTTTCATGTAATGTAGAACAAAATTATAATGTCAGCAAAATTGCAATGAACAGAATAATGAAATAGAAATTTGTGAGAAGATATTTTTCCTAATTATATTTAGTCTTAAGAACTCCGCTGAAGCGTGTACACATAATAAATATTTAACGTAATAAATATTTTATTTTAGATATTTAAAGATTTGGTTTTTTTTCTTAAACATTCCTACCTAAAAATATATCTGGCGCAGTCGGTAGGATGTCTTTCTAAAGAAAGATATCCTGTGATCGAATAATAGAAGTTTTAATATATAAATATTAAACGAAAAAGGAAAAAAGGAAAAGTAAAGAAAACTAAATCTTTAAACAAAATAAAACAAACGGGAAGCTATAATTCGGCAACGATAAACTGTATAGTGTATAGTGAAATATAAATCCATATCACAGTGATACAAACAACAACAAAAGTATTAATAAATTTTACAAGAAGTTTTTAGTGTAAAACTGTGAAAGTTTCCAAAAAAACTGTGAAAGTGAAAAGAGTGCCAAGAAATACAGAAAGAAAATATGCATGTAAAGATTTATCATAGTGATTGATAATTATCCATTATGAAAGAAATTTGTTAGGAGATTATTCAGCCCTATGCCCAAAGTGAAACAAGTAAAAGAAGTTGAGCGATTCGAAGCCTATAATAAAAAGGAAAATCCAAGTGACGTCCTCGCAATTAACTCAGATAATACAAGGAAAACAAGTGACGAAATTATGGAGCCTGCTCAACAACAGCATCAGGTACTACAACAGCAGCAAGCTCAGCAACAACAGCAGCAGCAAGCTCAGCAACAACAGCAGCAGCAAGCTCAGCAACAACAGCAGCAGCAACCTCAACAAAGATTTACACTTTCTGCAAACGATCTTATAAAAGATGCTCAAAGGATCCACGAATTCCGAGGAAACAACGAATATGCTCTAACGTCATTCTTACGAGAAGTCGATACTATTTTAAATATGCTCAACGATCATCCAAGTGCCAAGGCTTATGTTTACCAGAGAATCATAATCAACAAAATACAAGGACAAGCCCTGGATGTAATCAGGACCTTAGGAACTCAAGCCACCTGGGATGAGATGAAGGAAGCGTTAATCAGCAATTTTGGTGTCCGAGAAACTTACCATCAGTTGTATCATCAAGCTCTTTCAGCAAAAAATACACAAGTAAGAGAATATTTTTTGACATTAAGAAATATATTAGCAAAACTCAATGAAAAATACGACTACGATATAGACAAGCCTGCAGAGTTTAGCCCTAGACTTAATGAATCTTTAATTTTAAGAACAATTTTAAACAATATTGAACCAAATTTATCATCAATAATTTTGAATAGAAACATACAAAATTTACGGGATTCCTTTAATTTTTTAGAAAGTTTAGGAATGATTAGAGATAAGATAAATAACAATACAGTGCATAAAAATAATTATGACAATAAAAATCAGTATAATTCAAGACGTTTAAATCATCCAAAAAATAATAACAATTTCAATTATAGTCACAACTTCAATAATAATCATAATAACTTTAACAACAGCAACTCAAGACAAAACTCGTGGCAGTATAGACAAACTAACAACTACGGACAAAGACAAGCTAATTCTGGACAAAACAGAAGAAACCATTACAATAACCCTATTAATAATTCACATAATAGAGTAGAACCCATGGAAGTAGACCACATCCAAGACGAGGTAAATTTTCACACAATGCCTCGGAAATTTGTTTACCAATAGTAGAGTTTACAATAAATAAAGACAAAATTAGATGTCTCATAGATACAGGGTCCACGACCTCTCTATTAAACGAAGAAAAATTACCCCAGTACCAAAGACAATTCTTGAAAAAGCCAATTAAATTCAAAACCCCTAACACCAGTGCTTTTGTTAGTCAAATAATTAAAACTGATCTCTCCACTGAATTTAGAGAGGATGCCCATATGATATGGAAACTTACGAAATTTCGCGATAAATGTTTTGATGCAATTATTGGGCAAAATTTATTAAAGCCCCTTGGTGCTATCATTGATATGGAAAAAGGTATTTTAAAAATCAACAATAGTGAAATCGAATTTTTGTCTACATGGCCTTATAAGTTAAACGAAATAAATCAATTAGAATGTGACAGTATAAACAAATTGTGGTAGAAAATCTATTGAAAGGTTTGAACTCTGAAGAGAGAAACCTTCTTGAAAATTTACTAAAATCTTATAAGGATTTATTCTTTAAAGAAGGAGAACAATTAACGAGTACAAGCAAAATTACCCATGAAATAATAACTACAACCCAAAAGCCCATATATTAAAGACATGCTTAAGCAGGGCATTATTAAAGAGAGCAATTCTCCCTATAACAGTCCGCTATGGATTGTACCCAAAAAAATCGATAATTCAGGTATAAAAAAATGGAGGATAGTCATCGATTATAGGAAGCTCAATGAAGTTACAATCGATGACAAGTTCCCCATCCCGAATATCGACAATATCCTGGACAAATTAGGCAGGGCACAATACTTCACTACTCTTGACTTGGCAAAAGGCTTCCATCAAATCCTCGTAAACGAAGAAGATAGGAAGAAAACCGCCTTTTCCACGCCTCAGGGACATTATGAGTACATCCGGATGCCCTTCGGTCTAAAAAATGCTCCAGCAACTTTCCAGCGTCTAATGAACGACGTATTGAAAGAATATATCAATAAAATATGCGTAGTATATTTAGACGATATATTGATTTTTTCAACTACTCTTGACGAACATATTCATAATATAAAGAAAATCTTCAATAAATTAAGGGAATTTAATCTCAAAATACAGGTCGACAAATGTAAATTTTTCTCGAAGGAAACAGAGTATTTAGGCCATCTTTTAACTCCAAGTGGAGTAAAACCAAACCCTAAGAAAGTAGAGGATATAGCAAAATTAAAATTGCCTGAAACAGAGAAACAAATCAAATCGTTCCTTGGAATTACCGGCTACTATAGAAAGTTTATAAGAGATTACGCAAAAGTAGCCCAGCCGATGACGAGGTTTTTAAAGAAAAATGTTAAGATTAATTCAAAAGACACAAATTACATTAACTCCTTCGAAAAACTCAAAAGGTTAATTACGGAAGCTCCTGTGCTTAGGTATCCAGACTTCGGTAAGAAGTTTAAACTCATCACTGATGCCAGTACTTATGCTATAGGAGCTATCCTTCAACAAGATAACCACCCTACCTGCTATGCTAGCAGAACTCTCAACGATCATGAAACTCCACTACGGAAAAAGAACTCTTGGCCATTGTATGGCCACTAATTATTTCCGCCCTTACTTATACGGCGTTAAATTTGACTTATTAACTGATCACCAACCACTTAAATGGTTGTACACCAAAACTCAAGGGAAAGATGTGAACCCAAGACTCTATCGATGGCTCCTAAAACTCGGAGAATATAATATTAACATGGACTATATCAAGGGTAAGGAAAACCAAGTTGCGGATTTTCTCAGCAGAATAAATGCTGATACTCACGAAATTAATAACATGGAGGAACCCAATGTTAATAGTATGGAGAACGATGGCAACGAAACCATCCAAAATCTTGGAACTTCTGAAGAAGATTCCCTGCATAACAACGTCGATCAAAGCTCAGTGCATGATAATGTTGATCAAGACCTAGAAACCATACATTCCCAACAAGAAGAATTAAACAATCATATACCTATATTAGACACCGTTGTCAATCGTTTCAAAACTCAAATAATACTAACAGACAATCAAGAAAAGGAATTTGAAATTAAGCACAAAAATAGAAAAATCTATATCAATTCCGAAGACCTAGAAGGTAATCTTCCGGATATATTGCGAAGGTACATAAAATCAGGTAAAATAGGTATATACACTGAACTAGATGACCATAAATACAATATATTACAACAAAAGATTATTGAATTATATGATAACGATCCTACAGTAAAGTTTGTCAGATGTTCAAATCATGCTAAAGACATGAACTCAGAAGAAGAAACTTATAAACAAATACACAATTATCACAAAAACGAAACGGGACATACTGGAATCAACGAAAATTACGAAGGTCTCAAGAAATATATCTATTATCCCAATCTTAAGATACTCATACATAAATATATAAATAATTGTGATGTATGTAATAGCGTTAAATACGACAGAAAACCGATTAAACAAAAATTCGAATATAGAAAAACACCGAAAGATATAAAGCAAATAGTACATATGGACATTTATACCAACTCAAAAGGGAACTTTCTTACATTCTTAGATTCTTAGATTCTCGAAATTCGCTACTGCTTTTTACTTGGAAGATAGGAATAACCAAACAATAATTGAAAAGGTCAGAGAGTTCAATCTATCAATCAATCATTCATTTATTTCTAATTTGTACACAAAATTGAAAATCTTATAATAGCACACTGTAACGTACGGCTAGGTTAGCTAATAAACTACAAAATAAATTGAAATACTTACAATACATTAGAAAAATAAAAAGTAAAAAATAAAATAAAAATAAAACAGAGAGAAAAGAAAAGAGAAAAATATTTTTTTTTAAATAAACAAGTAGCAAAATAATAATAAAAAGAAAAGAGTTCGACACAATCAGCATAGTAATTTGGAAAATTTAAAATAAAATTATATTATAAGTTTCTTAAATTCACCGACAGAAGTAGCACTCTGTGCATGAGGGGTTAGGGAGTTCCAAAGTCGAGCAACCTGGACAAAGTAAGATCCTTCTAGGATGGATGAATTGAAGCGTGGAATCAGAAGTTTGTGTCCTCTCAAAGATTGCAGAAATTTAACTTCACAAGATAAATACTCCGGCTCACCTGAACGAATAAGATTGTGTAGGAAAATTAGTGCTTTACCCTTTAAGTAAAAGTCCAGAGTACAACCCAAGATCGATAATCTGTAAGGTGTGATATGAGCAGAACGACGCAAACCGAAGGCAAACCGTATACAGTCATTGAAAGCAACTTCAGTAGATATACTATAAGAGTTCTGGCGCACTTTTTTAGCTTCCAGGGTTTCTCCACCGTCGCTAGGTGGTTTGAGCCCGTGCTATATGTATGTGTGTGTCTTGGTTGTATTGGTTTGTGTCTTGGATACACCATGTGCTGCGCCTAAATGTAGGCTTTTGGTTTCATTGAGTCTCGACTGCGCCCTAGCGGGATTAATCGGTACTACCAGGATGTATCATTTGATCTTGACTGCACCCTAGCGGCATTAGCCGGTACTAACAGCATGCTCCTGTACTACGGTTTTCTTAAATAGATATGTGTTGCGCCTAAATGTAGGCTTTTGGTTTCATTGAGTCTCGACTGCGCCCTAGTGGGATTAATTGGTACTATCGGGATGTGTCATTTGGTCTTGACTGCACCCTAGCGGTATTAGAAGGTACTACCAGCATGCTCCCGTACTACGGTTTCCTTAAATAGATATGTGGTGCGCCTAAATGTAGGCTTTTGGTTTTGAACTAATATTAGTAATAATTAAAATTGACGCTAGGAAATTTTTGTTCATGCCAATGGATTCTAGATGGTTGGGGTGGGGCTATTAGGGGGGGATGAAATTTTCATCAGAAATCCTCTACGGGCTCTGGTTTTCGAGATATTAGCGATTTTACCTTTTCAGATATAGTTAATATTATTAACAATTCAAGCTACCTAGGATAGTTTTGTTCATGCCAATAGATTCTAGAAGGTGTTAGAGGGGCGAGGGTTAGAGGGGGAACGAAATTTTCATCAGAAATCCTCTACGGGCTTTGGTTTTCGAGATATTAGCGATTTTACCTTTTTAGATATAGTTAATATTAGTAATAATTCAAGTTTTTTTGCTCATGGGTGCTGCGTCTAAATGTAGGTTTTGTTCAGCATCATTCGAATTTCACAACATGACATCACCATGAACAGATTCTAGAAGATGTCAGTGAGCCGATACTACCAGCATGCTCCGGTACTACGGCTTTGGATGTGTGGTACGATTCTTTTAGAAGTTTTTTGCTTCACTTTTGGCCCACACGTGGCAGCATGCTACGGTTTTGGGAAGTTTTTTTGCTTCACTTTTGCCCGCACGTGGCAGCATATTACGGTTTTGGGAAGTTTTTTGCTTCACTTTTTTGGATGTGTGGTGCGCCTAAATGTAGGCTTTTGTTGTTTTCAAGTGTTGCGCCTGGTTTTGAATTAATATTAGTAATAATTGATTTTTCTTGAGCGCCTAAATGTAGGCTTTTGGTTTTGAACTAATAATTAAAGTTAATAGTAGGAAATTTTTGTTCATGCCAATGGATTCTAGAGGGATGGTATGTGGGCGGGGGGGGGGGGGGGGGGGGGGGAAGATAGGGGGGGGGGGGGAAGATAGGGGGGGGGGGGAAGATAGGGGGGGGGGAGAGAAAAAAGATAGGGAGGGGGGGGGGGGGTAATGAAATTTTCATCAGAAGTCCTCTACGGGCTTTGGTTTTCGAGATATTAGCGACATCTGTTTGGGCGCAAACGCCATTTCTTGAGTAAGGTACCCTAGCGGCCTTAGCCGGAACTACCAGCATGCATTAGCGGGAGAGTTCTAGATATTGGCATGACCTCATCATGGTTTTGCTGTTTTCAAATCCCGCACGTTTTCTTAGCAGGGAAGTTGTAGATATCAGCATCATTCGAATTTCACAATCTTAGCAAATTATTATTATTATTGGGTCTTGGGGGTGCGTGCAGAGAAAATTCACAGTTGCTCTTTCGAGTGCAAACACCATTTCTTGAGCAAGGTTTCCTGGTGGCATTAGTTGGTACTACTCCAGCATAGGGAAATAACATAGGATTTTGATTTTGTTTCTGAAGTTCGCTTATTTTTCATCTCGAATCTTGGGGATACGAGACCACTTTGGGGATACGAGACCACTTTTAGCGCTCTCCAGCATAGGGAAATAGCATAGGATTTTGATTTTGTTTCTGAAGTTCGCTTATTTTTCATCTCGAATGGTCCCCTGGTGGCATTTGCTGGTACTACCAATTTTTGTTCATCTCGGGCTTGGGGATACGAGATCACTTACAGCACTCTCCAGCATAGGAAAATAGCATAGAATTTCGATATTTCTTGAGTAAGGTTACCTAGCGGCATTAGCCGGAACTAATAGCATGCCTTGGTTTTGCTGTTTTCTTTTATTAGCGGAGAAGTGCTAGATATAAGCATGACGTCATCTTGGTTTTGCTGTTTTCAAGTGCTGTTGTAGATATCAGCATCATTCGAATTTCACAACATGATATCACCTTGGCTTTATGTTTTCTTAGCAAATTATTATTATTATTGGGTCCTGCGGGTGCGTGTATTGAACAGTCACAGTTGCTTTTTCGAGTCCAAACACCATTTCCATATTAATTCAAAACCAGGCGCAACACTTGAAAACAACAAAAGCCTACATTTAGGCGCACCACACATCCAAAAAAGTGAAGCAAAAAACTTCCCAAAACCGTAACATGCTGCCACGTGTGGGCAAAAGTGAAGCAAAAAACACTTCCCAAAACCGTAGCATGCTGCCACGTGTGAAGCAAAAAACTTCCAAAAGAATCGTACCACACATCCAAAGCCGTAGTACCGGAGCATGCTGGTAGTATCGGCTCACTGACATCTTCTAGAATCTGTTCATGGTGATGTCATGTTGTGAAATTCGAATGATGCTGAACAATGCCTACATTTAGACGCAGCACCCCCATGAGCAAAAAAACTTCAATTATTACTAATATTAACTATATCTAAAAAGGTAAAATCGCTAATATCTCGAAAACCAGAGCCCGTAGAGGATTTCTGATGAAAGTTTCATCCCCCCTAATACTCCCACCACAACCATCTAGAATCCATTGGCATGAACAAAAAATTTCCTAGCGTCAATTTTAATTATTACTAATATTAGTTCAAAACCAAAAGCCTACATTTAGACGCACCACATATCTATTTAAGGAAACCGTAGTACGGGAGCATGCTGGTAGTACCTGCTAATGCCGCTAGGGTGCAGTCAAGACCAAATGACACATCCCGATATTACCAATTAATCCCACTAGGGCGCAGTCGAGACTCAATGAAACCAAAAGCCTACATTTAGGCGCAACACATATCTATTTAAGAAAACCGTAGTACGGGAGCATGCTGTTAGTACCGGCTAATGCCGCTAGGGTGCAGTCAAGATCAAATGATACATCCTGGTTGTACCGATTAATCCCGCTAGGGCGCAGTCGAGACTCAATGAAACCAAAAGCCTACATTTAGGCGCAGCACATGATGTATCCAAGACACAAACCAATACAACCAAGACACACGCATACATATAGCACGGGCTCAAACCACCTAGCGACGGTGGCGCCATCTGTGGAGAAACCCTGGAAGCTAAAAAAGTGCGCCAGAACTCTTATAGCATATCTACTAACCTCAAGCTTTCGATTACAAACCGAGTCTAGTTTCATGTAAATTAAACTACCATAGGAAAAAAGAGGCACCAAAAGTGTCCTAACTAGTCTCAAACGCAAATCGACCGGAAGTACATTGGCAGATAGCCACAGCCTCCTCAACCCACCATAAATTTTACCCACTACAGATTAAATATGGTCACAGCACCTCAAACGATTATTAATTTTCACTCCCAAATTGGTTATACAGTTTACATAAGGTAGTTCCACTTTATTAACCTTAATTGGGGGAAAATCCTCAATATTAAGGTCAGAATTAGAGAGGGCTATGCATTGTGATTTATTCGGGTTAAGAAGCAGTTGATTATCAATTGACCACCTAAAAATTTCTGAAAGATCATCATTTATTCTGCAGATACAGTCCTCAATAAGTCCACAAGGTCTACATAAGTACAGCTGCACGTCATCTGCATACAGGTGCAGCTGGACATCATGTACCACATCACATAAATCATTAATGTAGAGACTAAAGAGGAGAGGTCCTAAGACTGATCCTTGAGGAACTCCACATTCTAGATGCATTTGAGAAGACGAAACTCCATTTATGATCACCTGTTGAGACCTATCTGAAAGAAAACTTGCTATGATCTTAACAGCAGAAGAGGAGAAATAAAAGTTTGCATACAACTTACGCAGCAATTTCTCATGCACAACACAATCAAATGCCCTAGAGAAGTCCAACAAAACCAGCACACCAAGATCTCCGACATCTAGAGCCGATCGCAAGTCCGTAGTGACCTTGAGTAATGCAGATTCACAACTGTGTCGTGCCCGAAAACCAGACTGATATTTCGCCAGGAGATCATTATATGATACGTAATTTTCAATCTGGGCTCGCATAAGCTTTTCCAAGACTTTGCCAAGAAAGCTGAGGATACTGATGGGACGGTAGTGTGCCAGCTCTGTAGGAGATATTATTTTAGCGACAGGAGTAACATTAGCTATTTTACACACTACTGGGAAGTGAGATGTAGTGAGACAAGTGTTCATGATTTGCCGAATATAAGGGAAAATGTGAGGCAGTAATATCTTGAGAAAACGAGGATTTATTTCATCAAAACCAGTAGCATGGGACTTGATGGAGTATATCGATTTAAAAAGCCCGGAAAGAGAAGCAATTTACACTTTGTTCACGTAAAGCAAGAAAGGACATATTAGGTTGTTGTTTGATAAATAAATTTGTTGCTGGACCTGAAATAAAATGCCGGTTAAGCTCCTCAGAATCGAAGGGACATTCAGGGTTGACATCAGAATAAATGGAAGCTCGCTTCAGGTTTCCCCACAGGGTTTTGGAAGGTAAGCTAGGATCAAATTTAGAAGAAAAATACTCACACTTAGCTCTCCTAATTGCAGAAATGACCTTGTTGCGAGCTTGTTTATAGAGTGTGCGGGTGTAATAAGTATGTAGACGTTTCCATTGTTTATATAAGAACTCCCTTTCTACAATGAGAGAGCGTATTACATCAGAAAACCATGGATTTCTATATGGGCGGATCCGTTTGACTTTAAGTGGAACATGTTTATTATATAAATAAGAGATCAACTCATTAAATTTACATAGTTGCCGCTCCGCCGATGGAAGAAAGAAAATGTCATTCCAATCTAGTGACATGCAATCATCTATCAGGTTAAGACTATCAAGATGATTGAAATCACGATAGCAGAAAGTCTTTTTACGATTCCCACCCTCCGGGGAGAGATTATAAGTCATAAAGAGTATATCATGATCAAGCATACTTGGTGGGCTCAGCTGGTTGTGAAATCGGATATTACTCTTATTAGTAACCACGACAAGATCAAGAAGTGAAGGGTTAGCACAATTGAAAAAAGTAGGTAAAGAATTTATTACATCCAAGTGGAGCGCCACCATATCCGACAAGAACCTATCACATTATCCATCAGGATGTTAACATTGAGATCACCACCAATTATAACATCGTTGTATCGGTGTAATAAGTGTGACATTGCATTGGTAAACTGTACAACAGACTGCTCACTATAGACACCAGGAGGGCGATACACAGCACATAATAGGCCATTCCCGGAACCAACTAAAACCTCCAAGCATAAAAATTCTATTTCCCCAGTCGATGAAGAATCTACGATTTTAGCCTTTAAATTGTCCCTCAAATAGATTGCAATACCACCTCCCCTGTGACTTAACCGATCATTTCGGAATAGATTAAAACCAGGTATCGCAACGAAAGACGACGGTACATGATGCTGCAGCCATGACTCGCTAACGAGGATAGCATGAATATTAGAATTGATAAAAATCTGACAAAATTCATCCATTTTATTCCGTAGGCTCCTAGCATTAATAGTACACACGTGAAATCCAGAAGAGAATCCACATAGTATATTAAATACAGATCTTACCCTGTCCAACTCACACAGACCATTAACCGAACTCATAAGTGAATATACCTCTATCAGTGATACAGACAAGAAAAATAGAAAAATATGCTGTGTCGAGCTCTGTACAAAGAAAGCAAAAAGTGCAATGAAGAAAGTTTACATAGCTGCCAAAAGTCATAATAAAATAAATGTTAACGAGACTTTTCATTATAATTAGGGCTACAAATTGACAAATTATGAAAGAAAAATACGAATTGATCAATTCGTAGGAAAGGAAAATTACTAGTAAAAGAAAAAGAAAAATTCAATGAAACTTAAAAATAAAAACTGAGCGACAATAACTGCAAATTTTAGACTAAAATTAATAAGAAAAATGAAAATAAAAAATAAAATCCAGAAAAAGAAAACAAAAATAAAAATAAAATTCATTAAAGAGTTCTCACAAAGGTAAACATAATAATATGTCAGCTCCAGCTCCATAGGATCGGTAATATCAGCACTCAATTCAATGTCAGCGAATAGAATTTGGCGCTAAATTTTGTAATTGCTCCAGATTAGCAATTTTCATCTCGTTATCTTCTTTGTTTCTCTTGATGTAGAGGTACCCATTTCTCGTTCTCGCTGTATATATTTTCCCCGCTTTACGGCGCTTTACTGCTTCACGAAGAAGAGAGTTTTTATGAGGTGTCAAGCTCTCACTAATGTAGATCGGACTATTAGAGCAGAAACCCTCGAGTTGTAATAGCTGGAACCCCTTCAACTTATAGAAAGCTGATAAGAAAGCCTTTGCTCAGCATGGCAAGAGAAACGAGCAATGATCGGAGTGTTTTGCGCTTGCGATTTAGCTCTGATGCGAAAAGCATCAATATGTGGAGACACGGAATGATTGATCACTTTAGCAATACTCTTAACTATGTTCAAGGTATTCTCTTTAGGCTGATTCGGAATACCCCGTATACTAACATCATTTAAGCGCTGCATACGGTTCAGATCATCAAGTTGTATTTGTAGCGATTTATTTTCATGTTGAATTTTATTCAGCGAGTTTTCACAAACCAAAATTCTATTACTTAAAGCATGGATAGCATCATCAATTTTTGCTGTGATACGAGATTCGAGATGTTGTAAAAGACCATTTATTTTTTTAAGAAGGCGTGATTCGAATAATTCCATTTGTTTACCGGCTGGAACCGGCAGAACATCTAATGAGCTAGTATTTTCAAGATTAAGCTTACCAGCTGCACTCCGGGTAAGCTTCTGGCTGCCCTCCTCAGAGTTTGACGAGGAAGATGGGTGCTTCTCCTTCTTTTGTTGTTTGTTTGACATTATTGATGATGACGATGTTAAGTAAGAGCATCTCTCCAAGAGAAAATAATCTATTGATTATCAGTATTGAAAAACAACCGCTAATTACTTGAATTTGAGGCGATTTTATCCCAGGAATTCACAGTTTAAACAAATTTTTATAGACGGGTAACCAAAATTAAAACTATTCGAGAATAATTAGCGTAAGTGATTACAATTTTGTGCGATATTTAAAACAACTGGTAATAGAATTTTTAAATAAAAACGCGGGAGCCGATGTGAAACACGTCTACCATCTAGCACTCATCACTCACGTAGAGTTCAAATCCCAAAGAGGCCATTTCAATAAATTAATTCTTGATAATGAATTTAAAAGCATAAATATTAAAGACTTCTTAAGAAACGAGAATATAGAACGTCACCTTGTAAAATCTAATAACCACATCGGTAATTCAGATATCGAAAGGTTGCATAGTACACTGAGCGAAAAAATCCGAACGTTAGGAATAGAACGTAAAGATCTAAATATTAAAGAGAAAATGTCAAAAGCAATCGAATGGTACAACAATAGTTATCATTCCATAACCAAAGAAAAACCTATTAACATACAAGAAGGTAAGTGTTGCAAAAATAAAATTTTTCAGAATCTAACCAAGGAGAAACTTAGATATATTAATAAAAGAAATGAAAATAGAGAAGATTACAACGAGGTTAGGACAGAAGGGTACATTAAAAATTATAAGAGCTTACGACATAAAGAACAACCAAAATTTACAAAAGCTAGATTAGAAAATGTACACAAATCAAATATTAAAAGAAAAAATAAATTTTTAGGTAAACTGGATTTCCATAATATTCCTGGTAATGTGGATACTGGTACAAGTAACCCAGGCCCATCTAACAGTGGAAAAAATTGAATCTAATTCAGGATACATCGAAATAAAACTAAGCAGTGTTAAAATTGTTAAAAGCTACGATACAATAATACACATTGTAAACACAAGAGAAATCGAGCAAATTTTAGATACCATAGAAAGCAATATAAAACAAGCAAATTTAAGCGATCAAAGTATTTCCTACGATTATCAAATCAAAAACATACGAAGTAGAATTCAAACGCTAATTCCCCATAGGCAAAGAAGAGGGTTACTGAACTTTGTGGGTAGAATATTTAACTGGTTATACGGGACAATGGACGACGATGACAGACAGGATATAGAAGAACATCTTAAAATCTTAACCTTAATGCCCAAATCAAAATTAACGAACACTTTAATTCTACCTTTACAAAGCTAAAAGACATAATCGAAAAAGATCGATTAACGATTATAGAAAAACTAAGCCAAATCGAGAAGCAAATTCTCTCGACAGACTATGTACTAAAGCTGAAAATACTTGAAGATAATGTAGAACATATACAAAATAATATAGCTTCGGCAAGATTAGGAATCATTAACAGTAACGTGTTTACTAGTGAAGAAATTTTCGAATACGACATTGATTTTGAGAAACTTCAGAATATAAGATTAGCAACAGTAATAGATAATCTGTATAACATTATGTTCATTATAAGAATACCCAAAGAAACAATTACTTTACACAGAACTTTGTTAACACCTATAAGTAACATTTATAAACAGGAACTGGTATTTGAACCACAAGAAATTGTTAATTATGAAGGAAAAACCTATACTTATACTAGTAATAAAGATCTCAAAGAACTCAAAATACTGAATAATTGTATAACACATAAAAATTGTATGAAAACATTTAACAACATATCCGAAATATTAGAAATAAGAGAAGGATTAGTTATTGCAAAAAACCAAAACAATGTTAGTCTCATAAGTTCCTGTGATAAAAGAGATTTAGAAATGACCGGAAACTACTTAATAAATTTTAACAACTATTCAATAACTATAAATAATTACAGCTTATACAACAAACAGAAGGTATTTAAACAAAGTTTTGTTATACCAAATTATTTTGAGGACATTAATAATTTAAATAAAAAACTTTCATTTGAAGATCTTGTATTGAAATATATAGAAAACATTAACAAAATTCAGGAAATTAAGTATGAAAAGAAAACTCATTCTATTTATGGTACACTTTCTATCATAATAGCTATAATAATAGTAATAGTCGTAACCATTTTTTATTGCAAATACAAAAAATTAAATATAAAATTTCAAAATGTGACTCTGGAGAGTCTCAAACCTAAGGAGGGAGGAGTTACGTCAGCAGATATTAAAATCCCACATGACCCTACTAATGAAATCATTAAATCAAACTCACCTGTTACGAAACGTGAACAGGGATCACATTTCATATCTTATCACATTTGAGAAACTAAAAAGTCCGGAATTCTCACAGACGGTTTCATGTAATGTAGAACAAAATGATAATGTCAGCAAAATTGCAATGAACAGAATAATGAAATAGAAATTTGTGAGAAGATATTTTTCCTAATTATATTTAGTCTTAAGAGCTCCGCTGAAGCGTGTACACATAATAAATATTTAACGTAATAAATATTTTATTTTAGATATTTAATGATTTGGTTTTTTTTCTTAAACATTTCTACCTAAAAATATATCTTGCGTGCTGTTGGACATTCTATGTAATTATATTGTTGGTTAATTGAAAAAACTTCTTCCAAATCTTCACAAACACTGTAAATACTAGTCTTCGTTTGCTTGTGCGATCAGTTGGCTTAAAATCAACGCATACACAGAACTTGACCCTTTCAGAAGCGAAAGCAGCTCCATTTATACTGTTAGTATTTAATTTATTTCGTAATTTAGTTTTTAGGAGAAATAGGTTAGAAAATATTCGTTCGCAATCTGTAAAAATAAATTTACAGCAAATTGCAGAGATTTTTAAATTTGCGAGGGTTGTCATTGTCAATAAAGAAGTTTGCTTGTGTTAGCTCTTGAGGTATGAGAATGATGGCAACTAACGCTACTCATTGTCTAATTCTTGGGCATCAATATTCACACAAATTTTGAAGCAATGTCTGCATTTATTATATAGTAAAGGATACGTATCCCTAATTAGAAAATCAGTAGCCTTTTCTCGATAAATGATATTCCTATGATTTTTAAAATAGATTTATCAAAATCAAATGAGATTTTAATTCCTGTATAACTTATTTTGTCAAATTTAAGGCGCTGACTTTTAAATTCGACGACTTTTAATCAAATTGTAACCGTCACTTCCAAGATTATATTTTCTTTTGCTATATTTTTTGACGTAAAGCATTTAAAATGGAATTAAATAACGCGGTACTTGGATCCAATTGATTCGTTTTAACAAAACTCATAAAAACTACTATTAATAACTCCGGAATCCGTCAAAATATCGTACAACTACATAAGTTTTCTTCTCACTGGAAATATCAGTTGCTTCGTTCCGTTTTTTTTTTAACTTTTCAGCGAGATTTTTTTTTCTGACTAGAACCTGTTTTATTTATTTTTTTATTTTTTATTTAAATCTAAATTCAAAACAGGAAAACTACTTTTAAGTAAATCTGACAAATGATCCATTTCTAAAAAGGATATGTTATGTTCAGTAAAAAAAGAACATAGTTTTATTTCTGTTTCATCAACACTTACATTAAGTTTTTGCTCTTCAATATTTTCCCTTGAATGATAATAATTCAAAATTGTTTTTGATGAGCTCACACCACATTTTGTTTCATGTTTTTTTGTAGACCTGTGCCATTTTATCACGGTTATTCCGCAATAAAATCTACGTTACACAATTTTTACCCAGCTTTGTACTTATCATTTGGGACAGAGCTTAGTCAATTTTTAAATTCGTGCTGATCAAGCTATTCTTTCCGAAAAGGTTGTGTCCACGTCCATCTATTTTTTTTCTTCTTCGGCGTGCTTTCATCTTCTTTCCCAGACATTTTATAGATTTCTTAAAATTTAATTAAGTTAAATCTGTTTTAAAATTTATACACAATTTTCAGCAGAATCATTTATTGTTTGAAAATACCTCCACGTCCTAATCATGAAAGATTTTGAGTACGTTTAGACCGGAGCTATTTAGGATTAGTTTTACGTAAGTCGACTTACGTCGTACCTACTAATTGGGCTGCCGTTTAGTCTGCTCGTCTTAAAGTTTTGACAGTTGTCAAATTTGGCAGATCTACCTACTATGTACATACTTCACGAGGATAATGAGAAATAATATTTTAAGTTTACCTCATCCACAAGCGAAGAGAATGGAGCATAGAAGAAAATTAAAAAATTTCTAAATTTCTTATCATCCGAAATATCCGAATATCCTTAATTCAAATCATTTTTATTAAAACTAAATGGAAATTCTCTTCATTAATGAACAAAATTGAAAGCACATCCTTATGTGAGATTTAGTCTACGTTTAATACTAATTGTTTAGGTCAATTCTGTTTCAGATAACGGCACGTTTAGATTACTGTATATTAGTTCTACGTAAAACTAGTCCTAAATGATGTAAACAGGCTCATTGTTGAATCAATTGCTCCAGATCTTTTATGAAAATAATTTCAATTTCGAGAAGAGTCCTGAATCATTCCAAGATTTCTGGGCAAACTGTTAACCAACACTAGACAGTAAATAGAAGTTTTCAATTCTAACACATCCCCTATAGAGTTCGTGTCTTAAAAATTCATTCTATCTCTAATTCTCCCATTAGATGCTTTTCTCTTCACTAAATATCTTAGCGTACTTTGGGAATTGAATGAAATTTTTTTTGCTTTAAAATGTATTATCTTAAAATTACCGTAGGTGTCATACAAGGGAATTTCCTTCTACCGTAGGCTAGATTTTTTCTTGAAACTATAAGAATGAACTGAGCGTTCTTGCTTCAAAAATGGCACAAATTTTGAACAGGCTGCGAAAACCCTTTTTTTGGTACAATTGTACATTGATTCATAATTTATTCTTATTTGTCGATTACAAACACTAATGATTCTATAAAATAGTATTGCATTAAATAAAAATTGTTTAGAAAGTTAAACTTGTTTTAATTAATACAAAAATTATTTTTTAATATTACTGAAAGATGTGATCCTCTGCAGATTTGTGGTAAAAAAACATAATTGAGCTTGAAGCAGATAGACGTACTATATAAGCAATACATTTGTCTACATTTTTAAGTCAATTCCAATGCATTCCATTTACTACATTTGTTACAGTTCAACGAACATTTTGAACATGAAGGAGACCAGAGCTGGGCAAGTACCAAAGAGAAAGTACTGAGGTACAAGTACAAGTACCGAAGGCCTGAGTACTTCAGCGTAAGTACAAGTACCGTATGTATGAAAAGTACTTGTAACTAAGTACTAAGTCTATAAAAAGTACTGAGTACTTTTTGAAGTACTTTTTAAAGTACGTTTTTAGAATCTTTGTACGTTGGGAGCAATATAGCGAAGTTTGTTGAGATCAGTTAATATATATTAGTAAATAAATACCTTTTGAAAACTATAACATTTATAGTAACCAGTGGCTACCATTTATAGGTTTTTATAGTTTTTGGAGCTGCAGGTAGAGTAAAACTTTCACCTCTCATTACTACACTCATAAAAATTATTAGAGGTCCGCCCAAGCACCTATTATCCTCCAATAATGCATAACAATTCTAAGGAGAAAATTTTCAGTAAATTTTTAAGAAAAAATTGAGGCCTTGCCTACATCAGGTCGAGGCATCGTTGATTTTATATTGGAACGAGGCATTGGTTATGTCCACTGACGAATATAATATGGACTGCTTACTTATCTATTTCGCGTGGGCGCAATTGCTTGTGTCAAAAAGAGTTCTTACGTCGGTGTCAACATTGAAAAAATCATTGGCGGGAAATGAAAAAGTGAGGTCGCAGCTCAAAAAGTGATTTTAATAAAACATTTAGAATTTCTTCTGGATATCTAATTAATATATTGTCTTTGGTAAAACAGTGTTTATCGCAATAATATCCCTAAATGATTAATTTAAAATCATATATTTCGACGAATCCACTAATTTATTTGTTGTTTTCAGTTCTCTCTCAGTTGGTACTTGGTGCTTAGACCGAAAGTCAGCAATATAGAAACGAGCCCACTTTCTGCAGTGTATTTCTATGAACACAGTCAGTCCATATTATACATGTCAGTGGTTATGTCATCAAGTCGAGGCATCGTCGATTTTATATTCGAGCGAGACGTTACTGGTTTTTGTTCTACTTGTCCAGAGTCTTATTTGTATGTTATTAGTTTATCTAAGAATACAAATCGGAAATTCGTTTTTGAATTCCGAAAAAAACCAATATATGTAAAGCCCAAAGCTGGTATAAATTATAAATGGAAATTGGTTTTTCAAATATTGAATTGCTGAAAAAACCAATATACAATATATGTAAAGCCCAGGTACTTGTGAAAATATTGAAGTGAGAAATAGAGAATAAATTGCTCTTTGCCAAAACGTGTGCTGTACCTCAGAAAATATTCTTCGGAATGAAGAAAATTTTCATTTACTGTTAACTGCTTAGATCATATAACAAAAAGGATAGGCTATGAGGAAGAAAAACTTAAGCATTTTTCTGCATGTAGTAGAGCCGCATCGATGTATTCGTTTTAGTCATGGAAGTAGTAAACTACGATATATTCACACCGGGCGAAAAATATTTAGTGGTTGAAACTTTATTAAGTATTGAAGAAATTCAATAGAAGAGATCCCATTATATCACAACATTTTTAAATTAACTTTTAAGTTCATAATTTTATAGTATTTTTATAACTTTTTACATTTTTACGAACTTTCTTAGTGCCCCATTTATTTTCTGATAATAGTTTTTGGCGTTGCCTTTGTATGGCTGTTGTAACTTAAAGGCGGATTTCCATTACTGCGACATTTATATTTTGTAGAGATTTAGAGCGAGGCAACCACATTTTTAACAACGGCTTATGAAATAACTAGTGAGTAAGAGGAGTATGGCAAGTATGTCGAAAAATTTTTGTCGGAGATATTTGTCGTGGATGTACCATAAATGAAGTGAAAAAGTCACATATATGCCATAAAAATATTCTCAGCGCTAGATCAACATTCTGGGATATCTCCGACTTTATGGCATATCTCTGCGTATTTTACCTCCATGCATGAAGGAATCAAGAAGAAGATATAAATTCTTAAAATCATAGAAATAAATTATGTTATTTTCTTACAGCTACTACAAAAATCATATAAATAATTGATTGAAAATAAAGTTTATTAAGTGTAATGAAAAAAAATTGATTGTTTTATTTATTTTTTTCTATTTTTTTTTTTTTATCAAAAGTTACATAGGATTTTTTCGTGCTGTGCCTGAGTTATCATAGGAGTAAAAAATTATTTATTTATCATCAACATAGACAGAGAGCTGGCGACCAAAATACTTACGTTATTTCATATGCAAATCACCGCAAGTTTGATTTTTCTTTTGGTATTCACTGTGCTAACAGCTGATCTTTAAATCACCTGTTAGCAATAAGAATTTTGAAAGGTGAACTTCTCCTATGAAAAGATAATGAAATATAGTTTGATTTCGTATTCTAATAATTTAATAGTTTATCATTATACATATCAGCCAACTTCTGAATATAAAAGCAATGAATAAGAGACCTGGTGTTACTGGTACTTGAAACTATTTCTTTATTTTAAAAACGATAATTTTGCACAAATTTAATACGTTTAATATTAAAAAAGTTAATGTAGAGCTAGCTTCCCCTTGTATTATCCTTTTCCTACTTCAATTGCAGGGCTTTTTCTATCACGTTTAGATGGGACATATGGTTCAAATATTCTTTCAGTGCAACTAATATGAAACGGCAGCTACAGCCAAGGACGTGGATGCAAAATGCCTTTCTCCTTTAAACGCCAGCCAGCCTTTTAACCAATTTCTCATTCTGTCCCGACGTCCACATTTTCCCTCTTTTACGGGGAGGCTCATAACCTTCTGAATCCGAATGGAAGTCGAAAAACAACGTTTTTATAAGTTCTAAATTTATATTTATCTTTCAAAAAACTTTATCACCGCATCGCACTTAGAAAGTGACATATCACCATAATTTGGTAAGGAATAGGGCTTCAGCTATAAAAACGTATTCTTTTGCTCTTGGAATAGTTTTACATATCACTATCTCGCTCTAAATCTCTGCTAAATTAAAATGTCGCAGTAATGGAAATCCGCCTTAAGGCGACAATAACAATTCAATTTTAAACAAACAAACCGGAATTGGAAAATGTTCAATTTTTCTACCACGGCTGTTTATTTTTATAAATATTTCACTCTTATTTTATTTAGAACAATATAATTTATTATTGAAAGAATTAAACTTGCCTGAAAAATGATTTCCGGTTGTCTCTACAGCACAGCACAGCGCACTTCATTCCGATAATTGAAACCCCGGAGTCTCGATTCTATGAAATCCAGTTCACAAAACAGTATTTGAGTATAATATAGCACTTCTAATAAGTATATAATCACTTATAATCACTTTTATATCACAAATTCACTAAATGAAACACGAACTTTCCTTTGATAAAATCTGATATGTCAGAAATAAATCAGAATTGTCAAACTGAAGAATAACCTTTATACCCTAGACACACAGCACGAACTAATGAATCATTTGTACTAACTATTCATTAAAATGCCGTGTGTCAAATAGTATATGTCATTATAGCTCGAAAATCAGATGATAATGAAGTACACTAATAAAGTGTTTTCCTCCTTAATTATAGCTATAATGAGGAAAAATGTGCTAGATTTGGCTCCGCTGTGCATCTGCCGATTTGAAAAATAAGAAGAAGAAATGCAAAGAAATGCAAATCGCAATTTATATTATCAATATTTTTTTAAATAAAATGTGTTTCTCATTTGGAAATTGTTAAATTGAAAATAAAATAAATGAAAACAAAGTTTATCGCGTTAATTCGATCCATATTGCTTCTTGAATGTGATAAGTTCATCAAAACCAGTTTAACAGCACAACTTAATTAAAGAAATGGCTGTGTGTCCGCAGTTTATAATGAATCATTATAGACTAATGAGTCGTTAGTTATTTCTTCATTAAGAGTGCTGTGTGGCTAGGGCATTAGAGTAACAAGTCGATAGCCTACTTGTCATTTCGCCTCCGTGTCTGAAAAAAAAATGCTTATCACACGTACAGACATTTTACACAGCATAGCCTATCCTTTTCGTAATAAGATCTACGGTTAACTGTTAACCAAGAAAGTGTCGTGTGCAATTCTCACCCTCACAGTACTCTGCTATGAAACGGCGGCAATTTTGAGTGGTGGCGGATTTGATGCCTCTTGAACGATGATGTCAATGTCATACAAAAAATCAAGAAATTGTCTATATGTATGCAAAATTCTCACGTTACCTCACAGTATGTTTAGCGTGTAGCGTGTATGGCGAACGCACTGAAAAAAAGTGAAATTCGGCGACCGGCGGCGCAGCATCATCAACGCAGCATGATGATGGATGGGAGATGGGATCTGTTTGTAAAAAAATGGAATGAAGAAAATAAAATGTTACTACGTACTGCAAACTGCAGATTATTTGAATGGCCCCCGGCACAATCTTTGCGTCATGACGTCTTTGTGCTTTTTCAACCGCCAAAGATTTAATTGGGCAAATTGTCAGGATTAAGGATTGGCTTAAGCCCAAATTTGCCTTTTCGCCCCAATGGGGGGCGCTTCCAACGGATGAGTCCCAGTACTATTGGCGCTAGTGTCGAAAAACAAACACACCAACCATGGTTCAACACTAGCGCCGCGAGTTTCAATTTCGATTAAACATCCTTAATTAAAATACCCTGGCGCCCTCATTCCGACAATTACGAAGCATGATTCCGTGATGAGCGTTCGGTGTGGTGTTTCTTTTGGCTATCAATTGGTTCTGAGCACCACTTTACACTGGCGCTCTTATGAATTCAGTAAAACCGTTATAATTTTCTTTGTTCTTTGTGGTCAGTTGCATGGCTCGTCGGATGATGAAGTTTATATAGTTTTTATTGCTAATAGTTTTTTGCATAAAGATTACAATTAAATTGATTTGAATGCTTTTAGTGAAATTTAAAATAAAGTAATTAAATTTTTGCTTGTTTTCGTTCTCTTTAGGATCGTGAAATGTGTCTACCTAAGTAAATGTCATCACGAGATGGACTTAAGTTTATGATGGGAAAAAGTAAGTAAACAAATTCTAATACTGTCATTTGATTTAAATGTAAGTCATTCCCTTAATTATATTAAATTTTACGTAGAATTATTTCTATAAGATCACACTTAAAAATGTTAATCGAAAGGAATGTTAATTTTCCATCAAACGACGAGAGTATCTAAATTATTTATAATGATTACAATATACAGGAAACCTAGGCAGCCATCTGTAATAATTATGACATAAATATTAATTTGAAGTCTGTTAAAAATTACAGAGTGAAGAGGCAAGTATACGACCGTGGGTATTCTTTCATGATATATAGTCGCCTCTCTTTATATGCTTTTAAAAACAAATGGTTTCGATTACGTACCGTGTCACATGAAACCCAAATATTGGGATTTGGAAGGTTCTTTTTTTTTAGGTCCGTGTTTGGGGTGTGTAAATGTAAATGTGGGTAATGTAAATGTGGGCAATTATTGGGTGTGTCCGAGGATTCAATCTTCTTGAAAAACAAAAACTTAGGGGTTCCCATTTGCCTGCATTATATTGCTGCAAAACTGCCCCTACAGAGTGATTTGATGCATAGCTTGTGGGTTGGGATGTATGAGTAAGCATTGTTTTACTAATTTTTCTTTCGTTGATGTGCTTAAAGGCCATGTATGATGAACTTCGAGCCACTGGAATCAAGCTTAGAGCGCTTGGTAATGTTGCAATGTTTGAATTCAGAACCCTGTGTTTTACCTTTTGCGCCAGACTGTGTGTACTGCCACTTTACATTGGAGTTCCAAGGAGTTCCAGATTACGGATCATTCTTCGTCGAATACGGGCTCAGTTTGGTGGTAGAAGTGTCTTCTTGCAAGGTGGTAGCATGTGGGATTCCCCTCCCAGGGGGGTCATTAAATACTTTAATAGGCCCTAATTGCACGTTGCTATTGTGTTCCTTCAGCCTCCTCGTTCATGTTCTATTGGAAGTTCGTGGTTGTAATTTTAAGGCTCTCTGAGGCTGTCCAGTACTCAGTCTGTACAGTATTAGTTATGGTCTTCTTCCTTGATGGAGTGTGAATCTTTAATATTTAATTTTTAAACTATTTAGTTAGTTTTATAGTTAGTCAGTTCAGATATTTCGAACGTCCTCATTTATCTATGTGGACGCTAGGGCTGATTTTTATTTATGACCCTATTAATATTTAATTTTTTTAGTATTGGGTGAATGAGATGCTGATCCTGCTAATCCGAGTTCTTGGTATCTGATGTTGATTTTTCCATTTATGGTACTGATGTGCTAGGTTATATGTTTTAGGTCTAAGCTTTTATCGGCATATATCTCTCTTATTATTAGTTATTTTATTAATCTGGATGAATAACTATTGGTCGCATTTAATTTGTTAACCGTAGTATTTACTTTAAATTTTTAATCTTTATTTTTGTTCTGGTAGCCTTATGTTGCTGTTTCGTGTAACTTGATGTAGGTAACCATGTAATTAATTATAGCAGCTTTACCTTTGATAACTCACAGATTCAAGGCCCCAAATACCGTCCGATTGAAGTTCTGAATCTGTAAACTAGATAACTTTCTTCTTAAGTTTATTTTTTAGCGAAGACTGATGGGTTTGACGCCGACTGCTGTTTATTGTTATAATTCTTAAGTTAGTTCAAACTTCTTTCTTAAATGTCTTAAGTCTCTATATAACTTCTTTTTATATGTATACCTTTAGTTGCCACGCTGGCTGTTAGATGTATTATCTCTACCTACTTGAGTACCTGTTCAATCACTTTAAGTGTTTGCTAATTACTCTCTTCTTTGTTATTTTGGTAATGTATCTGCTTATAATTAAGTAGCTACTGTCGATCTATATACCCACCGTTTATGGACGTGGCCTTGACCAGGGTCTTTTAATAAAGCGTTTTAGTATTGTATTGTATTGTTCAGTGGACTTGTTAACTCTGCAATGTGTGGGAGGATAAAAATTATAATCATTCCCAAAAAATGTTTAAGCTTTTTATGTGTAATGGGCGTTGGAAACTCTGTAATTGCTTGTACTTTATGGGTCTTTGAGAGAGTAATAACTTTTTCTGTAATTGTGCGTAAAAAAAATCAATTTCTTCTGCGCCGAAGTTGCACTTCTTTGGGTTTACATTGATGCCGTATTGTTTTAATCTAGTAAATAGCAGAAATAGATGTTGCTTGTGTTCTTGTGGCGATTCGATACTGCTCAACATATCATCTACACATGGAAATATGAAGACCTGTTAGAACTTCATTAATGAAACGCTATAACGTTTATGCTCTGTTTTGACACCAAAAGGCATAGCAAGAAACTCGTAGAGCCCAAAAAGTGTTATAACGGCTTGTAGACTTCTGCGGGAGCCACGAGGATTTGATGGTAAGCTCTAAAAAGGTCGACTTTAGAAAATATTTTACAACCGTAATGTGTAAGAGAAACATCTTGTATATTAAGGGTATTTGTCGAAAATAGTTGCTGCTGTCGATAATCGCCACATGGCGTCCAGTCTGTGGAACCTTTTATGGGAATCAAGAGCCAGAGGATGAAGTAGGTCTGCATATATCTAATCTCAGCATCGCTTTGGTTACTTTATGTCTCTGCGTTTAGCCTTCTTCTGGATCGTACTCAAGGGTGGCCCTTGTGTGTGGATGTGGTGACCAATATCAAAGTTAACTTAACAACAAGTTAAGAATCAGGCGAGATTTGCAATTGTTTTACATTTAAAATGTACACGGTAAGAAATGGAAGAAAGAAGAAAAAAAATAAAATTCTATTAAAACTTTTATAAATAAAGATAAAAAAAACGAGTCGGACTCGCACACGAAGGGTTCCGTACCATCGTACAAAATATAACGCTATGTATACGTTAAAAAATACGTTTCTTGATGAGGACCCCTTTAATTTTTAACTTTTTACTTATTTTTATGTTATGGCAGCAATAGAAATACACAGTCTGTGAAAATTTCAACTGTCTACCTATTACGGTTCATGAGATACAGCAGGACGGATGGGCATCAGAGCCTTTGGGTACGGAACCCTAAAAATGTGAAAGCGCAGATTGCATGCAACGAAACAGGATGGCAAATGATTTATTTTTGTAAATAAATGAAAAGGGGCGGAGTTTTCAGATTTTAATCTCATAAAATGTTGGAATGCTTTTGAGAAAACCGGTTTAGCTTAAATATTGAGAGAGTTGGTTCCAAAGTTGTTACTGTAATACTATGTTGTGGTCCCAAAGTTGTTGCTGTAATCCTAAGATATTTGAACAGCTTCTGCTTGTTTACATTCGTTCGAGTAAACCTATACGTTCTCTCGATTCTTGTTTTTAGCTCGTTGTCTCAATCGCACTACAATAATGGATAGCCAAGTTCCTTTCACCCATTAATGCAAAAGACGAAAGACAGGTAATGTCATACTGTTTGGGTCTAAAAAACACGAAAAATTTCCAATTTTGTTCGGCTGATTCCTATCTTCTTATTAGGTTATCTTTGTCAATATAATGATTAACTTGTGTATGGAAGTGTCAGGTGGCGCTTTCATAGAAGGTAATTTATTCATGTTGGAACCATATACTCATCCTGCAGAGGACATAATTTTAAGGAATGTGTGATGATATTACGTGAAACATATCAAACTGATAGAGACGTGCTCTTGTCGACTAGTTTCCTTTCTCGGATTTTAAATAAAAAAAAATCTGCTCCTATTATTGTATGGTCGACAGCGGCAATAATGGCAACGTAAGTTCAGATTAAGTCTTATCACTGTTTGCGGGGGGGGGGGCTGCTTTATTAGGATTCGGTGTATTTATATCTTGCTCTTCATTATTTACCGGGGAAGTATGTAATTTCTTTTCGTTTGGCATTTTCGTTATTTTATTAAATGAAGTACTTACCTATAATTTATTTTAACGACGTAAATAAATTGATATTTGGGAAGAAATGTAAGTAATTTACATATGTGAATGTAAGCATTTGCAAAAAAATTTAAATTTGAATTAATTTTGTTTAAGAAAAGTAGAAAAGAGTACAGCGTAAATTTTTTTTCAAAATTGTCATCAGATTTTACTCAGTATGGTGTTGTACAGTCTTCTTTTGACTTGGAAAAGATTCAACAATTTTTTATTTTTTTTTAACCCGGGTGTGTTCATGTGCTCTTGTACATTCTTTTCCTTTGATAAGTTTATTTATGGCTATGGCTCTAAAATAATTATTGTTCAAAATTTTTATTTTTCTTTTACCTAGAATTGTGTATAAAAATATGTATATGAAATAACTTTTCTAGAATGTAATTCCGATGATTATTATTGATTGTGATTTGATTGTGACGATGCCGTTGAATTCCCCTTTAATTCAACCTTGGATAGATTCCATTTATAGAGAACAAAAAAATTCTCAATTATCGCCAGCTATTTTGTGCATCGGTCATTGATATGTGTTGAAAGGGCCTCTTAAATAATTGCTCTGGAGTTTTTATCTTAATTGTTGCTATACTCCAGTATAATTAGGTATAATGGCTATATGTGAGGTTATATAGTTGAATGCTTTATACGTTTGGTGATAATTTTTTTTTATTTCGTGTATATATGTACGCACACGTATTTTAGAATATTGACCAAATTATTATTCAAATCAATGAAATAACTTTTTATTATATGCTGATTTTAAAAGCCCATTTTAATCAGTAAAAAATTATTTGCACTTGAACATGGTTATATATGATATCTGCACAGTTATAAGCACGTGATTTGTGTTCTTTTTTAAGTTTAATAATTATTGCGTATTTACTTACGCAATTAAAACCGGGTTCATAATTTGTTGCAATATTTTAGGTTCACTTTTAGTTTTTTATATAAAACACAAACCGAAAGGAACTTAATTTTATTGATTAGCTTCAAAAGGAATGCCCACTTTTCATACAACTTTGGTCTCGACACCTCCAGAGCCAGACATCTTAAAAATTTTCATTATGATACTCTGAACATATTTTATTAATAATGTTTATTTCAATTAAGCGGGGCAAAGTTTTGGCGATCGGATGCAGCTTGAGCAATTTTCTTTGCTGAAAAAGTGGACTTTTCTACTTATCGTGATTGCGCGGAATTGGTGCATCGTGGAAAATGACTTCCTATGAGAAAAATGTTTACAACAGAACACAAACGACCATAAAAGAAAGAACTTCAAAAGCATATGCGATATGTAGTAACCGGAGTGTATGTGACCCTAATGCATGAAAATGGATTTCCCGGCGACCAAAACTTTCCGAGAATCTGAATCAGGAAAAAGTACACCTTTAATTTGAGCTAAGGCGAACAGTGAAACCCGTTTTCCGATCGGACATAACCCTACCGACTTAGGTCCGCTCTCAGGTGTGAAAAATCTAATACTTCAGTTCGAATATAAAAAAGGGAAATACTGAAAAACTAAGCATGGGGATGGATATCAATAGCTATTTAAGCCCCCGAGTATAGGAGTGAGGGTACTCAAACTACTTCTCAGAACATAAAGAATTCAGAATAGATTTTCCAAAATAAAATATGTTCAGAGCATCATAATGCATTGTTTAAGAAATATCTCATGTCTGGAGGTGTCCGGCCTCAAATGGGCTTTACCCATTAGGTACAACTGTACTAATTGGTATGATCAGTGCGCTAGCCAGATCAGAGTAGAGCTGTTATCGATGCCCGTTGATAAAACAACTGTTGGTACTCTGTTCTCTCGTCATTGTTTTTTTGTGAAAGTGATTTGAGCACAGATGTCTTATCACCAGTGATCGTAATATTTTGGAAATATAATATTTTTTGATTGGACACCCACGCATAATATTAAAAGTTATTTTGATTTGTCATTGTCTGTCTGTTCGTCTATACGAGATCTCGAGAACGCGTTCAATTAGGGTGCTGAAAGTTTGCACCCTGCCTTTTGCTAAAAAAAAGTAAATTTAAGTTCGGAATGGACAAATTGGGAAATTCCTTGATAGGGTTGCCATACAAAAATTTCATTTCGGTACTGCGCGAGAACGCGTCGACGTAGAGAGCAGAAATTTGGTATATGGTGTTTTCATAGCAATAGTAAATAATATTTTAAAAATAGACTAAATCCGGCACTGCCTTCTTGGTGTTGCCACACAAAACTTTGGTTTTTCACTATATATTTGGACACTGCCTGAAAACGCGTCGACGCGGAGAGCTCCAATTTTGTACAGCACGTTTTCATAAAAATTGCAAGTGCAATTGACTAAATCGGGCAACCCGTTCTTGATGTTGCCATACATAACCTTTGGAGTTTCAGTATATATTTGAACATTGTCCATTGCCTGAGGGCGCGTGGATGTAGAGAATTGAAATTTTGTACACAGCGTTTTCATAAACATAAATAGTAAATGAAATTTAAAAAATGGACTAAATCGGGCAATCTATTCTTGGTGTTGCCTCACAGAACTTTGGGACTTCACTTTATTCAACTTTTATGTTAATCTAGGATATAATATTATTAGTCTTAAAACAATTGTAACTTTTGCTCTTGTTTTCCCATAAATTAGCTCCAGTTACATTCGATGGAAAACTTTAGGACATTTAATTCCACTCTAAGACGATGATAATCTGAGGCTATTAACTTTCCTAGAATGTGGGTGCTTGGGGATGGAAACTTGCTCTATCTGTTGTATAAGTACAAAAAGCTTGCATATTATGTATGTAGGTATATGTGTTTCCATAAGGGTATACCTTTTGTTAACACGTGTTTATCTAATAAAGCTGCCCAAATGATTCGATTGCTTGCTGAGTGGAAATTTCAGAATACAGATAGTGAGGTTACCAAAGATGTTTTTTGTTTAGGAGGTTGGGATCTGACAATTATTTAGCTTTTTCCTAACATATTTTTACTAGCAATCATGTGTCCATTCGCTATTTAGGGAAGTTCCATATTTTGAAGAGTGTATAAAAGTTTAAACCGGATTTATGTGGGTGAATTGCAATAATGTCTTTATTGAAGGATTTAATTTTTTTTGTATAGATTTACAGGGATTTTTCAATGTAATTAGAAATGTTACCCACGACGGTTGAATATGAGGTTGAATTTGAAGTTATTTGAGTAAAATCTAAAAAAAAAAATGTTGTTTCAAAGTCAGTTGAAAAATGGTTGAATTGCTATAAGAGTTGTAATAGACATTGATTGTAGTATTGATGTTATTTTAAAATACAGAAAAATACACGTCATAAGTTATCATTCAGTTCAAGTATTTTTTTTATATTTCGGACTGTGTAGTTGCATGCATGTAAGACCCAGTTTACATGGGTATGCTCCCTCTGTCGCACAAAAAAAAACTAGTGCGTAAGACGATAGTTGGGGGTAGGAATGAAGCATATTTCGTGCATCATACTGATCTATCTAAGTAAACTGGTAATCTCAAAGGGGAATATTCATACAGTAAAAGCTGAATTTCATTTGAAAGTTAACGCTGGTTAGGAGAAAAATTAAATCTTTATTGAAATTTTACATTTAACAGCGGAGACTCAGAGATGAAAGATATTAAAAAAAAAGATAAGAAGAAGCATTTTTATTATTTTGCTCACTCTTTTCCAATATGTTGATGTTTTCACAACGTGTTTTTTAGCTAAAATTTTTTTGAACTCTGACAAGTAATATTTTTAACGTGTTAAAGAACGACCCGGGCGGATAACTTCAAAGTGAATTCTTTGGAAACTTACTGGTGGTGTCATCTCTAATCAAGAAAAAAAGCTAAATTTAGCGTGTGGGCCTCAGTACTGGTCTAGCTAAATTCAGGATAAATTTTCGCAATAGCTCTTATACTGCAATATAAATATAAAATTTCAGAAACACACTTGCGGTTAATGATACTGAGAAATTAATTAGAGAATTTACATTTGATTTATCATTTGTCTTAAGAAAGCTCCGCGCACGTACGAAATGCGAGCAAATATTGTGAAATTACTTATCTATATGGCAAATAAAACCGAAATAGACACTTAAACTTGACAAGTGACAACTATTAAATGTCAGAAAAAATTGCAGCCAACATTGCAGTATAAAATTCGGTTATAAGAAAGAGGTTCGTGTATTAATTGATTGTGTTCATATTGCAATAAATTTTGAGCAATTTCAATATTAGCGGTTTAGCGTAAATAGCAGTATTGATAAATTTTATATGAGAATTTAGTTTAGCGTGGACTTCATTCAGTACTAGCTTTAAAGGCTAGAAAACTATTCTAATTGCGAAATCACCAGAAAAATTAAATTATTACTGTACATAGATTCCTTTAATTTATTATTTTTTGTTATTTTATCTAGTCGAGGCATTGAGGTAGTACGAAGATAAGTGACAAAGGTACGTTGAAAAAATGTATTGGAATTATTCGGGTATTTACTATGTATATATCTGGGTTGCTTAAAATTTCTATTATTTTGAGTTTTAAATAACCATTTTTGCAGGGACCGAAAGAGTTATAAGAAATATTTTAAAAGTCTGGTTTTAACACTTCGTTATTGATATTTTATATTTTTCTTCTAATGAAATAGTTAAAAGGAGAATTTTATTTTCTTCTGAGTAAATAACAGTCTTATCTTAAGATTTATATTTCTCTCTCGGTTTAACATTTAAAAATGATTTTTATTTTTTCTCTCAAAAAATAAAACTCATAGTTCGAGTTTTTCATTTTTCTCAGCTTTTAATAGTTAAAAATGAGTTTAATTTTTTTCCTCAAGAAATAAACCGGTCCGAATTAGGTTCTTAAGGAAAGGAAAAATGGAATCGGCAACCCCTTCTTGGTGTTGCCATACATAGCTTGGTTTTTCACTGTAAACTGCGTTTTTTAAAAAAAAGTTAAACTTAAGTTCAAAAATAGGATCAATCTGGCAACTTCTTCGTAAGGTTGCAATACAAAAGTTTTTTTTTTAAAAAATGGACAAATTTTATCTTGTAACAAATATATATATTTCCTGAGGAAAATAAAGAACTCGAATTATGAGTTTTATTTCTTGAGGAAAAAAATAAAACTCATTTTTAACTGTTATAAGACGAGGAAAATATAAAACTCGAATTATGAGTTTTATTTTTTGAGGAAAAAAATTAAACTCATTTTTAATTCTTATAATAGACGAAATATGTAAAACTCTGGCAAAGAGTTTAATATCGCTGTAAAATAATATAAGTATTTTTTTTAACAATTAAAATTGAAATATAAAAAAAATGTCTTACAATAACAGTTAGGATTGGATTTATATATTAAAATCGAAACTTTCTTGATTTCAACATTGTGCATAGACACCTTTTGTACTACGCTACTTCCTAGAAAATTTTATGAAAGAGTTTTTTCGCTTACAAAAAAATAATAACCGTTATTTTCGGTCTCTGCAATTTTGTTTTCTTAGGAATTCTCTGGAAAATTTTCTTCAGAATTTTTATGCAATATTTTCCCAACTGACTAGTATAGTATCTAAAAAAAAAGCGAAGAAAAGAATTTTGATTTTTCCGCTGAAGTTTATACCAACATTTTCTTTAAAATTTTTATTAACTATTGGCTTAACTGAAAAGACAACAGTCAAGTTTGAGCCTGTTAACAATTGTTTCGCGCTTTTTGTATATGCATAAATATTGCATACCAGTTAGCTGAGGAGAATAGGCGTAGTATTTGTTGGACTGTGCACCATGTAGTTTCCAAATTCACAAACTCTTTCCGTTTATTATGTTATGCGGCAACGAAAAAGAAAACAAGAAAAATATGCAATTGAAAATTGACGATGCGGCGTTATAAAAACATATCTAAAAAAAAATAAACAAAAACAATGTAATATTTCGCTTTGATGTTGTGCACAAGTCTGCGCGAAAAAACAACAGCTCGAACTTTGTGTAGTCTATCGGGGTGGTTCACATTGTGAATAGTTATAGATCGGATCCAGATCCGGATAGTTGGATCTGCTTATAACTTTACCTTCATCTTTCTTCCCTTCTGATCTGACTCAGAAGCAAATTCATTTTGTTGATTCCTCGCCTCGCAACGTTCTCTACGATTTTGTTTTCTTTAATTTACTCTCTTTTCTATTTATTTTCCTTTAACTCTCGAATTGAAAGTGATATTTAATTTCCGTTCTTGTTGACTGACTTTTAATATTCACGTTTTATCAGAGTGACTACTTAACCTAATAAGGTCGCTGGTTTTATAAAATAAAGAAAAATTAGAAAAATTACCTAAACTTTCCAGGCAGTTTTCCTGATCGGAACTGACCGGTTGGAATTGAATAATATATAAGTAAGTATATAATTATAAATATTTTTATTTTTCCAATTTTCATTACAAACTAATCCAAGTTTTCTGTGGTTTTTTTCTGAAGTTAAATGTTCACTCCAAAAAATAAATCCTAGGTATGTATCTAGTCCAAAGTGGAATTCATGTCCTTGTCTGTGATTCAGGGAGTAAAATACAAAAGGCGAGCAGCACGCATTTAAAAGGTTACGTAATACTTGTTCTGCTAGCCCTGCACAGTCTTTCACCCTTCAAAATATACTTTCGGCCGTACCGGAAAATTCCTTGATGATTTTTTTTTATCACCAACTGTGCATCTTTTGTTTTCCCTCGGACTTACAATCTGTGAAAGTTTAAGAGCGACATACATCAGCACCTCCGGCACTCTCCTCATTTCTCCCATAATTCTTTCCCTACCTCATTCCTGCCATACTGTGATTTTTAAAATAGAGTATCCCATGAAGCTGACTTAATAATATAAATATAAAAAAAAAGAACATGCCTGATTCCTTAAGGTGCCCTTACACAGTGCAATTTTACACATGCAATACGCATGAGTAGCGCATGCTACTGTGTAGTAAAATTGCATGCAACTTGTTTCCATAGCGCATGCGCTTTTGTGTAAAATTTCAAATTATTTACAACAGTGCGCAGGGCATTGGACTTTTTGTCACTAGTTAGTTTATTCGAGATCGAGTTTAGATAAAGATGTCTTCATTTGAGCTTTGTGCGGCTGCAAGCGCTATATTTATAACCCTTGAAGAAGAAGAAGAAGAAGAAGAAATAGTTCAACAAATAAAGGAACGAAAAGGTTGGAGCCAACAGTTTTGTTTGAAAAAGGAAAAATAATATTTTAGATGAGCTGAGAGAAGAGAAAGATTGGTTATTTAAAAAATTTGCCAGAATGTCCGAAATAGATTTTGAAATTTTACTTAAAATTCTTGAATAAAGAAAAAAAAGGACACTAATATGATAGAAGCTATTTTCACCCCACATAAGATTGGCGGACACTTTACGAGTTTTGGCAACAGTTTAGGTTTTGTATTCAAAGCTTCCTTATCAGCTATTTCTCAAATAATTCCCGAAGTGAGTAGGGCAATTGCAGAGGAGTTAAAAAATCTTATCAAAATAAGTAGGAACATGATAATTTAATTTTTAATTAATTGGTAATATTAACGTTAGTATCGGCATGTAAAATTTCTGAAATGTAATTGAGATTGTGCAAGAAGATGTTGGAAGGAGGTCTAAATTTGCCCAAATGTCGAGCACTTCCCGGAAGAAACGCATTAATTTCATATGTTTTAATTGTCGACGATGCATTTCCACTACATAAAAATATTAATTATAATATTGACTATAATATATTGACTAATATTTGATATATTGACTAATGGTTCGCCGAAGAGGATTTTCAATTATCGATTGTCTCGAGTTAGACGAATTGTTGAAAATGCATTTGGAATTTTATCATCTATCCTATGAACCATCGAAGGCCGAAATTATTGTTTTAGCATGCGTTTAATTGTATAACTTTTTAAAGAAGCAAAGTTCTTTAAGATCATATTATACATCATTTGCAACTTTTGATACTGAAAATATCGAATGTGGAGAATTAATCCCTGAGTCATGGAGAAACCAAATAAGCGGTGAATATAAGAGTTTCTCACATCTTTAGAGAGTGGCCCGTAAACCTATATTAATGAGGCTAAAAATATAACGGATGAATTTACGAATAATTTCTTATCTAATGGAGGTGGTGTTCCGGGGCAAGAAAAATTTCTAGAATTCTTTGCTCTTTAAACTGCTTATATAAAATATCTCAATAAAGCTATAACTTACCTGAGTATTAACTGTATTTTCTGTACATAAGCTTTCGCGCTCCAATCCAGAACTCGGTTCATTTACATCTAATAAAAATAGTAAATGTTTGTAAGCAAACCACCACGATTCATAAATTTCGTTTGTTACAGATCTTTGTTTTCCACTTAATATTTTCCTTCCGAATATATGAACGTAGTGGTTTTATTTTATGTTTTGCTTCTTTAACGGTTAATTCCGACATCTCCAGACATGAGAGATGTCTTAAACGATGCATTATGATACTCTGAACATTTTTTATTACAATGTTTATTTCTATCTAGCGGGGGAAAGCTTGAGGAAGGGGTCAACGTTTTATCTAGTACATTTTGGAAAATCTAGTACTGAGTCGAGCGTCTTAGGTGCTGAGACGAAGTTTGAGTACCCACACTCCTATACTCGGAGACTTAAATAGTCATTCCAATGTTAGGAGGTGGTTGTGATGACGATTCCCTCTAAAATGAGAATTTCACTTTTCTTCCCAGAGATAATTATGCAATTTCCAACGTTATCTCCCTGGTACAAAAAGCCATAGAAATACACTAGAAGGAACAACTAAAGTAATATTTCAAAATAAATTCATTTTTACTGTTAACAATTTCAAATAAACTACATATCTAACAGTTAAGCAAAAAGTTCACTCATGAGATAGCTTTCTTCTACTATAGAAGTATGTTCTTGTTATTCGTATTCTTGATTACATTCCCAGTGGGAACTCTGGTCAGGCCTTTCACGTGAAGGCTTGTGGAAGCAGTTAAACTTATAGTGCAAATATATGAAAAAGCCGAAAAATTGTCGTTCCATTCCACATTAATCCCGTAAGAAGCTTGGTGGAAGGTGCAATGCACTTTTCAATCTCATTCTTGTTATGCTAAAGCAGTAAAACCTTAGTGCAAAACCTGAAAAAGCCGAACAATTTTTGATCCGTTCCAGATTGATCCAGGAAGAAGCTTGGTGGAAGGTTAAACACATGTTTTCAAGTTCATTCGTGATTTGTTTGTGAAACCAAGTGCACGCAAATTTGTTTTCGCTCACAGAGAGTCCACTGAGGAGGATACCCATTCCTTCCAATGGAGCTGGGAGGAAGCACATGAAAAAGCTTGAACTGCTTCCTCCCTAGGACATGCCTGTACAAAAGTCCTACAAGTTGTCCAATGAATAGGCATGCATCCTCGATTCCTTCCGGGAAGCTAGGGGGAAGCACACGAAAAAGCTTGAACTGCTTTCTGGGATGAAGAAGACTTTTGAAGATGTCTTTTGAAAAGCTTTAATTAGCTATTTGAATAATCATCGCGGTGCTTTTTCCTTAATCTCATAAGAGGCCTTCAAGACTGCTTCAGTAGACTAATCTTCTATAGAACTTCCAAGTGATGGCTATGGAAGCTCTTGAGTTAGTTTCTAGTTTTTTTGAACAGAGCTTCTAAATTATACCTCGAAGCCCCTTAAATTGTACTTCCTTCGGAATCGCTGATTTCTTGTCTTACCCGGGGGTTACACCTGCAAGTACAGCTTGCATGCAAGCCTCCCTTCCAACGCGATTTTAAACTTGACAGCAGAAGGCAGCTGGGTTATGTCTTATCAGCTTGCATGCAAGTTTATTTAAAAAATGGCATCGAGACGTAAAGTCTTCCGTATATTTGAAAATTATAGCAATAACGGAAGTAGCAGAATGATAAAAACCCAAGAAAAAATTAAGAGGAAGGTGTTGGTAAATGATGTAATGCAAATGATCCCAGAAAATCTAATTTTCCCAGAATAAATTTACTAAATTGTCTCAAGCACTTCTTTTCCGCCATTTTGAAAACTGTATAAATGTCAAATTACTATCTGCCAGCTGCCATGGTTTTTCATCATGCAAGTTCGCTGAAGGCTGAGCTGCCAGCATGGCAGTAGAGGTTACACGTGCAAGAAGCATGGCAGTGCAGATTGCATGCAAGCTGTACTTGCAGGTGTAACCCCCGGGTTAATGGGATACGCTTGTCCTTGAAGTTCTCAAAGCTTTTATTTCAGAAGTGCTTGATATTCTAATTTCATGGCTTTGAACGTGCCATTTCAATAAATACGTGGCTATAAATTGTCTCAACTTTTTTTTATTTTAGAAATATACCCTGTTCAATTAATATTGTCCTAATTATGCAGAAAAATTTTAGATAATATTTTTGTGTATAATTTTCTCACGATTTTGTTCTAGAAGACTCGATTATTCCCTTTTTCCTTTTACAATTTTTTGAGGCTGAAAATTTCTCACAATATGGGAGAATTCCATCAATCTCCCAACACTGAGTCATTCCCATTCTCACTTTTTTAGTATTTCTCTCCTTTTTATTCGAATTGAGGTACTAGATTTTTTGCACCTTAGATCGGCTCTAACTCGGTAGGGTTAGTTCGGATCGGATAATGGATTTGACTGTTCGCCTCAGCTCATTACCAGCTACAATTCGTGGAAGAAGAAAATTTTTCTCTACATAAAAATTTTTGGGTGGGAGTACGAACCCCGGCAGAGTGGAAGGGGCGATTCCAATCCGGTATGTTGCATATCAAATTAAAGGTATCGCCGAGCCCTATCGGGTGGTGTACTTTTTTTTCCCCCGATTCAGAAAACATTCTCGGGAGTTTTGGCCGCCGGAAAACCTATTTTCATGTACTTGGATCACATACACTCCATTTACTACATTTCCATATATTTTTGCAGTTCTTTCTTCCATGGCCATTAGTGCTCTGTTGTAAACATTTTTCTCATAGGAAGTCAAGTAGAAAAGTCCACTTTTTCACACAAGGAAGTCTCTCAAGCCAAAAGCTTTCCCTCGCTTAATTGAAGAAAACATTGTTAATAAAATATGTTCAGAGTATCATAATGCATCGTTTAAGACATCTGTCATATCTGGAGGCGTCGGATCTAAAGTTGTATGAAAAGTTGGAATTCCTCTTTATTGGCTAGGATTTTCAGAGCATCGTTCCTAGTAATTCTGTTGATGTATCCACTTATATCAGATCTCCATAAAACTGATAGATTTTTATATAGTTTTCAATAAAAGAAAAGAATTTTGTCTTCATAGTTAGCAAAATCGTTTCTTTCCATTTTTAATACTTAAGGTACTGAACGAAGCAAAACTAAACAGTGAATGACACTCACTACTTAAATAATATCGCACGTATACTATGTTACATGTTACTAGCAGAGCGCATGCGTAAAATTGCATCGTGTTTGTATTTCGAGGAAGCATTTATTTTTTCCTACGATTTTACTCGATCAATTTTCTTCAGAATTTGTAAGCAGTATTAGTTGGATGCTGCGACAAGCACTTCGCAAAGTCTGTACATTTTCTTATCGTTTTTTTTTCAATTTAAGGGGACGTTACCCTTCATGATGATGAAAAATTACATTTTTTTTTACATATTTATCATCCTTAAAGTATTTAGAACACGTGGTTAAAAGGATATTTTCATATCTAATGTATTTTCGAATTCACAGCCTGTTTAGAGCAGAACTGTCCACCGGCTAGAAAACAGTTACCTGAGGCGCTCGGAGCACGCTTTCTCGGGAGACCTTTTCTTGTTACCTGAGGTACCCTTGTACATTTCGGGAAACTTTTAACCTTCAGATTCAGCACAATCAGTTCTTGGAGGAAGAAGAACGGCCTCTTTATGGTGCTGGAATAGCTGAAGTAAACTCTATAATACGTTAAACTTTATATGAGTTTTTCTGAGAACAACATTGTTTAGCGCGTCTCCAGCTTCAACAGCTAAACCAATTCACATGAATCGCTGCGTAATTGAAAGGAAATTCAATTTTCGGGGCCATCAGGAAGCAATTTTTGTCAAACATTAATTTAGAAATAGTTTTTTCGTCCGTTGAAGCAAAAAAAAAAACAAGGGCTGCCATTTTGTTATTTTGTGTTTTTTGTTTTTAAAATGAAAACTGGTAAGGCCCCCAAATTTTACCTAGCTTAATCATTTTCAATCTTATTTGTTTCGGATGTACTGGCAGACCTGTGGAGCGCTCCGTGCAGACCAAAACACGCCATGCACGGTTTTGTTTTATTGGAGCTGGAGCCGCCATTTTGGATATTTTTTTTTAAATAAAAATGGAATTTACTCTCCATTGATAGAAGAATAAAATACGCTAAAACCCATTTCTAAAAGTATTTATTTTATGTAAAAAAGAAAAAAACAATTTCCAACGTTCATCCATTTTTCATGCCTCTCGACGGTAACCTCTCCTTAAGTGAATTTTATTTAAAACTTTCACCCAAGAACCATGGAATTAGTTTAGAGATTTTCTGAGCCATTTTTATATCTAGAATTTTTCAATTTCACATTCTTCCACATCTACCAATAAAAACTTCAAAGAAAACATATTTCAAATGTAAGAACTTCTTTTCGAATTGTTGTAGCTATTCGAGAAGATAATGATTTTAATTACTCCTAACCTAACTTCTTTAATCTACCTACTTAGAAGAAAATCTTTCCTTGATAAGTTTTACAATAACTTTCTAAAGACTAAAGCTCCTGCAGAGAAAATCCTCACAGAATCGCTAATTCAATTGAAAATTGAAATAGGCAGGTAATGATTTCAAGAAAATTTCATAATCATAAAACGAACAATGAAAACATCTCTACAGCAATATAAATTTATTTTTCTTTATTCCATGTGCCACCCTACACACAAATCTTTGTTTATAATAAAAAAATAAATGTTCGTCAATACATATTTACCTAACAGGTGAAAATTTATTCCAAAGTAACTCTATATAAATTTCTTGTCGTCGTTGTCCTCTAACAACTGTTCAAGCTCTTTTTGCTCCTCCGGCGTTAGAGGTATATCATCATCGTTGACTTCTTCATTGTCTTCAGAAGGAGTAGTATCATCATCATCATCATCATCATCATTCCAGGTGATGGAATCTAATTCATGTTTCAACTGATCCTGGAGTGATTCCAATTCAGTAGAATCCCACATGCCTGTACCTTTCTTATCGACAACATTAGACAGAGCATCATAGATTTTCCTTCTAAGTGCAGCGAATGATTTGAGATTGTTTGAGGCGGATGTTAGTACTTTCGTTGCAATAAGTTTCTTAACTGGACTACTAACAGAATCTGAATGCATAAGTTCTTGGAGGATATTTTCAGTGCTATCGTAAATAATTTGATACGCTTCCTTCGTTTTATCTATTAAAATTTCCTCAGCATGCAAAATCTCTTTAGATTCTTCCTCATTTTCTGATAATGGAAAGTCTGCAGCTGTTGTTATATCCTTTAAAAATTCACCCAACGTTTCTTTTGTAGTTTCGATAAGTTTTAGCTTAGCATCTAATAGGTCTTCATTGAAACGATCTGAATGAGGAGTGAGCAATTCATCGACTGTATTAAGAAGCTTAGCAAAAGATGTTGTAGTTTGAGTGAAAAGTCTTCCTGTCTTCCCAGCAACAAGAAGCAATTTACTAGAGTTACCGTCAGCCATAAGTTCAGAAACAGCACCTGCAGCTTTTGTTATTAGATTTGCCAGAGCTTCAGAAGTTTCCGGATGACCATAACGTTCTTTAATTATATTCAAAAGCTCATTATGAATATTTTCGATATTCGATGCTGATAGTGTTTCCATATTATTAGAATAATTGGGCGGACAATATCTACCAGAACGGGTATGAACGTTGCGGGTAGTAGGAGGAAGAGGACTGAAGTAATGGTGGAGAAAATTAACCGCACCAAATCCTTGTTGTACCAATAAAGTTGTACAGAATAACCACGTCCAACAAGCTGCCATGTTTTAAAGCTTTTCACGTTTCGTTTAGATAACTTTGAAGACTAATTAAAACTTTTGTAATGAGAATCTGAAACTAAATGACAAAGATTTCACAGTTATAACGCGTTTATATAGCATCATCTCACTAAATATAGATAGGGTACTCGTACCCTGTTGTAACAATTCTGGATGTTTTTTTTTTAAATTAATGAACCCTTTACTCTTCCTCTCTCACTTACTTTCCCTCATCTGTCACAGCTGATTAAACACTTTTGAATTCCAATTTTCCAATTTGAAGAGAAGAAGTTAGGAAATTTCAAAGAGAATTCAATTTGAAAGGAGATCAAGTGGATGTTGACTAAGTGATTTGTGTGGATTTAGGGAAATTAGTTGCATGCATCTGATGCAATGTTAGGAATGTGTTCTTTTTTTTGGCTTTAATTGGTGCTAGTTATATATATGTGGGGGCATCGACCCACTACAGGTATAGGTAAGATCTGGAATTAAGTCTTGCTTCATATGCGACTTCAAGGTTTCTTTCTTATTAGGGTCATGTATGTTTTTTCTAGTCGAATTATACATTTGAATTTAATTAGATGATAGATGAATTTTAACTGTATTCTCAGGTTTGAATTTAATTGATGATCAAAGTTAGATTCAGACTTCCTTTTCTACAATTTATTCATGCCTTGTCTGAATTGAACTTTCTTATAATCAACTTAAACTAAATTTTTTATAACAATAGAATTAAACTCTATTTTATAGATGACAATAACAGATTTCAGTTTCAAAAGCATACTAAATGTATTTGATGAGAAGCTTCATGGAATGTGGAAAAGATGTTTAATGTTTAAAGTTAAAATTTAAATTGATTAGGGAAAACGTCTGTCATCATCCGGTTTCGTTTGACAACTGCTAATTAATATGATTGAAATTAATTGGTCAAGATGAGCAGTTGCTTATGGTTTTTGCAAGTAGCAAATTCGTTAATTATTTAGAGTGGGTTCTTGTATAGTAGATTTTTGCATCTAATGAAAATCGTAATTGTTACAAATGTTTCTTAAGTTGTGCAGCTAAATTTAGATTTTTTTTTATATATTTAACACCCAATCTACCATCAAAAAGAGGCTGTTGGATTAATTTAAAATTTTTACAGATAATTTTAAGAAGGAATTTGATTTACGGATGACTTCAGAAAAATTCTGAATTATTAATTTATTTTTGAAATATTTGCCTTTATATTCTAAACACGTTTGCATTATACTTTAATAAATCAAATTCGAAGCATTGAGCCAACTGTTTCGAAGTCGCATTAAAAAAAAATTGTAGGCTTAAGTGAACCCAGGGTTAAAATCAACACTTTTCGGAAAACTTTGATAATTGCCATCTTGCGGGTATATTCGCAATATTTAAGCCACTTTCTTTTCATTAGAATTATCTATAATCTGTTACCTTTCATATACAGAAACCAGAAGTCCTTACACCAATTAGTTTAGGAGCATTTTCCAAAATAAGATTGCAAGGTTTGCTAAATTACTTTTAACTTTCATTAAAGAGCTGCATATACTGTAAAGCTACCACCTTTAACTGTCGGCCAAATTCCAACTGATTTTCAAAATTCTTTTCGCTATTGTCAGATTTTTATTAGTTTTCGAAACTATTACTATTACGGCAGCGGGTTACAGAGTGGTAACCCGTGGTGGGTTGCTTATATATTATTATAATAAAAACAAAAAATAAAAAAAAATAAATTATTTCTCCAGGGGTGGGGGTATTTATTTTATATTCTACCATCTGTGTAGAATGTTCGTACCGAATCTCATCAAAATCGGATTATAAATTCAATGTCAAAAGGTCATTCATTATACACCAATAGGAAAAAGTTTCTCATTTCCCGAATTCGGGTATTTTGATTGAGGTAGGGGTAAATATTATCCGATTTGTAAAATTTCTTTCGCTAATTTTTTTGTGATTTTTTTCTGATTTTTTGAACAGATTTTCACTTCCTTTCTGATTAAGTTGCGAAATTTAAATTTCGATGGCTAAAATTCTGTCGGAAAAATTCATTTTAAAATGTTTTTCTACAACTTATCGATTAATCCATTTTGTTGTTTTTGTTTTATGGATGCGCTAATAAGATTATCTGTACAAAATTCCAGGAAGATCGCATGTTATTTACCTATTTAAAAAAAATTAAATCTAAAAAATTTTCAATAACCACTTTTCGCCATCTACCGGCGATCTTTAAAAACACACAGAAATGCCACTTACAGAATCGATAATCTTCACGCTTACTCTGTGGTTGGCATTTAACTAGAATGAATCAAATTCTGCTGCAATGTAACCGCGATTTCGGTTTCGTTTGGTCGTCTGGAGTTCCCACTTGCATAACTTTCATTTCTAGTCAAGCCTTACTTATATTGTGAATTTGGACGAAATCGGTGATGACGAGAATGGACCCTCTACTTGTATAAGACCAATTCTTATGATACCCTTAGATGAGTACTCATATTAAATTTAGTGTGGCTGATTTTGAAAGCTTGAATAATTTTTTCGAAGCCTCAGACTTTTCATCTGTTATTACGGAGGATATGTTTTCTTTCTAATGGTGTTAAAAAAAATTGCATGTAGAACAAATTTATGGAAATTATGGTGTTTGCACGAAATCCAAGCTGATTTTACGGTTACGGTTCTGCTTATTTTTCTTAAATTAACTTTTATTGTTCTTTGTTTATAGTATTACCACAGTGTGAAAATTCTGGTTGGAAAATATTGGACGCCAAAATTCTCGTATTTTCGCGTACGAGAATACATCGTACCTGTGTAGAAATGGGCTTACATGTACGAGAATTATCATAGGTCTGACAATGCTGCATCTAAGTTTAAACAAGTTTGAACTTGCGGAAATGCAGGTATCTCTATGTGATATTTAGGAATAATATCCGGCGTAAATCAGTCGGGGATTCGTCATAACGTGGCTCTTACTGGGACAACAACAACAAAGCCTTCATTTCTATCTATTTATGTATTGAAGTTCATGAGGATGAAATGCAGATCATGGTCGTCTTTAGCCAAGTGGGGCCCTGGGCACTTTAGTAGGATATGAGGGCCCCCTGACAGAAATTATTTTCAAAAATAATTTGGGTTATCAAGAGGAGTAATACATTGAGGTATGTTAGGGCCTATCGCGCACTGGAGACTTTTTGTCACGTAACTGTTTTGTCATCACCGTCATTTCCATAGTCTCTAATATAATTGCGGTCATGTCAGCAAGGCGACTTTTTGGTTCCTCCGGCTAGCAACTTTTGGGTGGCGGAACTATCACCATCCCTTCCGTTTTTATGAATGTGCACGCACTGCTTACATTTTTTGTCACAAGTAAAAAAGCCAGAATTGGTCTAAGACCAATTCTTATGATACCCTAGATGAATGTCCGTATGTAATTTCGTATGGTACCCCTGTGCAAGTTTGTTTTTGGAAGTGGTTTTCCCATATATTTCGAGAGCGAAGAAGATGTGACAAAAAGCCATATTTTGTTGAAGAAGCATATTCCGAGATTGAGAATTCTTACATCGGCGCATCCGTAAGAATCGTGGCGGATTTCCAAAGGGATTACCCAACAGCTATAGTGGGAACTACTACACTACTACAGGAAATGACAGTGATGTAAAATACATCTATTTAAACTAATAAACCAATGAGCTAAAATTAACGAAAATTATATTTCCGACATTTTCCAGAGATTACCTCACATGGAACACATTCAATGATTTGTTCAAAGCGTTGGTGTATGATAATGAGCGTCTATCAGATGTGCAAAAACTGCAATATTTTACGGCACATCTCGAAGATGATGCCAGAAGTCTTCTTAGTAATATAATTATTACAAGCGCAACATTTTTTATGACAACAAAAGGGTCTTAGTAAAGGTTCAATTAGATGTTTTTTTTTATCAGCAAACCGCTAACCAAGAGTCCGCTAGGGGCATTAAATCTCTTCTCGATAAAAGTTCTGAGTGTCTAGCTGCTCTACAAAATCTTGACATCAGTACCGAAAACTGGAATCCAACAACAAATTTTTAGAGCTCTCATCGACCCTGGATCGCAAGCATTACTTGTCACGGAACATATTGTATAAGCCCTTCGACTACCTAGGAAGGTCATTCACGCAGATGTAACTGGATTAGGCAATGCATCGACCGAGAAAGTCCGAACGAGTGTAAAACTCACAGTTACACAGAACGACTCAACAACGGATACTAATATACAGGTCAATGCCTTAGTATTCAAGCAGATTACCAATGTGTTACCAGGACATGAAATTAAAGATATAAATTGGCACCGTTTGGATGGTCTTCAACTAGCTGACCCTACTTTTAATCAACCTGGCCGCATTGATGTGCTATTAGGAACCGATGTTTATCATTCACTTATTTGTGATAGTGTACGAAAAGGAGAAGTTTAAACTTCACTAGCACAGTGCACCATATTTGGTTGGATATTGTCAGGCGAAACGTCTTCTCAATTTCCGGACCCCATCACCCAGAAAGTTACCATGTTAACGTCAATCCATGTTATGATCTAAGAATATTCTGGGAATTAGAAAAAATTACTTCGAAGCGTCTCTGAACTGGTGAAGAAAATCGATGTGAGCTACTTTTCGGTGTCAATTACATCATATTATCCAGCGGAAGATATCAAGTTAGATTATCATTCATTGCAGAAGAAACAATGTTGGGAGCATCCAGAAACATCGCAATTGCTCGACAACTCCAGATGGAAAAGCCCTTCGCACAAGATCCACATCTAAACATGGAATATGTTAAATGCATAAATGAATACTTGGAGCTAGGACACACTAAATAGCACACGACGCAAATGGTAAACCGTTTTACACCTGTGCATACTTGCCGCATCATGCAGTGTTGAAGCCGAGCAGTACGACTACTAAAATGCATGTAGTTTTTGACGCCCAGATCCATCATTAAGACACCGAATATCAAAGAGTAATGCACAGAGACTCACCAGACAAACCAATACGTGATTATAAATTAACCACTGTTACATTTGGAATAAAAAGTGCGCGATATCTTGCAATTCGAAGTATGCAACAATGCTCCCGAGACGAAAGCCACAATTATCCTATTGGAGCAGCAGCCATTCTTTATGATTTCTATGTAGATGATCTCATTTCTGGTGGAAACAGTGTTGAAGAAGCCACTATTAAACAGTTTCAAATTAGTCGAGTTTTATATTTAGGAAGATTGGAATTAAGAAAATGGGCTTCAAACGATGATTCATTTAAGGTATAATAATGAAGTATTAATACAAGAAGTACAAATGAGACCACCCCCCGTATACACTAAAAGTTTGAGGAATACTCTGATAGCAATTTGAAGATAAAAATGTGGGGAGAAATATCCATGAAAGTGTTTATAGACATAGGAGTTACACCAAGTCTCTCTTCGCGTACAATTGATGGTCGCGTTAATTGGTACCTTGATAAGTTATAGCAGTTAGTTAGTTAGTTAGTTAGCAAATTATCAGTTTATTTGTTTTTAATAAGTGTAAGTGATAAGTGTTGCACCAAAATTTAAAATTAATTATCACAAAATTACAAGTTTTATGCATTGAAAAGTATGCGGTTGTCAATAACAAGAATAAACCGTTTGCTCACAAGTATACACGGTTTTGGACCTGAGCAACCAAAATTTGGGAGCTGAATCCAAATCAGCAGCCCGTTTTTTAAAATTGGTTATAGTTTTCGAAATATTCAATAAATTCATTATTTTACTATTTTTAACCATTAACGGCCATTTATTTAATTGAAAATAAGAAATGAACAGAGGTTGAACTGAGTCTTTTATACTGCTTGGGATCTGTTTCACGCATTAGGGTCCAACAGTAGTCGCTCATCATACCTTCGTCCCAAAATCCCTGGTATTGCCTTTCGATTTTCGCTATATCTTGATGTTGCCGCTCTCCTTGCTCGTCGCTCGTGTCGCTCAAGTTTTGTTGGAAAAAATCAATATGTGAATGCAGAAAATGTATCTTGAGAGACATTCGAGCTCCAATCTTGTGATAATTTTGCAAAAAATTGCAAAAGTAGCAATCATCTACATGATTTTTCTGTTCTCTCCATAACGTTGGCACAGAAAATGAAAAGTACATTTTTTCACCAAGTGACCGCTTGTACAGCTTTGTTCTGCACTACTACAGCAAAACCAAAGTACTGCAAATACACATCTTTGAGTGCATTTGTCATGATTTTTCCTCAAACGTAACAAAAACACTTTGAATCGACTCTGCAACGTTTTCTCTGCATTTTCACACGTTCCGAAGCGCAATCACAGTACAAAAACAAGTTTCAAAAGATGTTCGATGCAACGTCGTCAGCTAATAGCCGTTTTTAGAGCGCAGTACTGCCACCTAGCGCGAACTCGAAAACTAGAACCAATCTTTACACACGGATTGAAGATCTGAGTTCAGGGCATCAAATAACGTTAAAAATCGTTCTCATCTGCTCGGGTCCAAAAGTTGACCCGAATTTGTAAACTTGTGAAATTTAATAATTATTGTTCATTATTATTTTTACGAGTTAATGATAGTGAGTAGTTATTCATTATGGCGAGGGCTGATAATATGCTGAAAATGCAATAGGTGAAGGAAAAAAATAAGTTAAATTTGTTTTGTAATCTTCTAAATTATTTCATTTAACTTTTTTTCTTCCTACAACGTTGTTTGGCTCTTTCTAAAATAATGTTTTTACTAAAGTGGAGAAGGAAGAAGTATGGAAAGAGGTATTGGGATGGTCTTGAATAGCCGAGAGTGAACAGTAGTCGTGACCACATTTTTGGACTGTCGAAAAGTCGAACTTTGGTAAGTAATCTATAAGGTAGATAAAAATAAACCACACACCATTATTGCATTAAGTACGTGTTTTCCGTGCCGGTTTATAAAGTACTCTTCATTCAATATGGGGCATTCATATTAATGATAGTTCCATCAATGCATCCATCTACTTGAGGAAAGCCTCCCATATCAAAAAATTGTAGCGACAAACCTTGATTTCTTTCTGGCTAACGAATTGTTTCACCCATCATCATATTGATTATGGTATTTGATACCCAATGAACAACCCTACAGACAGTTGCTTATTGGCAATTCCATGGTATTGGGCTCCATTTCCTAACCAATGTAGAGTTGTCAGTAATTGTAATTGTTTAGAGAATTGTTCCATCCACTGCTATGTTGCAAATAACCTCCAATCTATTTGAACGCGTGTTAAGCGGAAATTTTCTAATGTGTCCGAGTCCAGCGTGTAATTTATTCTGGCCTTCATCACACGTTCTCTAGACTCAGATTCTTCATAAAAAAATCTTTCAAAACGAAACATTTCTTTATTATTTTTATTTTTATATTATGACACTACCGATCACGTTGACAGTCAATTCGAAAACAGAATTTTTACTTAGCGCTATGTTGCTTAAATTATCAAAGTCTACTGAAAAATGGTAAAGAGTAACACCTATGTATGGAGTTAATTAGATTGAAAGTGGTTTAGCAAATCTTGCAATGTAATTTTGTAAGCAGCTACTAAACTAATGTAGATAAAGACTTCCGGCCTTCTACAGATAAAAGATAACAGATCTAGATAATAATTTTACTCCAAAGAAACTGGCTTAAATGTTACGAAATAGACCCGCACGGTGCCGTTGAATGTAATGTAATTTAAGATTTTGTACCGAAATCAAATCAAATTCCGTAATTTCAACCGAAACTGGATTTTGTGAAAACAATTATTTTAAGAACAAAGAAGGGTTGAGACTAATCCTACGCACTTAACCGCAAATCCAAATCCGCAAATTTTGTCGCTTTTTCCTCCCCCGCTGCACCCGGGCTGCCCCCCTCCTTTTCAGCGCATATGCTGGCTATATTTAAAAAAAATGAATGATGGAAATGCAAGTAAGACTTCCTGAGAAATATCGATTTTGCTGTGTCACGGAATTTTGAAATTTTCAAAAATAACCCGAAAAATGGTCGATTTCGTCGTCGTCCACATCAGGAAAGATGTTATGAAATTTTTGAATATAAACTGTGGGTCCTGTTTATAGTATGAAATCACATCTACATCTATTAGTTTTTGCGTGCGATGAATAGTTTTCGAGTTAATGGAAAATGAAGAAAATGCGTAATTTTATGGTGAAAAATGGTGGTTTTTTGTATAAAAAAATGGACTTATTGGTGGGCCGGGGAAAATATTCACAACAGGGCACTAAAGCGTGTCAAAGAACGGATCAAATACCTTGGGTGTATCTGACCCAAGTTCATGAAAATCGGGTGTTTTCAATGGCAAAAACGCACCGACGAAGTTTTTTTAAATCGGGAAAAAAGTATATCACCTGATAGTACTTGGCGGAAACTTTAATTTGCTATGCAACATGCCGGAATGGGGCCACCCTTTCGCCGGGGGTTCCTACCCCCACCCTAAAAGTACCCAAAATAAAAAAAAAATTCTTCGAATTGTGGCTGGTAATTAGCTGAGCCGAACGGTGAAATCCAATTTTTCGATCGGACATACTTCTAGCGAGTTAGCCCCATTTACAGTCTATTCGAAAAAAAAAAATTTTCTTAGCACTATGTTGTTTAAATTATCAAACTCTCTATTACAAAATGTTAAGTGTAATAATTTGGTGCAATGGAAATTGAGAAAAAGCATATAATTTGCTAACTTTATCACTTTTCCATAGAACATTTATCACTTACTCATTTTCTGTTTGGCGCAACAGTAATTTGAAAAGCTGAGAACTTCTCAAATTTCGCTTTGGTGCCACCGAAATTAATCAGAAATTTTGATAAATTGCTAAGTGGTAATCGATAAGTTGTTGGTGCAATAGGACCCTGGTGACAAAATCTGTAGTAAATCATCTACATCATCACATTCATACGGAAATATCCAGAGAATTTTTCAGGATATGATCGCAGTTCATCCAATATTAAGTGAAATTTTTTAAACGGCCTTTCGCTTCAAATTGCAAAGACCTAATAGCGCTGATATTTTCTATATCCTTATGGCAAATAGAATTACAATTAGAATTAGAGTTTATTAATGCAAAGACATACATACACAAGATATTACAATCTTTTTTAGTACATTGTTGTTTGGTAAATGAACTAAGAAAATCAAAAACAAAAGCAAATTAAAAAGATTAAATATTAAAGCTTAATAAAATACTAAAAACAAAAATAAAAGATATACTAATAAATAAATAAAATACTAACTTAAGGTAGAACAAAAAAAAACACGAAAACTAAATGTTAAACTATAAATGAGTAAACAAGCTATGTTATACAGGAAATAAGATAAAAGAAAAAAAATACACAATAGAATAAATGCAAATAAAAGAAAGACAGTAATTTAAAACAAGTTAAAAATAATAATAAAAATAATTGTTAAGTTTTTAAGGAAACAATAAAAGAATGAAAGAACCAAACATCGAAATTGTTGTCAGCGTTCAGCGAGCTTAGGTCACTGGGCAGCAATGGCACCTCAGTAACCCCTTGAATATGCCGAACCAACCGGCGTTTTGAATATTAACTGGTAAGTTATTCCATAAACGAAAGATTTGAACATAGTAAGAATCCTCAAAGATGGCTTTGCGAAACCGTGGCATGACCAAATTTTGATTCCTGGCTGATTGAAAGAACTGAATTTTATCAAGCAAATATTTTGAGGCATTCGTCCGTAGTAAATTAAATAAAAAGTAAAGCGCTTTTGGGTTGAGATAAGTGTATAGTGAGGAACCAAGAAGCTGTAATTTATAGGGCGACACATGGTCGAATCGGCGTAGGGCAAAGATAAATCTGATGCAGTCGTTGAAGGCAACTTCAAGCTAACGTCTACATGTGCTGTCAAGCTTAGGAAACACTAAGCTACCAAACGTGAAGTGTGGCAAAAGAAAAATTTTAACAAGCCAGAGTCGTATTTCTTTGCTTAATATATCGGTCGACAGCCAAAGCTGCTGGAGTCCATAATAAATCTTACGTATAGAAGCATTAACATGATCACAGAACTTCATATTGGAGTTGGTAATTATGCCTAGATTTCTAACTCTATTCACTAATGTAAGATTAGTTCCGTTCAGCTCATCAGTATGAAGACTATTATTGTGGACTATCATATATTGCTATTTGGATGAATTCAACTTAAGCTGATTGTTTACTGACCATTTATGTATATTTTTGAGGTCGTTATTTAAGCGAGCAAAGCAATCCTCTATTAGCCCAATAGGCCTGTCTAGGTATATCTGAACATCGTCAGCATACATATGAATTTTTGCATCCTTTATAACTTCCGGTAGGTCGTTAATAAATATACTGAACAAAAGAGGTCCAAGCACTGATCCCTGAGGAACTCCGGAATAGAGCGGTAGAAGACCAGATAAACTGTTTTCCACTTTAACTTGGTACCACCTATCAGTTAGGTAATTCCGGATTAGTTGAACAGCCGAAGAACAAAAGCCAACATTTGAAGACAACTTAGCCAAAATCATATGATGACTAATACAGTTGAATGCCTTAGAAAAATCCAAGAGCACAAGAACGCTAATGTGATCCTAATCAAGTGAACATCGTAGATCATTGGTCACTTTTAGTACAGCTGATTCACAGCTATGGTGAGAACGGAAACTGGACTGCCACTGAGAGAGAAAGTTTGTATCCTCAAAGTACTCCTGTATCTGCGGGGCCATCAACTTTTCTAAAACTTTAGAAAAAAAAAATACAAAATGCTAATCGGCCGCAGATCATATCTCCTTCGGAGATATCTTTTTTGGAAGTGCCAGCACCGTGGCAGTCCTCCATAAGCGCGGTAAGGTTGAGAATGTCAGGCAGGAATTAAAGACATGTAATAAATGTCTAATAATGAAAAGCAGAACAATTTTCATGAATCGCGGAGAAAATTCATCTGCTCCCACTGCATCTGATCGTATCGCATGGATAGCCCTTAATACCTCACTTGCATCAACACAACGGAAAGAGAAAGTTATTTCGTGTTCAGTTAAAGGAGAAGAAGTGAAGAAAGCATTTAGGTTATCCGGGTTGAACTCGCACACAGGACTAACCTCCTTTCCACTGATGCCGGATCTCTTAAGATTTTTCCACAGTATCCTTGGCGACAAGTTGGGGTTGAGTTTCGATGTAAAATACAAATGCTTTGACCTTCGAATTTCCGCAGTAACTCGACTTCGAGCCAATATGTGCAATTGCCTGCTGTAACTAGTTTTAACACGACGATGGAGATACTCTCTCTCAATAATGAGAGTAGATGTTTCAGCAGAAAACCATGGACATCCCGTGGTCAAAATGCGCTTTCTTTTCAGCGGAACATGCCACTCATACAAATATTTTATTCGACTGTTCCGAATATTTGCTTGTTCGTCTGTTGAGGAAGTATTATATAGGGCAGACCAATCTAAAGAATCACACTCGATAGCAACATCTCGCAGATTAATAGTGTTATAGTCTACATATCACAGCTGTCTTCTCGGAATTTATATTGATGGTGATATAAAACATGAAATTTTTGGGGTGACAATTACCTACTGTGTGAAATATTAAACTCGTCCACGGCAACAGTGACCAAAAAGTGTTTAGTGGGCGTTAGGTCTAACATGAACAAACAGTGTACAAATTTTCGTTGATTACCAAATAAATTGAATTTAAAAAATTCTCAGGCGCAATCACTATACGTCATTTTGTATGAAAATTTAATAAATAATAATTTAATTGTTATTATTAAATAAATACTACTTTCAGTAGCCAAACTCTAACAGGTTGTTGTTTTGCTGGTTGAAAAATTTGGTCAACGGTTGGTCTACTATTGCAGGGATTGGGGGCCCTTGGTTCGGGCCCAGCTGACCCATGCGTAAAGATGGTATTGATGCAGATGTGTGTAAGGAAGATCACAAAATTTGACGGATGAGAAGGAGGACCATTAGTTGTAGATAAACCAATGTAATGCAGTATATTAAATTAACATTAAACAGATAAATTTCCATAATATTTTTAAGCAATTTCTCGACTGAAATAAAAAAACAATTGAATTAAAAGAAAAGAGCCCAATATAGTGAAAGTGTACTGTTCCTGTCTTATGTCTTATGAGTTATTACAGCCATCAAGTTAATTCGCTTGTCGCTTAAATATTCATTAGGCAAAATTTATCAGACATTTTATATTATCATTATTCTCAGAACTAATAAAGCTCCAACCATGATACCAAATTCCATTGCCTTTCTATGCCAAAATTCTGGACAATTGCTCAGCTTTGAAGCTTTCAGTTCATTTGTAAATCAAACATTTGTGTTAAAGCATGTGTCCTAGTTAATTGAATTTAGAAATGAACTCACACTGAAATTGGTTCTCTCCAAATCAATATATTTGAGTTATGTACACAAAACTGTAAATGGTTCAAAGGGAAGTGCTGTGCAACACTTCAATATCACTTGAATGTGTACAAATTCGTAATTATCATTGACAGGTGCATCTGGTAGTGAATAAATATCCACAAGATATGTTGCAATTGGGATCAATGAATTCCTCGAACTATAAAAAATATGTAAACTGTCAACAAATTTGAATATTTGGGTTTTTGTTTATGCAATTGACATCTTTATTTGACTATGCACAAGTCCAAATCATTTGTTTCCAATTCTGAAAATATCTGGACATAAATTAGTATAAAAGATGGATGGATTTCGTACTAATATCATCAGTGACAGTTGAGCTCTAGCAAGTATAAGTTATCATTTATCAAGGAAACAAAAAGAAAGAATTGTTCTATAGTGATTCCGAGCCAAGTATATATAGTACATATAGTGTAAACGAAGCATGAGAAAATTTTCATTGCTACTTTTGGTAGTCCTGGCAATTAGCCAGGACATTAGTGCCAGACCATCCCAAAGAGAACCAAGGCAACTTATTACAACAATAGCAAATGCATTCAGTACAGCTTTGGATGTTACAAATGGAGTGATTGCTTCTGTTTTAAGTGCACAAAGAGATATGGTTAATAATTTTTTACGACGAACAGATACCGATATGGCAATAGCATCAACATTCATATCTGATGTACTTGGAGATACCCAACAAGCTGCAGAAGCTATTGATTATATACGAGATGATTTCATGCTGACCGGTGATGATAATGATGATTCTAGACGAATGGGAAGAAAAAAAAAGCAGCCACTTCCACCAATTCCAAACTTTCCAATATCAATAAATAAAGTCTTTTTGGATAGTATGAAGACAGCATCTGGAATTGCTGATGATAAATTGAAAATGCTGATTCGAATGTCTTCGAATACCGGTAAGTTAGTTGCTGATACAACAAAGCAAATTTCGAAAGTATTAAAAGCTACATCGAAATTTGCGAGCAAATTTGAAAAAGAAAAGGATAAATTTGATGACAAAATCACTAAAGAAAAACTTAAACTTGTCGAAACTACGAAAAAGTCTCTTTCGAAATTTCTAAAGGAATTATCGAAAATCTCTAAGAATGCTGCATCATCAAAAGATAGTTCGAAAGCAAGAAATATACTTGAAGCAGAAAATGAATTAATTGCAGTTACTAGAGAATCATTTAGTGATATTCTTGAACAAACAGCTAGAGGTATTGAGAGAGCTAATAAAAAGAAGATAAAACCTAAAAGTAAGAAACCAGCTAAGAGACCACCAAAGAAAAAGAAAGAAGAAAAGAAACCCGAAAATGAAGACAATAAAAAAAATATGATCTCCAGAATGTTAAGTTCAGCTTCGGAAAAGATAAAGATATTCGCTAAATTGACAAAACAAATTTCCAAATCAATCGAGAAGGCATCTAAGCAAAAACAAAAGGATATTAAGAAAACTCGAAAGAAGATTAAAAAGCAAATCAAAAAAGTGCAGAAAGCAAAAAAGAAGATTAAGAAGGACACTCAGAAGGATATAAACAAAATTCTTAAAGATGATCCATCTCAAAACGATCAAGGTCCGCCTATCGGGAATGCCAATTTTAATACTACCATGGGAAATAGTACTCTTGAGGGTGGTTTTATTGATAATGGAAACGGTACAGCTGTAAATGGAACAACTGTAAGACCTAATACTGCTGCTATTGAAGAAGAAGATGGTGACGACGACGAAGACGACAATGAAGATGCTGAGGAAGGAAGTGAAGAAGACACAGATAGTGATGATGATGATGATGATGATGAAGAAGATGAAGACTCTGATGATAATGATTCGAATGAAGACGATGAAATTCAAGAAGATGAAGAACAAGAAGATGATCAGGAAAATGATGAATCAAATGATGATGAACCTGAAGGAAGAAATGAATTAAAATTAAAAGAAGAATAGGTTGACATTAATTTCATGCAATATACATACACGTATACTTCTATTTTCAATTACATATATTTTTTGAATAAAAAGTGAAATGTGTTTTTTTTGTTCTATTTATTGGTGAACCAGTAGGAATTAAGACAAAGCAGTGAAAGTTATTTTCATTAAGAAACCACTTCAACACTTAAATAGTCATTGAGGCTCTAGAAGTCCTATAGGAAAAATTCACAATTTCCACCTCTACAAGATATTCCTTTTACATATATCACATCGCAAAATTATATTCAAAGATGATTATTACATAACTGGTTATAATCCATAATAATAATGCCAATGAGTTTTACATAAATCACAGCATAAAATTATTTTAAATCCTTTGACTCATTATGGTAATAAAAATCAACAATTAACGAATTACGGAAGTATTAAAATGACATGACACCACTTATTTACATTTATGGCGAATATTTAGCACCTTCCATATGGCATTTTATCTTAAGTTGCACATCTACGAACCTCCTTCTATCCACAAATCAAAATATAAAACCCTAAATATATTGTATTCGCTATGCCGTAAAAAATCGATTTCCCTAATAAATGTCCAAACACAGCCATTAATTGAAAGTCTAAAAGCAAATAGGCTGGGCTGTGCCCCATTCAGAAGAAGACACGCAATCAGAGTCTGACTTATCCACCTCAAAGGCATATTTAACATAACCCTAGATAATATTTTTATGCGTCGCCATGCTATTTAGTCTACTTCAGTTGAGCTGAATGCACTTCCCTGTACTGTGCACGTACAAAAATATATAGAAAGTCGTCCGTTCGTTTTTCGATCTAAGAGTCCATGTCATATATGTACATATGTCAAAATAATTTCATTTGTTTTCGCTTCATGGCGCGAATGTTAACGGTTTATTTACAAAAGTGCCCTTTAATTCAATTGAACTAAATAGAGGGAGCAGAAAGTTTTTCGGTAAGTTGAAATTAAGATATGTAAGGATTGCTATTTTTAAATGATTTAATTGTAGGTGCGGTATAATTCAAATAATTCGGAAAATCTCGACGTTTATAATCCGGACTCGACAGAAAACTGTCAGTTTTACATTAATTTGCACACTCTGGTTAATTCTTTGGATGCTAAGTCTGACATACTATGGATGGCGGTATTAATTTTACAACATGCAGCGGCAAACTTAAGTGCCATGCATGCGATTACGGGACAATTCAGATTCATCCCATTAATTTCAAAAGTTTTGATGAACATTACTGCCCAAGTAAGAATTTTATTTGGATAAATGTGAACATTTTAAATTAATCCAAGGATCAATTACAGGATAAAATTCATCGTATTCTGTCATTTCTACAAGACTTGACCTATGGCATTCAGATGTGGACTTTATTTATGGCGAGGAAGAAGCTCTTTGTCTTCTGTCGTTGTCTATTTTAGTTAATCTCTGCAATAGAAATTTGGTGTGCATCTTCCTATTGCTGCGGACTGTAAATGCTAGTACATTTGCGTCAAAAATAAATTAAAAAAAAAAATTTGGAATTCTGGCTCAAAAAATGTTGATTATCCTCGACATACCAAACATATCGGATTTGAAGAAATTTATCAAGAAAAGTTTTCAGGAAATCGAAAATTGCATGCAAAATTGGAATGTGCCTCATCTGCGGCATATCGTCGAATTTATCACTAATGCTAACGATCACCAAGCACTTCATATTGCTCTCAAGGAATATACACATTTCTATAGTGATATTAAGAATTTGATACATGTAATAATTTTTATAAAAAAGGGCTATTTTTTGAGTAGAATTAGTGGTTTTTAAGAACTGCATGTTCCTCGGGATTGAAGAGAATATGCAGGACTCTGTATTAGTTTTGAGATTTCTTTTCACTGTCTGGCTGAGAGGTTTTAATCATAATTTGTATCGGCCTTTGTTTAATTCGAATTTTTATCGTAACCATTGAGATATTTTTGTTAGGCTTCTAATCATTCGTGTAGGGCCAACATACCGTTAGTATAGATCATTCTGAATACTTATCAATGCAAATTTTCTTGAGAATTTATTGTGTCCTGGCATTGGTGTTTACTACTACCAGTCTTTATGAATGGTCCGTAATAATTATTCTGTTTAATCATGTATACCTTTGTTTCTATGATGAATTAAAGAGTTCGGTTAGGAATGGATGACTTATCACATGGTCAAGAGAATATAAAAAATCAGCAAATATGTATAGGTCTTATATTCGATTTCATTTTGGAAATTAGTAAGACAAGTGAAATTCCTTAAAACCTTACTCTGTATTAGACTATTTCAGCAAAACATGATTTAATACAGCAGATTACTTTGAGAATATTCAATTTTGTTGTAAATTGGGTCAGATCGGAATATGCTGGCGCAAAGGCACTTAGTGTTGTTAGAAAATATAGAATGCGTTTTTTATATGTAAGCACTTATGTTAGTTAATTCCACCCTACTAGTGTGTTTGGTTGCTTGTTTTAAGACAAAAGCGGAGCACGGTCGTACTCACTTATACTCTACCTGTCTTTTTGATGAAGCTCAGTAAATTCCTGTATGTTATATTTTTCAATACAGACAGACAAGCAGATTCAGATTCCGAGAGACATTTACCGATTAAATGGTGTGGTTATATGAGAGAATAGCAATATAATTGTTCTTCTACTTTTCCTCATTTACGATCCAAATATCGAACTACCTCCGAATCGTATGGAATTATGGTTAAAGATAAATTTAGCTTAGAAGCACTGTCCTGGGGCGAAATCATGTAATTCGACGCTCGATAATCGTACGCTCGATGAATGAAAACGATATCGTCAGCTCGACAGTACATTTTTGCTTCATGTAAAACGATTCATCGAATGTCGTTTGGTCTATCGAGCAACCACTGCATATGCAATGCTAATTCTTTTGATGGCCTGTCATTTGCATTAAAATTTGGGCATAATTATTGTTATTAGTATACTCTTCTTATTTTTAGCCAGTTTTCTTTTTAAGTTGTATTTATAATCAGTCCATACCTGAAAGCCATATTAAAAAAAAATATCTACAACATACTTTCTGCCAAGCTTTTATTGTTTTTATAGGTGGTCCACTACTATTTAACATGTTTGCAAGTTTTATCCATAACTTTTTCTTTTTTTCTTTTCCATTGCCGGTATTTTGCAAACTGTTTGTTGCCACAAGCGAATGTTTTTCCATGAATTTTATCAGCATGTTCTGTTGTACCTGCGTAGTTTGTTGAGACCTTAAAAATTATTATTGTAATCGCTGGCACAACAATCAAAATTATAAATTTAAACTTACATATTCGTACTTCCCGGTTAATTTGTGCAAAATCTGCGGCCAAAACTAACAGTTCATCAACTAAAAACAATATTTCGATATCAAAAGTCATATCGAACTGTCTTTATCGAGCATTCGACATATCGAGCTACATAATCTAAAAACTAGTGACGGACGATAGTTTTCACTCGATATCGAGTTACATGATTTGGCCCCAGATGGCAGCAGTCGACTAATCTGATGATGCGACCACTTACTGTAGGTCTTCTCGGAAACTTGCAAGATTCTAATTCGCCGTTATTTTATAACTTACTCTTATACAGCTCTGATTGCAGTACAAGTTCACTTTTACTATTTAATTGATAAAGTGTTTGATATAGCCAACCTTGGGCATGCGGCTAGATTTGTAGTGATTATCCAAATAAGCAAGTGATCGGGTTCCTTTTATTTTTTGAAAGGTATCCTTTGAACCAAGTGCGCTTAAAAACTCTTTGATTAGGAATCTAGAATCTATCTAGTAGCTGCCCGCGATAGTTTTAAAAACAGTTTAATAATTATTACCCCAATGACTCCAATGATATTTTTATTTCAGAACTTGAAAAAAACTGGATAAATTTAAAAAGCAGAAAGCTTCCAATAAAGCTGAACTAAAACATCTCCAAGCAACTAACAAATTGCTTGAATGTAAATTGACGGAGAAAAATGAATCCATACGTGCATATGAAAACAAATTGGGTGAAATTTTCAAACGTAATAGGACAAAGAAAAGACAAAAAAGAAAAACATAGAATTTTATTTAATGTTGATTTTTTATAATTAAAATATGAGACAAATTGGTCTTTTGCTTTGAAATATTTTTTTTATAGGTCCCTTCATATAATTTAATCAAGCTTTTTTTTCTTATTCTTCCTCATCAAAATCTATTTTCTGTTTCTCGTAGTAAGCAGGAATAGTACATAAATTATCCTTCTTTTCCATTACAATTATTATTATTAATATTTTTGATGTTCATTTTTATTAATAATATAACAGTCATTCCGCATGTGCCGAATATGATTCTGATGGTGATTGAGAATTTGTCCCAGTGCGCCAGTATATCGGAAGTACGGATTTTAAGAACCAATGTATTACTCGATGAAATGTAAGTCCCTTCAATATGGAGATCAATAGTAACATCATAACTATGACGGCGATTTGCTACTAACAATACACGTCCTGTTAACATTTGCCCCTGTTTATTGAAGATCGGAGTTTGCAGGATACATCACACTTGATACCATGTGTTAGAGAGGTGCCGTAGTCGCTGTTGATAGCCAAACCTGCTGGGTTGATCCGCAAAATTCAACATCAAACCAAAATGCTAAACCATTACATATGCCAATTTGTAATGCATGAAATTCTAAAGCTATATCTGGAAGTAATAAGGTAGAACAATTTAGTTCCGTACGTAGTTATTTTATCACAGATATCGAATTAGAATACACAAATAAAAATATGCTATGCCTACGAATGTCATGTAAATCGCTTTCATTATCCCTAAGAAAATCACAAATATATCGCACTGATTTCGCCATGCATATCCTCCTATCGAAAGTATCGACTATTGGCTGTCTAAAGTACTCCTTCATTCCTTCCTTGTGTAAGACGGTAAGGTCGACTCCATGAAATGGCGACTGATACCAGCAATTTGCTTTATTATATTGTTCAGAATAAAGCGATTCGTCGGTAAACGGTGCTATGTGAAAGTCTCCATGTGTTTGAAACATTTTCCCACTTGGTTTCAACTATTTCCCTGCATGTAAATACGTTTCCAACATTTGTTCATTAAATAGCATATATCCCATAGGCTCTGTTATTATGATATCCACCTTTTATGGTAAATCAACTTCTTTTATTTTACCTGGTATCGCGGTGATTTTATCTTGAACGTTGTTTGCGCCAAAAAATTGTTGAGCGTATTGTGCCATATTACTAGCTTCAATAGCGTAAACTTTAGTAGCACCAGCTTGCACAGCAAAAAATGATAGAATGCTGGAATCAGCACCAACGTCTAGGACAATTTTATTCTACAATAAAAAAAAACTGGTATCAATAATCAGGAAAACTTCAAGGGAATACGTTGAAAGTCGCATGAAAGTCTGATAAATTCCCTAAAATAGCTTTTTGGTAGGTGCTCGTTCTAACATAGTCCTGAATCATATTCTGTTGACCATAAATTTGAAAATACTGTGAAGCGGAAGACTCTTCGGTTCGTTGTAAAAATACTGATTTCGGGCGGAGTCGTTTCACACTTTCTATAATTTTACGGAAATGTAGTATATCTTCAAAAGTTTCAAAAATATATAAATTTAAAATTTTTAAATCGAAAGCATTTGATACTCTAACCTGTATCTGAAGAAAATTTTACACCAAGTTCTTTATCGTCGACATTTACTAGTTGCCCTTTAGAACTAAATTGTTGCAACTTCGCAACTTCGCTACTTCGGTATCAGTTGTGACAAGATATTCCTTCGCACTCCTTGCATCATCACCATCTGAAAAATAGAAAATATTAGAATAGAATAGAATAGAAAAATATTTATTGAAGAACCTCAGCTTACGCTACGTTACAACGTTAGGTACATCGAGTAAGTAATAGATAGTTGAACAGCAGTAGAATCAAATTTTTAAGAAAACTAACAAAGGAGCAACGAACAAACTCATTGCAGTAGAAACTAGTATTAGAATTATACATTTAGTTATAAAGCTATAGACAAGATAATGCAATAAAATAAAATAGGAAAAGATAATAAAACAAATGAAATAAAATAAAATAAAATAAAATAAAATAAAATAAAATAAAAAAAAATAAAATAAAATAAAAAAAAAGAAAAAATACAATAAAATAAAATAAAAACAAAGTAAATACAATATTAAAGATAATAATGACATTAACAAAAACAAGCTTAAAAGGAAATAACATAGAAGATCAGCAGTGAGAACAAAAGATTATACAGTGATACAATGTTATAATGTGAATTAACAAATATAAGGATGTGAAGTAATAAGTTCAGGTACAAATATTAATTACTAAATACTATGTACTAGATACTAAAATAAGACTTAACTTAGAATAAAATTTAAATTTGGAGTTTGTAGTTTATAAATTGAGTACACAGGGTGGGAACGGGAAGCAACCACAAAAACGCAGAGTGCCTCGGAGATGAGTACCAATATGCCGACAAGGTATTCATTAATCTGCCTTAGTGTCCATAAGGTGATGTAATGCAAGTTCCTTGAACTGCTTGTAAGAGCAGATCTTCCTAACCTCCTCAGGGAGTGTGTTCCATAGGCAGACTCCCTGTCCAAAAACGTCGTTGAACCCAAATCGAGTTCGCGTCCTCTGAAGGACAAGTCTCGTCCTGTTAAGACTGCTCCATGAGAGCAATTGACTTATGTAAACTGGGAGGGCGCCACATCTAGCTTTATGAATGAAACATAGGGCTCTAAGCTCTAATTGCTTATCGAGGGGTTCCGGCATAGACAGCTGAACTAGCGGAGAGATATGAGCATATCGCCTGAGGCGTAAAATGTATCTCACGCAGGCCCTTAGTGCTCTGTGTAATTTAGGCATTTCAGAGGCCATCAGGGGGTACATGGCAGCATCGGCATAGAAAAAATGTGGGATTATCAGGGATGTTACCAGGGATTGTCTGATATGCCGGTCAAGATGGTGCGAGACTGCGTATAGTGAGCGAAGGCCGTAATATATTCTTGAGCACACTTTGCCAATCTGGGGCCGCCAAGTGAGATGATGATCCACGAGAAGACCAAGGTTCTTGACAGGTCTTGTGGAGAGAGGGATGACCTCATTGAGAAGAAGCAGGCTGGGAAGCGCATCATTATCAATATGAGCATAATTATTAATCGAAAATCTTATAGCTTGGGTTTTCAAGGGATTGATCGCTAGCCCATTAGTTTGGCACCAGTCGGAAATATCGCCAAGAGTTGTATTGAGCGATTCAATCAGGGCTGGGAGATCATTAGCACCCGAAGCAGCATAACTTTGTAGATCGTCTGCATAAAGGTGATATTTGATATCGCCCATCACTTCAGTGATACCGTTGATGTAAATGGTGAACAAGAGCGGAGCTAGGACAGCTCCTTGCGGAACCCCAGAGGTAATAGACCTGGGGACGAGAATCGGTCGTCGCTGTTGACAACAAATGACCTGTTAGCCAAATAAGCACAAATAAGACCTCCACCGGTAGATCCAAATCCAAATGAGTTCACCAGTCTGGCAACGAGTAGGCTATGAGGAACTGAGTCAAATGCCCTGCTTAAGTCCAATAGCACATGCACGACATGTTTGCCTTCGTCACATCCCTTGCGGATGTCCGAGACTACCTTTACCAGTGCGGAAGTCGTGGAGTGTTTGTGCCTGAACCCAGACTGATATATTGACAGCAGGCCATTATACTCAATATGTTCATTGATTTGATCCGCATTGAGAACCTCAAACACTTTAGCGATGGATGGGAGAATGGAGATGGGACGCCAGTCATTAGGACACTTAGGTGAATTAATTTTAGGGATGGGGGTGATGATGCCGATTTTCCAGCATTTGGGGAAGATGGAGTGTGTGATAAGTCTATTAAAGAGATGTGTGACTAATGGTAAAATGAAAGGTAGGATGATTCTGTAAAATTTTATTGGTATCTCATCATATCCGCAGCGTTAGATTTGATAAGCTGGAAGGCCTGAAGTACTTCAGCCTACTCAAAGCCACGGAACGAAACACCATTTGCTGGGGGGGGGGGGGGTAGGACTGTTCACTAAATCTTGGTTAGAAGTAATGGGGGATGAAGAATTAAGAGTAATGACTGGTGATGTCACAGAGCCATTAGGGGGAGCAATAGGTTGAGCAATAGGATGAACTGAGCAGAGATGCTCTGCAAAATCTTCGGGGTCAACACTAGACGGTTTAGCAAGGTGGTTTCTCTGACTAGTGCCCGTATGCGATGTTCCGCAGCCCTACGTGCAACCCTAAAAGCTCTGAGATTGGCAGAGTTTTTGTACCTCTTCCAGTGAGTATACGCAATGTCACGAAATTGACATAGCAAGAACACATCAGTTCTATTTAGTATTTTATCGCTTACACTTCCAATCCGGATTGTTTTGAGAGGGACGTTGTTGTGCTTTAGTGGTGCTCATGAATTGATGAGCAGCTTCCTCTGGATCAGCAGCATTATAAATGTATGACCAGTTCCCGTAGCTGAGATCAGCCTGAAGGGCCTCTGGCTGAATGGCGGAGAGATTGCGGAAAGTACGTTCGGTATGGGGTGGGGAAGCTGGAAAATTGAAAGAGGCAAAAACAATGTCATGATCAGAGACACCCGGACATTGGCCAGATAGCAACGGGGTAATAGAAGGGGATGTGATAATTAAGTCTAGTGTGCTGGCAGAGGAAGTACCGTGACGCGTGGGTTGATAAGATTTAGTTCAACTTACAGTATAACGGACTTACGGTAATGCAAATCAATGTGTGGGAAATATGTATCAACAATTATTGTTTTATACATATCATTATGCAATGCCAATTCTGACTGTTGTTTTTAACTTTCATTTTTGAGCACATGCACGTCGTTTAAATTTTACAAATAATAATCTATTTTTCGGTTTGTCCAGCAATAGCTGCAATGCAACCTGTAAACTCTATGAACATTGAAATTCATCCCAGCTACCATTATCGTAGCATAATAATAATAATTTCTAAAAGGAATGAACTTTAACGCAGCCAGAAAAGTTATGTTAACAAAAGAACACTAAATTTAGATGCAGCACTTCTAAACACTTCAATGAGAGCAGTGAAGGTCTGAAGAAAAACCTTGAAAAACTACAAGCGCATTTTCAGTTCTGCTGTTTCAATTGGATCCACGAACTTTTCTTTAATTGATTATAGCAAATTCTAGGCGTATGAATGTCAAGATAAAAATTTAAGATATTAACATGAGTTGTAAAGGTTTTTTTTACTAAATATTATTTGAAAACCTTGGAACAGTAATTAAATTCACAAAACTTAGGAAGTGACCATAATCGCAGCAATGAACGCGTTTTCACTTTTTTGTATGAAAACTCACCAAAATTTATTTTTAAAACTACTTCCTGAGGATCATAGCAACACGTTAAACTACACGGTCTATCACTTTTATTAGCTAATTGATAATCTTCTCTTATTTTATAAACTATCACGCCATGAATTATGATTCAAGTCAGTGCTGTCAGCGAACTGTCAAATTTCCCCTCAATGCAAAAATGGAAGTAGGAATCAACTACTGTTCATTTCATTTTCACTCATATGGCTTAAAGCTAGAACGTGCGTCGTCTATGTTTAGCATACGACTGTTTTTACTATCTCTGTTTTACTTAATTGTTCATTACAGAATGACTGAAATGATTATATGCAAGATTTGTGTAAATTTTTCGATGGATTTTCTATCCTTTTTGCATACATTAATTTCGGACAATGTTTCTTTTTCTTGTAAGAATGCACTTGTCGTAAATTTTCTTGCTTTGTTACTCGCATGCAATCATCCAATTTCATGATCCCACGATTTCATGGTCAATGGGGATTTTTCAGAACATGACATGAACGTTTCCTTCTTGTTACATCGTTGTTCGTTGACTCAGGTCTATCAACAATTTCCATCCTTGTTAGATGAGCGTGAATCGAGCTATGGCCAGTGATGATGCCAACCATAGTTCTGCATTGTTTCCTTACGAGCTCCAAGAGAAAATCAGAGAAATTTCAATTAGAGCCGTCAAGAAAAAGTTTTGTATACCTGCAAGTGCTCAGGTTCGCCCATCTCTGCTTATGCTTCATATGAACATCAACTTTGATAAGAGACCCAATAACCGAGGTGGCTTAGTTACATAGTACTTACATAGCCACAACATCTAGACGATTTGTTTTTAGTAGGCCACAATTTTTCTAGGAGCATTAACTTTCGGCATCTTCTTCAGTGGTGTATGAACATATTCAGGAGACACAAATGCACTTACGAGCTTTAGCTGATCTCAACGAATTCGGTACCACACGATGTTGAATAAGTGGAAGTCGTTCCCTCAGAATGCGTGAAAAATGTGAAAGTTTGTGGGGTAAGTGGTAAGTGGTATAAGTATTGCATCAAAAATTCGTATACGTATAAGTAGACGTAAATAGAGCATTTTGAAATCATTCCTACGAAGAAAAATGTTTTTGTTTTTTCCCGATTTTATTCATTTATGAATTTAGATAGAAATTTTTTTATAATACTGGCCGAAACTAAAACTTCACCTCTCTACTTTTCTCTAACATTCTAAAATACAGTAAGAAGTGAAATGTTTGCAGTCTTAAGTATTGCAAAAGCAACATCCAGTTAAAAACATTTATTTCTCCTGAAAAGGGATCATATTACAAAAATATCATGCTAAAATTGAGATCTGAAAAGAAAATAAATTCAATCTAATTACAATTTTCATAAAAATGGGTACGACTTCTAACAAAAACATGTGTTGTCATGTAGCCTACAATGCATGGCACAAATATAATCAGATCAAACCGATCAATTTGCAACTCTCATTATCATCATTACAAGTACCATCCAACGGGAATTTCTTCGCAACGTGATAGAGAGGAGAATATTTTTTGCAAATATAATTAATTTAACACAGCAGCATGTGAAGCTCTAAATTTCTTGTTGCTATGCATTTTTGTTCGTTGCTAGGCAAATTTTATCGCTAGTACCGTAAGAGCACAGCTGCATTGCCAATTCTTGTAATCATGCGCCGCTGCTACTCTATAAGTGGTGTCGTGTGCAAGCAAGGGCTATATAAACGACAAGCTGACTGATCTCGATCTCTTTTTGCACTTGGCATCGATTGGGGTGAGTTGGCTTTTTTTGTTAGGGACTAACATTTATACCGGGTATCGACTGGTATATTACTTACTAATAATCATTAATTTCTGGTCACGACGGAAATTAAACTATCTTGCTTTGGGTCTCGACTGAAGTTAAGATATTTAGTAATCTTCACTTTAAGTCGGGTCTCGACTGGCTTAAAGGATATTATCTCGGGTGTCGATTGAGATAATCTTTTACTAACCAAACACTTTATTTCTGGTCTGGACGGAAATAAAGAATCTTGCTTCGGGTCTCGACTGAAGTTAAGATAATCTTGTACTAACAAAACACTTTATTTCTGGTCTCGACGGGAATAAAGAATTGTTCTAAATATTAGAACAAAGGGTCTTAACATTAGCTTAAAGGCAATTCATCAAGTGCCAAGATGGAGATCGGTGAGTACCAGTCACTTTGGGTCTCGACTGAAGTTAAGATATTTAGTAATATTCACTTTAAGTCGGGTCTCGACTGGCTTAAAGGATATTATCTCGGGTGTCGATTGAGATAATCTTTTACTAACCAAACACTTTATTTCTGGTCTCGACGGAAATAAAGAATCTTGCTTCGGGTCCCGACTGAAGTTAAGATATTTACTAACACTCACTTTAAGTCGGGTCTCGACTGACTTAAAGAATATTATCTCGGGTCTCGACTGAGATAATCTTTTACTAGCAACACACTTTATTTCTGGTCTCGAAGGAAATAAGGAATCTTGCTTCGGGTCTCGACTGAGGTTAAGATATTTACTAACATTCACTTTAAGTCGAGTCTCGACTGGCTTAAAGAATATTATCTCGGGTCTCGACTGAGATAATCTTTTACTAACAAAACACTTTATTTCTGGTCTGGACGGAAATAAAGAATCTTGCTTCGGGTCTCGACTGAAGTTAAGATAATCTTGTACTAACAAAACACTTTATTTCTGGTCTCGACGGGAATAAAGAATTGTTCTAAATATTAGAACAAAGGGTCTTAACATTAGCTTAAAGGCAATTCATCAAGTGCCAAGGTGGAGATCGGTGAGTACCAGTCACTTGTAACATTTTAATACTTCTTCATATATCTATTTGACTATATTTTGACTTATATACACATATATATATTATACATTTCATGTGCATATCTATTTTACACATAAATTTTTATTACATTTTTTGACGATCTTATATTATAACTTGGTGCTAAAAGTGTTTTAGTGTAATACAAAAATCTCAGACCCAAACTTATGTACAGAGTTTTGTCTCAACATATCTATTTCTGAAAATCGTATATTATAAATCGGTGTCAAATAGTGTGTTTTCTAGTGTATGTTGATCTCTGACCCAACAATTTATATAATTCTGTCTTAATACAATTACTCGAGATATTTAAGTTAAGCAAGTGTGCCAGTGCTTTGAAGTTAAATTATTCTACCTTTTGCTCTATATTAATCCTGTATATTGAATATCTATTCATATATCTATTATTAACAATCCTGTAAGTGTGTTTTCCCATACTTTTGAATCGTTGACCTGAAACCTTTTTATACATAATCTGATCTTAATAGTGGGAGATTCTAAAATCTAAGTGCAGTAGTTTCTTGAAAGTCAAAGAAAGTGAGCAGTGCTGATTTGTTGTTAGGAAATAGACCACTGATCTTGATCCAAATTTACCAGTGTATTCATTTCAGTCACTTAATCAAATTTGCGTGTACGTTCTACTAACGGACAGTACACTACTTGAAAAAACCAGGTGCCAGTAGTTTTGCAAGTATTTCAGAACAAGTATCAAGTTGCAACAAACACCAGGAATCTAGTAGGGGCCATTATGGGTCACTGAGCCAAAGAAACCAACCCCCGGCGAACAATTTATGCAGGAACTGTAAGTATTCGGAGGAAATCGAATCCGTCCAGCATATATATTGCGAGTGCACTGCTCTGATGAATACAAGAGATAGACTATTGGGTAGCTACCTCTTTTCAAGCCTGGGGTAGCTGCAAAGTAAAAAGTTCAGATGCATCCTGAGATTCCTAAGAGAAGCAGGATGGATCTAGGGCGGTTTTAAAGGTTATCCCAGGATCCACTGGAGGTCTAAGTGATGCAGGCTAGGTCTTCTAGCTGTACCTTTCTCTCCTAACCTAACCTAACATAAAACCCTCTGATATGTGAAATAAAGAGCAATAGAGACGAAATGTTTTACGTTCCTTTTCATTTTTTAAATTTAATGTGTGGATGAAACTATTCATCCATGATAGTTCTAGATTAGAGTTTCTAGTGAATGACAAATGGTAATTCCTGTTTTCTGCATACAGTAATGCACAACTGTCTCTGCAAATATTGCGGTTCAAAATCGAATCGAATTCGAAGTAAATCAATTCGACTAGGTGAAGTTAAGCTTCGAAATTGAATTCGCTTGTGACGTACTTGCGAATTGCAGGAGAAAAAACGGAACACGATATCGAATTATATTGACGACCCGACAGTAGTTCGCTTGCTCGACTTCTGTCGAATTCCTCGGAAAGAAGAAGGAAGAAGGAAGATATTTTGAGCTACGAGCGATGCGTTGAATTTGAAAGGCTCGGCGAGTACTAGTCGAAAAATATAGGTTGCCTCATGGAAAATCGCCACAATCCCCCGCAGCCTACTTTACAAAATAAAAAATCTTTTAATTTATTTATCAATTAAATGGAAATTTTTGACATGGAATTAAATACTAAAAGTTACAACTTCCGCACAAGGCGCAACACCGTCACATGACACAATAAATTAAAATCGAAGTTATACAGGGTGTCTCAGAACGATCCAACTATTTCAAACGATTATAAAAAAAGGGAACTTATTTTAAATATTTATTTATAGATACCAAAATGTACACAGTGAACGAAATTTTACTTTTTAAATATTACATTGGTTAAATGACGGCCGTTTCTTTGAGGACACTCTTCAAACCTTTTGCGGACATTATCGAATACTTTTTGAAGAAGTTGTTGAGGAATCAACTATATCTTTTCTTCAATAGTTTTTCTTAAATCTGCCCAAGTGAATGGATTATTGTCGGAAACAATACTGTTAAGATAACCCCACAGGAAAAAATCAAGTAGGGTTAAATCAGGGCTCCGTGGTGGCCACTCAATGTCGCATCTTCGCGGAATCACCTTTTCGGGGAACAATTCGTGCAGTGCTGCCAACGAGTTGTTAGTGGTATGTGCCGTGGCTCCATCTTGCTGGAACCATAAGAGGGAATTATAATGCTCACATTCTTGAAGTTTTGGACCAAAAAAAGTCCGTATCATCTCGATATAGCGCGCCAAATTCACCGTAATCGCTCTGCCTCTATGGTCTTCAAAAGAGTAAGGTCCAATAATGCGCACTTTGCCGCCATTGCGGTCCAAACTGTAACTTTGGGGCTGTGTAAAGGGCGTTGATGTAACGTTGTTGAATTGCTCTCTGAACAAAGTCGGCAATTTTGACGGTCACATAAGCATTCAAATGAAATTGGGCCTCGTCGCTAAAGAAAATGTTGTCAAAATCGCTGAATCTCTCCAACATTACGTTCACGTAATTAAGTCTTAAAACATAATCATTTTCGTTCAAAGCCTGCACAATCTGATTTCTGTAGGGCTTAAGTTTTAAATCGCATCGCATTATGCTGTGAATCGTCGCTCTAGATAGCCCCAATTGTGATTCTCGCTTCTTAATGCTAACACGGGGCTGTCAACTTACAGAATTCGCAACCAACTCGCTGTTCTTCGACGACAATGATGAATCTCGCCTATTGTGCTTCCAGTATCGTTGAATGCCTGAATCCAAGCGACAACAGTGGGGTTACTTGGGCTTTCTCTAATATTGCGCAATCCATAATGTAGTCGAAATAGCCGACGAGCGCGAATGAGCGACCGATCGTTCTCGAAATACGTCCGCACGCAAAACGAGCGTTGCTCTTCCGTGTAAGGCATGGTGGCAACTGAGAACGTAAAGACAGATCTTGTGAGAGACGCCACACTCACCTCCCCACCCAGCTTTATTTGCGTCTCGTTCATTCTCGAAATAGTCGGGTCGTTCTGAGACACCCTGTATTATTTTAAATACAAAAATTTCCTATCAATAATACTACATAACAACATACTTAATATTCTAAACACATATAAACGCCTATCTAATCTACTATAAACATCACCCTACTCATATTCGTCGGAGCTTATATACAGGGTGTTTCCCCTTAGGAGGTCAGTCATTAGAGCAAGAAGTGATAGTACTCACCTAGGCAAGCAAAACATTTGTATGGCAGGGGGGGGGGGGCAATATCAACCGTTTAGGAGTTAGAGAGAGATTAAGAAAAAAAGATAGTTTTTCACAAAACACCCTGTACCTTAAAAAGTACTCACAGTCATTGTATGCCGAACTTCATGGCCTTTCCAACGACTGCTGAACCAGCCTCGTACGTCTCTCCTCCCAAGAGTTATGCTTCGATTTCGAATTTTCTTACCATTTTTTTATTTTGACCTCTATTTATTTGGGCATATCTGGGGTTAACATTGTACCTGCGGCAAATAAAGCCCAGAGAGTAATAAGGCCCACATTTAAAAATTCCTACTAAGATGAATCGCAGCAACCTCATACTTTATGCGCACATGCATAAGTCGACATGAACGCCGTCAGGAGGCATCAAACTGCTCGCGCCGCCATCTAGTCCAGTAACGAACGGTACGTCATCGAAAGGAGTATGGCTGCTTGGAATCATAATTTTCGCCTAGGCAAATCATAAGTTCCGTTGTTTAATTACTATTTCCACATGTACTAACTTGATTAGTTTGAACATTTTATTGTTTATTTTCGCCCACAATTGTGTTTATTTGATTAATGAGTAATTTTGTATAAATCTTGTCATAGGTGTAGTAAGGCCCAATAGAGTAACCGTGGGCCTTATTACCCCACCTAACCTAAATTCTCAAAGAAACTAATGTTCCTATATAGGATTATGATTGTGACATTATTTTTGTTCCAAAAAACGAAGACTGTTTGGATGTACTATGTTGTACGTTAAAAAATTTAAGAACAGGTTTACTCTAGGCGCACTAGCTTAGATTCTTTTCAAACTTTGAATTTACTCACAAATCACGAATTTTTTATTCATTACGAAAATTAGTTAGAATGGAATAGGAAAACATTTATTAAAGAAACACACGCGCGCATGCAGACAGGCGCACACACACACGTGTGCTTCGCTCCGCGCGCGTGTGTGTGTATGCCCCTGCCAGCCTGCCTCTGTGTGTGTGTGTGTGTGTGTATTTCTTTAATAAATGTTTTTCTATTCCATTTGAACTAATATTCGTAATGAATAAAAATCGCAAAGCTGGTAACCCAAATGTTCGGAAGGTATGTACATACCTACCACTGCTTCTTTTTAATACTAATAAGAAGAAGAAGAAGAGTTAATTAATTGCAAGAATGTCAAATTGCAGTGCAAATTCACGATTTTTAAACTTAAATATCTCGGAAACTATAAGTGAGCACCAAATATAAATTGGATATTCGTGATTTGTGAGTAAATTTGAACTATTACACAAAGTTTTAAAAAAAATCTGAGCTAGTACTCCTATTGTAATCTTAAGCCGAAATTTATATATACCCCTGCGAGGTAAAAACGCCCATTTTTATTATTATTCGAAATTATTAAAAATAACAGAATTTTGTTGATTTTCTTAGTTTTAGCAAGTTTAAAAGGAATCATTCCGCTGATTAATATTTTGAAAAAGTTAATTTTTCCTTTGGGCCTTATTATACTGTGGTAGTAAAGCCCTTGGAAAAGGTTTTAAAAGACTGAATTATTTTTTTCAAATACTTACTTCTGTTATAGTTTTCCTATTTTGTTAGTTGTGCAAATAAATAAACTTCACGGAAAACTTGTTTTTGTAGTTCTATATCACCAAATACTTGATTTATTGCATTTTAAAATTAGGTGGGCCTTATTTGCCGCAGGTAGGGCTGGGTGCGGTAAAAAGTGCAATAAAAAAAGAAAGTACATGCAAGCAATGCATTTGGCGTGGGGTAATTTTCGCCACATAGCCAGTCGCTGCCAGGCATTTGGTAAGAGCGCACATGTAATAGTGCTATCACTTTAGCAAAAAGTAAAAAAAACATCGTGTCGGACATTTTAGTTTCTTGCTGAATGTGCTCATCATGGTTAAGTAAAGTAAGGAGCTTTATATTGTTTATATTGCTATTTTCTCTGTGAGCATCCTGATACTACTTAAAACTATAAATGTTTTGTTATCATTGCTTTCTATCTTAAAACATGTTCTTGTACTGTTCGCGGTAAAAAGTGCCGCGGAGGTAAAGTTTATGTATAAGGTATATAGATAACAAAAGGTTATAGCTACCTATTTAATTATTAGTAACAACCAGAATTGGGAGCAAGGTGAGTATAAGGCGCTTAATTACGTTAACGCCACATCAGGGGAGGAATTTTTCCAAGACCGTCCGTACGTGATGAAGAGTTACATCCTGCCCGAAGTGTTCCTGCACAGGCAGCTGGTAGGCATCCCCTGGAGTGCTCCTGGTTGCCTGACTGAATACGGCGGATCTAGAGAGGAAAACTCGATAAAACCCGCAATCCCAGGTGTAAACAATCGTGCCTATGGGATGAATGGCACTGCGTGAGTGTGTCTTATAACGATGGACTCCGGATACCAGGCGACCTCCGGTTTCAACCCTAGCCTTATCTCGGCATGCCGGCTCTGCTGAGATGGACCAACCTTTCCGAGCATACTCGGATTGAAAATTCCATAAATTCTGAGGGAGGTGCACCTCTAAATGTACCAAAAACGTTGTTAAGTCCCAATATGGGCTTAGCATAAAAAGGGGGCAGGTGCCGGGTTTTAAATGACAAGACAGTTCGATTCTTCAAAATAACAATTCAATTTTTTATTGTCACGAATTTCTCCTAAAACTAATTAATTCAGATGCTTAATTCTACACAAATCCAGTTTTTAATCTTACCTCTAATATTATAATTTAAAAACTACTCCAATTATTTAAGCCTCCAATGGAAATTTTGTCCTTTAATCTGTAATCAGAAAAAGAAAGAACTATTATTATTTAACCAAAAGTAAGGTTAAATTGATTGAGATGAGATTCAATGGTCTCCTCATATGGGTTGTTTAGCTGGGATCAAATAATCTCCCCGTGGGATGTTAAAAGGATATTAAATCAAATGTTATAACCTTTTGATTTATTTAGTTAGTAAAATAGGGTGCAATACTTCCCTTATATTTTTATTAAGCAAGACATAATTTTGGCTTCAATATCAGCTGCCGATCGGTCTTCATGCTCAGTCAGAACTTGAGTGATTTGCTACTTCCAGTAGCTCGCTATTTATAGGCAGAAACACAATAGAAATTGTGTCTGCCGATGGCGTTGCCAATGACGCCCGCGTCTTTGTGTGAACTTTTACGTATTTGGTCCCCGAATGTCGTCATCGTGTGAATTTTCATGCATTTGGTCCAACAATGGCGTCATCATATATTTTAATCGGAATACTTTGCTATGTACTGCAGGTTGCCATTTTGGAAATATCGAACGACTTTGGCAGCTGCTTGGTTATGGGTACGTGTTTATATTTTGAATGTTATGTTATTTATTTTATTAATAATATATTTCCCTTTTTAGATTTTTGGTCCCTTAGGACATCGTGGGATATTTCTTGCATCGTGGGAATTGATGCGTTATTCTTGTGAGTTTTAGTTCTAATTGAAGTCTCAGATCGTGAATGATCTGAGACTTCTATTTGTTTATTTATTTTTTGTAGATGCTTTTGTTTTTATTTTAGATTATGTTGCTGCTTCGAGGGATCTGCGATTGTATTATCTTCGTGGAAAACATTTATTAACAGTGAGTGTTAGTCTATTAGTGTTTTAGTATATAAGTTTGTTTTTAGTTTTTGTTCCGAGACGGAACAAACCCAATCCGGGGTTCTTAGCGACCCCTACAACATCCAGGACATTACAAGTCCTTCATCTGATGGTGATGTGATGGATACACTCCCCTTAGACGAGGAGGACCTTCTTAGGTATCCAGAACATAGCCAACAGGACAGCGGGAACACTGAAGTTCCCATTTGCAAAGAGCGCAAGCCAAAGCTCTCTGGTGCGGCCAAAAAAAGGTTTAAATGGCTTTTAAAACACGGTCACACAGAAGCAGAGTCTAGAAGGATTGCTGCACTTCAGATAGATCAGCGGAATGAGGAGAGTCTAAAAAAACGGACTCGCTCTGACGACTCTTCTCCTAAAGTGGAGCAACCTAGTGCTAAACGCAGCAAGGCAGCAACGGAGAATCCTTCAAAGAAGCACGCCTTCGCGTAAGCAGTCTTCCTATAAGAAGCTTGCAGAGAGCGTTCGGGTGGGTATTCTTCCCGTCGGTTATCCTGAGGTGGCACTCAACGCGGATCAATTGAAGTCCGTAGAGGGTGCTATCTTGAGAGAAATCGCGGCAAGAAAGCAAAGGCCCCTAAAACCAAGATTCCTGGCCTCCACATTTAGACCAGGGTGGCTGGTTCTTAACTGCGCCAATCAAGACACCGTGACGTGGCTGAAAGGTGTAGTTGCGGAGCTAAAGCCCTAGGAACGAGCCAATCTTGTGATGGTCGAGGAAAGTGAAATTCCTCGCCTACAAGTCCTCGTGGGATACTTTCCATACAGCGCTCAGGACCCTACGGATTTGATTCTCGTTTACATCGAGGGTCAGAACTCGGGGTTAAACGTGTCTGAATGGATAGTGTTGCGCAGAGTACAAAAACCCTCAGTCACAGAGCTGACTCTCTCCGTGGACCATGTGCCAATGGAAGAGCTAAAGAAGGCTCAATTCGCAATTGGGTTTAAGTTTGGGTCTGCCAACTAAGACCCAAGGGTGGAACAGTAAAGGCTGAGTCGGAGGCTGGGGATGGCCCAAGTCAGATTAAAACTCTGGCTAACGGTCCTCAGCCTTCGACATCAGGAGTCAGCAGGCCTAAACTTCTGGTCAAGGCAAAGGCGGGCCCTGGTAAAGCAGCAGGAACTGCAGAACCCAAGTCGGGGACTTCCGAAAAGAAGTCTACAAAGACTAAGAAGAAGCTCCCTCCTGTCCGTGCCAAGCCGGGCAAAAGCAAAGGTCCTAAGGGATCCATCACCAAGGCTGACAGCGGTCATAAAAAACCATCTTAGTCATGGCCAATGATCGCCTAAGTTGCCTTCAGATAAATCTCCATCATGCTAAAGCGGCAGCAGACGTGCTTAGCAGGAGATTTATCTCGGAGAAACTTAGTCTGGCGCTCATTCAGGAGCCCTGGGTACATCAAGGCCACATCAAAGGACTTCCCACAAAATCATGTAAGTCAATATACAGTAATGAACATGAATATCCTAGGGCAGCACTACTGCTCAACACTAAACTAAACTTTATTCCTCTTTCACAGTTCATCTCGAGGGACGTGGTTACAGCAGTTGTCGAGGTACCAACTTCAGGAGGTAGCCACGAGGTAGTAGTTACCTCAGCCTACTTTCCTGGAGAAGCGGATTCACTACCTCCCCCAGAGCTAAAACGGCTCATCAACTACTGTAAACGTAGAGGAAAGCATTTCATCATTGGATGCGATGCAAATGCACATCATACGCTATGGGGCAGCACGGATACCAATGCCAGGGGTGAGTACCTTTACGATTTTATATTGTCTAACAACTTAGAGATACTAAATCGAGGTAATAAGCCAACCTTTATGAACATCATTAGACAAGAGGTCTTGGACCTAACACTTGCCAGTATGTTCATAAGTACAAAAATAAGCAAGTGGCATGTATCGAACGAGATTTCCATGTCAGATCACAGACACATCAGGTTCGATATAGATGCCACACTCAACACATGTCAGGAGTACCGAATCCCTAAATTAACTAACTGGGAACTCTATCGACAACATCTTAAGGCTGTAGTTGACTCTCCCGGCGGTAGCATTAGCACGACTGAGGAGCTAGACTCAGCTACTACGCAGCTTCAAACGGCTGTAATGACTTCATTCGACCACAGTTGCCCTCTGAAACAAAAGACTTGCAATCGGCAGGTACCATGGTGAAATAGGGAACTGAGTTTGAAAAGAAAAGAAGTCAGGAAACAGAAAACAGAGAAAGAGAGCTAAGCTCTCTGGCATCTGCGGGGAGTATAAAAAGGTCCGTTATAACACGGAACTAAGGAGATCCAAAAAAAGAACCTGGCGGGCCTTCTGCGATGGCATAGATTAATTGCCCGCAGCTATCAGGCTCCATAAGGTACTTTCGAAGGATCACCCGAATGGTATAGGCACACTTCAAAAGGAAGATGGGAACTACACCGAGAGTTGCGAGGAAACAGTCAGGCTCTTATTAGAAACTCATTTTTCCGACTCTCTCACTCCCGATCAAGGAATAATAGCTCCAGACCCGATTGAGGTGGACAAGCACGGAGTCTCTAACAGGAGCAAAAGCCTTGCGGGAAGAATCTTCACTCCTAACAAGGTTAGATGGGCCATTGGCACATTTAAGCCCTTTAAATCTGCTGGAGAAAACGGCATTTTCCCGCCTTACTACAAAAAGGTGTTAAAGAAATACTCTTTCCACTACAAAAAATTTTTCGAGCCAGTTACGCTCTAGGGTATGTTCCCCAATATCAGGGTGGTATTTATACCTAAAGCAGGAAAAAGAGCTAGTTCTCTAGCTAAATCGTTCCGACCCATCAGCCTCTCTTCATTCTTGCTTAACTCCATGGAAAAAATCCTAGTGAATCGAAGTGAAATTCTGATTAAATCACCACTTCATTCTAAGCAGTTCGCTTATCAAGCTGGCAAGTCTACTGAGACTGCCATTCACACACTAGTCAAAGACCTCGAAAAAGCGCTCGAAGCAAAAGAGGTGGCTTTATGTGCATTTGCGGACATAGAAGGAGCCTTCGATAATACCTCCTTCGATGCAATTAAATCAGCTGCCGAGGATAAAGGCTTTGAGCCCTCCACGGTAAACTGGATAGACTACATGCTTAGAAGCAGGAGGATAACCACATCTCTAGGGAACTGCTCAGTCACGATCACCGCAGCAAAAGGCTGCCCACAAGGAGGAGTTCTCTCTCCACTCTTGTGGTCGATCGTGATTGATGATCTGCTAGAGAAGTTGACCAGTTCGGGTTTTAATGTTCAAGGCTACGCGGATGACCTAGTAGTTACAATACGGGGCAAGCATGATCAAGTCATATCCGACCTCATGCAAATGGCCCCTTCCAAAGTCCGCACGTGGTGTTTAAACAAAGACCTTAGCATAAACCCCAACAAAACGGTTATCGTTCCGTTCACAAGAAGATCGAAGCTTTCACTAACGGCTCCTCTTCTTGATAATACGGAATTGATATTTTCAGACGAAGTCAAATATCTGGGAATAACCCTAGATAAGAAACTTACCTGGAATTCGTATCTGTCCAGAGTGACGGATAGAGCGATGCGATCTCTCTACACGTGTCGTCGCTTCATTGGCGGAACATGGGGCGAAGCCAAAAATGATGTACTGGACGTACATCACGGTTGTTGGATCCATGATCACTATGCGGCCCTCGCATGGTGGCCAAAAACTAATCAAAAGACGGCTGAGGCTCTGCTTCAAAAAACCCAGCGGCTTGCCTGTCTAGGAATAACTGGTGCCATGAGAACCTGTCCTACAGCAGCCATGGAAGCCTTATTAAACCTTGCACCCCTACATTTGCAGGTGAAAAAGGAAGCGATCTCCAGTTCTATTAGAGTACAAACGGAGAAACAGTTAAAGCCAGGCGAACTGGTTGATCATTTAAGTATCTTAAAACAGATATGCTTCGAGCAAGTGACGACAATATCTGATATAATCACACCCAGAGTGGATTTTGTAAGACCATTCCAAGTGTTTCTTGGAGACCGACAACAATGGCGCTCCACTAAACCGTCCTTCCAACAAGGATCGATGGTGTGGTATACAGACGGCTCAAAAACAAACAGTGGGATATGATTGGGTGTATACGGCCCCAGATGCCATATATCAAAGGCTCTAGGCTCTACCCCTACCGTATTCCAAGCCGAGGTATTAGCCATTGGAGAATGTGCCAATACCTGCACTAAAAGAGACATAAATGGCTCAACCATTAATATCCTCTCGGACAGTCAAGCTGCCCTCAAGGCCTTAAAGTCCCACACTGTCAAGTCAGGGATAGTCTGGGAATGTCTACAAACCCTCAAAAATCCATCAAAGAGAAACAAAGTTATCCCCATGTGGGTACCTGGACACGAGGGCCACAAAGGCAATGAAATTGCGGATGGCCTAGCCAAAAGAGGAGCGGAAACTCAGTTTGTCGGACCAGAGCCATTTTGTGGCACTTCAAAGTGTTACCTCAAAGCTACCCTAAATAACTGGGAGAATAAACAAAAATCCCTGTATTGGGAAAGGCTACAAGGACTTCGTCAGGCAAAAAAGTTTATCGACACCTCTGGCGGAAAAACAAAAGAACTCCTACTCCTTAGAAGAACAGAGCTCAAAAAGATCACTGAGCTCTTCTCAGGCCATTGCCCCTTGAGGTATCACCTAAACAAGCTGGGTTTGGCTGAGACCTCGGAGCACCTGCTCTTTAACTGCGAAGCATTGTCCAGGCGGAGATTACTCCACCTTGAACATGCTTTTCCTCCACCAAGTTACGTATGGAACCTCAAGCCCAGAATGGTTCTAGACTTTATTAACAATCTAAACCTATAAATGGAGCAAATTCAACTGGGACTCACAATAGATCTTTCAGGTCGCAGTGACTGCGAGGCTAACGCCTATATACCCCTTTACAAATCTAATCTAACAACCTGAATTGCAAAGCGGCTTCAAATTTTTTTCAAAAAGTAAATATAAAAATAACATTTTAAAGTGATGCAACTAAAATAAGCTCAGACTATCAAATTAAATTAGAATGCTCGTCTGTGTTGAATATTTATGATTATTTTTGAAGTTATGAATAAATATCGATAACAACGTTATAGATTCCGCTTTTTATACCCTAGATGAAATCTATAGGGTATACTAAGTTTGTCATTCCGTTTGTAACGCACAGAAATAATGATGGTAGTGCAAAATGGATTGGACAACCCCGCATAAAATTAAAAGTTATCTTGATTTTTGCATGTCCGTGCGTCCATCCGTCTATTCACTTAGAAAGCTGAAATTTTGTACACGGATATTACAACAAAAAAGTAAAATTAAATTCGAAAATGAGACTAATCGGGCAACTCCTTCGTGGGGTTGCCATACATACAAAAATTTCGTTTTCCACGATATATTTGGACACTACCTGAGAACCCGTCGCCATAGAAACCTGAAATTTGGTACATTGTGTTTTCATACTAATAGCAAATAAAATTTTAAAAATGGACTAAATCGGGCAACCCCTTTTTGGTGTTGCCATATAAAAATGTTAGTTTTTTACATATACTTTGAAAACGATCAGTCCTACACATTTTTATTGTCGTAAAAACATCTTCAGAATAAGAAATCCTATAAATTTGGTTATAATCATTTTTTCTGTCCGACGAGCCGTTCTAGAAATATATGCGAGAAACCAATGCAAAAAATCAAAATTGCTGAAATGGGTGACCATACGAAATTTCATACGTGCATTCATCTAGGGCAGGGCTTCTTAAACTTTTTTCATTCACGACCCCATTTATGATTGTGATTTGATTGTGATTTTTTTCGTAACCAAAAAAAAGATATATATAAAATAAAGATATGTAAATACAATAGTCTGTGATGTCTGTGAGATCATACGGCCCGTAAGACTAATATCTAGTTTCAAGAATACAACAATTTTCAACAACAGGCCTGCTCAAAGTCTGGATTTGTGTTCTATCGAAAATATCTGGTACCACTTCAATAGGAAAATTCACAAAACTCATGTTCGCAATATTCACGAACTTTGAACAGCTGTTGAAAATGTTTGGAACGAAAGTAGAAAATCTAATATCGTGTATTCCAAGAAGACTAGAGGACATAATAAAAAATAAAGGAGTAAATATAAAAACTAAGATAATATATGTTCTTGTTTTCATTCAAAGTTTTACGTGACCGGTTTCTTTATATTAAAACTTCGTGCCATTTTTTACCATAATCAAAAGATTTTTGAAATATTTTTCTCTGCTCACTTTTTTTTTTATATGTAGTATATATACATATGAAAAACTATAGTTTCAGAATTTGTTTAAAAACCTACAAAAATATAAAATTATATTTATTAAACCCCCCAAGATTTCGCTAAGCGACCCCTTTTGGGGTCGCGACCCACAGTGTAAGAAGCCCTGATCTAGGGTATCATAAGAATTGGTCTTACCAATTCTAGCTTTTTCACTTGTTTATTCGTTCTTACCATGTTGCAACAGGTAAAACTTTTTACCCGCAAGAGTAATAAAAAGTACCGAACGACTTGCTCATTTAAAATCAATTAATAACGTAAAATAATTAATTTTTTACATATTTTTTTTTTTTGAAACCTTAAAGATTGTATGATTAAATTATCATATAATTTGACCTAAAAGCTTATGATATATTGATGACAATTCAAAAAGTGGCACTTCCAACCCCATCCTATCCTACCTTAGTTTTTTGTATAAAAACTGTAAACTGTAAACTCTTCTCTTTAATTTGACTTAGTATACCCTATGTGCTATCTGCAGCCGTTAAAGAGTTATTAGCTCAAAAACCTATTCTGAAAGCTATTCTTAAACCTAAATTTGTTCTCTAACTGACTGAAAACACGTTATTTAAAAAAAAATATCAGATAATTTCAGTATGACGTGTATAGGTAGGTGTTGAGCTAATAACTCGTTAACAACACTGTAGACAGCACATAGAGTATGATAGGTCAAATTAAAGAGAGGAGTGTACAGTTTATAGTTTTTATAAAAAAAAAATAGAGGTCAAATTTAAAAAAAAATAGTAAAAAAATCCGAAATATTTTGTTTAGACCCCCATAAGAGGGAGTATGGGGCTGGTTTAGCAGTCGTTGGAAAGGGCATGAAGTTCTGCATATAATAACCATACTGGGTGCTTTTAAAATACAGCGTCTTTTGTGAAAAACTAGTTTGTTTCTTAATCACCCTGTAACTGCTATATATGATATTACCCCCTCCCCCACCCCCCGGCGTGCCATATAATTTTTTGTTAGGCTAGGTGAGTAGATACTATCACTGCTACTGCTCTATTGACCTCCTAAGGGGAAACACCCTGTATATCTTGTCTTCTAAGTTATCCTCGTCATCGTTAGATTCAATTATAATATCTTCGACCGTAATTGGGGTTGGATCTCTTTCGAACCAAAGCGGCTGAAGCATGCCGTCGTTCAATCTCCAACCACATTGCTCTGCATCTAATTCAACACAACGGACATCTGTTGCATTTTACATCTCTCATAAAATTCTCTGTTGTGGATTTACTAGAAAATTGCTTTTCGAAAATTATTAATCGTGCCAAATTTACTGAAGAACAATTATTTCCGTAGAGCACAAATCGTAGTGGGCATACATAAGACTAATATGACTGTCAAGCTTTGTTCAAAAAAATTTGTTCTATAGCGAAAAAAAGTTGGAATAAAATGTAAATTTTATACAAAAAAAAAAAAAAATACCAGTGATAAATTGTTAGTTATTGGTATGTGGCCAAATTTTTCTACATTGGTTCTTCTGTTATTACTTTGCCGAGAACTCAAAGGGCAAACCGAGCCTAGTGCAAGAATTAGAAGACTTCATGATGGTGTAGAAGCTGATTGGAAAAGTTTTAATTTTGCTGTAGCGATTATCCTTCGAGATAATGGTAAATGGCAGTTGCGGTGTACAGGTTCTCTTATTGCACCGAATAAGGCTTTAAGTTCGGCTCATTGTTTCTTCCCTGGAAAAAATGACGAGCCAATGATATTAGTTAATACAGACTTTATTAAAGTTATTTCGGGCAAAAGTTACATAAATCCTAATGATAAAATATTAACCAATGTAGCCTCTATTCATCCACATCGAGGTTTTATAAAACGAGATTCTAATAATGATATAGCTGTGCTGATCCTCAGTAAAAAGTTACCAATCGACGGAAGTCGCATAGGAATAGCGAAATTAAGAACAACTGAAATTCCATCTTCTATAAAATGCGTAGCAGCTGGTTGGGGATTACAGAAGGATTTTAAGCTACCTAAAAGTTTACTCTCTGCAACATTTACTATTTTGCCGAACAAAATATGCCAAAGCAAATATGGTGTTAAAATAAAAGAGTTATTGTGTGGATTGGGCGAAAATGGAGCCACCGTTTGCCATGGAGATTCTGGAGGACCATTATTATGCGAGAATGAATTAACTGCAATTACAGATTCGTGTGCAGCAAATTATTCCAGCAACCTGCCAAGTTTATTCACTCCAGTTTCCAATTTTCGTGGATGGATAGACGCGGGATATTTATCACCCGCTAATGCCCTTAAAATTACGATGTTTAAATTGCGGGCGTCGATAACGAGTCTTATTTTTGTGCACATATTATCTTTATAAATAAAGTGTAGGATTGAGTCAATAAATTTGTTACTTACCAAAATCTACTGTGCTTGTTCAAGAGGATAGGGAGGTTGCAGTGAGTTTAAGTAACATTGGAGTAAAGGGAAATTTTGATTTCGGTTTATATACCCCTCAGAAGTGAATATTTTACTCATACACGCCCCTTTAAACGGTTGTGAGTTGAGAAGGTGTTACCAAGAATAGGAACACTTATTGCAAGGAAGAGTGCGAATGCTGAACAAAGCACGGAGAATTTTTGGTGTTCTCTGTCTAATTTAGAAGTATTTTCCTATTATCTTGTAATACTTTGTTTTTATCTTTTTAATACTATCTATCATTGTAAAATTTTCCTAATACTTACAAGTTTGTGCAAGCTAGTGGGTCGTAAATTATACCAGCACTCGTGGAGTGTTACGAATGGATTTATTCTGGGTCCACTTTTACTTACATCTTTTATAAATAATCTAGCGTATTCAGTTAGGTAGGTACTAAGTTTCCATATTTTGGTGGACAACGTACATTATTCTCCACCGCTGTGCTGTTTTGTAATAGCAAGCAAAATATTACCTACTAACAAGTAATTTCCCAAATTTTCCCTAAATAAGATGCGCGCGCTCATGTTTGAAATTCTTATTTCTGGAAAATTGAGGAAATTTCTCGTCAGGGAAACTGCTCATTAGGGAAATTTCTTTTGGGTAAATTGATTTTAAGAAAAATGGTTTACGAAAATTGTCCGTAAATCTTATGAAACTCCTTTAGGTCACAATATTTTAAGACTTACATGAGATTTGTAGTTACTCAGTGGATTTTCTTAAAACCACCACTCCAATAGAGAACTCATCATCTTGTATAAATTAATCACATGTCATGTTCGCAGCGTGCTGCATGAAGCAGTACACCAGTGCAGTGCACCTGCATCACTTAGAGCTAGTGACGGGGCTCATGCATGCTCACACTACGATCGTGCTGCCATTTTCTCCACGGTTGTACGTTTGACATCTGATGGCGGGCCACTCATTAGAACATTTTTGACAAGAATAGAAAAGTCGGGAAATTTGGAGGTGTGATATTTTTGGTGCTAGAGAGCTTAGAATATAGAGAATATAGAATATATTCTAAGCTAGAGGTTCCGTAAAAAAAAATGAGTGATTATATATCACCCTGTATCGTCTGAACGTTACACCCACTGACAAGTATATAAATGGACTGCTCGTTGAACCAAAAATGCATGAAAGCAAATGGCATCACTTTCTTATTCCTGTCTCTTTCCGTGAGAGCATACTTTCCCACTGAACTGTAACGATTGGGCACGAGAAATTGCTTGAGGTTCAGCAGTATTTCCAACCAAAACAGCCTTGTAAAACACACTTACTAAGGCTCATAATTAAAATTTAACAACACAAATAGTCCCAAATACTTTTGTGGTTAATACGGTAAATCCCATTGACATGCATATAAATAAATTAAATTGGTAGTATTGACAGAAAGTTCCTTCTGGTTTTACCATTGAATAAATAACTAATAAGGAAACGGCATATCGGGTGAAAACGTAAGCATCTTGGCGAAATGTGTTAGTGTGCTCTGTTTGTATTCATTTCGTCATGGCAGTATTGAAATTCTGACATTCTGAACGGGAACATTGTTTATAATCCAAATTCCTATGTAAAATAAACAAATTTTTAGCTCCCCCTTATTTTCAGATAATATTTCTTGGCGTTGCCTTTATATAACTGGGATAATTTAGGCACCAATGAGAATTCAATTGTAAACAAATAAACCGGCATTGGTAAAATGTTAAATCTTTTGCCGTGGCTCTTTATTTTTATAGATATTTCACTTTTATTTTGTTTAGAACAATATAGTTAATATGTAAAGCTATTAAGCTTACTTGAAGAATGCTTTCCCATGACAATAACTCCGTTTGTTCCTGCAGCACAGCACAGCGCACTTCATTATGATAATTTAAGACTCCGGAGTCTCTATTACGCAAAATATCGTTCACAAAAAAATATTTCGCACTTATTTCACACTACTATATTACGTAAAAATAACGTTTAATTAGTTATTTTTCACAATATCGCGAATTCAAATCCGAAACTTATTTTCAAAAAATATGAAATGTCAGAATGTTGAACTGACACCATTGAATAAATAACTAATAAGGAAACGGCATATCGTGCGAATACAGTGTACGTGTTTAAGCATTTCAATGACAGTGTGACCTATGGTCGGGGGGAGAAAAACAAGAGGGCGTCGTTGATATTTTGTGTCAGTTCAATATTCTGACATTTCATAATTTTGGAAATAAGTTCTCGAATTTGAATTCGCGATATTGTGGAAAATAAAGAATTAAACGTGTTTTTTACGTAATATTAGGTGAAATAAGTGCGGAATATTTCTTTTGTGAACGACATTTTGTGCAATAGAGACTCCGGAGTCCTAAATTAGCATAATGAAGTGCGCTGTGCTGTGCTGCAGGAACGAACGGCGTTATTGTCGTGGAAAAGCATTCTTCAAGTAAGCTTAATAGCTTTACTAATTAATTATATTGTTCTAAACAAAATAAAAGTGAAATATCTGTAAAAATAAAGAGCCATGGCAAAAGATTTAACATTTTACCAATGCCGGTTTATTTGTTTACAATTGAATTGTCATTGGTAGATAAATTATTCCAGTCATACAAAGGCAACGCCAAGAAATATTGCCAGAAAATAAGGGGGAGCTAAAAATTTGTTTATTTTACATAGGAATTTAGATTATAAAAAATGTTCCCCTTCAAAATTGCACGATTCTACTACTGCCATGACGAAACGAATACAAACAGAGCACACTAATACATTTCGCCGAGATGCTTACGTTTTCACCCGATATGCCGTTTCCTTATTAGTTATTTATTCAATGACTGACACAAAGTAGCGACAAGGCCCTCTTGTCATTTCTCCCCCTCCCCCCGACCATAGGTCGCACTGCCATTGAAATGCTTAAACACGTACACTGTATTCGCATGATACCCCGCTTCCTTATTAGTCATTTATTCAATGGGTTTTACGTGAGCACCTGCCAAGTATGGCTTAATCTCACGGCATTCTTCATGCTTGTATTGTAATGGACAATCAAGTTACTCATGTCGTAACAATGAGTACCAGTATGCCAAGAGAGCATGACATGACATCAACTTACTGGTAGAAGCGAGACCTATCCAATCTCTTCCGACCTAAGGTTTTTGGCAGCCTTCACCACAGCCACTACGATGCTCCCATAAAGGGGCCATCCCAAGTTGAGGTGGATAAAACCTTGTTATCCAGGGCTCCTCTAACCCCGTAGTACCAAGTTAGCCAATGTCGGGCCGCCCATTTGGTATAGCTTTGGTAAACCATGATCAACGGGCCAAGAATACTCTCAGTTTCAATCTTTCATGCAAGATATTCTTTTTTAAACGGTACTGGTAATGTTATGGTTGTATGTAAAAGTGATTGGTTAGGACGTGAAGTCCAAACTGCCAGCATGAGCTGACAGATCACTCGATGACAGCGATAACACAGGGCGGCATGCTAGCACCTCGGCTATGTGGCGGAGAGTGTGGGGGGTTCCCAAAAGAAACCTGCCGCTGTCACCAACCATGATCAACAAAAAAGTATCATGCCTGCATACAAAAAAACGGGCACTCACTCAGTCCTGAAGGGACCTTTACGTCACTTACCTACGTTCCACTGAAGGCGCAGATGGCATGCCTTCCTTGCCAAGCCCCATCCTCCCATTGACTTTGGGTGGCACTGTTTTTCAAAGTCCCTTTGTTGACCTGTAAAGAGAGACCAGAGCAGACTAGGTGAACCTAGATGACCTTCATGCAGAGGGCTTCAGGAAGAGGAGGGAGAAAATAAAAGAGCTCACAGCATTATTACGTTATAAAGAGTCCATTTATTTAGCTCTATCCGCTGTCCTAGCCTTACAACGTGGAAACGGAATGGAGACAACCCCCCCCCCCCCCCCCAAGCAGAAGTGATTGTATTTTAATTACCTTGACCAGAACTGTCCTCCATGAAGGCCTTCTGGAGTACTCACATTTCTGTAAATAGAATAAAAAGAAAAAAAAAACGAAACATCAATACTAAATTCTTACATATGACCTGAAAGTCTATAAAGCGAAGTATTATTCGGGCATAGAGCCTTATATGTGTAACAAAGACTGTATAAAATTATTTTATTCCATGATACTTCCGCACAATTCAGTTTGCTTATAACAAGGTCAGTGCCCTGTGATACTACAAATACAACGAGGAGGTAGGTACGTATGCTTACAAAACTTTCAAGGTAAGTACTTCATTTCTGATTTATGGGGAATGCCTCAAATCAGTGTATCATATGTATAAATTTCAAAAAAAAATTAAAATTGATTGTAAATATTTCAATATAGTTGTGTACATCTAATAATAAGATAGATAAAGCTATCATCTATACGCATTTCATCAGAAGGTACGTGGATCGAAGATAAATATCTAGCTCAGTGACGACGTAAGCAATCTGTCCGATCCAAGACATTTAAGTATCGTCTAATCGAGTATAAGTATATATATATGTCTAATGAGGAAGTAAGCATGCTAGCTCTGCACATTAAAAAAATTTTCTTCAATATAGTTACTTACATCTAATAATAGGATAGGTAAAGCTATCATTTCTACGAATTTCTTCACAAAGTACGTGGATTGACTATACATATATATCTCTAGTGGCGACGTGAGCAATCTGCCTACTCAGGAGCATTTAAGGAAATATCACTATATAGATCTAATAGCGACGTAACTGCCTGACCACAAAACATTCAAATATCGCCTGATCCCGTTTAAATATATGTGAATCTGATGCGGATGTAAGTATGCTGGTTTTTGATTTGATTTTCCCTTGTTAGGGAAGCTGTTCTGACAGCCGCAGTCTGCGCACTCACCAGATGATTCCCAACCAGAAAGGTGATGACTTGGGAATTGCGTAGTTTTCCTTTTAAGGGAACTTCTATATCCACGGGTCGTGAGTTGATTTAGGTCTATCTTTCGAACTTGTTTGGGGAGGATTGACTTCCCTTTCTCCTCTGTTCACCGTTCTGTGTCTGATGGCGGCGAGTTACTTCTAACCACTTTCTTTACTTTTGATCTGATTCCAGATTTATTCGAATCATCCTCGCCTATAACGGAATTGCTCATCGATTCGTCTACAGCCCTCGTTTTGAAGGTCCTCTTATCAATACTTTTACCACTTTTGGTTAAAATTTTTTGTACGTTTCCCTACTTTTTTAAAAAGACTCACAAAATTGCCATCCACCTTGTAACTTTTATCACACTTGACAACCTCCTTTTCTTCTTCTTCTCCATCACCTCAGCGTACAACTCTGAGCTCGAGGAAGCATTACTCTCGGTCGGGTGAGTTCGGTATGCGGTTTACCAGCGTACATGCATCAGCATTTTACATGTAGCATATTGCTATATGCAATAGCTACGACCATAACAGTAACTCCGTTCGGGCCTAGATCTTATTAACAACGTCTAAAAGAATTGTACTTGGCCTATACAGGTAATACAACCTTATGGGCGCTGTCAGAGGGGACGACGTGAAGTATAAGATATGCCCAATTCAGTCTGGATAGGCTTCGAGATTCACCATTTGGATCTTATAGTTAACCATGCATACTAACCATATAAACACTACTAACATACATACCTGATTTCCGACATTTATCAACTTACTCATCAACTAAGACATCCTTTCGCCCCCTGCCCAAGAGGCCATATCTGTCTTTCTTCTCTCACTGCTGTCTGAGATTTTATTATTCTGACTTACATGAGCACATAACTTCATTGCATCATGGGCCATCTGCCTAGCTTTACTACAGTACCCACACAGTCAAAAATCTCAATTTTTATTTCACTGAGGTATAGCTATCTCGCCGTGAGAAGTACCAATGCATATGGTATCTTTCACCCATACTACTTTACTGTACGTACTCTCGCGGAAGATGCCAAAGCGATCAACAGTAGAACTTAAATACCTTAAACAACAAACCAACAAATTTCTTCCATCAAGTATGCATACTTTCCTGTTATACAGCTTTCAACTTGTTCAGCATTGCGCTTCACAGACTACTTTCCTCCTGGTAGTATTGACAGTGAGAGTATACTTTCTGAAATCAAAATTGGTGCCACATGAAACAGGAGATCAAGCAGTCCATTTATATATATGTCAGTGGTTACACCCTATGATTATGATTTAATTAGATTGATAATCGTTGAACCTTTCCAATAGTCTATAAAATTTGCCCCTTCTCTCCTACGTTTTGAAGTTATAGCTGCAAAGATAAAATTTCGGAATTTTAACTCGGTTTTCTTTATTTAACTACTATTCTTATATAAAAAAATACGTCATCAATACCAATTTTTCATATTGGATTTAAGACGCTTTAAGGCTTAGCTTTAAAATGACCTATAACGATTTGTACCCAAAAAGTTACCCTTTCTACGCTTTTTGCTCTTTTTATACTCTATCTAAATGAAATCTATAGGATATACTAAGCTTGCCATTCCGTTTGTAACGCACAAAAATAATGATGGTAGAGCAAAATGGATTGGACACCCTCGCATAATATTAAAAGTCCGTCCGTCCTTCTGTCCGTTCGTCTGTCCGTCCTCACGATAACTTGAGAGCGCGTGTACTTAGAGAGCTGAAATTTTGCACATGGGCTTTTAAAAAAAATTACGTTCGAAAAATCGGGTAACTCCTTCGTGGGGCTGCCATACAAAAATCTCATTTTTCACTACATATTTGGACACTGCCTGTACTGAAAAGTTCTTGAGAATATGAAATTGGTTATAATCATTTTTGCTGTTTGACGAACCGTTCTAGAGATATATTCAAAAACCAGTTCAAAAATCAAACTTGCGCAGATGGGAAATTATAACCGAACATTCATCTACGGTATCATAAGAATTGCTCTTAGATCAATTCTAGCTTTTTTCTTGTTCTTATGCAAATCCAGCGTAAAAGTTCAATATGTATATGCCACAAAGTAGGCAATTATCTTTTGCGGACAAGCTTTTTAAGCCTATTTTCATTGAATATCTTCAAGAAAAATTGTAAGAAATGCAGAAAGGTTTACATTTTGGGTGGGGTTGGGAGTGTGGTATGTCATTTTCAAGGGAATCTTTTGAACTTCTTAAATCCAATATGAAACATTGGTCTTTAACACGTTTTTTTTTTTGTAAAAATAGAAGTTAAATAAAAAATGAAGTTTAACTGTGTTGGACCGTAACTTCAAAACAGAATGGAGAGGAGAAAAGTGTGTAGACCAGTGGAAAGGTCCAATGATTATCTATCTAACAAATTACAAATCATCAGCATAGGGTGTAACGTTCAGAAGTTAGAGGGTGATTTTTAAAAACATACACAAATATCCTCAAGTTCGGTTATATCCGAAACCTTTAAGCAAATTGTTGACAAAAAACTTGTCTTCTATTAGGTATTACTTGTACTATTTTACAACATGCGTGAAGTGAGTTTTTCGTTCGTTTTTCGTGAACATGCCACATTAACTAATAAAAAAGTTCTAGAAAACGACTACTTTTTTTCCCTTGCACGGAAATCAATAAAGTAGAATTCGGCGTGCCGTTTGAAGAAACTGCTATGCATTCAGAAGAAAATTCAACTGCCAAGGCCAAAGTTGGATTGTGGGAAGCAGACTCAGAGAGCAACCGGCAATCTTGACAAGTCGGGCATGCTGATCAAAAGTCTGCCCCCATTACGCTAGCTGAGCAAATAAACGGCTCGCACCAAGAGAGGAGCCGTGAACAATTTACTAATGTTCAGTGCCATAAGAAAAATGAATTGACTCCGAGAGAAGTTCATATTCCAGTTCGATCTTAAGTTTCGGTCTAGACAGCTGGCTCAAATGAAGGCGATTTGATTTGCTTAGCCAAAGAGCTAAGCCCTGGGGTCCTACCAACAAAATTAATCGAATGAAATGGTTGTGGCATTCACTTTTGTCTTTTTTAGGTGGTAGTACGCCGCGGAAATTTTAAAATAATGAGCTTTGAGGAGAAATTGATCGAGGAAATGCGAAATCCATAAAATAATTTATAGTTTACAAGACAGGCAAGACAAGTGAACAAAAAAGACGTGGTTTGGATGGATATTTCAAAGCGTTTAATTTAGTTAATTTCCGCATTGTCAGTTTTTTTTCACACTTTGGTCCATTTCATTTCTTTCAATATAATATAAAATATTCTTGATAAAAATCTCCTTTTCAAACGCTCGAAACATTTAACAAATAAAATTTCAATATCTTCTTCTTTCACAATCGTCGCTCACCGCCTGTAGTTGCAATTGTGTTCCCAATTTTTCAACTGCCTGTTTCGCAACGATATTTTCGCTGTCGTCTGTCGTTCTGTCGCTCTGTCGTCGGAATTGTGTTTAAGCCTTTAGAAACTGATCAAACCCCTGCGAAAATGTCGTCGATCGCTCATCGTCGGTCCTCGCAATTTGGTGCATTCGCATAAGATGCTGTGCTTTTAGAAGTTTGACAGCGATATATCGGCGTCGTTTGTCGTCTGTCGTCGCAATTGTGTTTAAGCCTTTAGTGCGCGGCGCGACATCGCGGCAAAATGAACGGTGAAATTTTTCCGCCGCGCTGTGACACAGATTGCAATAAGAGCGCAGCAGTGTAGATACAGCGCTCTTATATTGGTACTACAGATTTTCATGAGAAGTTGCCTACCCCAAACGTAATTTTTTTGTTGGTACCACTGAAAGTGAGCAGCAAATTTAACCACAATGTGCATATGCAAAGACATGAGCAATTGCTTTTCATAATAACAACCCACGATAGGAATAAGAAGCCGTTCGACAAGTTTTAATTCCTTTCATCATCTTCTGTCTGTACGCTCGCGATCTTACTTTGCATAAACAAATTTGACAGCTTGTGTAAATACTATACAAATGTTAGTGAGGCATAAGGAAGCATTCGTGATATTTTCAAGGCTTACATATGCAAGGTTATGAACATTGTGGTTAAGCCTTTAGGATTAAGAATGACTACGCGGCAAAAATTTTCGTCGCGCTGTCGCGCCGCGTTCAATGCGTGATGCACAATAGGAAACACATGTTCTCTAATGCCTTAGACACACAGCACTCTTAATGAAGAAAAAACTAACGACTCATTAGTCTATAATGATTCATTATAAACTGCGGACACACAGCCATTTGTTTAATTAAGTTGTGCTGTCAAACTGGTTTTGATGAACTTATCACCTTAAAGAAGCAATATGAATCGAATTAACGCGATAAACTTTGTTTTCATTTATTTTATTTTCGAATTTAACAATTAACAAATGAGAAAAAACATTATATTTAAAAAAATATTAATAATATAATTTGTGATTTGCATTTCTTTGCATTTCTTCTTCTTATTTTTCAAATCGGTAGATGCACAGCGGAGCTCCAGATTTCCATTATATGCCAAATCTAGCACATTTTTCCTCATTATAGCTATAATGAAGGAGGAAAACACTTCATTAGTATACTTCATTATCATCTTATTTTCGAGCTATAATGACGTATACTATGTAACACACGGCATTTTAATGAATGGTTTGTACAAATGATTCATTAGTTCGTGCTGTGTGTCTAGGGTATAACATTTTGCCGAGTTGTCGCGCCGCGCACTAAAGTGTAATCTGTAGGGTGATTCTGATCTTTTGTCGTACTTTAATGTCAAAATATACGCCAAACGAAATGAACTTTCCTACTGATTTTTTCGTGTTTTTATTCAGTTCAGCAAGCCCTGCATTACGTAGAATGATCTGAAAATGACACTTCACATTACAAACTCAAAATATTATTTCGCATTTAAGCACTTCTGTAGCTCTAATTGTGTAGAATATCCATTTACTACAGGATAAAATTTTTATCACAACCTCGGAAGCAGTTGACTAATTTGTCGTACTTTTAGGCATACATTCTGACATTAATTCATTGCAATTTCATTTTAGTTTATTTTGTGATTGATGAACAGGATAAATTAAAATGAATATGGTGAATATAATAGTACGACAAATTTGAGGTGAAATGTCAAAATATGTGACTAAAATATACGCTTAAGCTACGACAAAGAGATCAGAATCACACCCCTGTTTCAGACTAGACATTTACCAGTGTAAAATTTTTGTCACAACCTCTGGGAGCAGTTGACTAATTTGTCGTATATTTAGTCGTGTTTTTTGACGTTTGTTCATCGAAAATTCATTATACTTCATTTTGTGGTATATAATAGTGAAGACAAAAAATGAACTGTGTTGAAAAAAAAAGTAGACAAAATATGTCAATATTCACGACTAAATAGTACGACAAAAGATCAGTGGGGTGATTCTGTAGGGTGATTCTGTGTGTTTTGTCGATCTTGAATGTCAAAATAAACGACTAAATGAAATGAACATTTCTACTGATTTTTTCGTGTTTTTATTTAGCTCAGCAAGCTTTGCATGACGTAGAATGAACAGAAAATGACACTTCACATTACAAATTCAAAATATTATTTCGAATTTAAGCACTTGAATTGCTCTAATTAGGTGTTAGATATCCATTTACCAGTGTAAAATTTTTGTCACAACTTCTGGGAGCAGTTGACTAATTTGTCGATTATTTAGTCGTGTTTTTTGACGTTTGTTCATCGAAAATTCATTATAGTTCATTTGTGGTATATAATAGTGAAGACACAAAATGAACTGTGTTAAAAGAAAAAAATCGACAAAATATGTCAAAATTCACGACTAAATAGTCGACAAAGAGATCAGAATCACCCTCCTGATCTCTTTGTCGTTCTATTTAGTCCTGAATTTTGACATATTTTGTCGATTTTTTTCTTTTAACACAGTTCATTTTGTGTCTTCACTATTATATACCACAAATGAACAAACGTCAAAAAACACGACTAAATAATCGACAAATTAGTCAACTGCTCCCAGAGGTTGTGACAAAAATTTTACACTGGTAAATGGAAATTCTACACCTAATTAGAGCAATTCAAGTGCTTAAATTCGAAATAATATTTTGAATTTGTAATGTGAAGTGTCATTTTCTATTCATTCTACGTCATGTAAGGCTTGCTGAGCTAAATAAAAACACGAAAAAATCAGTAGAAATGTTCATTTCATTCACACAGAATCACCCTACAGAATCACCCCACTGTTATCCTTTTATCATGGGTTAATTCTACGCAATTCTAATTTGTTGTGTTTTATTTGCACAAATATCTTGACATCGAGATTAAGGAAAAATTGTCTACATTTCTTATGGCGTTTATTATTTTATTAGTTTTTATTATTTCCGTAGAGCACAAATCGTAGTGGGCATACATAAGACTAATATGACTGTCAAACTTTGTTCAAAAAAATTTGTTTTATAGAGAAAAAAAGTTGGAATAAAATGAAAATTTTATACAAATAAAAAAAAAAAAATCAGTTTAAATTGTTAGTTATTGGTATGTGGCCAAATTTTTCTACATTGGTTCTTCTGTTATTACTTTGCCGAGAACTTAAAGGGCAAACGGAGCCTAGTGCAAGAATTAGAAGACTTCATGATGGTGTAGAAGCTGATTGGAAAAGTTTTAATTTTGTTGTAGCGATTATCGTTCGAGGTAATAGTAAATGGCTGTTGCAGTGTACAGGTTCCCTTATTGCACCGAATAAGGTTTTAAGTTCGGCGCATTGTTTCTTCTCTGGAAAAAATAATGAGCCAATGATATTAGTCAATACAGACTTTATTAAAGTTATTGCGGGCAGAAGTTACATAAATCCTGGTGATAGAATATTTGCCGATGTAGCCTCTGTTCATCCACATCCAGGATTTATAAAACGAAATTCTAATAATGATATAGCTGTGCTGATCCTCAGTAAAAAGCTACCAATCGACGGAAGTCGCATAGGAATAGCGAAATTAAGAGCAATTAAAATTCCTCATTTTACAAAATGCGTAGCAGCTGGTTGGGGATTACAGAAGAATTTTACGCTACCTAAAAGTTTACTCTCTGCAACATTTACTATTTTGCCGAAACAGATTTGCTATAGAAAATGGGGTGTTAGAATAACTGAAATATTGTGTGGTTTGAGTGAGAGTGGAGGTGCCGTTTGCCATGGAGATTCTGGAGGACCATTATTATGCGAGAATGAATTAACTGCAATTACAGACTCGAGTGGAGGAAATTGTTCCAGCACGATGCCAAGTTTATTTACTGCAGTTTCCTATTTTCGGCATTGGATAGAAGTGGGATATTTATCACCCGCAAATGCCCTGAAAATTACGAATTTTAAATTGTGGGCGTCGATAACGAGTTTTATTTTTGTGCACATATTATCTTTGTAAATAAAATTTTTACTTAACAAAATCTACTATGTGTATTCGAAGCGCAAAGGAGTTTTGACTCTTCATCCAACTCCAATTGATTATAAGCTTTGCTTAAATCTAATTGAGAAATATGTTTTCCGTTTTGAAGCTTTGCAAATATTTCCTCTATTCTTGGTAAAGTATATTTACAGTCCTCGATACAACTATTGAATGTTACACGGTAATCTCAACAGATGCGGATAGTTCCATCAGTTTGAGAATAGGTACCAATGGAGTTCCCCATTCACTATTATCCACGCGTGAAATATCTAAATTTTGAAGACGATTTAATTCATTTTCAACTTTATTTTTAAATGTAAACACGACTGGACGAGCTTTATGATATATTGGCCTTACATCCCTATTAATTTTAATTGATATTTGTACCATTTTAGTTCCCAATCAAGTCCCATATTTATCTAGTAAAGCCTAATTCTGAATCGGCGCTGCATGCTTCAACGCAGCATGCATCATGATGCATGCTGCAAAGATTTTTGTCGGCCAATTCAATTTCGGCTCAGCAAGCAGTGAAACTTTGTAATGCTAACTTTTTTTATAATTCACAATTATTTACAAACATAACACCTATGCTAGAGCCAAGGAATTTTTGTTCCTATACAAAAACTATGTAAAAAAAGTGTCATGGAATGCTCAAGGAATTTTTTTCTTTGCCGATTCCTTGAGATTAGTACGCTAGAGACAAGAAATTCGAACAGAAAAACTCTACTTCCCGGTTGACAAAAAGATGTCGCTTTTTTACGAAAAATCCATGTATGTCAATATTTCTTGAAGAAATAAGTACCGATGCACTTATTTCTGTAAGAAATTTTGATATTGGTGGAATAATTGAAGGAAGGAACGGCGATTTTGAAAGAGGTAAATCAATAAAATAAACAATAAAAGTACAGGTATTGGCACTTAGAACATAGTATAGTTTAGTGAAATGTAGCAAACAACATAGTAGATCAACATTGTATCAAATAATATAAATTTACTAGTATCGGCACAAAGCACCGCCTAGTAATATAGAAAACTATGTATATATGAACTGACGAATGAAGGATAAAAATTCTTTAATGGGTTTCTTAATTTTTTAGTTGAATATGGACGAATATGAGGAAGAGTACTTGCTGTCTGATGTAGAAGATAATGTCTTCAAAGAATTTAGATTGACATCCCAACATATTTCTTATGAAGCACCATCAAAAAGTGAAGAAGGACCTAGTTGTTCTGGTATCAACAAAAAGGCGTCTAAAAAACGAGCCGAAAATTTTTCTTCGAGCGATAAGAGGAAATTGGCGGCAGCTGTAAAAACACATGAGGAAATATGGGACCTATTCAATACAAATCATTTTAATATAAACGCAATTTCTAGGGCTTGGAAGGAAATAGGTGCGTCCATTAATAAACCAGGTTTGCTTTTATTTGACATGTTTTTTCATCAATGCAATTTTGTTATTTCCACAGTTAGTCAGTGCAAGTCAGCATGGACATCTCTTCGAGAAAGCCACAGATACAGAACGAACCAAATAAGAAAAAAAAAAAACTGGTAGCGAAGGTCAACTCAGGTGGAAGAACCAGTACTATATGATGAAGAGACAGTGTACTGGGAGTTCGCCTAAGATTTAGCCTTTTTGCCAAATATTTCAAAAAGGAGAGGGTAGGCAAATTGGATGTATAAAAATATCTCATTAGTAAATACAAAGAAAATTGTTTTAAAAAATCCACAGAACATTTGAAACAACACAAAGTGAAGAGGATATAGAGTTGGAGAATAACAACGAATCAGACTATTCGTATGTAAGTAACTTATCAAAAAATCAAAATGAAAATTATATATTATTTTTCTTATATAGAGCCGTCCATCCATATCAGCCTCTCAAAAAGAAGACAGCCCAATAAAAAATTTAGCTGAATCTATCGGGCAGCTGGTAGATCTCCAAAAGATCTTTGTTCCAGCTCAACCAAAAGATCCGCCACTGGTGTTTAAGGTAGAGCGCCAATATTGACAAGCTGTTGTAGAAGCTACCGCCGAACATTGCTCAAGATGTCTGTTATGATATGTATACATTAGTTTATAGGAAATTAAAGGAGTATGAAGAGTAAATAAAAGTTGCAAATAATCCATTTAATTTATTCAATGAATGCAGCCCGCCTTTGCCACGGAACTGCACCGATAGGGGAATTTACATAATTCTTAATGCTATCCCTCACAAATTTACCGTAGTATGTATTTCTTCCTATATGTGAGGGACTAGAAGAATGAAAGACTGTTTGTTTGTGTAGAGATTTTTTTCCTCCATTCTCCTTCGATGATGTTACCCTGGCTGTCAAGTCTATCCTCGTAGTTTAGTGGGCAGTAGGTCTTTTTGTCACTAGTAATTAAAAAATTATGCAGCAAACAACATACGGATATAATTTTCTGTGCTCTGTCTGGAGAACAGAACATAGTTCTTTTTAAACACTGTCACTTGGAGCATAGGATTCCAAACGCATCTTCTATGCAACGCCTAGCCCTACTCAACCAGTAATTGAAGATAATTTCTTCATCAGTTAGCTTCTTTTTTGAACCATATGACTTTAAAATGCGCTTGCAAAGAGGAAAAGTATCGTCAGCTACGTAGAAGAATGGTAGCTTCACTCCATTAACTGTTGCATTTATTGGAAAGTCCTGGCGGTCTAATGCAACATCTTGTCCAAATTTGGACTTTTTAAATATGTTCGCGTCTCCTTCACTTCCGTGCGCACCCAAGCATGTGAATTTATAATTTGCGTCACATACTGCCATTATAACAAGAGAATGGAATCCCTGTACGAATGTAAATGATTAGCACATACATACTTTTTTAAATTAATAATTTCGTAAATTACCTTCTAATTATAGAACAAACTGCCAGAATTCGATGGAGCTTGCAAGGCCACATGCTTACCGTCAATGGCTCCAATGCAATTGGGGAAGTTCCAATGTGCATTGAAACCATTGGCGATCTCAGTAAATAAATCCTTATTTATTTATGGCATTCTAGGCTTCAATTCGGCACAAATTGCATCACAAACTATGTCTATAATTGTTCCGTAATGCTGTTTGCTAATTCTATAGCAAGAAGCCAAATGTCTCTGCAAATCACCTGATGCAAAATACCTGCAAATTACATAATTACAACATTACAATTACATATCAAAAGAACTTAATGAGATCATAAACATAAAAATTTATTTATTTGAGTACCCGTGCCAAAGGCACGCATAACGCTGGGCACATCTTAGAAAGTTACATAGTAGATTTACATCGTAGCAAAACAAATAATAAAAGAATGAGAATAACATTAGTCTTAATATACAGGGTGTTCCGTAAATGTCTTTAATCCTTTAAGGGGATGAAAGTAGAGGTCATTTGGGTCAAACAAGTTTAGATACTTTTATATCGAACTTCGCTTGGTTTTCGAGTAAATCGATAATATCGATTTTCGAGATTTTGCATACCTTTTCAGAGTAATTTCGTTATAATTTCTATTATAATTAATGGATTGTGACGTTCAAACCTTTATTTAAAAGAACACATATTGGCCTTTCTAAGAATGCATAATTAGTTATAATTATGCCTTCAATTATTAAAAAAAAAAAACAGTTTTCTCTAGAATTTTTTATTTCACCAAAATTTTTGTCGCGCTTCAGTGTACATTTATTCGAAATATCACCATTGCACGAACTTCGCAAAACTATGAAAAAATTTTCGCATTATGTCCCCTTTTCAAAATGACCTCCCTATGTGCTATCAACATTAACAATCAAAAGTTATAAGCAAACATTTGGAAGATGTGCCCATCGAGGTAATCTTCAGTTTTTTCGTAGGGATCTATCTCCTCCTACAGTTTTTAACCTACGACAACCATTTATATGTCATTGTATGGGAATCTGAACTGGCTATTAGATAGGGTACTTTTCGATTTCGAATTTTGAAAATGGAGGGGTAATTTCGAAAAAACAGTTTTTTACCAAACTTGATATTTACGTAGATTTCGTTTTTCCGCATCTTCATTTTTGCGGGAGGAGCAAGCTTTGGGAGGGGTGGGAGTTCAAAGTTTCAACTTTAAGCGGCTATATTTTCTCAACCAAGCATTGTTCTAGCAAGTAAGTCCTAAATTCATAAATGGAAAAGACATTTTTGGTTGTTTTTATTCAAATATAGCCACTTAAAGTTGAAACTTTGAACTCCCGCCCCTCCCGCAAATATGAAGATGCGGAATAACGAAATCTACGTAAATATCAAGTTTTGTAAAAAACTGTTTTTTCGAAATTACCCCCTCCATTTTCGAAATTCGAAATCGAAAAGTACCCTATCTAATAGCCAGTTCAGTTTCCCATACAATGTCATATAAATGGTTGTCGTAGGTTAAAAACTGTAGGAGGAGATAGATCCCTACGAAAAAACTGAAGATTACCTCGATGGGCACATCCTCCAAATGTTTGCTTATAACTTTCGATTGTTATTATTGATAGCACATAGGGAGGTCATTTTGGAAAGGGGACATAATGCGCAAATTTTTTCATAGTTTCTCCAAGTTCGTGCAATGGTGATATTTCGAATAAATGTACACTGAAGCGCGACAAAAATTTTGGTGAAATAAAAAATTCTAGAGAAAACTGTTGTTTTTTTAAATAATTGAAGGCACAATTATAACTAATTATGCATTCTTAGAAAGACCAATATGTGTTCTTTTAAATAAAGGTTTGAACGTCACAATCCATTAATTATAATAGAAATTATAACGAAATTACTCTGAAAAGGTTTGCAAAATCTAGAAAATCGATATTATCGATTTACTCGAAAACCAAGCGAAGTTCGATATAAAAGTATCTAAACTTGTTTGACCCAAATGACCTCTACTTTCATCCCCTTAAAGGATTAAAGACATTTACGGAACACCCTGTATAGGTAGATCAAACTAATACTACGATTAACACAATTGAATCTTAGTTAGATGTGACTTACTCCAAAACAATCGCTAGTTTATGCTTGGGGGATATAGCAAGGTCGCCCCAACTATTGCGCTTCAGCTACAAATGCGGTTCCAAAATTTCAAAAAGCGAGTCAAATATTTCAACGCTCATATGGAAATTCTCCTGAAAGATCTTCGTATTTTTCATCATGTCATTAAACTGAAATTTATTGAGAAATTAAAATTAATTTGTAAGAAAATCCCATTTTAAATAACTTACGTCGGTTACAAATCTTCCCTTTGTATTCCGTTCCATCAAATACGGATTTATTCTAAAAATGGGCTTCTTTTTACTCTTCTGTTTCTTTATTTCATTAATAAGTACCAGACTAGATGCACTTATAATTAAATCCACAGTTTTCATGTTCATTGCTCTACAAAAATAATAAATAACTTACAATTGGGAATAATCCATTTCTTTATTTTCCTTATTAATTCAGATAACAAGCGATTCACACATTATTTCAACAATCACACAATTGACATATTATCTTAAGTATCAAACAACTGTCAATTCCAAATTGTCAAAAATTCCTTGACCTAATGTCAAATTTTCTTTAAGAAATAAGTGGAAAAATTCCTTGACCTAATTCCTTGGCTCTGGCATACCACCCTTTAATACCGAGTTTTTATATTGTGCATAATTTTAATTTAGTCGTTTTTCTTTAAAAAAGTGGATCCGGAGGAAATATGAGATAAATAAGATTTGAAATTTCCTTTTTGCCTCAGTATGTTGGCAGAACTGTTGCAGCATGCATGAAATTTTAAAATTTTCTAAACTCTTGCATCACGATGCATGTTGAGTTCATGCATGCTGCGCCGATTGTGAATTGCGCCATATGATCACATGATATCATACCTTGCTGCATGCTGCGTTGATGTATGCTGCTCCGATTCTGAATTGGGCTTTAGTCTTTCAGTACGTTTACATGAATACTTGAAGTATATTTTAAGTAGATACTTGAGTCAAGTAAAGCGGCTCACACACGTTACAACTGTTGGTGTAACTGTAGTACCGACCTGTGTTGGCATACAACCGTTGTGTGGTGTCAATTGTACGATGTATGCAACGATCGCAAGCTCGGTTGGATGGCTGGGTGTGCATGCAAGTATAAACCGTTGTTGTATATGTGACCGTTGTATGGTGTATGTGCTTGTTGTTCAACCGTTGGTTGATCCGATTTCATTATTCGTGAAGTTTTCATATAGTGAGCATCGTTTTTTGTTGTAATTATAAAAGCGGAAGAAATCGATGATTTACATTACTCGAACATGCGATTTTATTGACAAAGTGAGTGAGAGGGTCTTATTACTTTGCACTATTAGAAAAAAGGAAGTGTCGCTTGTGACATTTCATCAAATTATCAAATGCAAAAAATAGTCAGACGTCAAAAATAATTCTGTTCAGACAATTGCATCTCTAAATATCGAAAAGCTTGCAGTATGGGTGGGTGTAGTCAGTGTGATAATGCTCCCAGCAAGGAGTTCTGTTCAACATTTTGTATGAGTAAACACAAAAAAGAAATTGGTACAAACACTTCCAGCCAATAATACAAGGGAACAAGGATAAGTTCTACAACAACAACAACAGGAGCTTTCCTATATGAAAGTTTTCATGTTTTTAATTGGGAAGAGTATTTAAAGGTAAATATCTACATAAGTCATATTTCCCAAATGTTATAGTAAACATTTTATATCTTTTAAATCTTCTAGGGTACTGGTAGTGACGCAGCAGAATGTTTTAAGCAGGCAAAACATCTACCACAAGACGACTTTTAAATTGGAATGAAACTGCAAGCTTAGATCTTAGAAATATTACATCTACTTGCATAGCAACAGTAGAAGTGTTTTAGGTCCCCGATTACGCTTACGGCTAGATGGAAGCGAGATTCATAATAATTTTTGACGTTTGGTTGACTCAAATGAAATACATCCAATTGGACATTGTGAGATGAATAGTGTAATGTTACAGCCACCATTAGGGTATCGTACGAAGGCCTAAGTTTCTTTGTAAAACTTTAAGGGCCGGTTTCACAGTTCGAGCTTAAACTCAGGATCAGTTAAACTCCGTTCGTAGTTTAAACTGAGTTTAAACCAAAATGAGTTTCAAACTGTTCGACCTTTTTTAATATGGCAGCACTATGGAATTGTGAACTAACAAGCTATTTTCTGTACAATTGTCAACTAGCAAACTATTGTGAGTCATTTACTGTCAAAATATTGTCGGCTAAATCGTTGTGACAAAAAATTAATTAACTAAACGTACGAAAGTGAAAAAAAAAATAAAATAAATTAATTAAACTTGCGAAAATGAGTAAAGACTCTTTTAAACGAACGAAATGTCACTTCATTCACATTTAAAGATAAACTGAGTTTAAACGCTCAATTTTGGTGGTTTAAACTAAGATTTCACTTACAACTGTTAAACTGTGATGAAGAGATAAACTGAGTTTGAACTACATCTTAAGTTTAAACTTGAGCTGTGAAACCGGCCCTAAATGATGCATTCTACAGCTAACATTCACACAAAATGTATAGGTGGGCCATTTGTAAAAAGTTCAAAACTTCCATCGATGGTTACTACTGAAATAGAAATTTATTTAAAAAAAATCCATAATTTTGTGACTACTGGAGGGTGATTCTGATCTTTTTTCGTACTTTAATGTCAAAATATACGCCTAAACGAAATGAACTTTGCTACTGCTTTTTGGTTGTTTTTATTCAGTTCAGCAAGCCTTGCATTACATAGAATGAACTGAAAATGACACTTCACATTACAAATTCAAAATATTATTTCGAATTTAAGCACTTCTAATGCTCTAATTACGTGTAAAAATAAAAACACGAAAAAATCAGTAGAAAAGTTCATTTCATTTAGTCGCATATTTTGACATTCAAGTACCCTCAAGGAGGGTGATTCTGATCTTTTGTCGTACTTTAATGTCAAAATATACGCCTAAATAAAATGAACTTTCTACTGATTTTTTCGTGTTTTTATCCAGCTCAGCAAGCCTTGCATGACATAGAATGAACTGATAATGACACTTCACATTACAATTCAAAATAATATTTCGATTTTAAGCACTTCTAATGCTCTAATTAGGTGTAGAATTTCCATTTACCAGTGTAAAATTTTTGTCTCAACCTCTGGGAGCAGTTGACTAATTTGTCGTATATTTAGGCGTGTTTTTTGAAGATTGTTCACCGAAAATTCATTATAGTTCATTTTGTGGTAGATAATAGTGAGGACACAAAATGAACTGTGTTAAAAGAAAACGTACGACAAAATATGTCAAAATTCACGACTAAATAGTACGACAAAATATCAGAATCAACCCACACGAGGCTACTTGAATGTCCAAATATACGACTAAATGAAATGAATTTTTCTACTGATTTTTTCGTGTTTTTATTCAGTTCAACAAGCTTTGCATTGCGTAGAATGAACTGAAAATGACTCTTCGCATTACAAATTCAAAATATTATTTCGAATTTAAGCACTTGTATTGCTCTAGTTAGATGTAGAATATTCATTTATCACAGTGTAAAATTTTTGTCACAACCTTGGAAGCAGTTGACTAATTTGTCGTACTTTTATTCGTGTATTCTGACATTAATTCATTGCAAATTCATTTTAGTTTATTCTGTGGTTGATGAAAAGGATAAATCAAAATTAATATGGTGAATATAAAAGTACGACAAATTTGAAGTGAAGTGTCAAAATATGTGATAAAAATATACGCCTAAGCTACGACAAAGAGATCACAATCACCCCCAGATCTCTCGGAAACTATTCTTCCTGCAAGCATATGATTTGTCCTATTCTCTTCAGAGGATCCTTTGCAACATTTGGGTAGTAATTTTATCCAAAATTACGGTGTGGAACAATATACATTTTGCCAGAGAATATACATCTAATAAAAAATGCCAGCACAGCAAAAACATGGCGAAAAGTACATTAACAATGAGCTCTTGATGATGACCTTACATCCTGTATCTTTTGAGATACAGGGTATTTTTTGAAAACCTAGCGTATTTTCTTAATCACTCTGTAACTCTGAAACGGCTGATATGAGACCACCCCCCCCCCCCCCCGCGCCTATACACGCTCTTGCCATTGAATTTTTTGTTTGGCTACGTTAGTACTATCACCTCCTCCTCTATGGCCACCTAAGTGGAAACAACTTGTTTTCTGACAAATTTATGCAAATTGTGGTTCAAATTTTACTAGCCAACAGAAGCTTGCGCCCCTTATTTAGAGTTTTGTTTAAAAATTGCAATTTATGTGTTTTTATATCTTAATAGGGTAACCAATGAGATGCAACATCTTTTAATTATATACTAAAAAATATAAATAATATTCATTGACTACACTACTATATCCGACATGTGACACTACTGCCAAACTATGAAATTAACGTTTCCTATATCGTTTAGAATGAATTTTTACAATCATTCAGTACGTTTAAATGAGTACTTGAAGTATATTTCAAGTAAAGATAAAGTAATCAAAATATCATGTAAACGCGTATTGACTTCAAGTATACTTGAGTCAAGTAAATCACAAAATTTTGTTCGATTTACTTGAAAAAATTCATGTAAACGAACTATGTAAATGAACTAATAATTTCAAAAAATTCTAAGAAATTACGGCTTAAAATTGTAGGATTTATAGTGTTAACCACTATTAGCTTAATACTCATTTCTGTTTTATTAAATTCCAATAGTGCATCCAAAGAACCAATTACTTTTAGTTTATTCCCGCAATAACTACTTAAATTTACTCCCGTTTTGTGGAAAGTGGTAATGAGTTTTTCACTCCTTCGAGACCCGTACAAAATACGAGTCTACAGGCAATTCTCTACCTACTGCATATGAACAGAGAAAGTTAAAAAACAAGTACCGAGGTACTGTCAGTTTCTGGCCTAAAGGCCGAAGACAGTACCTCGGTAGGTACTTGTTTTTTTAATTTTCTCTGCTTATTAGTTAGAATTGGGATGCCCTAAAATCATTTTATTTGTGAAGACAACCAATTTTCCTTAAAATGATTCACATATAGATTTTTAAATAAGTCTATGTATATCCACCAGCAACTTATTGGCACCTGAGTTCACTGTAGTGTAGACAGCAGGCAGTTTCTGGGTTCATTGCTGTTCTGATGAGATTGCCCTGTTACTGCTGATCGAAACACTTTACACACATTACCTAATCTCCTACTTTAGGCCAGAAACAGACAGTACCTACCTCGGTACTTGTTTTTTAATTTACTCTGGTTTCATTTAACTTGATTCGTGAAAAATATTTCTTATAAATCTTAGAGGTAATAATGAGATACCTGCACCTGAATCTAATTGCATATTTATAGGCGTGTTAAAGATTCTTACTACAACCATTGATTATTTATATATAGATGTGTACAGAATCATTGACGTCTTAGAAACGAGATGTCCCTACTTGCCAAAAATGTGATTGAAACTTTTATTTAATGGTAAAAATATAATTTTTCCAGCATATAATATAAAAATGTTTCAAAACTAAATCAAAACTCCTTACCAGTTATTAATAATTCTTTTATTAGAAGTTTTAAAGCTGGAAATAACAAACGAAAGACACGTAGCGACATCTCCTTTCTCAGACGTCAATGATTTTGAGCACATCTATTTATAAATAATCAATACTACACTACTCTTCTCACTACACTGATATATTTTGTAATTTTGCTTGCTAATTACATTACTATTTTTAACATGAATAGAATATAAATCAAAGTCTTCTAAGCCACTTCTGCATTTACATCCTCCTTATGTTTGTAATGTGATGTGTAGGATCTTCATGCTGCAGCAATGTGCCCTTGCCACAACGTAACTCCGACATTCTGCCTTTCTGAAAAAACATTTACATATCTGACTGGTGATTTGTTTTACGTACCGCATCTCGTGCACTTGATGAATTGGTTAGCTCCTTTCTGTTTACTACTATTACCCCTTGATAAAGACCTTTCTCCTCAGTTCGGAAAATACCTGATCAGTTTTGCTTTTGAAAATTTTTGTCTGACTGAATTGATTTGCTCCCAGGCTTTGATTGTTCTGTCTTTTCATATTTTAGGGCAATTTCCACTGCTTTGGTTAGCGTCAATGACTCGTCTTCTTCACATAGTCTCTCGAACACATTTCCTTGAAACTGTGATACAACATCGAAAAAAACATGTTCTGAATGAGTACCAAATAGGCAATTTGCTGCAAGCCGTTTAATATGCGAATGCCATTCCGCTACTGATTCATGAGATGATTTCTTGGTGCCGTAAAATACAGTCGCTCCCGAAAAACTAATGTTGTTGGTGTGCAATGCGTACATAACGTTTTGCATAATTCTTGAAATGATACCTCACTTGGGAAAATACAAATCTCCCAGCAATTTGTAGGTGCTGGCGCCTATACACTTTAACAAGATGGATCGTCGCTTCTTTTCGTCCACAATATTTAGGGCATCATAGTGTAACATACCTGTACCATACCTACATTGTACCATACCTACATAGGTATTTCAAATTGTAAGCAAGTCCAAACAAAAATCTGTCAGCACAAGCAAAAACAATTTCAACATAAAATTTATTTGACATGTCTACATGAAATAAAATTGTGAAAGACAGTCATAACAAATGGGTTCACGCATTTCACTGAATGAACCATTTGAAGTGGCCTAGCAAGAATTTTTGGAATTAGTTGTGCAAGATGTTGTTCTTTCTTTATCGATTGGTAAATTTTGTCGACATATTCTAAGTAGACAATTTTGTATTATCGATTGGTAAATTTTAGTAAAAGATTTCTGAGTGGACAATTTTTGTTTGGATAGGCACGAAAATTTTGTATAAATTAAATGCGATATTGGGAAGAAATAACATTCAATTTTGAACAGTCAACTTGTACGTTTCTTTTAAAGTTCCGAGCTGCTTTCGAGCAAAAGGAATACTACCCAATTGGCGATAAGAGCCGGGTAAATTAAAGAAAACGTTTTAAGAATCAAACTGAGGCTTTTAATTGTAGCGTTTTTTTTTTAAATAAGTATACATGAATCTTATTTGCAGAACTCAACGAATCAAGAATAAATTTATTACATGTCATTTATTAATATGTCAACCTTTCCTTGCAAAGTTTCCATTGATCAATTTCTGAATTAAATTGTTCCATGTGTAGGTTGATGGATGAACCTTTGTTGATTCTTTTCGTTGTTCGATGTTAATCCGTTTTGATCTTATTCATCGGTGGTTTTTCCAATTTTACTTTATATTCTGAAAATATAACTGACCTTCTTTGTGCTAATTAAAACCACATTTCTGTTTTTATTTACAACCACTTTTCTCGTCGCCAATATGTGATGTCTTCAGGCACTTTCACATCAAAACAGAAAACCGAAAAATGTAAACCGAAAAACTCAATTTATTCCACTTTAAAACAAGATTTTTGCTCCAACGATTAATAAAATCATGGGAAATGGGATAAACTAATAATTTTACTAATAAAATAGAATATTTAGCTCAGATTTGTAAGAAAAACACAACTTTTATCTTTTTTCTGCCGAAAACGAAATTTCGGTTGCATCTGTCAATTTCTTTTCGGTTTCAACATGTGGAACGTTTCGGGACGGAATTTTTTTTCGGTCATACTAAACCTCACTTTTGTGTTTACATTGAAAACTATTTTATTTTATTTTATTATTTATTATATTTGTGGATAGGGACTTCGAAGTAAAGTTAAAATAGCTTTTTTCGTATAAGCTCTCATCATACAACTTTTATGATAATTACCGCGAGCTTACACTAAAAATTTCTCGGGGTAATGGTTTGACAGTTGTCACTTAACAACTGTCACTTGCAATCATTGAATAAATAACTAATAAGAAAGCGGGGTATCGTGCGAATACAGTGTATACGTGTTTAAGCAATTAAATGACAGTCAGACACTTGATTGGGGGGTGGAAATGACAAGAGGGCTGTGCATTATTTGACAATTCTGCTTGATTTCTGACATTTTATTGTGACAAGTGCATTAAATTATCAAAGGCAAGGCCAAGAAATATTACCTGAAATTAAGAGGGCGCTTAAAAATTGTTTATTTTACATAGTAATTTGGATTATAAAACATGTTCCCCTTCAAAATGTCACGATTTCAACACTGCCATGACAATACGAATACAAACACAGCACACTAATACATTTCGTTGAGTGGCTTAGGTTTTCTCCCGATATGCCGTTTCCTTATTAGTTATTTATTCAGCCTTGCAATTTGTTGCTGATTGGGACATATAAATTACTTCTTGAGCAAAAATAAGCAGAAATTAGAAGAGAACAAATATAAAAATAGCTAGAGCACATTTTATTAGTCTTCACCCATTTTATAAATAACTTTTTACAATTAATTAAACTCGAGAGAACTGTCAGAGAAATGTCATTACATTATGTTTACCTGGTCTTTTAAAAACTTATTCGATGAGTGCACAAAACCCCGGGTAAATTTGGGGAAAATTGTTGGGGAATATTTAAACGGTTTTTTCGTCGAACAAACCTTTTGTGACAGTTCTTTAAGGACAGAGCGGTTACATTATTTCTTAGAATATAAAGCAAACAGGAATGGTGATAAGCCAGATTTCGCGTAATGAATTCTGGTTGTGTTGGTAGTCCATGTTTTACATGTATTTACACGCCGTCCCTATTCTAAACAAATTGTCATTTTGCAAAAAGTAAACATAGGCTTTGTGCGGTAAAAAATGTTCTTTTTCTAGTTTATTTTGAAATAATTCACATAATTAATTTATATAAATCTTTGCTTCTATTAACAATATAATTTAGATAGTGCAGTTGCCTGAAACATGATTTCCCTAGTTTATAATCCAATTTATAGATATTTGCAAGCACTGACCGCGCACTTCATTTCTGTTTTTTAATTGATATGAAGATTTTAACAGGCACTAGTTGCACTATAAAACTTTGTACTAAATAAATTTTTTTAAAAAAACTGATCCGTACTTTTGTTAAATTTCTCAAAAGAATTTCACATTGCATAAACATGTTCACAAAACAAAAGCACATTTGACATTCATGCACCTTTGACAATTGTTCCTTCCGGCATCTCACTTACTCCTATGTATAATGTCCTGCTCTTAAAATAATTACGCTCATGTACACGATTTATATATACATGATTCAGCCATTCCTGTTTGCTATATATTCTAAGCATCATTTATATAAAAGTGAGGTTAAAACTAAGAACTAAATAAAAACTAAAATAATTCACAATGACTAAAGTTTGGGGTGAATGTTAGTAACTACATACATCATAGTTAACAATAGAATTTTCTTACAAAAAAAGAAGTAAGTAAGTGCACTTTTTGTTTGTATTTTTATTTTCAAGTTAGAAGGTATGATACAAAGCTTAACAAGTATGGCCAAATTATCTGTCAATTGGTTGCTTGCCTGCTTTGGCGACAATTGTCACAAATTTGTTCGTCTTAATTTCAATCGCCTTTATCAAAGTGAAAAAAAATATTTTCTATTTGGAAATTTCGATGGTTTCCCACAGGCACATAATTACTTTTCCCGAAGTGATTTAAACGAAGAAACGAACGTTTTGTTAAATATTTGAATATATTCAAAACGTATTTCAGTCAATAAAATACGAAAAACTCAAAAACAAATTAGCAGGAAATGACATTGTCACCTCATGACATGGCAACACAAAAGTATCATTTCGAATCGGCTATACTTTGTTTTCTTTGTATCATGGCTAGACGACTTCTACCTTCAAAATCAAAATACAAAAAAAAGGGCTAGAAGTCCTCAATACTAAATAAATATAATATCAAATATATAATAGTAAATAATATAAAGCATTTAGCATCGGTTAAATTGTTTATCTTAGGAATTTTTTTGACAATTTCTCACAATATCTGCCCCTTTCGTTTATGAACACCAATGCATTATTCATCAAAATAACACTCGAAGTGAGGTGGTCTCACTGATGGGTGTTGAGTGTCTAAAATCTACATTATGTTACGCTATTGGGTCCTGTCGTAACCCCCGGAATATACAAGCCATGAACAAAGTCGAAAAAGAGAGCAGCTTGTATTTTGTTCAAACCCTATAATTTCCATAATTTATTCTACATGCTATTTTTTTTAAACTATTAGAGAGAAAACATATTTGGCTACAATTTGCTTTAACTTCATTTTTCGGTGGGAGCGACAGTTTTGGGCTTTAGGACCTGTTTAATATGAAATTTTAGTTTTTCCTCCATGACGAGTATACAAAAGCAGTGAGAGTGAGCTCTTACTGCGTGCTGTACCCGGCACGTTAAGGCCTTTTAATGCGTCGATGCCTTTGGGAACTTCATGGCTTATATTATATTTCGGGGATTACGGTTCTGTAAAATATATGCTACCCCAAAACCCTCGAGAATACTTCACAAGCCATGAAACAGACTCCCTCCCTACCACATGCGAGGCCCAACGTAGTCCTTACATTCTAAAATATTTGCAGTGTTCTTATGTAAAAGTGACAAAAGTTTAATTTGAATAGCTCCTCCGCCCTAAACTACTATTCATACAGAAAAATGGCGTTCAGTTAAACTTAAGCTTGGTTTCTTATCTTCCGAACCGTAATCAAATTTTCATACCTTTCCTAACAAAATTATTTAAAACAAGTGAAAAAGCTAGAATTGGTCTAAGACCAATTCTTATGATACCCTAGATGAATGTTCGTATGGTCACCCATTTGAGCCATTTTGATTTTTTGCATTGTTTTCTCGCATATATTTCTAGAACTACTCGTCGGACAGAAAAAATGATTATAACCAATTTTATACGTTTTCTTATTCTGAAGTTTTTAGTACAATAAACATGTCTAGGGCTGATCGTTTTCAAAGTATTTGTAAAAAACCTAAATTTTTATATAGCAACAACAAGAAGGGGTTGCCCGATTTAGTTCATTTTTGATATTTTATTTGCTATTACTATGGAAACACAATGTACCAAATTTCAGCTTTCTATGTCGATGTTTTCAGGTAGTGTCCAAATATATCGTGGAAAACGAAATTTTTGTATGGCAACCCCACGAAGGAGTTGCCCGATTTGTCTCATTTTCGAACTTAATTTTACTTTTTTTTTTAATGTCCGTGTACAAAATTTCAGCTTTCTCGAGTTATCGTGCGTACGGACGGACGGATGGGTGGACGGACGGACAGACGGACATGCAAAAATCAAAATAACAGTTAATTTTATGCTGGGGTGTCCAATCCATTTTGCTCTGCCATCATTATTTCTGTGCGTTACAAACGGAATGACAAACTTAGTATACCTACTGTGGGGAATGCTCGCTATTGAGGCATCCACCAGCGTGAATTGTGATGATGGTCTTCTGGAGTTTTCTGTTTGTTGTGGTGCGGACGGAAGAATTACTAATTAAAAGCGCGCACTTTCTTCATATAAAACTTTATTCACTAATTACTCCTAGCTTACTTACTATACTACTTGACAATTTTATTACGATTTGGTGAATTTACTTAATCGCATCCGCACCTGACGAGAGGAGAAAAACATCTGACTGGTGGGTCTGTTTTAATTCTCAATTTTCCTTTCCCTTACAGTCGTGTGATCGTGCAGCGTTGACACGCATTCATGGTTTCATGTATTTAACGTTGCATAAAGATCACTACAATACCCCCTTCCAGCCGATGGCGCTACGGATGTCGACACTCTTATGTGCTAAATGGTACCATGATTTGGCATATTAAATATTAGAAAAACCGTACTCGTTTTAAGTTATAGCTCGCATTTTCTCTGAAGATAAAAGCTGGCTTTAGTCGATCGATTGTAATTGTTATGCTTTCCCGTTATGGTCGATTAAAAAACTCTTTGTTAGTCTTCGAATGACCCGGAAGGGGCATTCGTAGGGATTTCGAGAGCTTGGTTTTTGGCCCTCTACTCTAACGAAAGCATGTGTGCAAGTTCCGAGGTCTTTAGGTACGAAAACGGGTACGTCCGGTGTTCTAGTGCTCGTTGGCTTCACCTTCGTCATTCGGTCCCGAAGTGTGGTGACGAAGTTTATTGTATCATCTCTGGATATTATCGGGTCAGTTGTAAATAATTCCGCCGGGAGTTTTAGTCTCTGACCGTACACTAGTTCAGCTGGTGAACAGTTGAGATCACGTTTCAGGGCAGCTCTTAGACCGAGCAGCACGATTGTTAGCTCTGCGCTCCAACTTCAATTTTCCCGACATCTAAGGGATACTTTCAAAGAACGGTGAAATCTTTCTACCATCCCGTTTGCCTGAGGATGGTAAGAATTTGTTCTAATACGGCGCGTGCCTAAGAGCCTTGTTAGTTCCCTGAACAGTTTTGATTCGAACTGTGTGCCTCGATCTGTAGTCAATATAGACGGGACTCCAAATCTTGAGATGTATTCATGAAAGAAAGTCTTTGCAATGGTTACTGCGGATATGTCGCGAAGGAGATATGCTTCTGGCCATCGCGTGTACCGATCAATGATCGTCAAAATATACGAAAATCCATTAGAAATTTCTAGTGGTCCTACGATATCCATATGGACATGCTCGAATCTACTCCCTACATCATCGAATTGACCCGGAGCCAATTTTGTATGGCGGTGAATTTTGGATTTTTGGCATGGGTTACACGATTGGGTCCAGGTCTGGACATCAGAATTCATTCCTGGCCAAAAGTATCGATCGCTAATGAATTTTCTCGATCCACGTATGCCTGGGTGTGACAACCAGTGTAAAAGTCAAAAACTGCTTTTCTAAGACCTTTTGGTATATACGGGCGAACTTGTTTTGTACTAACCTCACACCTAATTTCCTCTGAGGTCATCGCGATTGGACGTCTTTCTAATTTATACTTTGATTTCGTTGGTTTAATTGAGGACAACAATTCTTTGAGTTCGCTGTCTTCCTTCTGTGCAGATATTAGGATATTTAAAGACAAATTTTCTGAGCTAATGACTGATAATTCTTCATTGGTACGCGATAACGGATCGGCTACAATATTATCTCTTCCTCTAATATATTGGATATCGCTTGTGTACTGAGCGATAAGATCGAGATGGCGGGTTGGCCTAAGGCTTCGGTCGGTTTTTGTGTGTAAAGCCCTGGTCAGGGGCTTATGGTCTGTAAAAATTATAAAAGGACGTCCTTCGAGGAAGTAACTGAAGTGTTTAACGGATAAGTATGCGGCTAAAAGTTCCCTGTCAAATGCCGAGTACTTCGTTTCCGCAGGACTAAGCTTCTTGGAATAAAAGCCAAGGGGTTCCCATGAGCTTTTATTAAGCTGCTCCAGCACAGCCCCTATTGCGATATTTGAAGCATCTACTGTGAGCCGGAGTTTTGCATCAGATAACGGGTGGACGAGTAGAACTGCATTCGAGAGAGCTTCTTTTATTTTTAAGAATGCATCGTTACATTCTGATGTCCAGGTGATGCTTTTCGTTTTAGATTTTTTTACGTTGTTATTGTTCTGTATGTGGTTATGCAAGGGTGTAAGGAGAGCAGCTAAGTTAGGAATGCATCGATGGTAATAATTCACCATTCCCACAAAGCGTTGGATTTGACGGACGGACAACCGGATCTGAAAATCCTTTATTGCTGTAACGCGTTCAGTCACTGGCAGAATACCGTCTTTGTTAACTTTGTGTCCTAAAAAGTTTAGCTCGCTTGCCCCGAACACGCATTTGGTCGGATTTATTTGAAGGCCGTACTCCGAAAGTCGGTTAAATAAATCTTCGAGATGTTGTTTGCGTTGATCGTTGTCTTTACTGGCTACTAGTATATCGTCAATGTAGGCAAAAACGAATTCAAGGCCTCTCGTGACTTGATTCATAAACCTTTGGAATGTTTGAGCTGCGTTGCGTAAGCCGAAAGGCATGCGCGTAAACTCAAACATTCCAAACGGTGTCGTGATGGCCGTCTTGAGTACGTCTTCTATCGCTACAGGAATATGATAGTATGATCTGATCAAATCTACTTTCGAAAAATCGTACAATCCCGAAGCCGGTGCGAAAAGTTATGTACGTGTGGTATTGGATACCGATCTGGTTTTGTTATTGCGTTTAGTCGCCGATAATCCCCACAAGGACGCCAGTCGTTTGGGTCTTTCTTGGGAACCATATGCAGAGGTGAAGAGATCGATGAATCGGACGGGCGACATATACCTAACTATTGCATATGTTCAAATTCGGCATATTCTATTTTATGCTTTACACGATCGAGACGTCTGGGCTGTGAAAAAGGTAGATGTCCATCGGATACTATTATAGGGTGTGCTACACTATGTTTTATTGGAACGGAATAGTTTGATGTTCCTGTTAATAGAGGGAAGAGTTTGATTAAGTTTCCGTATTCGTTATCACACACGAATATTCGCGGGGTAATAAGGCTTGTTGGCTTGACGGTTCCAATTATTCGCAATCCTGTGAATGGATCAGTAAGTTGTCCTCGCCTTACATTCACCATTAGGCCGTGCTTTGCCAAAAAGTCAGCGCCTAGAATTGGTTTATCGACGTTTGCAATTACGAATGGAAACATGAAGGCTTGTCGAAGACCTAAATCGATTTTTAAAAGTTTTGAGCCGTATGTTTTAATACAGCTCCCGTTGGCTGCTGTTAGGTTGGATTCTGAAAATCTTGAAGCATGATTAGTAAATTTTGATAGGAGAATTACCGATACCTCCGCACCCATATCGATTAAGAAATGTAAATTTGTAATTCTGCATAATATAAATAAGCGGCAGAGATCTTGTGACCGAGCGTTGGCCGCGATTGCACTCGGCCGCGTTAGTTTGACGAACTTCTGTTTGCTTTTTGATTATTCGAATTGAATGTGCAAGGCTACCTGCATTGTCGGGCCTTGTCGCCATAGCGATGGTGATACCAGCATTGCCTATCATTTTGTTGACGTTTAGGACTCTGATTTCGTTTACGGGAGTTTGAACGAAATGTTCGTGATCTGTTACGAAATGATAGATTATCAATAGTCCTACGAAGCTCATTAATTTCAGCACGGGTATTTTTTTAATTCACTTTTGAGAGCTTTAATATCTGGGCATTGATTCCTTGATTCCTTTTCGCGTATATTTACCGAGTTAATGCTAGACGTATGTGACGTTTCCCATATTTTATCTGCTAGTTCCAATCTCTGAACGAAAGGTTGATTGATAGCAACTGTTAGAGGAATTGTAATTGTCTGCGGAAGCTTGCGCTCCCACAACGATTGTATCAAAGGTTCGCCTACCGTTGATAATGTACCTGCCATTGTTTTCATATGACGGTAGAGATCTGATGGCCTACGATCGCCAAAATCTTCAGCTGCTAAAAGCTGTTCTAACCTGCGTTGCTCCGACAGCGAGTGACGTTTATATAATACTTCTTTTAAATTAATGTATTTATCTTGAGTAGGTGGTTTATTGAGCACATCGATAACCGTATTAATAACCTCGACTGGAAGGGCGGATAACACGTACGAGTATTTCATATTATCGCTCTTCACGCTTTTTACGTTAAGTTGAGCCTCGACCGCAATAAACCATGCAGCGGGAGCCTTTTCCCAAAATGTAGGTAATCGCACAATATTAAAAATTTCGTGACTCGCGTTCTTATTACCAAAAACTGTATTAATCTCATTGTTTGCATCGTCCTTATTCTCATGCGAAGTTTTGGGAATGTCTCCATTTTTCTCCGTCATTTTCCCAGCACGATTACTTGAAAGGGAAAGGACATAAACACTTCAATTTTTCTAATAAAAACAAGGGATATTTCTCGTCACGTCAAGATGCTGACACCATAATTAATTAAGCATTCAAAAGCAATTAACCTAAAATTAAAATAAATTTTATGAAAGCTGTAAGTGTATGCTAGCTAAAATATTTATATGCGGAGAATAAATTTATGTGGAAAATTTAATATAATTTAATTTTATATTAGAAAATTTTAAATGAAATTAGAAAATATATGCATACAAACGATATTGTCATAGAATAGAAACTACTCAAAAAAAGAAAGAATTCTAATTTGTAACCTAAAATTTATAAATTACCACCTCAGTGCCACAGGACGTGAGAACTTTCGTTTTGTTTTGGCGTTTTCAATTTCTTCGTATTCTGCTAGCTGTTCAGCAATTCATCGATTCAGCATTCGAACAATGGAAGGAACGATAGAACTTAATTGCTTTGGCTGGAGAAGGTTCCGAGAGTGAATACTGCGGTTTATGTTCTGGCTTCAGGTTGGATGTAGGTTGTGTTTTATTGTAAGCGCAAGGCGCAGTGAAAATTGTAGCCACTGGTTCAAGTACTTCTCTTCGTGTATCGCTGTATGTGAGTGAGTTTTGGAATGGTGCGATGTTGCGCGATGATCGATCAGCGTATGTGTGATTTACGATTTACAGCAAGCACGTAGTATATGTGTTGTAAGCACCGTTATGTTTAATCCAGAAGATGAAAAATTGCAAATTTTGGAATTTTTAGTATTTTCACCAAGAAATGCAAATTTGAAAATATTTCATACTTCCACCAATTGTCGGGGTCACCAGTGTGGGGAATGCTCGCTATTGAAGCATCCACCAGCGCGGATTGTGATGATGGTCTTCTGGTGTTATCTGTTATGGTGCGGACGGAAGACTTACTAATTTAAAGCGCGCACTTTCTTCATATAAAACTTTATTCACAAATTACTCCTAGTTTACTTACTATACTACTTGACAATTTTATTACGATTTGGTGAATTTACTTAATCGCGTCCGCACCTGACGAGAGGAGAAAAACATCTGACTGGTGGGTCTGTTTCAATTCTCAATTTTCCTTTCCCTTCCAGTCGTGTCATCGTGCAAGGTTGAAACGCATTCATGGTTTCATGTATTTAACGTTGCATAAAGATCACTACACCTACCCTGTAGATTCTCAGCTGAGTAATATTGTAATGTCGCTGTGCCGTCATGTGTTTCGGACTCCGGCTGCACATACACACTTGCAATTATCACACAACTGAGAGGTATTGAGCGTAAAATGGTAAGGTTACTTTGTAATCAAAACTATTTTATTATTTTGTTAAGTAAGGTATATAGGAAGTGTAGCCTTTGGGAAGGTAAGTAACCAAGCTTTAAATTAATAGAAAACTATTTTCTTTTATGGATAGTAGTTTAGGCTCTATGGCATATATAAAGCCAATGTTTAGCACTTTTCCATAAGTATCAGTATAGAACATTTTAGAAAACGGACTAAGCACGCACACGTATCGATTTATGTTTCATGGCTTGGGAAGTATTCTCGAGGGTTTAGGCTACCCTCATCGTGACAAATGTAAAGTTAATTATACAATCGGATGTCTATTGGTATGCATGTGAAAGCATCGCCGCGCTTCATGTATTCATATCTTTACCACCACATGTAAGTACTGAAGCATTCATCTAAGATTCTAAGAGAAAGAAGGAAGGAATAGTTTAGTGACAGTTAAAGGCTAGGGAAAGTATCACTCGTCTTACTCTTGGTGGATAACTTTGATGATCACAATGAGCTACTTGTGCGTTGTTTGTTATGGTTTTATGTAAAAGTGACTGATTGGTTGGACGTGAAGTCCAGACTGCCAGCATGAACTGACAGGTGACTCGGTAACAGCGTTGATGTGCAGGACGGCACGCTAGCTTGCCTCAATTATTGGCGGAGAGTGTTGGGTGGGTACCACGAAATACCTGCCGCTGTCACCTTACCACAAACAAAAAGAAATCGTGCCTGTCGTCCTGAAACGGAGACCAAAAGAAAAGCACACACTGATCCAGAAGGGATCGCGTACATCACTTACCATAAAAGTTGATCCTACGGATCGGATGGACTGATCCGTTGCCGTCCCCGGCCTCCCATGACATCTCAGACTTTCTATTTAGGATGTCCCTTTCTACTGTCACCTGTTCCGAAGAGAGCGAGAAAAAAACTCGGGAGGGGGAAAGAGAAGAGAAACAATCAGGGGAATTAGCTCAGTTCATACTTTATTTTCTTATTACTTAACAAAAAGGTGTTTTTTTTTCTTAATATCACCCCCGCAGACTTGAACACGTCGGTTTATGTGTAAAAAGTTTTTCTTTCTTGTTCTTAACCTCTTCTCCTATGGGATGGCCTTCAATGGGATTTCCCTCTTTTTATTAATCGTTAAACTTTGATATACATATACATTTAGGTTCCGTGCCGATGACTCTTCCAAAAGGCCTTCTGGACGCTCGGTTATTAGTCAATCGTCGATATCGATAAATAAAAATTTGTGCACTTCCGGCGTTCGGCAATTGAACCGCCTTTGGTAAGTTCATAACCATCTCTTTAATTTAGTTCCTTAAGGACTATATCAAAATTTAAGGATTAGTCTAGCACTTCAGTGACGATAACAAAAAAACTTTAAATTTTTTTTTTTTGATTTCGGGCGTCCCCCGATTGGACAGAATTTGGTAAGTTTATAAAGCGATAGTTCTTCTTAATTAGTTATATTGAACAACATTATAAGTTCAATCGCCACATCTTGTGAGAATAATAACTTTTTAATTGCTTTCATGTGATTCTCTAGCAAGACAACACTCGGTAAGTTTATAAACCGATAATTCTTTTGATATAGTTATATTGAATAATACTTTAATATAAACTAGCACTTCTCGCAAAATTCATAAATTTTTAATTGATTTCAGGTGCTTCTCTCACAGGACAGCACTCGGTAAATTTATACCTATAATTCGTTGTATATATATTTATTGAATAATATTTTAATTTCAAATGGCACATGTCGCGAAAATAACAAAATTGTTTCTTGATTTCAGGTGCTTCTCTGGCAGGACAGCACTCGGTAAGTTTATACCTATAATTCGTTGTATATATATTTATTGAATAATATTTTAATTTCAAATGGCACATGTCGCGAAAATAACAAAATTGTTTCTTGATTTCAGGTGCTTCTCTGGCAGGACAGCACATGGTAAGTCTATAACCTACAATTCTTTTTATATTTTTTTAAAATATTTTTCTAAAAGTAATACGACACATTAATTTATGGTTGTGCGGGTGTTTTCCTACTACTCTGGTACTTATCTCTTTTGTGGATATTCTTACAGGTGCTCCTTATGGGGAAATGGATTAACGGTGAGCCTTCAAAATCACCTTCGGGATGCTTTCCCCCTCTCACTGGCAGCATGCGGTTCTTTATTTTATTGTTTTTTCTTTTCTTTTTTTCTTTGAACACTTTCTTTTATTTAAATGAGACAACTTTTCCTACTTTTCCTGCATTCCGTTTTTACTTCCTTTTCTTGACACTTTTCGCCCTGACGTTCTTTCACTTGTTCACCAAAAACATGTCTTCTCGCCGCTGCTCCAGACTTAGTAATCAAAAAAAAAATCCACTACTCTTTTTCCGGCCGTTTCGTTGCCCGTTTTTCTCTCCGTTCCACGCATGTTCACAGCTGTTTCATTGACAGACTGACAAGTAGGTGGCGGGTGAGTTCGTAGTGGCGACCGTAGTATATACACGCGGCAGTATGCGGCTATTGGGGACACATGCGACCATAACATGTTTTAGTCTATAAATTGGGAAAAGCTAGATTTTTGCATAAACCTTCCTTTCATGGTTCTAAAAACTATACCAAAAGTCTCCATCGATACATGTGCCGCTAAAAATGTTACGCGGGGTCAAAAGTCACAAAAATCGATTCTTGGCGAAAATCTAGTCAACGTTGACTTTTATCGAAAAAATACAAGAAACATAGTATTAGTTTTTGTCGTAAGACTAACGGTTTTTGAGAAATGTGTTTTTTTATTAAAAAATGTTTATTTGAATAACAACAATTATAATAAAATGGTTATATAATTAATTTTTTATTGTATAGAGTTCATCTTCATATTTCATTTCAGTTTCCATCTCCATCTCTTCATTATATTCTTCTTCTTTTTCTTCCGTTTCCAGTATTTCTATGGCTATTGTCAAGAAACATTAGGCTCGTCATTATTAACGCCATTAAAGTATCATGTGAAACATTTAATCAATCCTAACCGTGGCAATTACCAATTTGATCCTCCAATGTTCACCCTAGTCTATCGGGCTAAGCTCGTTGCCAAGCCATACTTGTACATGGTGGTAAACACAATAGAAAACAGATATCATTATTAAAAATCACATCGGGCGAGCATACTTCTTTGGTAAAACATAAGCGCAATTAATTAATTTCTTATTATTTTCTAATACTTTTTAGTATCGCAGCCGATTATTGCGTGTAAAAATAAAATATGATTGTTACATTTAGGATACATGCTTAAGCTTTGTCAAGGATAAAGTTTTGTTTGTATTTTTGCTTTTTCAGGTTTTAAAAAATAAATAATTTTATGAATGAGCGTTCGTGCAATCAATATTACCAACAAGACTACGTCTTCACCTACAACAATACTTGTGCTCCTATTGGATTCTTTTCAATTGTTGTTTCAATGATGAGAGCATCACCATCATTTTGAACTTGTTTTACATTGGCATTAGCACCTTCAAATTTTTCACTTAACATAGAAATAAATCTATGCTTGTTGGTTGCATTCCCAAGGAAATAGTCATGGATCCATCGAAGGGAATATCAGTAGATGACAAAACTTTTGCACATCGATGACATTGTTCAGCAGCTTTGATATTTTTTTCATGATCGTTATAACGTGTTATGGTCGTAGCATACAGCAATATGCTACACGGAGATGAGCTACGCGCATGCGGCCGGCCCATAGCCACATGAACGGCGAACAAAGACGGGCTGAAGACCGACGGACAAGAAAGAAGAAGATTGAAGAGATCCGAGATAGAGTGATAGAACGAGGTAGAAGAACATTTTTTATCCGAGAATATCTAGTGTTAGAAGCGAAATCTGAGAAATAAAGAGAAAAAACAATAAAGTAATAAAAGGCAACCAGAGACGAGATATCAAGAAAAACATCAGCTCTCAGAATGAAAATCGACAAAATCCTAGAGTTTGGCGATCGAGACCGGAGACAGCTAATCACCTGCCTGTTCATATATCAGCCAAAACAAAGTTTTACTGTGTTTTCTCTGTCCTGGATGGCACCGGCAGACAGCTAAGCACCTGTATGCTTATATATCAGTCAATACGATTTTATACCCTGTTTTCTGTTTCCTCGATGACAGCGGAGCACCTTACAAGTATCCATCCAACTTTTCACATTTCTGGGTCGAGTGAAATCGCTTTTCATCAGGACATCCAGTCATTTTTCTTGACAACTACGACATGCAGTCTTGGCCTAGCAACAAATTTTTACTTGTACAGCGACGTTGCATCAGTGACATCCAGTTACCTATCTTGAATTGGGACGGGACGTGCAGTCTCGACTCTGTGGTAACTTTGACGTTTTCATTACAAGATTATTTCTCAGCAGTGACATCCAATCATTTTTCTTTGACAAATAAGACATCCAGTCTTGGTCTAGCAACAAATTTTATACCTGTACAAAAAAATTTCGTTTCATCAGTGACATCCGTCATTGGTCCATCAGCATGGACTACTGACACCGATGATGCCCAGTAATAGTTTATTTTTGTTAGTGTTAGTGTTGTTAGTATTTACGGTAACTGGTAGTCGATAAACTTCAGGCGATTTGTTATTGTGAGCCTTGACACCACATTGTACGTTCGTACTTTAAATAATTTTTTGTGTATAACAGTCCAGCGGAACATCCAATGAGGCGCCTCGTCGGTGGATCCCAGCATAAACTCATGTAAGTTTTTTTTTCTCTTAATCTGTGTTGTCAATATAATTTGATGAAGTAAGTTGGCGATATAATGGGGCTATCAAGGAGATGTAATAACGAGCAATATCTGTGAATCTACTGAATATCTGAAATATTAGTTAACAACAATGCTGGGACGTGATAAGGTTTCCTTTTTTACTTTTACTTTTCCATCCTGGACTATTAAATTTCTGCCAGGTCTCGAGTAGTCGCAACGACTCCACATTTTTATTTAAACTTAATTCAGTTTGCGTATTTTCAAATTTAATCAAGAGCGCAATACCTATCACAGAAAAACTCCTTTAATTAATGAAGTTAACCAGCTGAACGTAAATAATTAAAATTGTACAGGATTCGCAATTAATATATTCCAATGTGCCTTATTAGATATTATTATTATTTTATTAATTGATACTTTTTATATATTTTTTTTCTTCTTATAAAAATGGAGGAGAGAAAGAGTTCATTAAGTCACTTACTAGGTCAAAATAGGTGGAAATTCGCCTCCATCTTATTATTATGATTATATTATGATAACTTATTACCGTATGCATTACTCCTTAGTTAAATATATATTTTTCGTCATATAAGTTTGGAAATCTTTTTTTCCTATTATGTAATAAGAGCCTGCCTTTATATATATTCTAGATCTATCTAGATTGAATTAATTGATAAAAGACATAAAGAAATGCGCGTCAATTTACAATTATGTCGTATCGCAGCTTTCAAAAACAACAAATACATATATATATATTTATATAACTTATAAAAGAAAAATTAAACTGGATTACTGAATACTTTTCATTTCTCCTTCCACTCTCCTGGAGCCCTCTTAACATGGAGGTTAACTAGGTCCGCTCATCTGCTCATTTCAGGTCATATCAGGGATACTGTATCATATCGTCCACAGTATCGCAGGGTGGTTGGGGCAATGGCGATGGAAGCAGAATATCTGCGCTTCCAACTAAGTGGTAGGTAGTGTAAAGGTCCCTTCTGGACTGAGTGTTTGCAACGGCTTTTGGTTTGTAGGCACGAACATTTTTTGTATATGGCTGGTGGCATAGCGGCAGGTTTTCGTGGATCGTCCCCACACTCTCCACCAATCGCCGAGGCAAGCTAGCATGCCGCTCTGCAGTCACCGCTGTCCACCGAGTTATCTGTCAGCTCATGCTGGCAGTCTGGACTTCACGTCCAAGTGAATCGCTCTGACATAGTTGCATAACAAACCATCGAATACAATTATGACATTATTACCATAACTTTTGGGTACATAATGGATATAAGTATTAAAAATCGTACCAAAAGTTTCTCCTTTATTCCAAACAAGACGGTGTAAAAGAAATCCTCCATCAATAATATAAGTAACAGTAGAGGTGTTTATTTCAAAATTTGCTGGTTCATACTCCAAAAATTTTTAAAGTTCATCGTCAAATTTTCTCTTAATACTTATGCAGTACTTGTTCATTGTGAATTTTCATAGAGCTGGATACTGTTAGCTATACTGAAAGCGTTATCATCGCCGACGATTCCGATTGATATAGATATTATCATCGAAACTTTCAGAAAAGGATTATAACAAGAAAACCATTCAATTAATTTTTTATATCTTCATTGTCTCTTTTTACGCGTGAATGCGTCTACATGCTGATCTGTTGTGTCCATTGATAAATTGTAAGTACTTCTAAACTTGCGGACACACTAATCATTGCATGAATGCCATAAACCCATTTGCTTAAGACACTTTCTAGTGTGCTCCTCCGTCGTGCTACACCTCCGTCAGTTTTTATGGATTTCAAGATGGACTACTCAATGATAATGTCAGACTAAGCTCCTCTAACTGAATTTATCTTTACGTCGAACGGTAAAGAATTTCGCAATAAACTTTTGGAAAACAACCGGATCCATTCGGATCACATTCAACGTTTACTTACAAATATTTGACACAAAGATACCGTTAAGGAGTGCATACCATGTACCTTACAACTTTTTAAATCGCATTTTTCTACAACCGTTAGTCTTACTAAAAAAAGTAATACTATGATTTTTTTGTAGGTAATTTTCTAAGCTACAAATTTGCTAACTACTATTTTTTCGATACAAACAAAGAAACATATAGACATACAGAATATGCATCAAAAGTAAATTCTCCACTCCCAAAATTGTTTAAGCAATAGGCCTCGTTGGGGGCGAGCTGCCTGGAGAAATCTTTTTTGGCTTGCAAAAATACAGAAAACAGAGAATGGAAGAACGAGAAAATCCTTATCCTTTAATGGGTACGAAAATTAAATAGACGGACCACAAGAACATGAAAAGACAGTCTGAGCCATAGGAATATGAAATATCACAAAAGGCAAGTGAAATATTATGTAAAAATATATCACACCATCTACAGCCAGTGCCGAAACACGAATGAGAGAGATGGGCAACTCCTGAGTTGAGTTCACTTAAAGAGTCGGCTCTCATTAGTGAGCCGCCTGAGCCGACTCTTCATTTCATTTTAAGGTGACTCACTACGAGTGATTTGACTCGCGGCTCTGTTCGGCCGTTCATTGATCGCTGAGGAGCGAAACGTCACGATGAATTTTGTTTAAGCTCCAGCCAGATTCAAGACGACTCTCAAGAGCTATAGCAAAACATGACGGCAGATAACTCTTACCCGGGGATTACACGAGATAGTACAGCTTGCATGCAAGTCTCCCTTCCAGCGCAATTTTTAACTTGACAGCAGAAGGCAGTTCGGTTGATGTCTTATCATCTTGCATGCAAGTTCATTTAAAAAATGGCATTGTGACGTAAAGTCTTGCGTATATTGGAAAATTATAGCAATAAAGGAAGTAGCGAAAATTAAAAACCCAAGAAAAAATGAAGAGGAAAGTGTTTGTAAATGATGTAATGCAAATGATCCCAGAAAATCTCATTTTCCCAGAATAAATTTATCTAATTCTCTTAAGCATTTCTTTTCCGCCATCTTGAAAACTGTATAATGTTAAATTACTATCACCTCAGCTGCCATGGGCTTTCATCATGCAAGTTCGCTGAAAGCTGAGCTGCCAGCATGGCAGTAGAAGTTACACGTGCAAGAAGTATGGCAGCGTAGTCTGAATCTGATATTATACACGGGGCACTAGCAATGCACAGTACGACGTACGTACTGCATGCGTTAACAACAACACAATGTCAACCGTAGGCAGAGAAGAGCCTATCAGAAAGTCAGGTAAAAAGGGATAAGTATAAGGATAAAGTCTATTAAATTTACTATACGTACGGCATACCGCATTCACATACAAACGTAACAGGCATGTATAATCTTCTTATTTATTGAACCGAACCGAAAGCCGATGAGTAAGAACAAAACACTCAGCTCTCAGCATCATATCAGTGATTCGTTTACACAGCCGCGCCATTTCAGTAAGCTACATTTGCTTCGAACAGCCATCGCGATCTCATCTGTTGCTTAGCACAACACAACAACAATTGATGTGAATAGTTTTCGTGATTGTGCTACTCTGATGCTGGGCCTGGGGGTCTCCGGTCGGGAACCCAAGAAGAAAAATTTTTCGATAAAATTTCACACTCCTCATGCAAGCTCTGTATGTCTATATGTTTCTTTGATAAAAGTCACCGTTAACTAGATTTCGCGAAAAATCGTTTCTTGATACCTTTGACCCCGCGTAACATTTTTAGCGGCGCATGTATCGATGGGGACTTTTGGCATATTATTTAGAACCATGAAAGGAAGGTTCATGCAAAAAGCCAGCTTTCCGGGAATATTTCCGAAGTTTGACCTATTTGTTGCCTTTATTCCCTGAACTATTTGTTGAGTTTTATTTGCACAAATTTCTTGCCATCGAGATTACTGGTGAAAGGAAAAATTGTCTACATTTCTAATTGTTTCCTTATGGAGTTTATTCTAGATTTTATTAGTTACTCTTACTTACCGGCATTTATGTAATATACCTACAACAATAAATAAATAATTTCCGTAGAGCACAAATCGTAGTGGGCATATATAAGACTAATATGACTGTCAAAATTTGTTCAAAAAATTTGTGCTATAGAGAAAAGAAGTTGGAATAAAATGAAAATTTTATACAAATAAAAAAATAAAAAATCAGCGTTAAATTGTTAGTTATTGGTATGTGGTCAAATTTTTCTACATTGATTGTTCTATTATTACTTTGCCGAAAACTCAAAGGGCAAACTGAATCTAGTGCAAGAACTAGAAGACTTCATGTTGGTGGAGAAGCTGATTGGAAACGTTTTAATTTTGTTGTAGCGATTTTCATTCGAGTTAATGATAAATGGCTGTTGCAGTGTACAGGTTCCCTTATTGCACCGAATAAGGTTTTAAGTTCGGCGCATTGTTTCTTCTCTGGAAAAAATAATGAGCCAATGATATTAGTCAATACAAACTTTCTTAGAGTTGTTGCGGGCAAAAGTTACATAAATCCTGATGATAGAATTTTTGCTAATGTAGCCTCTGTTCATCCACATCGAGGTTATACAAAAAAAAATTCTAATAATGATATAGCTGTGCTGTTACTCAGTAAAAAGCTACCAATCGACGGAAGTCGCATAGGTATAGTGAAATTAAGAAAAACTGAAATACCTCATTTTATAAAATGCGTAGCAGCTGGTTGGGGATTACAGAAGGATTTTACGTTACCTCCAATTTTACTCTCTGCAACATTTACTATTTTGCCGAATGAACTTTGCTTTAGAAAATGGGGCATTGGAATAGATGAATTTTTGTGTGGTTTGAGCGAGAATGGAGCTACCGTTTGCAATGGAGACTCTGGGGGACCATTGATATGCGAGAATGAATTAACTGGAATTACAGATTCAAGTGGACCAAATTGTACCAGCAAGATGCCAAGTTTATTCACTGCACTTTCTAATTTTCGTGGTTGGTTGGACGTGGGATATTTATCACCCGCAAATGCCCTGAAAATTACGATTTTTAAATTGTGGGCGTCGATAATGAGTTTTATTTTTGTGCACATATTATCAATGTAAATAAAATGTAGGATTGAATCAATAAATTTTTTACTTTCCAAAATCTATTGCGCTTGTTCAAGAGGATAAGAAGGTTGCAGTGAGTTTAAGTAACATGGGAGTAAAATGATATTTTGGTTTCGGTTTATATACACCTCAGAAGTAAATATTTTATGCACACAATGTGCTTTAAACGGTTGTGAGTTGACAAGTTTATACCAAGTATAGGAACACTTATTGCAAGGAAGAGTGCGAATGCTGAACAAAGCACGGAGAATTTTCGGTGTTCTCTGTCTAATTTAGAAGTATTTTCCTTGTATTTTATCTTGTAACACTTTTTATCTTTTTAATACTATCTATCATTGTAAAATTTTCCTAACACTTAGAACTTTGGAAAGGTAGAGGGTCATAAATTAGCACTCGTGGAGTGTTACGCAGGGATCTATTCTGGATTCACTTTTACTTACATTTAGTTATGGCAGTCATGAATCTCGTAAACTAGTTAGCTAAAAGCCAAAAAGTCGTCTCACAGACTCATGAATCTGTCCAGCCAGTTGGCCGACAAAGACATGACTCCGTGAGAACACAACAAAAAAATGTTGAGGCCACCTATTTCCATAGCAGAAGTCCAGCGGGAAAGATCAACAAAAATTTCAAAAAAGTTAAAAAATGCAAAAATTAAAAAAAATCTTACAAGACTTTAGGATTGACTAAAGTCAAACCTAAAGTCGAACTTACAGAAAAACTTTCAAAAAACAAATTTTACTTTACTCAGATATCTGAAAAACAAAATAGCAAAACTTTAAAAACTCTAACGTTTCTCTACAAAAATTTTCAACTAACAAACCAATTAGACTCAGGTCCGCATATAACTTCCACTGGATATGAGACTTGAGGTCAATGAACTAGCGAATACCAGATGATCGTATCACTCGAAGTCCCAGTCCTCAGTAAAATTTACATTTAGACCACCGAAGTCTGACTGAGTTGTCCCCGGGTTGGGCGCCATTTTTGTTATGGTAGTATGTTAGAGTTATTTGCTTGGATGTGAAGTCCAGACTACCAGCATTAGCTGACAGATCATTCGGTGGACAGCGTTGAGTGCACGGCGGCACGCTAGCTCGCCTCGGCGATTGGCGGACAGTGTGTGGAGGTTCCACGAAACTTGCAGCTGCCACCAGCCATATACAAAAAAAAACCAACGGCCGTCGCACACATACGGTCCTAATGGGACCCTAACATCACTTACCTCCATCCATTGGGAAGGCGCAGATGTTTGGCCTTCTCTGCTGGCCCCAACCACCCAACTGACCCTGAGGGCGGATAATTTTCAGAGTACCTGTATTGCGTGAATATTCCAACGATTATTAGGGTAAATTATTTAAATATTAGTACATTCGAAACTTCGTAAATATTTATAATTCCAACGTTGATGCCACAAGAAAATTTCAGATTTTTTTTTCCGTCTGATTTTGCACTCGTGTGATTCACTTGAACAACAAGACAGATGTCTACATTCTTCTTCTTCCTTTTCTCTGGTCGCATTTCGTCCGTCTTTTCTTCACCACTCATGAAGCCGGCGTATACATGTCCTCAGCTCAGTGTAGCATATTGCTGCATGCAGTATGATACGACCATAACAACTTTTTAAGTTAGGTAGGTACTAAGTTTCCATATTTTGGTGGACAACGTACAATATTCTCCACCGCTGTACTGTTTTGTAAAAGCAAACAAAATATTACTTACTAACTAGTAATTTCCCTAATTTTCCCTAAATAAGAAGCGCGTGCTCATGCTAGAAATTCTTATTTCGGGAAAATTGGGGAAATATCTCGTTTGGGAAACTGCTCATTAAGGAAATTGCTTTTGGGGAAATTGATTTCAAGAAAAATGTTTTACGAAAATTGTCGGCAAATCTTATGAAACTCCTTTAGGTCACAAGCTTTTAAGACATGCATTTATAGCTACACAGTGGGTTTTCTTAAAACCACCACTCCGATTGGGAACTCATCTTCTTGTGTAATGCACCTGCATCACTTAGAGCTAGTGACGGGGTTGCGATCGTGCCGCCATTTTCTCCACGGTTGTACGTTTGACACCTGACGGAAAAGAAGATGATTCGGAGAATTTGAAAGAGGTGTGTGAAATTTTTGGTCCATGGAGAGGTTCTCCGCAAAAAAATAGTGATTGAAACATTTAAATTGTCCTCATAAAGTTAAAATTTTGAATTTGTTCGCATAAAGTAGAAAAATCCTAAGCAATATCGAATTAAACAGATTTGGTATGCATATTTCCGTGAAGGAATGTAACAATCTGGTGTCATGCTTCAATCTCGCAAATTACACACGGTTCATTAGATAATTGTATGGAACTCCGATTAAAGGTCATCTGATTCCGGATTATGTAAATTCATTCTGTATTCTGCTGGTAAGGTCTCCCCGGCTCCGAGCGAGGATTCTATTTTGGGATTTTTTTTCCTGGATTCCGGATCTAAAAGCAGGCAATAATATGTAATGCAATAGCGAAGCTTTTCTTATATGCTATACAAGGGAGTGACCGCTGGATGCTTTTTCTTCTCCTGTCGTGCTTGGGATTTCTTTCCAGAAATATATGTAGACGAATCAACCCCGATTGGATCGTTGACATGCAGCTGCTATATTGAATAGCAATTAGGTATCCATTGCCAAGTCTTTCATAAATTTTATTAGGTAGCTGCTTTTATAGTTGTCAAATAAATTGACCTCTGACGTCAGGTTAGCGTGTTGTGCTTTCATATAATCGAACGGTTTCAGTTTCACTTTTCTCTCTCTACTGCGTGATTGTACATACTCATCAGTGTTTGATATTTTTCGAGCTGCATCTTCGTATTTATCAAACTCATTTCTTTTCGATTCAATAAACAATTTCAATGATTTCGATGCACGCATAACAGATTCAAGAATCATTTTCGAATCCTCCTCTAGCTTGTTCGTAGCATGAAATCGCTCCAAGACATCGTTCCAAATAAAGCCGTTTCGAGACTATTCAACATTTTCAAAAGATTTGCTTCATTTTTTACGATGCCTTTTTGCTCCTGATTGGAAGAAACGAACTTGTATTGCAGCTGAAGGAAGCCAATTTGAACATCTTTTGTAAATAATAAATCTTACCATCCAAATAATTGGTGTTTAATTTTAAACTTAAGGAAAATTTGTCCTAAATTCAACAAAAAGTTAGGATCTCTAACTTGAAAGCCTCACTACCTGTCTCACTCACACTTCATGTAATGACTCTCCATCTCACTCAAACTAGAATCTTAAAGATACGGTCTTACGGTAGGTGAAAAGAAATTTTTCGAAACTGGGTTTCTTGAAGAAAACATTTTTGTCTTCCGTAATGTAAGAAATAATGTAGCATATGTTATACCATTTTAGAATTCTTATTAAATGCGACAACTTTTAAAGTTACTTGTCAAACTGGCGTAGTACATTTTTTTTCCGTACAGTCAGTTAAACTTGGGTGAAATATTAATTTTCTATTCTTAGTTCGGCAAAATGTGACATTTTCTTCCAAGCTGGAAAAGTTGAAAAATACATGACTTAAATTTTGTTTTTCATATTTTTCTGGTATCTGTTATGATTTGGTCTATCACCCGTTTCCGGATTGACATCGACTTACGGGACACCCTGTAAATTTTGAACGAAATTGTTTTTCTCTAGAATTATAGCTTACATCCCTCTGTATTTGCCAGTCATTTTTGCAGCATTCTATTGTATGATTGGCCGGCTACAATCAAATCAAGACAGTTGATCTTTGAAGCCCAATGCCATATGCACTGTGACTTTCCCGCATTTAGCTTTAATTTATTCGATATGGACCATTGCAAAATCCTATCCAAATCTCTGTTAATATGCTCTACACAATTTTCCATAAGCCCAACTGGTCGACTCAGGTAGATATGCACATCATCTGTATACATAATGTATACGTACATCTTGTAAAACTTTCGGAAGGTCATTTATGTAGAGACTAAACAGTAGGGGACCAAGAGCAGATCTCTGGGGTACACCGCAAATTAGTGGAAGTAAATCCGACGATATGTCATTATCAAGTACAACCTTCTGAAACCGATTAGAGAGGAAGTTAAAAGTCAACCGCAGAGCAAGTGAAGAGAAATTGAAATTATCTAAGACCTTACACAAAAGTTTGCTATGATCGACACTATCAAACGCCTTAGAAAAATCAAGTAAAGTTAGGATGAAGATCTCGCCACTGTCCAAGGCTATTCGGATATCAGTACTTACTTTAAGTAAGGCTGTGTCACACCCATGACCAGATCGAAAGCCCGATTGCCACTCATAGATTAAGTTGTTAATCTTCAGATAATTCTGCATTTGCCAGTACATTAAATTCTCAGGGACCTTAGCTGGGAAATACAATAAAGTTATGGGTCGGAAATCACTGGGGCTCTCCGGAAAAGACTTCTTTGGAATGGGAAGCACGTTAGCAGTTCTCCATAATCCAGGGAGTAAAGATCTAGTCAGACAGTGATTAAAAATTAGCTGAAGAGGACTCAGAATAAAAGGGAGTAACTATGAGTTTCAGAAACTTAGGAGTGATTAGATCTGGACCCACGGCATTTGATTTGATAGAGCAAATTGTTCTGATTATCTCATCCACTTCAATACACCTGTAACTAAAGCTGGAAGCGGTAGAATTACCACCAACTAGAGTAAGAAAATCCCTGCTATTGTGTGTATGACTCATTATGTACTCATGTACTCATTAGGAACCGAGGGGTCAATGTCACACTTCTTCACCGATTCTCTATAAACTCCGGCCTGACGTAAGTTCTGCCACAGATCTTTGGGCGGGCATGTTAGTACTGAACTTATCAGCATAAAATATTCGTTTAGAATAACGAATTTTGCTGGTTATTCGATTCCTTAATGTTTTATATAACCTATGACTGTATTCGGTTTTAAGACGCCGATATTGCCAGTAAAGAAATTCACGTTCTGCGATCATAGAGCGGATTTCAGTTGTCATCCATGGGCAAGTGTTGGGCATGATTACTTTTATCTTAACTGGGAGATATTTATTGAATAAAGAGCTAACTTTGTCATCAATCGAGCTCAATTGCTCTATTGAATTCCATGGCGTAACAGAGCACTCCTCGAATAGTGCTTCGGAGTCAATATGATTATAGTCACGAAATGAAAAAGTCCTTTTAGAATCAATTAGATCTAGCTCCAAATCATAACATAAGAATAGGATGTCATGATCAAGAATACTAGGTGGTGTTAACTGATTGTTAAATAAAACACTAGAGTGGTCACTAACTAAGAATAGATCTAATTGTGATGGATTTGAAGTGCGAAAAAAGGTTGGTATTGAATTTACTAGTCTAAGGTTTGCGGATTGCATATCAAATACAAATGAGTCAGCAATGCTATTCACGATTTGCAGGTCAACATTAAAGTCACCTCCTACAATTACATGCTCATAACGTTGAGTAATCGAGGATAATGTATTTATAAAATCAACGGAATTTCCAGCATTATAAGTTTTAGGTAGACAATAAACTGCTCATAGAACGAACTTTTGCCTGCCAATGTCCACGTACGTTGGACTATAAATCACGCTGTCTTTTATTAGGATTGCATTCCTTAGTCTAGAAGAGTCATAAGTTCGATATTGTTGGTCCATGATGTACTTAGTTGTAGGATTCCATGTCTAGAACTGCTATCTTCAATTTCCTTCTATGTGCCTCAAAGATATATTCCTCCTAAACCTTTATTGGTTGTCCATTTTCATAGATCGAACTTTGGATATCGTGAACCTATCACACATGCTATTCCTAATTTCAGCTTGGTTGATTCATTACATGATTTTAATATATCTAGAGAGAGATTTAAACTTTGTAAATTTGTGATATAGTTTAGTTTTTTAACTTTTGATTTGATTTCTTTTGATGAATTCAGTTTTATGTACATACTTATATTTGTATAAATTCTTGTAATCTGTAGGATTTATTCCGTAGATTGAATTGAAAATCTGAAAATAGAATATCATATTTTTGTATAGTGAATTCATCATGTTTCGCGTATTCCGCTAATTTTTTCAGAAATATGCTTTAAAATGTTTTTAAGAAAAGTGCCTCATGAATATGAACATTTTTTTTTGTCAGAACGGGTGTTTGTTTTTGTTTTGTTTTTTTGTTAAAAAAAATTCAAGAGATCATATTCTGGAGGCCCCTCCCTTCTGGAGGCCCCGGGGTTTCAGCACTTGTTGGCCTCCCCTAAATCCGACCATAGGCATATTCGATAAATTCCCGAAAAATCATCAACAATAAATGAAGGTATGAATGTATAGGGATTAATACAACACAGCACCACATTATTAAGCTATTTTCCCTCGGGAAGCCCAAATTTGAAGGATGAAAGTTATTTACCCCCATTTAGGAAAAATGCTAAAACAATTGGTTCGAATGAAATCAGGGGCTCCATAATCACAGAATTTTGTATGTGTAACGGAGGAAGTGAAGTTGATATGGCAATCGTATATTCATTCGCATAGCCTTGTAAGGGAATTAGTTGGGTCTAATGCACAATTAATTAGAATTGTTCAGAGAATCAAAATACCGTACGATGTTAAGGAAATACACATATTAAGAAAGATTAGGTTTATGTGAATAAAGACATCTACTTAAATAATTTATTAAATGAGGCAAACTTACAATTTCTGTTGTAATTTTTTGAATTCAATTATTCGTACGTCTTTAATTACAGGAAATTAGTTTGTTAAGATGAAATTGTGGGGTTGAATGATGTTTTAAGACTTATTAGTATGAAAATTTTGTGACTATGTTTGCAGATGTTATGTGTGTGTTTTAACATATGTACATACTTCTACGACGACTATCATTCTCTTCACCTCGACAGCTGGCTTAATTCAAATATTTTAAATTGTGCAACATTAGAATTTGAACATATGTCCTAATTACAATAAGTTTATGTTATCCATCGTCTTACCCAAAAAGTATTCCACAGATTTTAAACATACCATACAACGACAATTAATCGACCTCTTCAAATTTCTGTGTAAATATGCCATTTGGTTTGGGAAATGCCACACAGATTTTGCAATGTTTAATGGATGAAATTTTGATAAGTTTTAGACTTTGACGATATCTTAGTCGTAAAAAAAAAATAAATAAATAACCGGCCAAGTGCGAGTCGGACTCGCGCACGAATGGTTCCGTACCATAGTACAAAATTTAACACTATGTCCTTTTTATTTATTTACACTAAGTGCTTTTTATTTATTTTTTCAAATGAGAGTAGGCGTCATGCGAAAAAATAATGCTGTCATTTGAAAAAAAAAAAAAATGCCTACTTATGATAATAATAATCAATGAGAATAAAACGAGGGAAAAAATGCCGAAAAATCTGGTTTCTTGTATGGGGCCCCCTTTATTATTAATTTAATTTAATTTTTATTATTTGTTATTATATTCCCAATAGAAATACACAGTCTGTGAAAATTTCAACTGTCTACATATTATACGGTTCATGAGATACAACCTGGTGATGAACGGACGGACAGTGAAGTCTTAGTAATAGGGTTCCCGTTATTACCGTTTCGGTACGGAAACCTAAAAACGAACATAAAATACATCTTAAGAATGGATTTGATCATCTGAAACTAGATTCTCTACTTCGTGATAGAGAATTACTTTTTATTTGTATTACAAAATATTTTAGACATTTCTTAGAGTGTCAAGATTTCATAATTTTCACAGACCATACATTTCTAACTAAAGCAAATTGATCTGAAACAGAGAAACGCATGCTTTGCATTCCGATTTCATAATCCAATAACCGAACGGAGAATTGAATGAATTTTCTTTGATAGACGGCTGCATTTTTAGAGGAATTCGTATGATGTTCTCTAAGTCCCTACAGGATGGAGTTCCTAAAAGAACTGCATACAGCTCCTCTTGGAGTAGTTAAAATGAAAGCGATTGCTAAGAAGCTACGTATGGTGGTAAGGAATTGATGCAGTCATTGAGTCATATATCAAATATGTAAATAATTTCCCAAAATTTAGAACCGATCCTGCTAAAGCACCATATCATGCTTGAAAGTATCCAAACCATGTAGGTGATGTAGATGATATAGTCTACATACTGGACTCTTCCTAGAGAGAAACTTCTTTTTTGTTGTCGACGCCTATATTGCAGCTATTCCTACAAGTTGTACTAGTTCTACGTAGGCCATTCCATAAAGCTATTGAGAGAATTATTCTTAAGATTTGGACTCCCACTTAGATTGGTTTCTAACAACGAAGCTCAATTTAGATCAGAAGAATTTTCAATTTTTTTGAAGTCGATTGATATCGTACCCAAATTTAGTGCACTTTATCATCCTATGCTAGCAATTGACAAGTGAAACGTTTCGTACATATTGTAAGGCATGGATTACGCGTCATGCAAACCGAACATGTAGATCTAAATTTGAAGCTGTGCCGTCTTCTAATGCAGTAGGTACTGGAAGACTCCAAATATTTAGTACCTCAAATAGTACGACTGGAGTCCCGTAGAGTTTGGGCATCCATAACTAAAATCACAATTGTCTAATGTTCCAACTCATGCCTAATGCCAATGAAAAATTTCATCTCACTTAAATTCTTTTGTTTTTAAAGCACTTAATAGAATTGCTTTTTGACAGTCGTTCGAACAAATGTTATCGAGTGAATTGCCGATGGAGAAGATTCGTTATCGAGCTCTTTAATCTCGATACTGACAAGCTTCTTTATCAAATCGAGTTCTGGAATAAGGCCTCAGATCCTATATAGATTTTATTAAGAAGTTACATGTATTCAGATCATTTTTACTAACAATTTGTAGAAATAAAAATTTCAAAGTTTTCGTTCACAAAGATCAAAATCCACCTGATTGTGAAAAGAATAGGATTGATAAAATGTTACTATAAAATACAAAAGGATAAAGACAAACATTTTAATCGATCGTCTAGAACTTGTGTTATTGTGGTCAGGTAATTGCGCTGCGGAGGTTCCTAGCAATTTCCTGAGTCCTATGGACCCCTTCCGATATCTCCATATTACCTACTGACTATATCGAAAGCCTTCGAGATTGGAATTCTCATAGCGGACCAAATTACTTCGCATTATGACTCAAACAATCTACTTTCACATCTCCAATTAGGTTTCAGGAGAATTCACTCAACTACTCAACTAGCATGGCCTTTCTTGAGGTAGCGTAATTCATGGGAGCGCGCTTTAGGGTTCTCCTCTTGTAGATTGACTGAATGCTATTAAAAACAATTAAAAACATTACAGACAGTTCATGGTGATTTGTAATGGCTCTTATTTCTCTATGAAAACGGTTATTGATTGTGTGCCACACCAGTTCACACTTTTCATTAACGATGTCACTACAGTTTTGAGCAATGTATATTTCCACATTTATACTGATGATCTCCAGATTTACTCTGTTGCCCCAAGGAACAATCTCAATGAGGCTCTGGTTAGGATTGCTGCTAGGTCTGTGATTAAACGGGGTTGTTGTCTTGGATGCTCTGTATACTGATGCGGAGTCTTGGGAATGGGCAAAAGTATTTTTTATGCTTTGTTTGGATGATCAAGTGAATCTCCTTAATAACTGCCTTTATCCCTTACATGAAATTCATATTCCTTTGATCACGAGAACTTTCACTAATCCTCTGTGCTCTTGGTTTTTCCCTCGAATCAGGGATATGATATCAGTTTTTGATATTGCATATCGTAAATGGAATAAGTTTAAACTTATTGTTTTTCTTGAGGATTATAAGACCTTGCGCAATGGTTCCGTTGCAGCTATTCGTAAAGCTCAAAAATCCTATGGAAATCTTGAGGATGAGTGGCATCAGTTTATCTCGTAAAATTAATTTCTTTATTGATCCTGATTCAGCTAACAATGAATTTCTTCTGTCCTGTATAGATGATATACTTGATGCGTCTATATCTCAATCTTACGAAGCTGATGCGATTGGTGCTGATAATCTCAACTTTCGATTCATTAAGATGTGCTTGCCCTATATTCTTCCCACACTCATACATATTTGCAACTCGTGTTTTACTACTGGTAGTTTTTCTATGCCATGGTAGGCCGCTAAAGTAATTCCAGTACCTAAAAATACTAGCTCACATTGTAGTGAGTTTAGGCGCCTATAAGTATTTTACCATTTCTCTCTAAAGTAGTTGAGAAAATAATGCATTCACAAATTTCTTTTTACTTATTTTTGAATAGTCCTATGCACAAGCATCAATCAGGTTTTTGACCAGGGCATAGCTGTACATCTACTTTGCTTAAAGCAAGCACTGGATATCGCGCGTGCTGTCGATAAATATGAATTAATGGTAATAGTTCTTTCAGATTACTCCAAGGCCTTTGATACCGTTAATTACAGACGTCTTCACACGAAGCTTAAAAGTAACTGTGACTTCTCTTCTCATTCTGCAAAAATAATTTATTACTACTTGAGCACAGATCAGAAGCAGTTTTTGCAAATAGTTTTCAATCCACCTTTCTACCAGTTGGATCAGATGTACCGCAGGGATCCATTCTTGGGCCGCTGTTATTTTCAATGTTTATAAATGACATATTTGCTCAAGTTAAGTATTCTAATTTCCACCTTTATGCTGATGATCTTCAATTGTATAGATATAGTGTACTTGGTGTTATTTGGAGGGTATTAATTTGTGGTCCTGAAATATTAAACTAAGGCTTAATTCCTCTAAATCTAAATATCTGTTTATCGATAGGTGTGAGCTTGATACGGATGGTTTTCCGTCGGTTTCCTTTAACAACACTGTTATTCCTATTGTTGACCTAGCTAAAAGTCCATAGTGTAATTTTCAATAAAACGATTACGTAGAATCTCCACATCAATTCTGTTGTGAGTAGAGATTATGCAGGACTTCGTTCTCTATGGGTCTCAAGCCATTTTACACTCATGCGTACGCGATTATTTTTAGTGCGTACATTGCTGATACCTATTATGACATATAGGTGTGTTGAGATCGTCTTTAATTCTATCATCCGATCTGTACATAACCTCAAAAGATTTTATCATGTTTCTGAATTTAAGAATTAAATTTTGGAGTGCTACATTTCTATTTATCTTGATTATTGCTCAGTAATTTATTTAATTCAAATTAATAAGAATAAATATCCTCGGTATCTTTATGACCTCTTGGTATTGTCTAGGTTCAACAGAGCACACCATCCAAATGGTATGGCCTGCTATCACCACCAGCGAAAGACAAGACATCCGTCCCGCACCGACGATAGTGATTGCCATGTGCAGTTGAATGTGTCTGCGTTCGTTGTTCAAGACGTAAACGTCTCTTCAATCTGTCAACGAAGTGGCGTTTAAGTGCTTGTGCGTGGTGTTGTTGGTCAGTGTTCTGATTCCCATCTTTGACTCTCACGCAGTACAAGTGAATTATAGATTTGGCCAGTGTTAACACAAAGCTAATCAAACAGTTCACCCGACTACAAATCTTTGGTCCCCATAGAAACGATGTCTAGTAATGCCGAGATTCGGGTAGATCAGCTGACATATATCGCACACGAGTTCCATTAGATTTTGCAAAGCAGGGCAAGGGAAGAACCTGTGAAACAAGTTACCTTCCCAGCACAAACTGTGCAGATCCTTTGAACTCGCCGGTCAATATGTGACAACTGATTAGGATGCATAAGATTATGATGCAGCAATTTGAATGGTACATCAGCATTTTTGTAAGTAGAAGGATAAATGTAGACAAATCTGCAAGTTATCCCTCCCATGACGGCTATATTCACCCTACCATCTGTTGTATCCCCTATAGTCCGGAGGTGTTATTGACATAAGCACGTCACGCAGCATACGTGTTGTAAGTGTGTTGAAAGGTGTGTGAGGTGGTCTGTCGAGAACGAAAGCATCTTCCAACTTAGTGCCAGGGTCACTGGTCCCAAGTTGGCGAAATCTCTCCCGCGCAGAAGCAGCCAGGTATCGCAGTTGTGGAGTGTTAGTGTTTATTCGACAGTTTCCAGAGATATCAATAATATCTCCAAGAACTGTCAGTGAATGCGTGTTAGCTTCAACAGCTCGAGCATTACCGAACACTGAATCTGTTAATTCAGGATTGAACCTGATTGGAATCGACGCGAATTGCGTGTACCGTAGAGTATTCCACTTAAGGTGAAATGCTTGCCTGATTCTGCCCCAGGTCTAAATCGTTGAGATTGGATCCTGTGGCCACTCACGAGGATAGGGTGGTGGAACATAGAGCAGGCAGTAATATTCCCCAATCCCGATCCCTCCCAGTACATTCACCCACAGCTGAGAAATCAGGGTGTCTCTCTGACAAAACACTCGTTGGAATACACGCACTTGGAGACACCTTGAATTCACAACCAAGTTAGTGAGACCTAATCCACCTATCTTGACTGGCAGACAGTGCTAGCTTTCAGCAACCCATCATCTTCCGCACCAAAAGGCGTCTATCGCTTTTGCTTGAAGAAGAGCTACGAAGCCTTCATCAAACGTCTCATACTTTTGCAGATGAACTATGGACGAGGTAATCAGATAATTTATCACACTTGACCTTCCCATTAAGGATAATGGACATAGTCGACTACGCCATGAGTGTACAGCTCTAGTTGATTGAATGTTCAGTGGAGTATCTGTACTATCTCTCCACCTTCCATACTACAAGCCTTGACTATTACTAAGGTTGATTTTAGCGGCCGCTATACGTTCGTACTGTTGGAAAACAGCACGAGCGAACCGCATATGCCAACATAAAAGGTCTCACACTGGTATATGGTAGATGAACTTAATATTGTCCGAGCATTCGACGAAGACTCACCAGTAGCGTCTCCAACGAAAGATCATAAAGCATACCTGACAGCCCTGTCTGCTACTTCGATGAAGCGAGACAGGAGCCACAGCTTGTTCCCAGCAGTTTCCCGACGATATCGAGCCACCTGGGTGGAAACCCAAATGCCTCGAGAGCAGTCAAGAGATACTCGTGAACTCGTGACGCTATGAAAAGCCTTTTGTTGGTCTAGTGAAATCATGGCCATTTGTGTACCTGTCTGTTCATGGTAGGCCTTAGATTCATTGTCGCAGCGATCTCTTTACTCTTTTGAGAGAAAGTAGGAATATTCTCAAGAAATTCATGACATGTTGTCGACTTCGTTTCAGAGTAGAGACTACCGTAGTAGTCTTGAATATATTCTGATAGCTGTTAGCCGTCGATGACTTGTCCAGATTCTTCAATTATCGATTCGACTTCACAAGAAGCAGTACGTCGTCGTCGTCGTCTAGTTGCTGAAAAAAAGTGCTCGGTTGGACATTCACCTTCCCTCCCGCTGAGTTGAGAGAAGAGCTGCCACCCGAGATGCGTCGGTCGACAAGCTGGAAGTTGATACCCACTTCGATTGAAATTCGTTCCGACAAAGGATCGAATTTGGAGCTAAGCAAAGGAAAGTCAGCTTTTCTCTCTTGCTAGAATTCAATGAACTCATTGATTGCTCTGAATTCAACAAATAGTTGTTGAATATCCAGTACGCAGTTCTTTTTTCAACTAGAATACTGGTTGCCACTACAAGAAGATGATCGCTAACGGAACACACTTCATGAGTGACGCTAACGAAATGTTCTAGTATTCCAGGTCAGACGTAAAGTCTACCAATTCTGGATCATGCGAGACTTCCATGGATATTTTGCGAGACCCTCGTGTATGATCTAGTCGTATGATGCATCCAACGATAGATATCCACGAGTCTGAAAACATCGACAAAATTCCTCAATTGAGTAGCATTGATGGAGTTGAACTCAACTCCGGAATGCCGATCCATTGAGGGATTCAGCGTGCAGTTGAATCACCTACGAGGATAGTTTCGCCACTTAAATTCACCAGACAGGATTGAACACTATCAATGACTTGTCTTGTAATGTAATAACTTTTTTCTTTCTTCTATAAGTACATATTACCAAAGACAAGAAGAATCATGTAGAACATCAGAAGTGAAACGCTTTCGCATTCAACTGAGCTCGTGCGATGCCTCCACATAAACTCCTAATTTTATACACTTGCATTTTGCATACCTGTGGGCTTTATTTTTATAGCCTAGATGAAATCTATAGGGTATACTAGGTTCGCCATTCCGTTTGTAACGCACAGAAATAATGATGGTAGAGCAAAATGGATTGGACACGCCCACATAAAATTAAAAGTTATTTTGATTTTTGCATATCCGTCTGTCCGTCCGTCCGTCCGTCCGTGCGCACGATAACACGAGAGCGCGTTCATTTAGAAAGCTGAAATTTTGTACACGGACATTAAAAAAAAAGAAGCAAAACTAAGTTCGAAAATGAGACAAATCGCGCAACTCCTTCTTGGGGTTGCCATACAAAAATTTCGCTTTCCACTATATATTTGGACACTACCTGAGAACACGTCGACATAGAAAGCTGAAATTCGGTACATTGTGTTTTGATAGTAATAGCAAATAAAATTTCAAAAATGGACTAAATCGGGGAACTCCTTCTTGGTGTTGCCATATAAATTTTTTTGTTTTTTACATATACTTTGAAAACGATCAGCCCTAGACATTTTTATTGTACTAAGACTTCTTCAGAATAAAAAATCCTATAAAATTGGTTATAATCATTTTTTCTGTCCGACGAGCCGTTCTAGAAATATATGCTAGAAACCAATGCAAAAAATCAAAATTGCTCAAATGGGTGACCATACGAAATTTCATACGGGCATTCGGTATCATAAGAATTGGTCTTAGATCAATTCTAGCTTTTTTACTTAGTTGTAGTATTTTTAAGAAAGGAAACTAACGACACAAATTTATGATGTCCAGGCCTTTTTCCGAGTTAAAACTGGCCCAGAAAGAGAAGCGAAAGCTAACCTAACATAATTTTTAGAAGGGGTGTTTTGCTTAACGATATTATTTGTATCTTTCCAGCTCCCATAATTTAATTATTCATACTTACATATAAGCCTATTGCATGTGTAAGTCCTTTCTTCTCCCTGACAGTACCGGTGAATATTTAAATGGCGATTCCTTGTTCAGCGGGAGAAAGCAAAGTGAGGATCGCAAAATTTTGATTTAACACCCCGCAATTCTCCTTTGGCAAGATCGGTAGTTGCCTGGAAAGCAGCATTAATGCCGAGTTTTCTTTCATTCGAGTAAAAGTAACACGGAATATATAGGCGGCATATTTAAGTTATTTTGGTTTTTATGGCAAGAGCGGAAAGATTTTGTTAAGGAGACAGATAACTGTTTTGTACATATACACATTTTCTTCTTGAAGTAACAAAGCTGCAAAATGGTCTATATGTCTTATCTAACAATATAATTTTATATCCTAGATGCAATTTGCTATTTAGTTATTATCTCAGTTTCGTTTGAATAGTACCACTGTGGCTTGTGGTTAAACTACATTTACGTTTGACTTCACGCAAATAACTATTAGATAAATTAACTACCATCGATATATATAATAGACAACATCCAAAAAATAATTTATAAATATAAATTATTAAAAAAAAAAGATTGAAATTAAGCTCGAAAATGGGTTGCTATAGAAAAATTTCGTTTTTCACAATATATTTGGACACTGCCTGAGAACGCGTCAATCTAGAGAGCTGAATTTTTGTACACAGTGTTATCATAAAAATAGTAAATATAATTTAAAAAATGGACTAAATCGGGCTACCCCTTCTTGGTGTTGCAATATAACAATTTATTATTTTTACGTATACTATGAAAATAATCAGTTCTAGAGGTTTTCGTTGTACTGGAGTCGTTAGAATATCAAATCCTATGAAATTGGTTATAACCATTTTTTCTGCCTGACGAACCGTTTTTGACATATATGCGAAAAACATTTCACAAAATAAACTTGCACAGAGGTAACCATACGAAAATGGTTACGGGCATTCATCTAGGTCAAGGGTATAATAAGAAATTGTCTTAGACCAATTCTGGCTTTTTTACTTTTCATTTTTTCATTTTTAGGGTTCCGTACCCAAAGGGTAACAACGGGAACCCTAATACTAAGGCTCCGATATATGTCTGTCTGTCACTGGGCTGTATCTCATGAACCGTAATACGTAGACAGTTGAAATTTTCACAGAGCGTGTATTTGTATTGCAGCTATAACAACAAATTATAAAAACAAAATTAAATTAAAAATTAAAGGTGGCCCCCATGCATGAAACGTGATTTTTTCGGCGTTTTATTCTCATTCATTATTATTATCAAAAGTAGGTATTATTATAAATAAAATGTACATAGCGTTAAATTTTGTACGATGTTACGGAACCCTTTGTGCGCGAGTTCGACTCGTATCTGGGCGGTTATTTTAATCTTTTCGAAATTATGTAATTAATAATTGCACACAATATGTGCACACTCTTATCTTTGTTTTTTTGTTAAGCTTACACAAACACAATTTGTCACCATAAGAATTCTTCAGTTATACTAATTCCGACTGTGCTAATTTTATTGCAAAATTTTATCCGAACAAAATTGAGAATTAGTTCGAGATGAAATTGATTTATATACGGTACATGATTTACCATGGGTAATCGAACTGGAAATTCTACCAGACATCGCTCAACCAGGAAATCCTATTGTTGGTAAATTTGAATCTATCTCCCTAATGTAGTTCTTTGGTTATCTGGTTAATAAAATGGTAATAACTTACAAAGTGTGAACATACAAAAATTATGGTACATTACAACTCAGAATTCTCGGAAGAGTTTCCTTTGATGACCGCCGTCAATAAAATAAAATTTGTCCAAGCAAGAAATGGTACCAGAAAAATTAAAAGGAAAAGTGTCTGACCAGCACATTTCGGTCGCCCCTTCCCTGCTCCTCCCGCAAAACGTTTTATAAGTTCCAAAAAACTTCTATGAAAAATCCGACATACAAATATAAGTATCGCCACGCGTATGCAATCCTACTGCTCTGCAGATGACTGCAGCGAAATGCTTTGGAGTGCAATACACAAGAATGTCACATTATCATAATATGTAGCTGGAAAAATGTATGGCTATTGAAAGGACAGGAGCGATTTTATCCAAACTAATTATTAAATTATAAATGCCCAAAAGTATGCAAAATAAAATAAATGATCGTACAAGTATAAAATTAGGAGTATATGTGGAGGCGTCGCACAATCTCAGTTGAATGCAAAGGCGTTTCACTTCTGATGTTCTAAATGATTCTTCTTGTCTTTCTTATTTCTACGATATTACTTAGTCATATTGTTTTGTTTTGATATTCTTGTACAAATAAAAAAGATTTGTGTCTTAATTGTACAATAGTTCTCTTAATAAATTTGAAAATTTGAATAATTGAAAATTAACTGCTATACTTTTGTACCTATAAATTTTCTTGTTGTTATCCCATGATTAGATTATTTATTATCATTGAATGGATAGGGATTGATTTAATTACAGATTACCAAACGCGCCAACCAACCTCTCCCAGAAGGACAAAACTTTTCACACGGGTTTTGAAAAAAATCAATCCAAGCAAATTTCACTTCTTCTATAATTCGATATGAACTTCGTACTCCAATTTTAAGTAAAACGGTAATAAAATCAAATCGGAAACGATCAACATTTTCAGAGGATTTATAAAGATTTTGTTGATTTGAATTACTTCATTAAAGGCTTTACCCAGGGAGTTAGACTTATGTAATTAAAAGATCTATCTCTCCTAGGATTTCATGGCTTATTTATATGCGAGCCTCTCCAAGGCTGGTGATTATTTTAAACAAAAGCGATTTTGCCCTTCGTATTTATTTATTTAGATTTTTTTTGCTTTTTTTTTACTTTAATAACAACAAATAAAAATAAAATAAAATAAAAAACAACTAAAAATAACTGACTAGGTTCCTTGTTTTTTGCTACTAGCATTTGTGAACTTAAGGGCTAAACTTAAACACGGAAAATTTGGTTTGGAGGAGACAGAGAAAAAATTATTTGTTTTTTTTTTGTTTTAAATAAATTCTCATCTTCGAAAAAAAAAATGAATTCCTTAAATATAAACAAAATGTCCAAATCCTTTAGCAGGATTATTGTTAACTGGTTCACTATCTATTCTGTTACCATTACAATCACTGATGCTGCTGAATCTACTCATTCCGAGATGTACACTTTTTGGTCTTTCGATAATGTTCATTAGAGGTGTAGTCCGTGAAGTTGATTCTACATCTAAGAGTTTCTTATCGATTCCCAGGGCAGAAAAGGAATGACTAACGGTACGAATCTCTCTGATATTATAGACTGGACTGTAAGTCTGTACAACTTGTTGCATCATTGTTGAATTTTTTTGACAAAATTCACACGATTTAAAATTATTTCGACACATTTTACATAGAATCTCATGCTTTTCTTTTGTATTTGATTTTTTCTCTTCACTATTATTGCTGGCATCGGATTCAAAAGAATTTGTACTGCCCGTTGATGAATGTACTGAGGATGTGGATAAATTCTTTTCTGATATCGAAGGCAATATTTGTCGTCGGCGAGGATAATTTGGATTTCTACGAACTAAAAAATGACATGTTTCACCACGTTTTATACGTTCATTTTGTGCTCGTAATGGTAAATCATCAGGATGTAATTTTCTTTGATATTCTTCACCTGGACAAACCTATGATGTTGAAAATGAAAATTTTGTTGTTGTTAATATTGCTGTAATTAAATTAGGATTTTGTTTTACTAACCTCATAGAGAGAGAACTTTTCGACTGGTTCAAGTGAATTATAACATGACAATAGAAGAGTTAGTAGCTCATCGGATGTAGTTTCTGCAGAGATTACCAATGATTTGTACTGAGATGATGATAATAGAGCTGATGTATGTACACGTATTAATCCTCCGGATCTTAATTGTAGGCAGAATCTAAAAAAAAAGAGGTTTTTATATGAGACTTATTATAAGATTATACGTATTTCCTAGAAATTGATGGGATATATTTTTGTTTAGAATTTCTATGCATTATGGTCGACAACAGGTGCTTGAACGTACAATAATTTTTATGAGCGTATATGCTAGTATAGTAGTCTTTGAATTAAAATGCATTAAATTACGTATATCTCTGAATATATCCCAGAATGGAGCGCAAGAAACCCTCTGTTGGGAATACAAAAGTGCGCCTCGTTAAAGAGACCGAATTAAAAAAAAAAATATATAAAGGCTTTTTTTTTCCTTAAAAGTAAAGGGGAGCTTACAGAAAATGAAACTGACATGAACAGAAACTGCAGGTTGTTCGATTGCCGATCCCATTGCCATTTCATCGTTTTTCACATGTTTTAACATGTTCCAAATCTTCAGATCTGCTACCTGACATACTAATAAATATAGAGGATCTGCAACGGTCCAGCATTCGTTCACATGTCCCTGCAAATCGAGCCTTAGCTCACTAAATGTCTATAAATCCTATTTAATGAAAGCTGGTAAAACCTTGACGTACACATGGCTGTTCGGAGCAGACAAAGTAATTCATCTTTACATTTTATTAAAACAAATTTAGCTCCAAAATCAGCATTGGGCTACCGTACACGTTGCAGCATACTGCACGCGCATTTTGCTACTCTTTTGTGCCATCGATAACTTTGCTACGCTGGTCCTCCAAGTTCTCTGTGACGGCTGACAGCTTATGGCGTAACAAGGTATTCTCTTTAAAATTTTGACATAAGAGCTGTGACGTGTTTCGTCCTATAACGTATATATAGTTCTATTGAAAAGACAGAGAGAGGAGAGAAAATATTGTGTTCTCTGTACCGTACTTTCCTATACGTTCGGACACAAATGGCGGACCATGGTTCGTAATGAGTATACCTTGTATCGCTGTACTGTGATGGCGTAATGGTACTGACAGATTAATAGCGTGTCACTTTTGGAAAGTTCTCGAAACGGACAAGTTCGACCAAAAAGTGCAAAGCGACTATCTCTTGGTATCAGGCAAAGTGTGGAGCCAAATTAATAAGGAAACGAGTTCCAATAAGACCTTATAAAATAAGGACTCAAAGCAACTAAAAGTGCGTGAAAGGAAAATGATAGATCGTGATATCATCGGAATAAGCTCCGTGCGACATCATACCCCTGTGTGTGTATGCTGTAGGGCGTTCTGTTAAAAAGGAAAAAGAAAAGAAAAGGGCTCGAAATATTTATATATGGTAAGTGGATAAATTATCTATATACAAAATAAATTACTGGATGGTTTACGCAGGTGGTTGGACAAGGTGAAATTACTGGAATTTCATATTGCACGTGTGGCATCTTAGTATAGCCGGCTCCGGAATCCCAGCTGACTCCTTCGGAAAGACTTTAGCAAACTTGTACTGGTGTTGTGAAGGAAACATACATCTAGGTGGACTGTAAGGGATTTAATTCACGCGGGCGTAAAGCGGATTGTATGCATCATTGACATTCTTTAAAAATGTTCCTTTTAACTTGCAATCTGCAAGCTGCTCTCCATAGATAATCTACCGCCAGTAACTGAATTTTGAGTAATTATTGAAGTGTGAAGCAGGCGATCGTGTCATTCATTTAACATTTTTTTTTTGTATTTGTGCAAACATTAGCTTAGACTTCTTAGTTAAGATATTTTTCAGTATTTCAATCAAACAATTGAATGTTACATGACTAGAATAGCACGCACCCAGTAGTCGTCGCACTTTCTTTTACCTAATGCAATTATATTCTTCCTTAGCAGTATCTGCATCATCGTCTACGAGGATCCTCCTGGACGCTGATGGCGCGGGAAAGTAACTGGTGAGTCAGAATTTTTGTTTTTGTTTGCTGAGATTCATTTATTACTTTCTGGTTTTTGTGCGAAAAGATACCGAATTAACGCGGCGGTGTATTAAATTCTTAATCAGATCTGCAAATTAATTGCTACCTAGGAGGGATTGCCAACGTTGATACATAGTAAAAAACCTGCCTGGTTGGGAAATGTCTGATACATTATGGCTTCGGAAAATTTAAAAATGATATTAGAAATGTGGTCATATACCTACATATGTATGTAATGCAAGTACAGCGGTTGGGTCACAACACCGCGATTAAACCCATCCCATCCCTGAACGAAGTGGACAAAGCCTGTACTTTATTTGTCTAACGTGTTATGGTCCCGTGGATGGTGGCCCTAAGCCGCAGTCTACAAATACGTAGCGATGACTCATATATAACATCGTTACAGATCCTAAACCTAAGCCAGTACCGAATCCAATATCTAGTCACATGTAGCTATTTGAAAGAGTTTTGAGAAAAACTGATTTAAATTTAGTAGTCATTAATTTGCAAATGTTATCCTTGGGGCATATTTTTAAAGTACTTTGAATTGACCGTCCTCAATGCATGGACAATGGTCAAGAAGCTGAAGTATTTGGAGTAGCCTGTATTACTCGCTGAGAAGGACACAGATTCGATGAGGTAAAACCTATACAAAACAAACACAGCTCTTTGTCTATGAGAGATCGAGTAAAAAATGTCTGCTATCTGGTAGCATGATCATTGAGAAGTGAAAAATATTCTGTAAATATACATAAATGATAATGTTCCGGCTTGTACCCGGGTTCAAAGGGAATTGGGTACCCGGGTACTCGATTCCAAGATTTTCGATTCCAGATTACCCGGGTATCCGGATATAATCGATTCTCGATTCCGAGTATCCGGGTATCCGGGTACAATCGGTTCTTAATTTTTTAATACTCATTACATTACATTACATTACTAAATTCGTGCATTCAGTCATATTAAAACAATTTAAATCTGCTATCCGAATCGCGCTTTACTTGATTTTCCATATTAATTAACTAAAGTACTTTTTCACTACCCGAATCCGAATCGATTCTTCACTACCCGATTCAAAAGAGTCGATTCCTAACAACCCGATTCAGATGAATCGGGTACCCGGGTTGGTCGACTCTTACCAGTGAAACCCGGGTACCCGGGTAAAGTCCGGGTTTAAGGAACATTTAAATGAAGCAGTTTAAACTAGTAAGCTAAATAGGTTGGCGTCTATTGCGGCTGCCGAGCATGGAAGGTCGTCAGAGTTATTATTACTTATCCTCTACAAGTTTTATAAATTGTTGTCTTTGTTTGTACCCCCCCCCCCCCCCCCCGAAGCAAGGAGTCCAAAGCGGTTCATTGTCCGATTCTGCTAGCAACCCCGTCACCAGAACCTTCCAGTCCCTTTAATGAAGTGCATCAGGACTTGGTGAGGAAGATTTTCAGTTCATCTACAGATAGGAAGGCAGACCCCAGAGTAACCAGCCTGCTCCGAACGAAGGACAGAGAAGCACACAAAAAGTATTTAGTTGCTCTCCTTCCAGGCAGGCCAGACAGCCAGGGCTGTCAACAACTCCATTCTTCTCTTAATAAAGTTTTGTTTTCAGCTGACGATGATAATTTACGGAGAGAACCATTCAACCATATTTAAAAAAAAAAGTAGATACAGCAACGTGAAATAAATGGACTACCACAGAGTTCAGTCCTAGCACCTTTATTGTTTATATTCTTGTTGTATATTAATAAGAATTTTTAAGGAAAAATTTTGATCAATAACGTGAAATAAATGGACTACCACAGAGCTCGGTCCTAGCACCTTTATTGTTTACCTTCTTGTTGTATTAATAAGAATTTTTAAAGAAATTTTGATCAATAACCTTGAAAAACCTAGTTGCTCTTGATTACGTCTGTGCTTCTGAAAAACTGAATTTGGCTGCTTTAAAAAAAAAAACTGTCTGCAAAGATCTAGTCTTTTTCAATGTTACGCTCTTCCGTCGTAATATAACCCTAAAATTCGGTAGGTGCGTTAAGAGCTTGCACTCACACTGTTTTTCTCTGTGGCAGAAAGCAAAAATCTCGAAATCCAACAACAAATCCAGCCAAATCTAACAGATCGTCTGCTATGTAATTAGACAATCAAATCTTAAAATACCTGCAACAGCCGATGTTGCACCCAGAAGGCCTAACTATGTATGTATCTTTAATTGAAAAAATTGTGTTTGTAAATCTGCAGTTTAGTGTTAACCTGAAGAAGGAGCGGGAAGCTAACAAAACCTAAAAACCTTTAATAGGCTTTAAAAATCTCATTATTTTTAACAATTTTTAAAAGTCTACTTATAATTCTCTTAAACTTGTTTAAATTGATATTCATAAAGACACGTATTTTGTCTTGAGATGGAAAAAAAATTAATTCCAACTTAAATTCAAGCAATTTTATTCCTCACAATTTCTCACCTTGAATCTCCTTTTGGATGACAAGCTTGCAAAATTGCTGGTCGTGCCTCTTCATCCAAAACTAAAACAGTTTTAACTCCAGCTCTCCTCACTGTAACTTCCATTGATAGGTAAAAAAGTCTTGGATCCCGGTGGCGCATTTTTAGCCTAAAAATGTTAACACGAATTTAAAAATCAATATTCATGGAAATTTTTTGAAAAAAAAAAAAATGAAATTCTTTCTTTATTCACCTTCTAAGGAGCTGTGCGATTACTTCCCGGCTTGTCGTATCCCATTGTATTCCAAGAGTTTTGTATTCGATATCGTTACGTAGGCAGTTGGTGTACACTTTGATGGTAGTCTGTAAGAAAAAGAAAAAAAATTGATTATTCACAACATAAGTACTCCCGAGACGATACTGATGAAAGGAAGTGTTTAATCAACGACACTTGTGCTTATCTCTGTCACCATTTGCCGGCAGTTAAGTAAGGCATAGAGGAAAACCGGTACAGCGGTGATAATTTAAAGCAATGAAATTTTTAAGAATATGGCGCCACTAAAAAATCAAGTGGGAAGCACAATTTATGCAACCTACGTGTACTCATACATAATGGGATGGACACACCATCACTGTCCTGTTCAGTAATTTAAGTATCTTAAATTGAGATTTCCCGCAGCTAGTGTCGTCCCTTTATAGATATATGACTACTATTCAAACTCTAATACATATATACGAAGTACCCAGTTATAATTGTATAGCGGCCCTTGATTAAACCACACTGAGATAGAAGAGCAATCTGGGAACGGAAATCGATACTGATGATGAGTCTTTTCGCCGACAACCACTTCCTTCTTAACTAGATGGCTCTAGCTTGCTAGTGAAGGGCTGCGCTTATTCAAGTTAACAATGATGAAAGTGATGATGATGAAAGTGATGATGATGATGATGATGATGTTGTTGTTTTCACTGAGGAAAGAAGATGCCCATTGAAGGCGAAGCGACAATTTTCTCAAATGAAACCTGACAAAATTTGATTTGAAATGAGCCCTGGTCTCGATCTAGTCAAAGTTAATTGAAATTAAATAAGTTTTGTACTTTGTGGTGGTGATGGCGGCTTCTTAAGTTGAATAGAGTCTGTTTATTGAAAATACGAGTCCATGCGATTTTAAGGGAAATTTATTTCGGTCTAGCATATTTAGATTTTTGTATGTTGTCTGTGTGTCTGCTCGTCTGTTTATTCGTTTGCCCCCTTGAAAATGTGTTGACCTAGCGAGATGAAATTTTGTATACAGGAATTTAGAATTTAATAATAAAAGTAACTTCAAATTCGGATAACTTCTACGTAGTGTCAGCATATATCAATTTTGGCTATTTAGGTACTGTTTGAGAAAGCGTTGAACTTTAGAACTGAAATTTTGTATATGGTGTTGCCATAATAATTGTAGATTTGTTTTTGAAAATGGGTGAAATCTGGCAGCTCTTTAGTAGGGTGTTGCCATACACACAATTCCAAATTTGCAAATTTCTTACGAATGTTGCGAAAACGGTCCGTTTCAGATATTTTCATTATGGTGAAAAGTTCTTCGGAATGTTAAAACCTATAAAATTGGTTATCGTTATTTTTAGAGTTCCGTACCCAATGGGTAAAAACAGGAACCCTATTACTAGCCCTCCGATGTCCGTCTGTCTGTCAGTCACCGGACTGTATCTGATGAACTGTAATAGGTAGACAGTTGAAATTTTCACAGAGTGTGTATTTCTATTACCGCTATAATAACAAATAATAAAAATGAAATAAAATTATAAATTAAAGGGGGGCCTCATACAAGAAACGTAATTTTTTCGGCGTTATTATTATCATAAGTAGGCATAATTTTTTCAAATGACAGCATTATTTTGTTCGATGGTACGGAACTCTTCGTGTGAGAGTCCGACTCGCACTTGGCTGCATTTTTACTGATTGACGAACTATTCTAATAAGAAATACTAAGAAAAACCATTGTAACGATGAAACTTGCATATTTTCAAAATATAAAGGTGTTTATATTTATAGACATTAATTTAGTTGTTCTTATACAACATTTAGCTTCTTTTTTGTTTTTAATGTAATTTCTAAAAAGATTGAAATACATCGTTCAAGCCCATAATTACATTATTGCTCGGGTTGTAGATTTGTAGTGGTGTATATTTATTATTCCGTTGAGTTTTCCGGTACTCCGGTACTAACCTCATCGTATTGTTTATTAAAGTTTTACTTCCAAATTTAATACATGGGAGACTGGAGAAAAATCAGCACTTTTTGGGATTTGCTGAATTATCAAAACAAGTACTTCACACCTTTGGAAATTGTTATTTTTCGGTAAAAAATTTGCCATAGACAATTTGGGAAAATAACTCATATGCAGACAAATTATTTTCTAATTTCTATAATATAATTTGTTTTTTGAAATGCTGGTGTAGTTACAATTTCCACTACTTGCCAATGTGACAGTTAGTTTTTTGATCTCTTTTTTTGTGACCAGCTCTGGAGGATGATTCTGATCTCTTTGTCGCTCTATTTAGTCGTGAATTTTGACATATTTTGTCGAGCTTTTTCTTTTAACACAGTTCATTTTGTGTCTTCACTATTATCTACCACAAAATGAACTATAATGAATTTTCGATGAACAAACGTCAAAAAATACGACTAAATATTCGACAAATTAGTCAACTGCTCCCAGAGGTTGTGACAAAAATCTTACACTAGTAAATGGAAATTCTACACCCAATTAGAGCATTACAAGTGCTTAAACTCGAAACATTATTTTGAACTTGTAATGTGAAGTGTCATTTTTAGTTCATTCTACGTCATGCAAGGCTTGCTGAACTGTATAAAAGCACGAAAAAATCAGTAGAAAAGTTCATTTCATTTAGTCGATTATTTTGACATTCAAGTACGACAAAAGATCAGAATCACCCTCCTGGTTGCTTTTTTTTAAATAGCGATTGATTGCGTTTGTAGCCCTGCCAATTCCGTGCATTTGAGATGAATCCTTAATACCCTAGACACACAGCACGATTTAATGAATCATTAGTACTAACTATTCATTAAAATGCCGTGCATCTCATAGTATGCGTCATTATGGCTCAAAAATCAGAGCACAATGAATCATTAATCACTAATGAAGTGTTTTTTTTCTTCATTATAGCTAGAATGAGGAAAAATGTGCTAGATTTGGCATATAATATAAATCTGAAGCTCAGCTGTGCATCTGCTCATTTGAAAAATAAGAAGAAGAAATACAAAGAAATGCAAATCACTAACTGTATTGTCAATATTCCTTTTCTCATTTGGAAATTGTTAAATTGAAAAATTAAATAAATAAAAACAAAGCTTATCGCGTTAATTCGATCCATATCGATTCTTTAATTTCATAAGTATCAAAACCAGTTTGACAGTGCAAATTAATTAAGAAATTGCTGTGTTTCTGCAGTTTATAATGAATCATTATGGACTAATGAGTCGTTAGTTATTTCTTTATTAAGAGCGCTGTGTGTCTAGGGCATATAGCTTTTACGGAGGCTTGTCCCACGAATCATTTTTTAATTCAAGATTTTTATGGGTTTTCACCAACAACTTTCAATATTAACTGGTTTTGCTGAAAATTTTCCGTTATTAACCTACAAATTTAAGTGACTGTCTGAACTTTCTTAATATCCAAATAAAATCTGCAAAGCACATTACAAAAGTTATAAAGCTCTTTATGAGCCAGAACTACGTTTAAACATAAAATTCTTGGTCACCCTTTAACTTTAAAACGTTTGTAAAATTTGAGCTGTTCTTTTACAATTTTCCTCTTTAAACTACTTACACCATCATGTCACATAGTTTCGTATGCATATAAGTTTTTGACTCATTCCGTATAACAAGTCTATGGTGGGATAAAGCTGAGCAAGCTAATGATGCCAAGGGCTGTTGAGTAGCTAGCTGCCCTAAGGCGATGAAAAAGGGTTCAAGAAAAAAAAATAAATCAAACCGCGATTTTCAAGGCTGCAAGAGTGGACAGATAGGCCCTTATAGAAAAAGTGAATAGTGTTCGCATTATATTACTTTTTTAATAAACTGTAAATAGCTATATTGAAATATAATGCTGATACCACGATAAATGACATTCATTTGAATTGCTCCATTGTTGTTTATAAAACCATTAAAAATTAATACCGGCCCTAAAATAGATTCTTGTGGAACACCATATGTTTTTTTTTTTTTTTTTTGTAATAAAAAACGGCTAGAGTAGTTAAGTGCATGTGCATGATTATTACAATCTTGCATGCTGAGGTAATTAATTTACAAATTTTTGATCAACAATTAATTAATAAAATCTTAGGGAGAAATGTAATTAAGTTTTTCACTCTATTCTGTATTATATCCTCCAATATATCATGCGTCATTGTACTGTCCCCTCTTAATTTATATTCTCAATTAAAGATCTCCTGTAGTCAATGAAATTTCTTTCACCATGTAATAAATTACGTAAGCCAAGAAGTTCATCCATTATTTTATAGCAACTATGTCTGCGACATTTATACTGCTTCGAATTTATTTCTTAGATCTGCAGCCACAAAACAATGATGATTTTTTCTCACCCCTCCTGTGAAAATCTACAATTCATTTTTAAGTATAGACAATAATGTGCACTTCCTTAGAGCTTATGGAATAGCATTTCTGGAATATTGCAAGATGGGGTCGCCACCGAATAGAGAGAATAACAATTTTCATTCATTTCAAGAAATAAATTATTTTTATGTGTACATATGTACATACCGAGATGTGACTTCAGCTTCGTCTGCTTAAATATGCGTGGGTGTGGGTGTGTGTGTGTGTGTGTGTGTGTGTGTGTGCTGAAGGATAATTGTATGATATCCTACATATTTACAACAGGGAAAACTACTGTTGTTGACTTAAAGTGCTATTGCCGATGCTATTTCAAAATAAAATCACTCTATGGAAAATGTGCGGGAAAAATTATTGAGAAATATTAAGGCGTCCATAAATGGTGGAATAGAAAGTACAACTTAACATTTTCTTCCGTAACTATGTGTGGATGTGTGTGTGTGTAGCCCGGTCCAAGTACTATGCCTATGATATTTCCCAACGGGAGAACATAGTTACTTCATAAGAAGAGCTGACAGCACCGCTCACTGCATGTATTCATGACGACAGTACTATATCAGAGAAGGTTTACCTCAATTTGTAAACATTTCCTTATGGTTTTGAGTTATAAATAAAGCCATTAAAAAGGACACATCCAAAAATGTTTTCATATTGAAATGTCATCATCCTGCTGCTGGCGGCTATCCAGGAATATTATGAAAGCCTTTTTGGGTAGGTTTAAGTGTGCCCATGTTTTCGAATAATTACACAAACGCCGACATAATAGAAGTCAAGTGGTGTCAGACAACAGATTAATTAAAGCACATAATATGTGCCTATTTCAGGCATAAATATGAATGCTGTCCATTATTGCATCCTTGTTTAAATAATAATTAAATTCGTTTTGAGGTTTTTAATTTACACCAAATTTTCAAAAGGGATGAATCACTGTAGCAGATAAAAGTAAAACGAGGACGATGATGATGGATGAGGTCTGAGTAGTTACTGGACATCTGAGCATAAAACTGTTTTTGTTTTAATGATTAAATTTTATTAAATTTTTTTTAATGGTATTTTGTTTTCATTTAAAATAAACATCGCTTCAAATCAAAGAGGGAATGAGAATGATTTTAGATGTTTAAATTAAAATAAAAACGAATCGTATACAGTTTCGTAGAAGGTTAAATGCAAATTAAATAATTTCAGTAAGATAAATTCCTTTTAGTATTTCCATAAATTTATGTTATATTAGATTTTGATGTTTTTAAGAATTACTTAACAGATGTTAACTGCAAGGTTTTTCACATTTAATCGATTCATTCATTCACTTCAGGCCCTGTCGTATTTGTGCTTGAAGATTCGTCCTTGTTCGTTCGAATTCATTATAGATATCATATTGAGTCGAGAGCGGTGGGTAACTTTGAAATCTTAAAAAGGAGCTCCAATTTATTATTCGGATAGTACGTACGTCAAAATATATGAAAATTATATTCGAAATATTTTTCTCGATTTATGATAGATGGCGCTGTAATTGGCGAAATTTAATTTTTCCAATTTCTTCCAATTGAGGATCAAAATACAATCCATAATTTATTTTGCAAATTTCAAATTACATACTGAAAAATGTTTACCTTTAGAAATAAATATGGCTGGTAAATAAACTACTTTTAGCGGAACAAAGCAACATAAATACCACAAAGAAAAATAACTTTAAGAAACAACTTTTTCTTAATTCGGAAATTGTTTTAAAAATAAAGACATCAATCTTATACTGAATTTGGTTTAAAACATCATTCGACAAGGCTGTTGATACTGGAATTGTATTTAATGCTTATGATGGATGGGATGGATTCAATAATGCTCTTCTACATAAGTTTACTGAAACACTAACAAAACATGGAGTGAATCAGCCTCTAAAAACACTATATCGCACACATGTTGAACAATAGAACTTTCTTTGCCGAACTGGGTGGGGTAATCAGAGTAAAATGAGTCCAGAAAGGCATCCCTCAAGGCGATATTCGACAGGGTAAAATATCTATTTGTCAAACTAGATAAAATGTTAATCTGAAAACCACACCTTGAGAACAGAGCGAATAAAGCATTTAGAGCTTTCGCAATGTGCCGCAGATCCACTGGGAGAAAGAAGGCTCTTAAACCGCTGATGATCCTATGGACACAGATAAGTAATACCCAGATATTGAAGGAGATAGGATAGTCAGTTCATGTCTGGTAGGTAATGACATCTGCAAGGTTTTTTTTGTACATTACTTTTGGTTAAAGTATTTGCTAAAGCTTTTGAATATCTTGACAAAACTTCTATAGTTTTCACAATATTTTCTTATTTTTCAAGCGCAGACTGAAACAAATTTTGTTCGGCTGGCCTGAAGACTGGTTAATGTTCAGAGATTTTGCCTTTGCTAAAAGTTAAGGCAGGCTGATATATACAGCATGGCTGGCTCATGAGAAGCAGATTTTTAACATTGGTTTCCAAATCTGGAAATTACTTATCTGTACACTAGCGTCATCCGACCGATGCTAACCTACGGGTCTATAGTGTGGTGGAAGGCAATGAAGTTTGCCAATCATCGTAAGATAATGGAAAAGATTATCAAGTCAAAAAGTTCTGGGCCTCTTGACATCAACCTCAACATACACGCCGTGCATATACATATCAAGAAGCGTGGCGTCCCTCGTTGCGCTGAGGTTGCATCTTAATCAGAGCTGGATTAGCACTCGTACAAGAGTTTCACATGAATCCATCTTTGAATTCACTTGACATACATAAATAGGGACAGCGATCACTTCCTTGAGATAATGCTGAAAAGCAATTTTAAATCGGAAATTCCAGATAGGGCTATACAATTTGAAAGCGATGTTACGGTTTTCCAGGCAGAAGCCAGGGCTAATCCTGACACGGGAATGTATCTCGTTAACTCAGCCACAGAGAGCAAGGAGATTGCAATCTGCTCGGACAGCCAAGTAGTTGTCAAGGCCTTGTCAAAACCTTTTACACCTTCCAAACTTGTATGGAAGTGCAAAACCACCCTGAGCTCTCTCTCTCGGAAAAACAGAATACTACTGTTCTGGGTACCAGGTCACAGCGACATTAGCGGGAGTGAAAAGGCAGACGAACTTGTTGGGTTTAGTGCAGACTCGGAGGCATCATCCTTCAAAATTGGGATCGCACCAAAACACCTTGCTTCTAATATCTCGGCTTGGGTCGATTGCCAACATAGTCGCCTTTGGTTAGATGACCCTTCATGTAGAACTACCATGGAGCTGTGGGGCAGACCTAACCCAAACAAAACGAACAAGCTACTGGGAATAAACAAACCAACCCTGAGGGCTCTAGTCAATTCCCACTGCAAATTGTCTTCTCAGGGGTCACCTATATAGCATGTGACTTGTTGACGATTCGGTAGGTGGAGAAGAGTGAACGGTGACTTATTCTGTGACTGTTCGGCTATCTCAGGAAAACTTACAGATTCCTTAGCTCACACCTCTTGGAACAACTGTATGAAGCCGGTAAGGAGGGTTGGAGGCCAATTTTGAATTTTGTTAGAGTGTCCGGTTGGGAGTCATGAACAATTGCCTATAAGTTTGGGCTTCGTTGTAACCCATGAGATCCAGTCCGGGTCCCAACCAATGCTTATGTACACATAGGTGAAATTTAACTGGGTAAATTACCTAGTTAATTAGAAACGTGATAGTCATAGAGCGGAGTAGTTTGAATGTTAACGTGCATGTCTAACATTTGACAGATGATAATTTTTGCACTGCTACTTTTCATTTCCATTTTTGTTTGGATTTGTCACTGCCTATCGCTGAATATGTACTTTTATAAATTTTATATTTCTTGCCACTACCAGTTGGCAATTGTAATTATCCAGCAATTTTTGGGGATATAGAAGGCTCCGAAATTACTCGCTTGCTCGTTTTTCGGGGTATTTCCCAGAATACTTAGGGTATTTGGTGACACACACGGAGTAAAAGTAGGCTAATTTAAATACCCAGTTAAATTTACCGTCGACATTAACATGCAGTGAAATGTTGAAAATCCACATTGGCTGCACCAAGTTCGGCACCAGTGTCCTTGGACTGTCGTCAACGTGTGCTATAGAATTGGCGACAAACTCATCGGCTCCTACATCATTGAAGGTAATTTAAACGGGCAAATGTATGGAGACCTCGTAGAGAATTAAGTTCCAAGTTTACTTGAAGAGCAAAGAACAAAAATTTCAAGTATGTGATCTTTTTTTATTGCAAATGTATTGCAAAATCAAATTTATGATAGTTTGCAATCTACCCTCTCCCCCCCCCCCTCTCCACCGAAATTATTAAAATTTTTTTTCGAATATTCTATTCGTATTCTTTTTCCAAATATTTAAAAATTCCAGGTTAAAAAATCACCTGAATTTTGTTTCCCCACTCTCCTTCAGTTCACGACAAACCCGTTAGTGAATTCGCTGGTGATTTAGCAACATGAGATCTATTGTATGTAAAATTACAAGTCTTTGTGTGCTTGCATACTTCTTATGCAAATTCATCTAATTTTGATTGTCCACATAATTTTGAATAACATTCTTTTTAGAAAGAGTTCTACATGAAATTCCTCAGGGTGTCATTCGATTTTTGAAGGGTATTTTGATTGGTTTTGGGCAGCCTGCCTTTTTCCTTCATTCCCATAAAAAACTTCATGTAAAATATTTGTTTCTAGATCTAATTGATTCCTCTATCATATTTTCTCTGCAACAACTATGATAGCTTCACAGTTAACTTTTTTCTTAATTCATACTTGGCACCATTTAAGATTTCATTGAGTATTTTCCAAAGATTTTGCAAATTAAGGTACCCACACAGAATTCTTTCCTGACATTTATTCGTCCTTAAATGGCACGGTATCTCAAAGTACAAAATCAAAACTTGGCTTAGTTTTGAGTTTCAGACTTAAACTGCTCAAGTATTTGTAATTTCTTTACAAATCTCAGTAAGTCTTTTGTGAATCTCTAACAAAAATTCAAAGTATTGAGTAAGATCTAGAATTTCTTTTTGCAGAAGGACAGATTTACTGTTATGTCGGGTTAGCTACTCTATTATACAGCGAACCCAGTACTTGTGGATAATAGAAAAAAAAAAGATTTATAAGGAGGACATAAACAAAAAATCTGTTCTCCTCCTCCATCTTATTTTGTCTGTGACTATTCTGTGTACTAGTTCTTCATCTTATCATATTCACATCATCTAGTACCCACGTCATCTCTTCTCTTCTAGTACTTAGGTTTTAGTTGCAAGTTTAAGTAAGTCTAGTTCGTAGTCCCGTGTAAAAAGCGTAAAATTAAAAGTGGCTTTGATTTAAACAATCCCACTCCAAAATACTTACAACATAAAATACTTTAAAATCAGTACCAATTTTAACTTATCCTAATTAGCCCTAATGAGTTTCATCATCATGCAGGAATATCAACTTTACATGATACCACAGTACCAGAAACTTTTAGCATACATTCCTTAGCCAAAATGTCAAATTTTCCCAAAGCTTAATCTCCAGCACAGAGGAAATTATCTCATTGATTGCTTGCAGAAACTTATGTTATCTCGCATAAACTTTTTTTATTGAATTATAATTAAAATGGCAAAGGATTTTGAAATTTCGCAGAAAATATTTCCTTTTCAGAAATACATATAGGCAATAGAGGAGAAAGGTTAATAAAATTCACTTAGGATATATACAGGCTTTGAAACTTTCGAAGTTATCAAATATTTGAAAATTCACTTTACCCAATTAAAGTTCAATTTTCTGGAATAAATGTTTCCTTCATTGACTTATCCTAAAATTTCTGTAGATAACTTTAATAATTAATGGATTTACTTGGAAAAGAGTTTTGGTTGAATTTTTTGCTCTAGCATGGATTGAAAGTTTAAAATGATGTACAGAGTTTTATTGACATTGATGTGGTCCATATGAAATCCGCAATGCCACCAAGATTAATTATTTCGATATCTTAAAAAATATTAGAGAAAAGTAAAATGTCTAGCTGACAAATATTACATTCCATTGTAAGAATAGAATAATCAAATAATAATAATTCTCATCTGAACTTGAGTACCTGCATTCATCTAATCCGGATAAAAGGGACAGTTTTTGTTTGCTCTACCATTTTATTTAACATTATTAATCCCCATTTTTCCTTAATTAAAAAAACAAAGAAAAAAGCATTTCCGCTGAAACAAAAAACAAAAGAATTTTCAGAAAATAAAATCAAAGGAAATCGATATTATTTGCAATGTAAGTACGAAGATAACCCGTCACGACAAACATATACATTCCATTGCACATATTTGTAGTGAAAAACTTGTATTGACTTAAAGAAAACATGGAAATAAAATATTCGAGAAAAATTTGAAATATGCTTCCGGTATCCGGTAATAATAATAATAATAATTGCAATTGCAAGACAATTTCCCTTCACGAAGGAATTGAATTGAAAAATCTGTTCGTAATGTGACATTAGTGACAACCTCCGTGTAACTTTACTTTTAGCCGATGTAGAAATTGTAACAGAGCGTGACCTAATGAAGTTATGAAAGGCATTCAATCGCTTCCTTTTATCGGATCAACTATTTATAAAAATGTAAAAAAAAGAAAAACAAGAGAAGATAAATTCCGTCTCGGATGAGCTACGCAAGTAGTTTTCATTTCCTTTTTTATTGTTTCCTTTATTTTTGTGTTTTGCATGAATGGACCACACCCGATCAACTTTTCAATGGGTAGTAGGAGAACACGAAGAAAAACGAGTTCAATTGACCAACAAACCTTTAAGGTTTGATCTTGGTCATATTTGAAGTGGTTTTCTTGAAAGAATTTTATAAATGAGGGTGCGTGGAAATTTCTTTTGGTTTTTATGGTCCACTAAGCTTGAAATGGAGTGGATATTTTGCTTCTACTTTATTTTTTCCTCTTGTTTTATTTTTCTCCCCCTTTATTCTGAATGGTGGAAGTATTTTACTTAAAAGATTAAATGTGGTAATTACAAATGACATACCGACGATATTACATCTAGTTATATACGCAATTTTACATAATTAAGGATTTATAAATGGATGGTTGTTTTTTGTTTTTTTCTTTTTATTAATTGGTAGAGTTAATTTTATGAAGAAGGTAATTTTGTGGTTAAAGATATGAGGGCAGACGTCATTTCAGAATGATTGAGTTCTTTGGTCGAGGCTTGTCTAGTTCTCTATGAATGAAAAGTTTCAAATCTCAACTTTCAACAAATAGTTTGATTCTTATACCGGAAACATACTTGCGGTTTCAATTTTACAGTTTGTACTAAATCGCAGTGTGAGATCTAGTCTGGAACGTGGGAGGGAGTGCTGGTTTTTAAAAGGACAACTCAGCCTTTAAAATATAAAATATAAAGTTTTATTCAAAAACAATTGGTAACACTAAATATCACAGTACAAAAAAGTTTAAGTACTTATTCTAGTACTACAATTCAATAAAATTCAAATAATAATTAAAAATTCACTATAAAATTCAGATGGATGACGTCACGTGGACAGTCAATCTTATTTCTTCGCTTCTGGAAAGAAGAAGAAGAACAGAATTTGTTCTCTATCAGAATATACTTCCTTGAATGGTGATGCTACGTGTGGGCAGGAAGTGTAGCAGTGTGCTGCAACGTATGGTGCTGAACAGATGTAGCACTATAAAAGTGTTGCAGAGTGCACGTTAACTCTGAAACAGAGTTAAACTTTTGCAATAAGGATAGAGCAATAATTTCAAATTAATCTCTGAACAGAATTATTCTTCTGTTTAGCTGTGGGCAGGAGTGTGTGAAATGACAGGAAATTTTCAAATTAGACTCTGAAAAAGAGATGGTGATTATGAAAAATATTCTGGTTACTCCCTGGATTAGTCTCCGAATCAGATGAACTCTGAGCCAAGAATGATTTTCTGCTACGGATCGTCGGCATTATGTAGCCGCTGTATCCAGTTATAAGTTTTTATATAATGAAAAATACCGAGCTGCACACTCAGCACACATTCAGTCTGTAGAACATTAGATCTGAACATTAAAACTGCGGAAAATTTCGTGGTATAAGTAGAGCTGAAAATTGGATCCGGATTTGCTAATATCGGGATATCCGGATACCCGGATCTATCCGATTCCTGAAATTCGGGTCCGGATCTGGATCCGAACTATCCTGATACAGACTAAGAAAAAGAGGGTCAACATTTCATCCAGATTGCAATGATTCATAGGGAAAATAAAAATTTCATGATATCTTTGTATGATATATGCAATCTGGAGGAAATTTTGAAACTTTTTTGATTAGTCTGGATCCGGATAGATAGTTGATAGTTGAATTCATCAGTATCGTAAACCGGAAGTTTGTCTCTCAAATTCTATATTTCAATATGAGATGATTGATCAATATCAATATTTCAATATCGATATCTCAAATCTGTCTTCGGTATTACATATATTTTGGCGCTAACCGTTAACATCTCTTCAGTTTACTTGGCAGTGGGGTGGGATGACAAAGATGAGCGTGGTGTTGGGAGCGCTCAGAATAGAAAATGAGAGAGTTCTAATAGCATAAAATCATTCGAGAAGTACCAAATCTAGAAGTGACAAGTCAAAAACTGTTAAATGACTTTGCGAAATGATTTCGATTAGCTGAATTTCGAAATCCATTAAAATTAGTTTTTTTACGTAAATAAATCCTCAACTTTGTACTATAATTCCTGAGAAGGATTTATCATATACACATAGTTTAAGACGCAGTAGATAAATTATGCGTCTTATAGTTTCTCCAAAATTTCAATGGCTGCTTGTGTGGCAGAAACTACGACAGAGAATTCGATAGCGCTAGTAAGAGGAAATGCCCACATTTCATACAAATCTAAGCCCGACATAAATAGACTGTTAATGGGCTGAGGCGAAGAGTGAAACCCGTTTCCCGATCGGACATAACCTTACCGAGTTAGAGCCGATCTAAGGTGCGAAGAATCTACAGTACCTCATTTCGAATAAAAAAGAGAGAAATACTAAAAAACTGAGTATGGGGATGGCTATAAATAGCTATTTTATCCTCCGAGTATTGGAGTGTGGGTACTCAAACTTCTTCTCAGGACCTAAGGAACTCTATTCTGTAATAGATTTTCTACAAACTGTTAAAATATTTTCAGTGTATCGTAATGCATCGTAATGCATTGTTTAAGACATCTCTCATCTTCATGTCGGGCTTAAAATGGCCATACATACTTATAAATAATAAATTTAAATTTTTCTACAGTAAGACACAATTGTAGAAATTAACCACCAACAGATGCAAAGATTCTTTTTTCATTTATCGAAATTCCATCGGATCGCCAGCTCAATTCGATATAGAATTTAATTTGTTCTCCCTTGTAAATCGCAAACTTTTTGAAAACAATTTAGTACTGAAAGTTAGGCTTCGTATAATTGAATTGGTTTATTTTCGAATTTATTTCGATTTCGAACAGTAATGTTTTCTGGGGGTTGTAAGCAGGGTACGTAAATATTCGCTCGCGAGCGGCTCCTGATGCGGTTCCCAGCTCTTGAAATGCTCGACAGTGAAAGCCATTTTTTTGCAAGTGGCTCTCGCTCGGGAGTCGGAACCAAACAGTTTTCTTAAACGCTCTCGCTCCGAAGCCGAAGCCGGTAAATACCTCCGGCCATTACACAGCTCCGGCTCCTCATCATAAATGTGATATTATATACATGGAATAGGGAGTGGGGTTTGGGGGGCGAGGTTGGGGAGAGGTTGGTCATGGAGGAAGGGGGTAGGGGATGGAGTGGTGGTGTGATCCGTGTTGGGCAGCTGGATCCGTGGGGGAATGTATGTGATATATATATAATATATATACCTATGAATATAATATAATATTGAAGATGAAGAGCCTGAGCTGTATAATGGCTCGCTCGCGAGCCGGAGGTATTAAACAGCTCCGGCTCATGAGCGAGAGAGCGAGAGCGTTTCAGAAACTTTGTTTGGCTCCGGCTGGCGAAAGAAAGAAAAATTTTCGGACTCCCGCTCGCTAACGGGAGCCAGTTTACAAAGAGCTTTTCTAGAACGCTCTTTCGACACGAGGCAGCTTTTTCGTATCCTACTGGCAAGTAAAATTTATATCTAGCTTCTTTCCACAGGATGTAACACAAATTCATCAACACCAGCATCACTTTTTGAATTTTTTGTAATTTTTTACTTCCGTTCTCTGTGTTGCTTTTACCTAATTAAGGCCTGTTCACACTATGCATCAGGCTTCCGGCATTAAAATGTCCGTCAAAATACTCTGCAATGCACTTGAATGGAACCACATGCACTATCCGTCACCACCAGAAATACTTTTGGAGAATATTTGATTGTTCAGCGTGAATGTGTGCGTCCAATATTACTCTGAGCTTTGAATGCAATGGACGAAAAATGAAGGACAAATGACGGTCTACTGTGAATGCAATAAAAATTAATGGATATTTGATGGACGGTTGACTGCCGGAAGCTTGATGGATAGTGTGAATAGGCCTTGTGTGCCTTTAACTACAGCTTAATGTTACACTTCAGATTTCAGAAGAAGTAAATTTATGTGGCTTATTTACTACTCTGATTTCAATATTTTCATCGTTACGGAAGAAATTATGCCAACAATGTTTGCCCTTTCATTCCTTATCCAGGGCAACTTTATCATTTTAAATAATTCAAAACTTCAAGGTTCTAGGAATTTCCACAAAATGAAAGGAATGTTGCTTTCACCATTCAAATTATAGCTTCACACAATCATACACACACCTCTATATATATATATAGATGTATTGAGAATTGTGTAGTGTGTATGTATTGTATATACACTTGGTATAAACACTTTGAAATAAATTTTAAATCTGTTTCTTGCTGGAAGTTAAATAATTAAAGCTCATCACTAGAAATTTCTGAATTTTAAACAGTTACCCTTTCTTCAGTTATGCCAGAAACTGATAAAGAAAGGAGCAACAACCTTGTAACGTTAAGGTGCACAAAGAAGAAAATATCTTAAATCTTGTGAGGAAAATTCCTTGGGGATACCTTACATGTTGCTTTATTTTTATACGCAGTAATTTTTCGGTTGGTGAAACATTGTCGACGGTTGACACCTTTCTTCTTGTATTATAGGAAGGACGAAGGACGAAGGAATATGTCGTAACAACAGTATCTATTCGCATGGAAATTCTAAAAGGGGTTGTCAGAATAAAATATTTATTCAGAAGGTACGGTTTAGGTTAAAGCATGAAAATTTCCTCTTTAATATCTTATTATTAACGATTAAGGTATTCATTAAGAAGTAAAACAGTTAGAAATGCTGTTTTGCAACAGGATTAAAGAATTTTTAAGGAAAATTGCGATTTGTATACTAAACAAGTAAAAAGACTAGAATTGGTCTAACACCAATTCTCACGATTCCTTAGATGACTGCTCGTAGGTAATTTCGTATGGTTACCCATCTGTGCAAGTTTGATTTTTAAAATAGAGTTTTGCATATATTTCTAGAACGGTTCGTCGGACATTAAAAACGATTATAATCAATTTCATAGGATTTTATATTCTAAAGAACTTTTGAGAACTTTTGATCGTTTTTACAGTATAGGTAAAAAACCTAAATTTTTATATTGCAATACCAAGGAGGGGTTGCCGAATGTAGGCTATTTTTGGAATTATATTTACTATTTTTATGAAAACGCCGTGTATAGAATTTAAGCTCTCTACGTTAACGCGTTCTCTGGCAGTCTCCAAATATATAGTGAAAAACGAAATTTTTGTATGGCAACCGCAGGAAGGAGTTGCCCAATTGGTCTCATTTTCGAACGTAATTTTACTTGTGTGCAAAACTTCAGCTCTCTAAGTGAACGCGTTCTCGAATTATCGTGCGCTCATACAGACGTACGGACATGCAAATCAAAATACTTTTAATATTATGCTTTAGCAGCATTATTTCTATGCGTTACAAACGGAATGACAAACTTAGTTATAAAAAGGGGCAGGTGGGTCTCTACTCTACACTTATCAGAAAAAAATTCAGAGGAAAAATTCTGAGATTAAATCTTAAGGAAAAACAAAAAAGTTAAATAATTATAATCTCGGAAAATCAATGAGCTTATAAATCTGACAGGTCGCTAAGATAATTTTTCGGGGACGTAAGCATGTGTCTGGTCGCACTTTTGCGAACACATGACCAACCACCGTGTAAATCGGGCAACTAGTTTATCGAAATTCGCAGCTAGTAATACCTTGCTGAAGCCTTATACCCTAGACACACAGCACGAACTAATGAATCATTTGTACTAACCATTCATTAAAATACCGTGTGTTACATAGTATACGTCATTATAGCTCGAAAATCAGATGATAATGAAGTACACTAATGAAGTGTTTCCTCCTTCATTATAGCTATAATGAGGAAAAATGTGCTAGATTTGGCATATAATGTAAATCCGGAGCTCCGCTGTGCATCTGCCGATTTGAAAAATAAGAAGAAGAAATGCAAATCACAATTTATATTATTAATATTTTTTTAAATAAAATGTGTTTCTCATTTGGAAATTGTTAAATTGAAAATAAAATAAATGAAAACAAAGTTTATCGCGTTAATTCGATCCATATTGCTTCTTTAAGGTGATAAGTTCATCAAAACCAGTTTGACAGCACAACTTAATTAAACAAATAGCTGTGTGTCCGCAGTTTATAATGAATCATTATAGACTAATGAGTCGTTAGTTATTTATTTATTAAGAGTGCTGTGTGTCTAAGGCATTAGCTATAGGTTTGATTATGATGAAAATTTTTAGAAACATAGAAATATGTGTTTTGACATCAAGTAGAACCAGACTTGTATTGAAGAATTATTTTAAAAAAGGAATAAAAATTGAAGCAGTGCTTAGTACTGAACAATGTTCTACTTGATTACCGATGTTTCTGTTTATTACCACTAGTGTTCCTGTTTCAAGTGCTTCCTTATAGGCAGTTACATATTAGTTGACCAAATCCTGGAACGGTGCCACTGCTGGCTGATGGACAGCCTGGCGCAGCGTTAGGTACTTTCACCATAACACGTCCGCACCAGTTACCGTGCTCACTTATGCAAATTGGCATATCGCTGACTTGGCTTGGCCTCAACAATACCTAAATAATATTATGATAATGCTTGCGAGAACTATGCTTAACGTCAGCTGACCGAATCACAAAACCTCAAACTACACATCAAGAGTCAATCGTTATTTAAAACACGATATCTCAAATAGCATTAACAAGTTCTTCTTTTATTTAACTTCACTGTTTACTTCTATAACATACATCAAGCCATTTAATTGAAATTTAATTTAATTTGTGTTTTAGTACTCGCCTTAGCGAGGGCTTGGCGCCACTTAAATTAAGTCTAAAGCTATATAAGCGTTATTATAACACAAAATAACCCAAATTAAATTATAATTTATTGAAAGTGTGCCCTAAAGCTCTCTTACAGGAGTACTAAAATAGAAATTAAATTAAATTTCAATTAAATGGCTTGGTGAATACGGCCCTTACAAACAATTATCAAATCAAATCTTTATAGTTACCGCAGATACTGTACTTCTAATTATTGCAATCCGAATAATTTACTTCCTTCACTTCACTGTCTGAAATAAGACTCCGCCTCTATAAACTATTCTAGAATCTTCCCGTAAATTCTATTCTACTAACCCAAAGTGTACTAAGATGTCACTAACCTAAAGTTGTTTTCATTTCCAACAGATGTCGCTTGTGCCACTTTGTTGCGCGAAACAATATATTAAAAAACGGTATATCGTATCCAACCCACATCGGGATTATATACATATCTTTTTTGAATCTTGCGTTTTGGGATTCTGCTATTTAAGATTTCGAGATTTTGTTTTTCGGGATTTTAATTTTGAGATTTTGTTTTCTGAATGACTGAATCTTTTTTTATGGTTTGATGGCTTTTAGATATTTTTAAAACTATATGTAGCTTTCGATATAAGGCGGTGCTAGAAGAATTTAAAATTTCTTTTCTGGTGTTATATAACACATTATCAATTGCATGTTGAATCATTCCACTATGATGTACCAACTAAGTCAATTGCATTTTATGACTCATCAAACCAAGTACCATTTACCTTTTTGTACCTGAGTGTTGTGATAACTCTTAGAAATGACACCATACGGGTATAAAAGGGCTAAAGGAAAGGTACAGGAGGAGGACTAGGCTTGACTCGTCGGAGACGGCACAGTGTTTTCTACAAATGGTACGTAATAGACTCTATTTTCCTTGTTACGATCAAGACGTCAGCATCTGAAACAATTTCGAACTCCTGTACCTTCAAGGGTGGGTGAGATTTTCCTAACTTTTACCATACAGTTTTTCATTCTTCTTATCACAAACAGCTTGCACTCTAGAGCAAACATTTTCAACGCGGCCATGAAATATAAATTTTCGCAATTTATACCAATTTTAATAGAATTCCCTCCTCTCAAATATTCTATTATATTTAAAACATTTCTAATCAGGGAAAGAATAATTAGTTCAAGTTAATTTTCTGTGGTGTAGTTAGGAAAACTAAGGAATACACAGAAAATAGTGATAGCTGCTGCTATTCATGTAATATATAAGCATGTCACTAAATTTCGAAATTATTTTTTTGTTATTTTACTTTATTCAATTGAACTATTAAAAGGATCAACATGATTTTTCGACAGATATAAGTTTCAAATATAATTTTCAAGGGTGAAGAAGAAGAAAGTTTAGAAATATAGAATTGGTTCCGAGGAAATTTTTATCGTGTCTTTTTCAGTGGGATATAAAATTCAGTGTTTTGTTGCTAACACTGGCAAATGCTCAGTTTTTGGTGGATGAGAGGGATAAAATATTATAAAACTGCAGAATTTTTCAAACACATTTCTGGCGCAAGCTATGTTTATTCTTTACAACTGAAGGCCTCTTTAGCAGGTAATAAAAGAATACATAACGAGATGTATGTACATTAAATAATGTGGTGTATCGCTACTTGAAACATTAAGCGATAAATACAATTCCACGATCTTTAGTGCTTCTAAATATCAAAAAGGTTTAGCAGAAAACGGGGTAAAGTTTGAAAAAAATAGGAGTTAAGTAATTCTTGGACAGCCTGGACAGTTACAGTATGGGTGTACTACAGTAAGAGTATTACAGTATTAAAATATTGTTTTGCCTGTATATTTAAAGAATAAAATTGTTTCCTATTAATATAATGTCCAGCAAGTTAGTTCCCAACTGTTTTAAATAACATTTTATCCGGACCTGTGTACAATAGAGATTACACCAACAATATTTGTGAAGGAAGCCACAGAATAAAAATTATTTTTGGCTTCAGCATTTCCTCAACGCTTTCATAAAATTAACTGTGGTAAAAGTAGTGCCACTGCTCGGGTAACACATTTAATTATCCTATTAACTGTAGACTGAATTATTCCATGAAGAGATGCTATATAAAAAAAACAGGTATTGTAATAAAGTATATCTAAATTCTAATTTCCTACCTAAGTCCTCTTAGTATTTCTTCCAAAAAACAATGTAAGGTAACAAGCACTATTAAAAGAATCGTTAAGAGATAATCCTCTGCTATTCATTGTTTTTGTAGATTAATTTTTACCAAGTTAATTATATATCGGGTAGATTCATACTAAATTTGTACTGTGAAAAAAAAATGTGTCATCCATTTCAAAAAGGTGTACAAGTCGGAAATTATTTACATCATTAATTATAGCTAAATCTTTTCTGAGTCTTTAATCAATATCGATATCCATTTTTTGTTAATTTTTTTAATTTTTTTAATTAAAACTTTTTAAAAATAGAGAAATTTACACAACACTCTGAAGATAAAATATACTTAAAGTCGTCAATAGTCTGTTTTAAAGTTATAGTCAAATTTTACCGCTAAAGCCAACTGTAAGTGCTTTATGAATAACATAAAATCAACTTTAAGATAAACTCGACCTAAAGTTCATTTTAAATTGTCTATGAATATCGCACAACGTTTTTATATTTTTTTTTCAATAATTTCTTTTCAAACCGATACTTAAAGAAATTTACTTTAAATTAAATAATTTCAAGAAAACTGAATCTGATATTAATTATCCCGGCGGCTAGGATGATTTTCCCAACATACTACTTTTTAGCAATATACCCGATTTTTCTAAGCTTTCGATCACAAAAAAAAAATCAGAAAATTTTTCTTGTGTTGAAAATTCCTTAATGATATAATTTTAAATTTTTTGAGAATAATTTAAGACTGAAAAAGAAAATTTAATAAATATAAAAAAATAACTATTCAAAAAACTTCGCTTCAAAATCCGTACTAAAAAATTGAAAATAATTTCTCCCTTCACTTAATGAACATAAAGCACAAAAGTTATCCAGAGTTTCCCCTCATCTTATATTTAAATAAACTTTGAAATTATATAACTTTTGTGTATAATATTTATAATTTTTATGGTGCACAAAGAAAGGAAAGTAATTTTAAGAGCTCCATATTTCAATTTCGGAAATTGCTATTCATCGTACTATAAAAATTTCAACTGTCCAGAGTTAGTTTTCTATATTTTAAAATTTTATTTAAATTCAAAATAAAGGGAAACTCTGGATAACTTTTGTGATGTACTTAAGTGAAAGGAGAAATTATTTTCTATTTTTTAAGTGCGGATTTTTAAGCAGTCTTTTTTAAATAGACTTTTCTATATTTTCTATTTCATTTGATTAGAGTAGAAATATCTTATCCTTGTGTAGATTTTATCTAGGTCGAAATTTGCTTCTTTATGCATATCTCACCCCCCCCCCCCCCCCACACAGTCCTAATTAGTTTTCTACCGCTAATACCATGGATATTGAAAATTCATTATCTAAACTCTCACATGAACTTGAATTTTCTTAATCCCACCAGAAACTACTTTCATGATTTATTTCTGTCACTTGACTTAAGAATTATAAATAACCTCCTTTAACGGAGTCTTTTTCATCCTTTTAGATATTCTCTGACGTCCAACATCGAAAGTATTTTATTTTTTATAATGAACCTCTCAGTGCTCGCAGTATTTTGGATCGTGATTTATTGTTTGTTTGTTACAATTGTTGAGTGAAAAATTGTAATTTTTTCCAAACTTTGACTTACCGTGTGAGTTCAGAAATAATAAATTTCTAGGGACTATTTTTAAGGTGTAATTCTAGCCCATGTGCTGTCTATATTTGTATAATTCACATGTGCATGATATAAGTATTGAAGAATTTGTTCCATTAAAGAAACTTCAATTATGAAGCTCTTAGAACATTTTCCATTCATATCGAATGATGATTACCTTTCTGATGCTGATACATATGTTATCATTCAAAGAACTTATTTTAAAGTCATTTGATACCGAAGCAATGACAAATCTAGATACCGGAAACATCATAGTTGTGCATAAGATGGCTGTTTTAAGATTGTAACTTTTTTTTTTATATTATTAAGCCAAGCTCAGGGGATATCTTATGATGCAAAGTACAGCAAGGCAGGAAGGAGATAGGGAAAGGAAGGGGAATATGAGAAAAGTGGCGGACGTGCCGATGTATGTCACTCTTGAATCTTCGCAGATTGTAAGCCCAAGGAAAAACAGAAGATGGAAAAACTGTTCCACATTCGCACAGTTCGGGATAAGAGAGCATCACGGAATTTTACTGTACGGCCGAAAGTATTTTGCAGGGTGAGATGTTGTGCGCCTAATATTTCTTACACCTTTTCTGAAATTGCAGACATTTCGATGCTTCCTTGGCAACAGAGAAGATGTGGTCTGTCCAGCTTAATTGATTGGAAATGTTAATGCGAAGAATGCCTAGTGACGGTGAATCTGAAATTAAGGCTCCATCAAATGAAATGGGAGTGGTTAAATGGTGATCTTGTTTTAAACAGATGAGACAGCTGTGGGTCTTAGATGCATTGAATTTGACGCGATTCGTTTTGCCCCAAGCGAAGTTATTCAATGATCTAGTCATGCAGTCTCGTTTGACATATGCGGCATTCCCTCTGGAGTCCGCAAGAGTATCAAAGCAGTAACCGAATCAAGGGTACTATCATCAGCAAAGCTATGGATGAAATTGAAAGTAAGGGAAAGCAAATCATTAATGAAAATTAGGAAGAGGGACGGAGAGATAACAGAACCCTGGGGCACACCGGTATTTATAGGGTGACGTTCATATGTAACGCCGTCTAATACAACACGTATTTGCCGACCAGATAGAAAACTTTCAATCCATAATAGAAGAGGACGGGACAGACCAAGTGCTTTAAGATTGTCTAAAAGGGCAGGATGCCTGACTCTATCAAAGGCATTTGAAATATTCAAAGCAACGATTTTGGATTCACCAAAATTGTGGAGACTACGGTTCCAACGTTCCGTAAGAAAAGTCACCAAGTCTCCAGATAAGAGTCTGGAACCCATATTGGCGATCGTTGATGAGTTTGAGTTTCAAGATACTTCATTAATTTGAAATTAATGGTAGATTCAAAAACCTTTGAAAGAATCGAAGTGATTGCAATTGGTCGATAATTTGAGGGATCGCTACCCTCGCCTTTTTTGGGAATAGGCTGATCGTGAGCTAGTTTCCAAGCTATTGGATATATTCCTGTCGAATAGGATGAGTAGAATAGTTTGCGCAGAGGTTTAACATCCTTCGCGCAGCTTTTAATTAACAGGGGTGAAAACCCATCAGGTCCCGCAGCTTTGGGTGCGTCGATTCCCTTAAGGACCTTGAACACATTTCTCGTACATTCGTATCATATTTAGTATCGGCTCTTGTACACATCCACACGGGGAATGCAAAATGGGTCTCTGTGAAGTGGGTGGAAGCCGAGAATTTGCAATGAATCTAGCAGCCAGAATATTAGCCTTATCCAGGGAGTCAACTACGACTTCACCATTGTTAAGTAGTGAAGGTATTGAGGAAGTGGTGAAGTTTTTCCTTATAGTTTTGACGAGAGACCAGAAACCTTTGCTGCCTTTGTGGTATGCCAAGATTCTTAGTCTTAATACTCTGATCAAAAAGAAATTTCACTCTCTTGATAATGGACTTGCAGGTATTCCGTGCTGTCTGATAGACTTGTTTCAGCTCTGGACATGCATACTGACTTACTTTTGTAACTTGATAGATTACGTATTAATTTAGTCTTGTTATCTCTGTCAAATTACAACGCTCTCTAATACACTCCCATCACTATATGTGCATATGAAAACTTTAGCCGATCCTACACTAACAGGAAAATATATATGTCTATACAGATAGCCAAACGGCATTGAAAGCCATCTCATCACCTGCTGTCAAAAAGAAATGTGGAAATGGATTCAAGCATTAACAAACCTTGGAACAAAGAACCACCTGACACTTCAATGGGTGCCACGACACTCGGAAATTGATAAGAATAATAATGCTGAGTTACTGGCCAAAGAAGGAGCATCCATGACACTCATCGGATAGGAACCATTTTGCATTATCTTTTGGAATATCCTGAAGCTTACCATTCAAAACTGGACTCAGAGCCAAATGGATCAGAAATGGACTTCAGACAAGCCCAAAGCTTGAATAAAGAGACTGGATCTTTTAATGCTATTTAGGAATCATCTCAGAACCATTAAAGAAGTCCTAACCGGACAATACAAAATTAAAAAATACATGTATTGGATAGGCATATTACCCATCGATATATGTATATAGATTATGTCTCGAAGAGGACGAAACATCGGAACACGTCCTTTGACTCATACTTATTAAATCCTGCCCACTTCGAACAAATTTCAACTAAAAAATACTGCTCTCCTTATGAAGAGTGGGATTGTTGGATGAACTACAAATAAAGCGGTACACAATAATCTAATGAATAATTGCTGTGCAAGGACTACTCACCCAAATTAATGTCCTAAATCTAAACTAAATGTACACTCAGTACAGGTCCCATTAAATTCATACTGATTTTCTTGCCTGAACGCACGCAACAGATTCAAGTGCTACGATCATAAAATTTCATATTCCACAAGGTTCTATTTTGTGACCACTTCTATTTTATACATTCGTTAATATTATTGAACTGATACGATTCAAAGGTTGCGCATTCAGATATATAACAATATTCTCAGGATGCTCAACTGTATTTTTGTAGTCCAGTTGACCTTATTGAGCTTAAAGCTATATTTTTTGTTATATTAATAAGCCAAGCTCAGGGGATACCCTACGATAGAAAACACAGGATGTCAGGAAGGGATCATGGAAGGAAGAGGAAAGGATTAAAGGATGCCGTCTAAAAATAAATAACAGTTTCTATAGAGACAAAATATGACCTTACACCATGCTTATTTCAGAGCTTACTTAGGTCATAGCTTATAACTAAACTGAAAAATTTCTATCACCGCTGCAGTCTAGGTTAAAGTCTGGTCAAAGACCATTGCGGCAAAAATATATTTATTTCAAAAATGCACAGACAAGATTTGATTAAAATTAATTAAGCATGACACTTTTGTTGTTGGTCGTTTTCCTTTTCTTTCAAAAGGCCAGACCTCTACCCTGCGCGTTAACCTTGCAATCAACGAATTAATACATATGCTGTCCCCGCCAGGATATTTCTAAGAGATCAGTAAATATAAACAGTTCATTGTGTAGTGAGACAAATTCAACCCTGAGGGAGTTATGGGATAAGTTTTTTCCTGATTTTCACAGAACTCTTTTTTACTAAAAATATACAAACAGTCAACACACTTCAACAGTCGCTAATAAACGATTCAATTTCGTTAAAAAAAGTCACTGTAAATCTCATCTAGCTCTTATAAGAAAAAAAAAAACGGTTTCTTCTCAATAAACCTAACAATCACCAAATATTATAATAAACTCTAATGCATTACGGAAGTTAGTTACTCTAATTAACGTTACATCCGTCATATTAATGCCGAACAATCTTATCTATCTCTCTTCAAAAATTTATACAAAAGAAGTAACCCCGATTATACAAAATCCATCCTAAGGCACATCAACACAAATCACATAGTTTCATAGTTGATGAACAAACGGAGTACTAAGTATGCCCGCTAAAGTCACATTCCATAGAATCTCATTTTATGGAATGAGACCAAGACCATAGTCGTTTTAACGATGATGACCACTTTAATGCACATCAACTTATGACCAACTATCTGTAATCTAAAGCCATTTGTTTCAGACATTTATAGAAGGAAGAAGACACACAGTGCACATCTCACACTGCCATTGTCGCTTCATTGAACTAAATTTGAAGTCTCGGATAAGTTACGGACTCTATCATGATCGCAAGTAATTATAGAGTGAAAAAAAAAACTAAATAAATAAATAACAGAATTAATTTATTGTGTGAATTCCCGGATTTCCTGTACTCTTTAGTGTTTTGGAGGAAAAAAGTTTGTCGGTTTTATCTTTTTGATAGAATAGAAAAAAATATATAATTGTCACGAAAGGGCATCGCAGCCTTAGAGGAAATAATTTCTACAATTTTTACAGGCCTAACCTTTATGACAAAAACTTTTAAATTACTGCTGAGTGGTGATTATTTAAAAACATCTGATGAATGGAAATTTTTGAGTGTAAAACCGCCTTGTTTACACTAAAAATCTATATTTAATTACACTATTTCTTAAGAAATAACAATGAAATTATGAAGAAGTTGTCATCTTATATCACTTTTTTGATTATTGAAGAAAAATAACTAGAGAATGAGGCAATCTTAATGAGCTTAGTAGTTCCTCCTGGGAAATAGAACCGCACCGTGAATTATAAATTCATCCAACTATAATTCTAGTAACCGCAATTGAGTTTCGCGTAAATGTATATATAACACAGTGATCAAACCCATAATAATCGCCAGTTTCATACAAATAAATTGTACAATTTTTCTCTCTCGTATTTATGATTTAACTTAGAAACGCTTTAAAAAAATACTTAAAAATTACTTGTTCCCCATCATGTCCGATTCTAAAAAATTGTGAGTTCAAGTAAAAAAATAAAAATATTATACAAGATAAACACTTTATTACGAAATAGTGTCACGAAAAATTGTATTAAACCTGTAACATTGTTACTTCTTATTTTTTTATTCGAATAGAAATAAATTATTATATAGAACTACATACGTATTCATTTTTGCTTTTAGTTAATATTGTTACGAGCGTAGCTTTAGTTTGTTATTTAAAACACAATATTTCAGATATAACTCACATGCTCTTCTTTTATTTAACTGTACTGCTTACTTTTACACACTGAACAAACAAGAACTTTAATTATCGCTAGTACTGTACTTCCAAATTATCGCAATCCAAATATTTTACTCCTACTATATCTTACACAAGACTCGCCTCCTGTCACCTCCAGCGCTGTATTTATTTTTACACAACAAATTGTCCTAGTAGAGCCTTCTCGAATATTCCGTTCTCGAAACATCGATTCTTCGAACCTAAAGTTGTTTATGTTCGTACTTCATAGATGTCGCTTGTCCTTTTCTGTGATACGATTCTCCGAAAGTTGTTTATGTTCGTATTTAAATAGTCATTTCACGCGAAGTATATAGATGTCGCTTGTCCTTTTTCCGTTGCATGTAACAATATTATTCAATTTAATTTTTTTGCAAATTCAGAGGCTACACAAAATAATGACTACACTAAGATTAGAATTCATATGCAGCCTAGGAATAAAATGGATTTACGTTTGGCTTACTTGCAAATAAGTTAAAGATATATTTTATGTTCTACATAAGAACTTCAGTTCTAAAATAATTCATTCTCGAAATATTTGGAAGTTCTTATAAAATGTTTTTTTTTTGTTCTAAGTATTTCAGGTGGAAAATATCTTTTAAACAAAGTAACAAGTAAAATGTTTTGAGATTTTTATTTTAACGATTCTAAATTAAATTACTAAACACAAAAAAACAAAAAAAAATCAAAATAACCGCTTCGTCGGGTTCTGGACGTCGGAACCTTCTTTTGCATTCCGAACGACTGCTCTTACACCTGAACTCTTTTCGAAAAAATTAAAATTTCAAAAAATCTTCTATTCCATTTATGATCGATTCCCATAAGGGAGCGGGCAAGATATAAATAAAAGAATAATTTGAAGTGTTTTTTGTACACTTATTGTTTTTTGTTTTTTCAAAAAAGCTTTCATTCCTCGTACACGACTCTCATTATTAAAACTATAAAATGGGTCAAGCATATTATGTACTGGCTATATTTAATGATGTTTTTAAACTATTCCTAAATCGGCAGGCTGAAGTCGTCCGTTGAATGTCCGAAGGTAGAGAGTTCCAGATCCTTGTTACATGTACAAAGTAAGAACCTCTGCCCAAGTAACGAGAGAAAGCGAGGCATTAGAAGTTGTCGATGCCTTTCAGAAGCAAGGAAATTTAAATATTCATAAAGATATCCAGGTTCTTTCGTATATATAATTTTTGCATGAAAATTACACTCGTGTTTGTGCGATAAGCTTTAATGGAACATCCAAATATTTTGTGTTGATATGGACTGCTGTATCCGAAACGTCGCAATCCATAGATAAATTATTATAGGCTACGTCAAGTTTACGACTACAGATAGAGTCCAATGACGGAAACATTATACTGTCATAACTAAAATGTGGCATAACCAAGGTTTATATAAGCTGAAATCTGGTTTCTATGGATAATACCGCTGCAGTTAATCATAACTGTCGAAGACAACTATGGACTTTGCTGATAAGAGCCGTGATAAGGTCGCAACAGGTCATATGATCATTCAACATGACCCCAATATTCCTGACTGTTGTCATGTACGGCAAAGGAGAACCGTTTAGAGTTATTGGCGGCACATCTATGTAATTTCTATATTGCAACATGCAGCACGATTTACTGCCATTGAGTGCCAGATTATTTACGATTGACCATGAGTAAATTCGTTGAAGATCGTCATTCGTGCGCTGTACCCTATCCTCGATCAAACCAATCGTCCTATTAAGGTATATTTGAACGTCATCAGCATACAGATGTACTTTGGAATCAATCTTTAACAACACTAGGAAGATCATTTATGTATAAGCTAAATAGGAGTGGTTCCAGAATTGAGCCTTGTGGGACGCCACAGACTAGTGGTAAAAGCTTAGAACAAAAATTCTTTAGTATTACTTGTTGGAACCTATCAGACAGAAAACTTTTTATACTTGCAATGGCTGACGAAGAAAAGTTATACAAAGAAAAAAGCTTTGTTAGTAATTTAGAATGATTTACACTGTCAAAAGCCTTTGAGAAGTCTAACAAAGACAGCAAACCAATTTCATTTTTGTGAAGTGTAAATCGAAGACTTGTAGTCACCTTTAATAAATCTGTCTCGCAGCTATGTCCAAGACGAAAGCCACATTTCCAGCATGACAGGGAACATGAGGTTTCAAGATAACCAAGCATTTGTGATGCCATTAGATTTTCCAGAGCCTTTGATAAAAAGCATAGCAGACTGATAGGATGGAAGTCTAAAGGTAATTCCGGTGAGTTTTTTTTTTTGCACTAGCAAGTATAGTTGCTATTTTCCATTGGGTGGGAAAAATCCCAGAGGTTAAGTTTTCTGATAACTTATTTACGAAAATTAAAATCTTAAAATTTGTGGCACGGCTTTTACGAGAAGACAATCTTTTTTAAGTTGGAAGAAAAATTTCACAATATGCCTACATGTGTATGTATGTGAGTATAGTCCTGACAGGCTTTTAAGCACAAAAACACCATTATTTCTTGTCAGAAAATCAAATATATCAAAAGTATAGACTTTACCAACAAATCCTTACCATCAAATTATTGGGAAAAGCTAAAAGAAAAGCAAAAGGTGAGATGATCATGTTTTGTTTTACTACAAACATTTTTTTTCTTTTTTCTTTCAGTTACAGGCTCAACGTCAATTAATCTCGGAGTAAGTCGAGTTCACCACAAAAACCATTTCCAGAGGATATTCTCGGTATTAGATACCTACCTACTACCTGTGTATATACACCTACGTATTTGCCCAGATAATGACGCCCGCTACCAAATATCCTCGAAGAATATAATTTATCCTTAATTCCATATAGCCAAATTGTCTGTTATCCAGCTTAAGTCTGGGGAACTCTTCTTATGTAAGAAATTTCTGTTGAAATTACTTTTGATGTCTTAAATTTTCTCACACTAAAAACACCCGGCAGAATTTCCATTTAATTTAAAGAAAGTCCAATCTAGAAGATTCTGGCAACCATCCGATCAGGGTTGGTTTTTCAGAAGCTTATAATCAAAAGGCCGCACCTCATATAATCGCTTTTCCTTCCATCGCGTATTAGCTAAACTAAACGGTTTCCTTCGGGCAAAAGGACACAAGCTTTATTTCTTAACGTCTGCTTTGCCACTAGTACCTTGAATTCTTATGGAGATATCTTTGCTTAGTTATATATGTAAATAGAGTATCTACATAGAAGTCCTTTGCATGGACCGATGACGATGGAATTTCAATAGTACCTATCTCTTCTGTGCTGTTTTTTTCTACCCAATTTATGTTACATAACCATAACATTGGAGCATCTTGGGTTATGTAAATATAAATCCCATCACCTAAAGGATTTTCTATTCTTGCCCAATCTGGCCCATTGGATATTTTCGTTTTGTATACATACATATATATGTATGGGTGTGTGTGGGTGTTTTTTTTTTATATTTTTCAATTCGTATAGGAGGAGGAGAACATTTATAAAGCTCCATATATCCAGAGATATGGACCAAAGCTAATGCTTAAAAATGCTCGAGGGGTTATCTTAGGATCAATTGCGGCTTAAGACCGAAGAAAATGTCTTCATAAAGTTTTTTTTTTTCATGATATTCTCGTTGTAGGCAATTTGCACGCCAAGCAAACAAACTTTATCAGGTGTTCTGCTTCACAAAATGATTTTCTTTTTCGTTTTTTTTATATGAATTCTAAATTTATCACCGTCTATGTATGTTTGCAACAAAAAGAAAAAAAACGGAATATAAAAGCGGAAAAGTGGGAGGAAACCTATCAGAAAAGGAAATGTTTTTCACTTTTAGAATAATATGCTGTAAAATATGAAAAAGGAATTTTTCATGCACCCACATATGTGTGTATGTATATTTGTAGATAATAATTGGAGGAAGGAGTGAATAATAGATTTTATTCTTGGCGTTAGTCCTAAGAATACACATATAAATCTTTTGTAAGCTCCCCTTCGTTTTGAGATCTTTTTCATGGAAATCGACTTTTCTTGGGCTGTTTTCTTTTTGTTTTTTTTTTCTCAAGTGATATTTAAACATTGTAGATGCACTCAACTTTGAATAAAAGAAAGCTAAAAGAAGAAACGTTTAGAAGAAAATATGATAGCAGTTGTCTTGAAAAGATTATTTATTTCAAGTGTTTAAGAATGGATAAAAAAAAACGAGAATAGCTTGATTTGATAGGTAAATTTTAGCGGACCCTAGTTTGACATTACACATAAAATACATTGTCACCGCCTTAGAATTACATGGTGACCATATGAGCTTTCGGTTTCAAAGCAATTTTCACTCATATGTATAGCCTACGTAGGATTCAGGCTCCGTCTAGCTACAGCCTCACCAATACAACCCAGGAAAATGAAATATGAGAAAATTATGTGCTAATTATGTGCCAACCTGAAAAATTTTGTGCTCGAAAATTTAATAGTTTTTTTTTTAATATTCAAAATGCGGGTGTAGGACGGCGCCAAGCTGCACTATACCCTAGTTGTAATTCTGTTAACTAAGTTTTGATTAACACAGGATTTATGTGCTAATTCTTCGCAAAATTCAAAAACTTTTGACTCATAAATTTAATAGTGTTTTTAAAAAATCAAAAGGGGGTGCAGGATCACGTCATGATCATAGTGAAAATGCTGTCAAAATCTGTCAAAATAGTTTTGATTCACACAGGATTTATATGCTAATTATATGTTAATTCTCGACCTAATTGAAAAATGTTATATTCGAATATTTAATGAGGTTTTTAATCAACTTAAATCTGGATGTAGGACGACTTCATCCGCTATGTTTCCCTTTAAAAAATTCTACCAGAAAATTTTTTATTCACTCATGATTTATGTGCTGATTATATGCTAGTTCTGTGCCAAATCCAAAAATTTTGTACTCGAAACTTTAATGGGGTTCTCAATCAATCAGAATATGAGGCGTAGGCCGACGTCATCTTACAATCCGCCTTTTTATTGATTAAGAACTCCATTAAACTTTCGCGTACAAATAATTCTTATTAGATTTGGCGAAGAACCAGCAAATAATTATGAAATAAATCCTGTGTGAATCAAGACTTTGTTCGCCGAGTTAATACTAGGGCAGAGTGCAGCATGGCGTCGCCCTACACCGCATTTTGAATATTTCAAAAACGTATTAAATTTTCGAGTACAAAATTTGTCAGGTTGGCACATAATTAGCACATAATTTTCTTATATATCACGTTTTCCCAGATCTTGTGGGTGGGGGTGGAGTGGCAAGACGGGGCCTACGATACATGCAGATATTAATGTAATAATTAAAAAAAATCATTTTAAGTCTATTAGTATTATTTACTCTCTTATAACGGTTTTTCCGTAATTCATAATTGTTTGAATTTAAGATTTCGGTGAACAAATATGGCGACAATTTTGCCTACAACGTTTTCATAAATAATTCGTGCCGGAACCATACCATATATCTTGGGGATGATTTTTGGTGTGTAACACTTTTCGGTCGACTACTATAGGTATCATCTTTTGCGCATGTAGAAACATGTTTCAATTTATCTCGTTCACTTTGACACAGTCAAAAAAGATGATGCAGATTTCTTTATTATAAGTTTTTTTAAAACCTTTCATGGAATGAGGTAGCCAATAAAATTATCAAAAATCAAAAATTCAATCCCAAAAACGAAATTCCGTTTTTTTTTCATTTTGCAGAATCACGCACCATCGTTTATTATCAACAGATATTGAATTATTTATGCATTTGCTTATTTGCATATGTAATTGCATGAAATTGTATTTTTGCAACATTGATGTAAAATGCGCGACCTAATTGAAAAACTAGAAACCAAAAACCTTCCTCTTTGTAATTCAATGGCTGCAACAGTAGAAAAAGTGGTGGGTCATAATCCATGCATTTTTGTACACATTTTCGGTAAAACTCCAAAACAAGTTAGACACTGTTCTTGACAAAACTCCGGGTTTTGAAGCGATTAAGCAAATAAATGCTTCACAGGTCAAAGCTTGCCTGAGCTGATTTCTGCGGACTTAACGGCAGATTTTAAATTTTTTCCTCTTACGTCGGTAAACGTAGAATGTTCATTTTCGGTGTTAAGTGACAAACGTCACAAGTTGAAAATTTAGAAAATTATATTGTAATATACTGTCATAAAAACTCTAATCTATGTTACAACACACTACTGTTGGTTTTAATTGTTTTCGAGATTTAACTTGTATGTTAATTTAAATAGTAAAAAATTTATCACCAACAAAGTTTCTATTTTTGATAGTGCATATTTTGCGAATATTTTGGCTTTAATATTTTGATAGTGCATATAATCCTATGTCTTATACATATATGACATAGTTGGAGAACTACTTATGCTGTAATATTTTGAAGTTTTATCTGTCAAATGAAAAGTGTCAAAATCAAAAAAAAATTATTCTGTATAGTATAATAATAATAAATTCTTAAGATTTTGACCCTTTTCATTTGACAGATGAAACTTCAAAATATGACAGCATAAGTAGTTCTCCAACTACGTCATATATATAAGCAGAAAATTTTTAAATGACCTATGTATATACATACGAATATGAAAGAGGATTTTATTATACTGTTAGAAACTTTCTCTTTTAAGTACTTAACTAAGTACTTACAAGTACTTATAGTCAAGTATTTAATTTCTTATTAATTATGCAATATAACTTCAAATAACAAAGGCTTAGGAGCTTTCAAGAACTTGCATTATAAATATTAGAACACCTAACACTAGATAAATACATATGTTGCAATTAAAATTTTAAAATTTGATTTATTTTTATATTTTACTTTGCCTTAATTGACAACCTCTTCAACAAAGGAGGCGAAATTGAATAATAAAAAAAAATAATTGAACTAATTAAATTAAATTACTATCTGTACAACGAGCGGTAATTAATATTTTTGAGTAAAAATTATAAATATTACTATCCCTACTTCTAAATATCTAATATTATAAAATGTACTTGAATAATTAACAAGAAGTTAAGGACATTACGATAAATTATAAGTATAATATGTAGTTAATTACTTAGAAAGTATTTAAAAGGTATTTAAAATGTATTTAAGAATGACATATTCGGACTTAAAAATTTGTTAGGACCAGTATCGAAACTTAAAAATTTACTTCAGTTCAGGTACTGGTACTTGTACTTGAAAATTTACAGCTTTCTTTTAAGTAAATATCATGAAGTGCGTACACAGAAGATTTATGTAAAAAGATACGTTCAAAGTCGGGGTCAAGGTCTTTATAAAAAATAATATGAAATCGAAGTTTGAGGTCCACTTAATCCTTTAACTTCCTATGGCTGTGAAGAAATTGCATCAAACTAAATTGCATGGAAAATATCAAGTTTATTTGAAATTGAATAACAAGTTTTTTTTAGGAAAAGTCTGATATAGTAGGTTCCCAGTATCAGGCCCGTACGGACGGGGGTTTTGGAGGTTTTTGAAATTTAATTTTGAAGTAATTGAAATATATTTGTATATGATAACGAAATTCGACCCGGTATTTCTTGGTAAATGCACTTTCACAACAGAACGTTATTTAGAGCGCCTATCGTAATTGAAATTTTTAATTTTATGAAGAAGAAGAAAGATGCTAAACAAGTTTTGGGCGACAAGAGGTGGCTGGAACGGCATAAGTCCGTGGAACTTACATCGACTCCCAGCCCGCGGTTATAGATTCTCTGGAAATTATGTCATCTGCTGCTTTTCAATTGCCTTCGGTCATAAAAACCGTTAATTTTCAAGTGTCGATTCTGGTTTGTCATTCAGTGTACTTTTTGGCTTTATCGTTGAGTTGAGTTTTGCATATCGAAAATCAGGACTCGACAGAAGTTATCACAATTATAGCAGACGCTGCAAAGGACAAACTCGAGTATAGCGGAAAAAAGGCAACAGAGAGTTTCAAGACGATTGTTCAAAAAATGAAAATTTTTTGCAAAGACCATGATATATGTAACATGTTACGATTTCAAGGCTTGGATCTCATCCATCAAACCAAAAAGTGCAATGCAATCATGTGTCGATAACCATAACGTTATCTGAACTTTATCTGTTCATTACTCATCTAGAGGATCGTTTTTTTAAAATATCGCAGCATTTGCAATCTTTTTCTCATGTCTTTTTTCGAAGCAAATAAAAACTTTAGATGAAGCAGAGTGTGAACAATTTTTTGAAACTTACACTTCAATTTTTCAGCACAATTCATTTGAAGTATTGATCAATGAGATCAAGATCTGGTGGCGCCAAATTACAGATAAAACCGTTTCTGCAGCAAGGATGCATTCCCACATGTTCGTTCACAAACTTTTGAAATTATTGGCATTGTTACCTGTGACCGACCACAACTCCGAAATGGGCGTTCATTTCCCATTTGGCGTCTTCTCAAAACCTATTTAAGGTCCACAATGGGAGAAGATAATTTCAGCGCATCAATGCAAATCTTAATAATTTTTTTATCTTTATGTTCAATTTATATGAAAGCAGTGAAGAAAAGAATTTGTATATGTATTGAACACATTTTTTGTACAAATTTGTCCTTAAGCGATATTATGATATTAATTAAGGTATGATATTTAACTACTATGAATAACAAAATTATGTTTGTAACCCCTGCCTCTCCACCCCCGCGCCCTCCGCTCCATTTGAATTTGAAAATTCCTCCGAACGGGCCTATTAGTAAGGGTTAAGTTATCACTCTCCAGAGAGAAAGCTCTAATATCAACCAAAATGAAAAAAATGCAGTTGTAACTACCTTTAGCTAATGATTTTTGTCACGCGCCTATCTGTAATGCTTATTACAGACTTCAGGTATCGATATCTAGATAATCATATTCCGAATATTTAGATGTTAAAGTATCCCTGACATACATAAAAGACGATATTGATGTAACAAACCGTACCTACATACTTTGAGTTTTCAATTCAGTTGACACATTATCATATTATTATTAACAACTAGATGGCGCTGCGCAACGTAAGATGATAAGGCTATGTCCAGTAATTTTTGAGTATGTTGATATCTAGATATCTAATCTATACCCACTAAGTTTTCCGGATATATTGTCAGTATTTGAATACACACATGCTGTATAAACTGGTTATTTCAAATATCTAGATATCGATACCCCATGTCTGTCATAAGCATTAGGTTAATTACGACTGTAGTAATCGAGTTGCTAACATAATGGCAAGAAGAAATTTTTACTTTAAATATCACTGCTGCTGTTAGTTTTAGAATTTGTGAACTTTAGTAGCACTAACTTCTTTGATGAATAAATGCTTATGTACTTACTATCAGAATACTTCTGAATTTATTGGTTTACGCAATTCTAGAAAATATTCTTTTATCACCTACATATGTACATTCTAAAAAAAAAACAAAAAATATACACACACACCTTTGGGAACTGATCAATCATTTTTCATCATATCTTTTATTGAAAATAATATTACTGTCAGACATTAATTTAATCTTAACATTCGCAGGTGTATATCTATAGACAAAATTCTTAGATCACGTAATTTACAAGCCCATTACAAGTCAGTCAGAAGTCAATTTGCCAATTATCAGAATATGAATTGCCCAACAGCTGAAATTAAATTAACTATAGAACTATACAACTAGAACAAGGAAGCTATATTTAAACCTTCAATCCTACTAAAAGTGACCCTTTTCATTATGAATTTTTGCTTTTATTAAAGTGGGAAATCCTATATCTATCTACAGAAGAAAGAATATTGTCACTAACTAAAGAATGAAAACTATTCGAGAGCCGGAAGCCGTGAAGAAATGAACACGTGCTGAAAACCTCATCCTATTCAATACTCACCCCTCCTACTATACCCCGAATATAATTACTCCAATATTGATGTGGCGTCTGAATGTTATCCTGTTTCCTGCGTCTGCATCACGTGCACAATATAATACAAAGTCTCGGTACCTTCCTCAGCTTAGAAATTTTTCAATTTCATCGACGTACTCTCATCGTTGATATTGATGCTGCGTTTTTCATCTTCTTTTTTTTTATTCTTCTTCTTAGAAAACGTTTTTATCTCCAGCAATGCATACGATGGCGGGATACGTCATAAAATGAAATGAATTTCTACAGAGGGACACAGCCTCATCACATAGTCACATAGTATAAAAACAAAAACCTGTCAACCAATCTACGTTCACTGATTAGTACCAGTTGACTAATTATGTTGTATAAGCCCCCAACCCTTCATTATATAGAGAAGACTAAAAATGAGCGTTGTTAAATACCACCGGAAGTCGGGAAAAGTTCTGCTCTTGAACTAAATAATTTCAAGTTCGACAGACGCGCCACATTTGTAGAGATTTTCTTTCCTTTAATTTTTATTTTATTTTTTGAACATGTGTGCCTGCAGTTGATGTTCGTCAATTGAATGAGACAAGATTAACTCTGCTGATTCCTCTATTAGTTATTGACGATCTAAATTACACCATATTATTTATTAATTAGCACACCTGGTATGATTTTTTGGAATCTATGTTGATTCTAGCTCTACTAATTGACAATAAATGGTCGTTCATATTACATATTTGATGATGCTTTACATAAGTCATTTTTTCAGGAAAACAGTTCGATTTTCTACTGACAATTTCAGATTTACCTTTGTTTGGAGAATCTTCTTCGAAAAAAGTCGAATAAATTAATTTTATTTTGATCAATCTTAATTGAAAATAAGAAATTATAATAGAATCGTTGCCATTTACACTAACAATATCCACCGACTTACGGTCTTATCCGGGAAAATAGTTAGCTTTTAGTATTTATACTTAGTTCAAATATTTTTGTTCTTTTATGGTGACATTTGATAAAATAAATAAATTTAATATAAGCCCAGACACCATTTGTCTGTAATAATTGTGATACACATATGCGGTAAAGAACATTGACAGTTTTTGTATGGGAGTTGGGCCAAGTGTTGTCCAGAATGAACTCTTAGTGAATTTTGTTCTTCAGGCCAACACTAATCTATAAACCTAAACACATCAAATTCTGTACCAGGAGTCAAGAGTCAACTCCCCTTACCCCCTCCTCTGAGGGGAAAAATCAAAATTCGGACTTCGTCTGCCGTCCCGAAATTAAGCTCCACACCCAACCCCCTAGGTTTGGGAGCACCCTGAATGAAGATACGAGAGTCCAAATAAAGCAGATTCACCAAAACAAAAATACGCACAGTATAAACGGATCACAAATGACGCGAGACTCTTAAAAAAACTCTTAAAATACATTAATTTTTTATTATTATTTTTTATTTATTTATACATTAATGCAAGAAACTTCTTGGAGGTACTCCCACTTTTGGAAAGCATTTGGTCCATATCTGTCAATGTCCTTTAACTGGGTATTTGCTTTAGGGTACTTGAAGTACCTAGTTAATTGGAGACCTATAGTCCACATAAATTGGGGTATTTTGAATGGTAACGCGTACCTATGTCCAAAGTTCAGTATGGATGTATAATTATATTAATTCAAGTGAAGCATCAACAGAGGCGATCCAGATGATAATTTTCGAATTGTCACTTTTCATTTCCATTTTTGTTTTGATTTGTCACTGTCTATCGCTGAATATGTGGTTACACAAATTTTAAATTTCTAGCGACTACCAGTTGGCGCTGTTTATCAGGGTAACTTTTGGGGGTATAGAATACCCTAAAATTACTCACTCATTTTTCGGGGCATTTTTCAGAGTACTCAGGGTATTTGGTAACACACACGGAGTAAAAGCAGGGTTATTTAAATTCACAGTTCAATTTACCCTATGTGCACAACGAGGCGAGGTGAGACAAGGCGTTGCAAGGCGAGGCAAAGCGAGGCAAGACGAGGCAAGGCTTAAGGCAAGGCAAGGCAAAGCTGTGCAGTTGAGCGAGGCGAGATGAAGATATATCTCGAGGTGTAGTATTCATAACAAGGCGTTCAGTTTCTTGTTAAACCGCGAAGTGAGAACATAAATTATGTTATCAGATTCTGAAGAAAAATTTTGTGTTTGTCAAGTAGTGCAACTATGTATATGGCATTTTTCACATATATAAGTGTACTTTCCTCAGTTTTGTTTCTGATCCCATAAATAACAAGCGATTAAAATTTGGGGAATTTTGTCATCCACATAAGGATATGAAAATTTATATACTGATCCTCATTCCTCATAGATTCTTCCAATATATTAGAATGAGTAAAGAACCCTTCGATTATATTAAAATGAAAAAAACTATAAGAATACGCCAGCTACTTATTAGATTTAACGCGTTGCACTTCGCGAAAATATGAAAAATTTCATTCTCCAGCGAGATACCTCGAGGTGTCCAGCCACAACGAGCGTTGCCAGATCGTTGGACACTCTCATAGTAAAGCGTGTAATCACTTTATTACTTAAAGTCTTGATATAGCCTCGCCTCGACTCGTTGTGCACGTACCCTATCACAGGTATAACGCGTTCAAATACCAGCATGCCTTAAAACCTTAAAAAAAAAAAAAAAAATTGAATTTGAATCGACAGAACTCTGGAGTGTGGTTGAGCATTCAAAGGAAAGTTGACAAGGTTGTACAAACAATATCGTCTTAAAATAGACTGTACACCCCCCACTTTTGAAGTTTAATGAAAAAGAGAATATTTTACTAATCACCCTGTAACTCGGTAGGGTGACATGAAATTTTAACAATATTTTACCTGTCTGGACGAGAGGAAACATTTGGTAAAATATAGTCATATTAGTCAGCGACACCCTGTATATAGATATATTTTTTTAAGGTAGAATCTCGTTCTAAGAACGGGCAACCAGCGTTCCTAGATTGTAGGAAATCTACCATTTTAAGGGAATTCCGGAACCAAATTTTAAGGATGGGGGAAAAGCGAATTGTAATATTGACGACATTCTTTGCGTAAAATAACTAATTAAGTTCGAACATAAGCAACTTTCGGCGAATCGTATCATAGAAAAGGGCAACCGACATCTATAAAGTACACGGGCATACACAACTTTAGGTTCGGAGATTCGATTCTTTGATAATGGAATATTCAGAAAGGTTCTAAGACAATTTGTAGAGTATAAATACGAAGTTCATCATCGCCAGGACGCGAGTCTTATTTTAGACAGAATAGTGAATATGTACAAGTGAAAGCGAATAAATAGAAGAAAGTGTTGGATTGCGATAAGTTGAAGTATTAGCGATAATTAAAAGTGGACTTAATTTGTGATTGTTTGTGATTTGTTATAGTAAACGGTGGGGTATAATAAAAATGACTTGTGCATTATATTTGAAATATTGTGTTTTAAATAACGAACTAAGGTCACGCTCGTAACAATTAGTTATTTATATATTTTCACAATCAAATTTGTATTTGTCTCTCTTTAATGACTTGTCTAACATTCCCAAAAAATATATAAAGGACCTTTGAGTGCTGTACTTTTGATAATCCTAAAAGACTTGCTATTTTAGCAGAAAATCAGGATGTTGAGAAAAGAATACTTTTGCGGTTAGCGGTATCCTGGTGACTCTTCTGAAACAAACCGGTCCAAAGCCAAATATTTATGGGAAACTGTCCAATAATCAGTATCAAGGTATAATTTTTACTTCTTAAGATCTCATGAATTTTAATACATCCAATACTTAAATGAGTGCAGTTATCTCCTCTTATCAAAATATCGTAAAGTATAGATTTACAGATATTTTGACTTCAAAATGTCTAATTACTAATTTACTAGTTAGTAATACATTTATGTGCATCTTTCTGAATTTTTATATTCTATATTTTGAATTCTTTTGAATTATCTTATTTTACTTTTATGTAAATAAAATATATATTTTTTTATTAAATTAAATTCACTTTTTTTTTATACATTCTCATTTATTTTTAATTTTAATATAATGGAAATAAGATGGGTATTAAAAATGTGGGAAAAATAACCAAATTTCGTGGGAATTTCAAATTCAATGCTGGGGGCAGCTTTAGCTAGTCTAAATGGATTGCATTGAAATCAAATTGCGAACATAAATATAATAGGAGAGAAAGAAATACTTATTCAGTGAAATATTGCTAAAAGGGTGTGTATGATTTCAATGTAAATTTGTAGTTAGGAGGATAGATAAATTCTTTGAATTGGTTGTTATAAAGAATTATTAGGCTCTCAAAATGTCTATAATATTGGAAGTATCGGGTAAAATCTTGCCAATTGTTTCCAATTTATTTTCTTGTATATATTGCATAAATTGGGTAAAAAAATCCATTCATGTTGGAAAATGACGTATGTACTTGGCTGTACATATAAATCGTAAAAAAATGAAACCTCGATTTTTGTTCTTGACTACCACAGCCAAGTGGCATATGTATAGATGGGTCATACTATCTGCCTTTACATCCAGTTCAGCAATTGGCTCCTCTACATAATTGTGCGAAATCCTATATAATAGAAGCTATGTAGCATTTGATTCATATTACTTTTTAGTTTTTAGTGTACAGCAATACAACAATCACCCATCAATCCCGACGTTCTCCGATTTTTTGTTTTTGTTTTTTTGTTTTTTTTTTTTATATATTACTTAGCCAAGCTCAGGGGATACCTTATGATGCAAAGCACAGCATGGCAGGAAGGAGATAGGGAAAGGATATGAGGAGAGTGATGTATGTCGGCCTTAAACTTCCGTAGATTGTATGCCGGAGGAAAAACAGAAGATGGTAAGCTGTTCCACATTCGCACTGTTCGGGATAAAAAAGCATCACGGAATTTTACTGTACGACCGAAAGTAATTTGAAGGGTTAAATGATGTGCGCAGTTTGTAGCACGAGTATTGCGTGCAGGAATCATTCTACAAGGGATTAGACTAGATATTTCATCAGAACATTGACCATGCGATAAAGGAGCGAAAGGCATCCAACATTGCACCATTGATAAGACTTCCAGAATTAGTTAAGTATTAAAAAATATTCGACCCATATTTTTTGTGTTTAGCCTGCTGACCAGAATATTTGGATACAGGGTGACTCATAGTTCTCATATATATATATATATATATATATATATATATATATATATATATGTAAATGACAATAGTGTTAGTGTTAAAGAATACTCGTTTTGTACTAAAAATAAAATTATAAAATCGGATCTCCTAAACTAAGATAGGGTAGGACCTGAACATATTTTTGATATGATATGTATTATATTTTAAGACCTTGACGAGTGTTCATATGTGTTCCTAAGAACCGATGCGATACGGACGTCACTCCAAGCACCTTACGAAGGCCCTTTTAAAGTCATTGAGCGCTCGAAACATTGCTTCACTTTCAAGGTCAAGAATAGGGAGGTGGACGTTTCAGTTAATCAACTGAAACCATGCTTTAAAAATTCGGAAATATTCAGCGAAGGTCAAGTGTATACTCACCAACCACTTCAACATGTGACACTCTTGCACCGCAAGAATCTGTTCAGCAATCGACTGGTTGTTCCCCAGTTCAACAGAGGTGCATTGAAGAACGTTTTCATCCAGTGTCGAAGGACTTCAATGCGCCAAACACCTTAGACACTGAAATAGCGTCTTCGTCGGGTGCATCAACACGTCATATAAGGTTCATGCCTGCCGATTCAACTAGAATCCCAACGGGAATCACCCTCACTAGGCCACCACAACAATTCGGGTAACGAAAAACCTAAGGTTTTGCTGGCAGGGAAGTATCTGTGATGACGCGTCTGTGCCTTGGCACTACGCTTTTTAAACGCGTGACCAATCAACGTGTAAATCAGACAATTTATTTGTCGAAATTCTCATCTAGTAATACCTTGCTGATCTCATAACACACATTTCTTACAGAATGCGCCGATGTTATCATGTGCACGAGAAGCACGGACTAAACATACAAGTGGCACACTAAGGACATCCTAGTGCTAAGATCACGATCTTTCTAATTGCTGTTCCTGTTAATATGTTAAGAGCCTCTAGCGTATAGAGACTTATGCCTCAGGACAATCAGCTTGTCTTGTGCCAGCAATCAAGACCATCCCAATTGCTGTCTCGTTTATTATATCAAGGACCTCGAGCATACAGACTCATACTTCAAGACATTCAGTGTGGTTAAACTATACTTGTTTATATTACTCATTTGAAACCTTTACATCAAGGTAGCTAAGGAATATCAAGAATTAAGGTCTCAAATCTCCAGTTCAAAATCAATACGACCCGTTTCGGTTGGACTGCCAACCGCAACGTGAAATATCTGGTGGACCCTGGGTATCAATACACAGGGTACTCACTAAACGCTTTCTATAATTTTTTGACAAGACTGGAAGTTATATTAAAACTTAAACAAAACGAATATAAGATAAAATTTCATAGTTTAATTTCTCTTCAAAAGAAGAGATAAAATTCATAAAATGAAATATGCAATATATTGTGGGTGGCAATTTGACAGTGTTATCGTCTATCAGAATCCAACAAAAAAATCAATTTTTTCATTGTTTCTATCAGACGGATTCAGTATGTTTAAATATGATTAAATTATGCAAACAGTCAACTTTCAGAACAATTTGCGAAATTATATTATATTATTTGCGTGAAATAATTGTGCGTTCCATAATATTGTGCTAGAGCAATTGTGCGGACAAATGTTTGTGGGAAAAATATTATGCGAAAATAATAGACCAGTTATTTGCTATATATACGCAATTCTATTAATAAAATAGTTGTGTGTGCACTAGTTGGAAGATTTATACTAAATAGGTAACAAAAAAAAATAGCCTGAGGCAAGTTTTGTTTGTAATTTAATTTCCACTGTATCAATGAAAATCCTCCAATAAATTTAAAATTCATCTCTTGGGTGTCGTAAACATGATATTATATGTATGTAGATATATGAATATGCAATACGTGTGTGTCGTGTATTATGAAAGGATATATTGAATGATCCTTCAAGGTTTTAAGCCTTTTTATTGACTGCGAAGCAAAATATCGATTTAAATGGAAATTGATTCAACCATGAAATGGCATCATATATAAGCGAAAAAAAGAAACGTTATCAAAATTTAGGCTTAAAATACGTGTCATGCTTATAATAAAATTTTATACATACACATTTATGTTGTGAGTATATGCAGAAAATGCTAAATTTATGAGATTATTTGTGCTACCACCACAAAATGAGATTACTTTCTCATCAATATGAAAGTTTTGTTCGTTTTCTCTCGTTTTCTTTTTATAAGTAGTTGAGATAGCGTAATATGTATGTACCTAAAAACCCAACACAAAGAAGTAGCAATTACTATACAACAGAACATTGTTTCATCTAAAGATTGATCTATTCACAGCCATTTAGAGCGGTGTCCTTTATCGAAAGTATAATTAAAAAATTACAAAAACAATGACACGAATAATTGAAATGCTGTTACAAAAAAAAAAGAGAACACTACATTTCTACCATCTAGCATATTTTGTATTCCGTACTCCGTGGCATCCATCTAGGAAGAACTTCATAGAAAAGTAATCTACCCCTTCAGCTCGTATAGCTTTTATCCACTGGCTCAGAAATTGTGCATAAAAATTCTAAAGAAAAATTGTCGAAAACATTCCTTAGAAAAAAAATGGAATGCATCTACGCTCAATAAATATTTTAATCTGCGAGAGCACCTACAATTCTTGGACTCATTTCGAGCTACATAACAAATGGTAAAAAAAATAATAATAAATAGGTGCATATCTTTCTGTGGATTTTTTTTTCCTGAAGTGAACAATGCGCCTACGTTCTAGAAAACCCCCGGGGTCTCAACCTCATATCAATCCATCGAAATCGACGATAGGTGAATACACATTTTTGGAGAGGTGAACTGAAAATTAAGGAAGAAGACTTAAATCAGATAAGAGTATCCATGGTACAAAGATTAACAAGATATGATCGACTTGAGAAGAACTTGTTGTGTTGAATGAAATATCAGTTGGTAAAAATCGGAATTTGTTTTGAGTTTTTCGTGTCATATTGGCGACTGATAACGACTTTTTGAATTCTGCAGTGTTTTAAGTTGCAAAAATTGCAAAAGCAACATCCGGTTCAATATTTAATAAAAACCTTAGTCTCTTCGTGTAAAAGTATTTAAATGCAGTGAGAAAGCAAAGAAATTTCCAATTGGAATATTCGTTAGAACGATTGAATTTAATGAAGTAAGCACACAACCGACACCCCATGAATCGGCCATACTTATTAATTTTTGAACTATAAGTTAGTATCAATTTTCTGTCCAAGATGTAGTGTGTCATCATGGACATCATCTCTTGGTCGTTTCCATCTAGAGAAAAACATCTGGTAAGCAATGTAGTATGCATGTGTGTAGTAAAACTTCTCAGGCTGATTTTTTTCGTAAAACGGACTTGTAGCCCCATTTAACGTACATCGGAGGAAGGCGATAGTACGAAATCTCCTCTAATTTTTGTGTTTGTTAGAACTTCAGTATTTTGCAGTTTATATTTAAGCTTACATGGCTTTTGCCTTCGTCACAATTTTAAAAATGAAGCAGAGAATAGACTACAATTACATGGGGCTTGTCTGCGGAGATGACTGATTATCGAGAATTTTTTTTTCGAATTTTATAAACTTTTCAAGGAAGAATAAAAGTTGGATATAAATCAAAAAATAAAAAAGCACATGCGCGAACGTTTTTATTATTTTCGTGAGCTTTACTGTACTGCGTACAATAAACCGAAAGCGTACGTTCGTCAATTCAGTTCCATTCCTCTCCAGGATGATTCAGTCGAAGCAATTTGTTTGCGGAGATTACACGTGTGATATTATCGTTTGTCTTTACCTATTTTTGGGCATTTATTGTGAGTATAATTTCTAAAATATTCCATTCTTTCGTTATGGAACCTTCAAGTTCAGGTTTGTAATATCATTTTAGTAACCATTACTTGCAAAAAAGTGTATGCAGTTTTAAATCATTGATGCAACATAAAATGTCCTTTGATTCTTAGTTGTTTTAAATTATTCAGAGAAACAAGTCGATTATTACTTAGTTGTGTTACGCCGCGGATTCGGTTTTGGTTTTTTCGTTTCTCTAATTGAGTGTATATTTCATAATCGATTTTGTTGCCTGCCCTTATATGTCCTTATCTGGGTATTCGAGCTTTTTCAAAGTTAGTAAATTTTAATAAAAATCAAATATTCCATCATTACTTTCAAGAATGAGTCCCAACACAATCTTCATAACGCGAAAAGAACTTTTTGATGTTATGAGAAGCTCAGGGCACAATGAAATTGAGGACCAAATAATGCTTTTGAGAGAAGAGATCAAAACTAGAACAAAATGTCCCGTAATAAATCTTAAGGATTTGAACAAAACACGCTTCAAAACGGATGTTAAATCTCGTCTAAGGCTCAATATACAGTACCCAGATGTTGATATTGAATAATTAATAATAGCGTATGATATCTATGGGTTGTTATTTGACGAAGAAAAACATGGTAAAAAAAATTGTTATTTTCGAAAGATTCAATTTTTCGTTAAACAAAATGTCTAATTTCGAAAATTTTCGAACATGAAAATTTTCTGGTTTCGAAAATGCATAAGCACACTAAATTTAATCTTGCTACGGCTGAAGGTGAAAAAGTTGTGCAGCGAAAGCAAAAAAAAAGATGTTTTGTTTTCCCCCGTATTCCCCCTTCAAAACAAAAAAAACAAAACATACTTTGGATTGTAATCATTTTGTTTATCATTAAAATCTAAAAATTTGAAATTGGAATAAATTTCGATTCCCGAATTCGGTTAAACTTTCGAAGTTCATATGTTTGAAATTATTCGAAATTCGAATAAAACTTTATAAACACCCTTAAAACGAAATATTCAACTTTGGAATCCATTCATTATGCGATTTATGGCAAACTTTGAAGGGCCGCTACCCCTCTGTGAGTAGTTGTATGTAATAAAATCATAAAAAATCATGGGTCGATAATTGTCGCGTATTAATTTCATTTTTTGATCGCGCGGATAAAAACAAAGACAGCCATGTTTCTTTTTTTTATATGTATGTCTGTCAAAGTTGTCAAAACATAACAAACGTTAAAGAATCAGAAAAAGAAATATTTCCAATTCTTCCAAACCTTGCTGAAAACTTCAAAACTTATGTAAATAGCAACGTTCCTTCGTAGGCTACTGTCAGCGATATGATTTTGTTTACTCGTTAATGATGCTATATTCCCTGGATTTTAGTTGCCGTTGAACAAGAGATAAAACTCTATGGCCTTAATCATAAATGTACTGAATAAGGCTTAAAGTGCCAATTTTTTACTGGATAAAAATATATTCGCATCTCTTGTCTGGACGAGCTGCTCTCATTTTGAAAATAATAGTTTTATTTTAACTTTTGATTTCTTAACGTTAGTATAGATGTTGACTATAGTTGCTGCTCCTGTTGAGCTTCTTCGCTACCAGCCCAATTTTACTATACATTTTTTCTATTAGTGTGTTATAAATACGAAAAATTGTGATACTATGGCCGGTTTCACAGTCAAGGCTTAAGCCACAGCAATGGATTAAGCCAACGCTTAATAAATATTTCGGTTTCACAGTCAAGGCATAGGTGACATCACTGGCTTAAGGCAAGTTTAACTTAAGACCGTCATCTCGAAGGCCTAAGCTTCAGATTTTGCTGTGAAACATATAGGAAATTATTACTAAATATATATTTTGCCTAAATATTATAATTTCTGTTATTAAACGAACGTGCATATTTCAAAAGTTATACTTTAAAACTAAATTGAAATTTTCCAAGCGAACAATAGTTATCTAGTTTTGAGTACTGTCTGACAGCTAGTATCAGCATTCCATTTGACGTTTTAGGAAGCAACCAAGCAGTTTAAGATAAAAATGATAAAAATCTGATGCAGAGGATATAAGCGACAAAGAAATGTATAATATAATATCGCAAAGTGTGACCCGTGAAAAAATTATAAGAAGGCGCCCGCAACATTTCGAGAAATGGGATGACGTTGATTTTTATTCTCGGTTCCACAGACTTCAATAATTTGACGTCTGTGCTCGGCTCCGACTGTTGACACATTCGGCTATGATGGTTTACGTTGTTGAAACATTCTGCAACAATGGTTTTTGGATTTGATATCCTTCTAGATAAAAATCATAACAAACTGGCAAATAAAAAGTTCTTCTTCTTTTCTCTTGGTTTTTAATCCACCATGGCAATTTTCTTTTACAAAAATTCAGAATTACAGCAGTGCTGACAACTTAATAATTTTCATCTGTGGCTTAACTAAGCCTCCGCTTACCGAGTACTGCTAAACCGAGTAGGCTTAAGTTCTTGGCTTAAGCCACACCCGTGGCTTAGTTAAGCTCTGGCTTAAGCCATAAGAAATAGATGTTCTCTCCTACTTCGTTCTATAGTAATTTTTTATTATATTACATAGGTACATAGCTCTGCAAGAACACGCTGCCTACCTAAGTAATTATTTATTACGTAAAATTACAGTATATCACCGACCAGAAGTGACACACTTACGAAATCTGTTGCGCTATTATACATATTATAGCCGCCCACAAAATAAGCGCAGTCATTAGTTAAATTCCATAGAACACTCTATTGTCTGTCTGAAAAAGGTCGACAAGGGTCACTTATCCACCAACCGTAACCAATGTTATTTTTTCGTAGCTGTTTCAGAACTTTTAGCTAATTTGGTTACATCTGAGTGCACAGGACTTTGGTGGTTGGTACAGATTCAGGTAAAAAAAAATAAATAAATAAAATTATTACAGAGCTCATCGGAGCATGAAAATCAGCAGCATCTGCTCATTCTGTGATATAATAAAATATTGGACAATTACTAGGTGATAAAGAATAATAGCCACCGGTTGATTTCCTTAATCACTTTCAAAAAGCGCAATTACACATTCGTATAAACGCGCGTGTATTTATTTAATTCGAAAATGAAATAATAAAAATCGAATTTTGCACTAAGCACAAGAATTTCTGTGTTGAAAATTAATGCGATGATGCCTCAGGGAAAATAATCGTCTCTTACTGATTAATTTCAGAATATTGCGGATGATAACAAAATCAAAGTCAATTGCATTTCTCTACTCCTTCTCCTTCTAGTACTACTACCACTAATATAGCTCTGGATAACTTTGAGCTCTTACAGGATCTATACTAATACATAGTACCGGTTTAGCGTGTGCATAAAATTTAATTTCAGTTTACTGCTTCCGGCAATATAATTTCAAAACATCTGTTCTTGTTGTAGAAAAACATTTTTAATTGAAAATTCTGTGCAACATTAACTTGGCTCCTCCAGGAAGGACTCTGTATTGGACATAGTTTCTCAAGTCTTCTCAAATTTCAATCGACAAATTTTATTCTGGGCAAAGAAATTCCTGTTTTACACTCAATTAACTAACATTAGCAAAACAACTCATGTCTGCAGGAGTTCTTTAACCTTCTCACTTCTGAATCCTTGTCGACGCTTTATTATATCCCCATCATACTTCGGCTATCGTATCCGACAAAGCTGGAAGTTTTTTCTTTCTACTGTTAGCTTCCCTCTATAAAGCCAATGTCGGTCGATGGTGTGGTAGTCAAGTGAAAATTAACCTCTTGATAGACTTTCAAGTCTGACAAAAAAAAAAGTCCTGACTACTCCTGGAACGTGTCTTGTTTCCCAAAGTGCTTACAGTGAGTGAACAGTGATACCTTCCCAGATGTCAGTCTTTTCCAGCTTGTTTTTATAGAGGGAATTTTGTTGAGCATGTTTTGGTTACCGTAAATTACGTGATTACATGATTATCTATGAAGCTGTGGTACCTACGTACATAGGTGAATAGGAGAATAAAAATAAGAACATCTTCCTTTGTGGATGTTTTTAGATCAATTTTGCTTTTATTCCTTTTGTTTTTTTTTTTTTTGTATAGAACATCAATTGAATTTATTATTGGAAAGTTGGTATATAGAAAAAAAAAAACAAACATGTGCGAGACATTTCACTTCTTTTCTTCTTTTGTTAATTTTTTTCTATCTTCATTTTTCGTTTACTCTAGAGGCTTCATGAATTGTGAGAAGTAGTTCAGAGATTGTCTAGGATCGTTGCATGAAACGAGGAAAAAAATATTAAAAAATTTTATGGAAATATATAGAATAAAAACATTGCACGTAGGGTAGCAACTGAGACTACACTAAGCATAGAGTATAATGTACATAGAGAAGTCATCTGGAAGAAAAATGTGGCAATTGTTTTTTTTTTTTTTTTGGTAATGTTTGGATCCCACTGAGAATTTCTGATGGAAAGAATCAATTTGCTTCTTGAATTCCATCATGTCTTGAGTCCTATTTTATTATTTCTATGAATCTATTAATTGAATATCATAAGCAGATTAACACAAGCTCGCTATAGTGACATGCTTAATAAATAAACGGTTAAAAAGACATGCTTTTCATCACTTAGTTATTACTAGTATTGGTATTGTTACGTGAAATACAAAAGGACCAGCGACATCTATTGATTTGGACAGTAAACAACTTTAGGTTCGCAGAATCGATGTTTCTTTAATGAAATCTTCTGAGAAATTTGTTAGAGTATAAATGCAGCACTTTTCAACACAAAGGGGAGTCTTGTTTCATACAATGAAGTGAACGTAGTAAACAGACGAAACGAAAGTATCTTAATTGGATTGCGATAATTTGAAGTACAGCTCTAGCGATAATTAAAGTAGAGTTGATTTATGATTGTTTGTACATTATATAAAAGTAAACAGTCGAGTGGACTTTTGAGAGGTTGTTGGAGGCGTTCATGGACAGTATATTTAGGGGAAGCTAGATTTCTAGATCACAGTACGCTTACTTAAAAGGTAAATCGGTTGAAACTGCGTTACATGACGTAGTAGGAACCATCGAAAAATCATTCGAGAAAAAAGAATACACCATATGTGCATTCCTTGATATCGAGGGAGCCTTTAACACTATTAGTTTACAGGCCATCCAGGATGCCATGACTGGACTAGGAGTTGAAGCCTATATATATAGAAGGATTAACTCAATGCTCAGTAACCGCCTAATAATGGCAGAACTTGGTAACAGTAAGGTTAACAAGAAGGTATCTAGAGGTACTCGATACGGTGAAGTACTTTCACCCCGACTGTGGTTATTGGTGGTTAAAGGGATTCCCATCTCCTTACAAAGGGAGGGTATAAAAGCGGTAGCATATGCTGATGACTTAGTCATCCTGGTCTCAGGAAAATTTCTACCGACAATCAGTGAGCTAATTCAAAGAGCATTGCAAGAGTTTTTTAACTGGGTTATAAGTTGCGGTTTAGGGCTTATCCCGCAAAGACCGAACTAGTCCTTTTTAAACGTAGTGTGACCTAGTGCAACGGTGTCGCTGAGACCTCGGGAAACTCGGTGCTAACTACAGAGTTATTCTCTGTTGGGTGTTTGGCCACAATGACATACCTGGAAACGAGGCAGCGGATGCTCTGGCCAAAAAAGGTTCAGCTATGAATATGTGTCTAGCAGAGGAACCCGTAGGTCAGCCCTTTGAATCAGTGAAGAGGATTCTAGATACACAGGCCTGGAATCTGGCTAATCTGGCTAATCTGGCCCGAGATTTGTCCTAGGAGGACTGAATCTCCGCTGAGGAGGAGCCGTAATGACGTGCGTAATCTTATCGCAGCTTATACAGGGCACTGCCTCTTTGGAAAGCATGCAGAGCGTAAGCAAGTCCCATGCAACGACTTCTGCAGAAGCTATATGAATGAGGAGGAGGTTGAGAGTGTTCAGCACCTGCTGTGTGAATGCTCTAACCTTGCCGTGCGTAGGAGGAATGAGTTCGGCAGCTACTTCTTCGGCGAATTGGGGGAGCTAGCACACAGGGAGTTGGGGGACCTGGTAAGGTTCATTGACTACTGTGGCTGGTTTCACCATACCCCCTAAAACTAGGATATCATTCCCAGGTAGGTTCCCATCAAACATTAAACATGCTTAGAGCATGCAACACAGGTAGGCTTCTCAAACTGTGCCTACTATCATGGAAAGCGAATTTGGTAATCAACAACAAGAACAAAGAACATTCAACAGGTGATGCACAAAAGTTACATCGGCAACCATGCAACGTTCTTCTAGCGAATGCATATTTTAAAGCTTCAAACGACCCTCTTACGGTAGATGAATCAATGAATTATTCCAGGGTTGGTGTCTGAGAGCAAAGGATAATAAGTTCCTCTGAAGAGACTCAATACGGTTGATGTGTGTCCCGTAAAATGGAGACCAGACCGGAATAGCATATTCAAGAAGTGGCTCACAAAACAATTGTACAAACGTAACATTATCGTGGCATTAAAGATCTCTCGGGACAAAAGATTTATAAAGTCCAGGATAAAAATACTTTTTGATGATTTCCATATAATTTATGTGGGAGATAAAATTCAAATTTTGGTCGTATTTTGCACCCAAAACAGAGACAGAGCCCACAGGGCGATTCCAGGAATTTGAGAAGTCATAATCGTAGGCGGTTGGTTTCTATTTCCTATATTCTAACATTTGTCGATATAGAGTACATACCAAATTATTGCTCTTGCACCAATAGTAAAATTTGTGACTATCACCGTGTACCTGGGCGAAAAGCCACAACGTTGTCAGCAGTGTCTCACAACAGAAACAATGTCGTTAACAGATAAAATAAAGAACAACGGTCCCACATGACTCCTTTGACGTACGCCAGACGAAGCCTTCAAGACTCTAGAGATGGAATGGCAGATACAGAGTTGGTATATTCTGTTATCTAAGTAAGACTCCGTCCATTTAGGGGAAACCCATATTTTTCCATTTTAAATAATATTACGGAGTGAGATAACTTGTCGAAAGCTTTACTAAAGTCATTATAAATACAATTTATCTGGTAGCTTTTTGCCAAAGGTATCCGAAACAAAATCCAACAAGTTAGTGGATGTAGACATGCCCGAAATAAACCCATGCTGGTTTGAGGAAAGCAAATTCTTGGAGGAAATTGATAGCTGATAATAAATGATAGATTCCATATCTTCAGGAGACAAACAATATCGAGCGAAAGGCTGAATTGATCCCATCAGGACCCATTGTAAAGGCATTTCGAAGCCTATTAATATGATCAAGTTTCAAATATACAAATGGCGTTCATATGACTAAAAATATCGAGATTGCAAATTTGACGAGGCAAACGCATTGTCAGAAAATGAAGCAAACATATTGCAAATTCAGATGAACGGTCACTAGCAGAATCTTTTTACTTCATGGTATTGGTGTAGTTGTCTGTTTTATCCTTCATATTAATTAATTAAAAAAGACGCGTAGATCTCTAAATAATTTTGCACGCATGCTTTCAATAAACTCATCAGTGTAGAGGAAAGTTCTTTGAAGTCATTATAGGATGTGAGGAAATTGCTGTGACTTGTAATGTCTTTTGTTCATCACATAACTCTTTCAGAATTTATTGTTTCTATTTTTAAGACATTTCAGTTCTTTATTGAACCACGGCGGAGATGTTTTAAAGAGCCGCTGACAGCACGAGAAAATAAGAAGAAAATAAATCGAAAAGAATTATGTAAAACTTAGAAGGTCTTCATCAACACTATTGCAAGACAGCAATGTGTTGAAATCAATAGAGTTAAGTCTACTGGAAAGTTCTGAAAAGTTAGCCTGAAAAAGTATTATGTTTCGTCACAGTTTGTAAAGTTTTCGATTTCATAGCAATATGTAATTTGTAGAGGTGGGTGGAATTTGATTTGTCAAGAGTAGACATTATAACTGGGCTAGGTACAACAAATAAGTTAATCGAGTCAGTTACAAATACCAGATCTAATTGCCTACCAATGTGACATCTTAACATTACTGGTTTGGCTGAGATGAAATAGTGTCCAGATAGAGTGTGATTTCCTTAAAATGGTAAAAAATAGAAAATTGTAGACCATCAGAAAGAGAATTTCTCACGGTATTCATAAACAAGAACATTTTCAACAATTCAACAATTTTACTGTTTGCTCTTTGTGTGTGGTTGAACTCAGGTTTGCACAAGCGAAAAATGGAATTTCTCGACAGTTTTGAAGAAGTGTCGTATTTGAATATTCAGGTTTAAACGCAATTGAAGTGAGTTTTTGAGGCATTATGTATAATAACGTTTATGAAACATGGATACGCCATATATAATAAAATACCAGTCAAAACAAAAGACTTCTCTTGGTGAATGTACTCCAAAGAAGGCAAAAAGCATGGGCTGGGATTTGTATGGAATTGATGAAATATTGACACCATTTTGTGACAACAAGAATATTTCTCTACCACGACAATTGATTTAGACACTAGATTGATTATAAGCAGCTCTACATAATGTAATGGCGTAATAGTGTAAAAGGTAATCTAGTACATTTTGTAAAATCTAGTACGTAATCGAAATCCTTTTATCCTGAGAAGAAGATTGAGTACCCACAATCCTATACTCGGAATATTAAATAGCCATCCCCATACTTACTTTGGCAGTATTTTCGTCTTTTGTATTCGAACTGAGGTACTAGAATTTTCGCACCTTAGATCAGCCTTAAATCGCTAGGGTTATGTTCGATCGGAAAACGGGTTATGTTGTTCGCCTCAGCTCATTGCCAGGTCGAAAGAAAATATTTTTCTACATACTTTTAAGGTAAGGATAAGAACGGTAGGCGGGGGGGGGGGGGGTGTTCAAATACGGCATGTTGCATATCAAATAAAAGGTCTCGCCGAGTACTATCGGGTGGTGTACTTTTTTCCTGATTCAGAAAACTTTCTCGGGACGTTTCGGAATACCTATTTTCATACACTTGGGTCACATATACCCCAGTCACTACATTTCGCATATATATATCGCAGTTCTTTAATCTGTTGTGGCCCAGTCTACTAGTCTGGCAGGTGTACCGGTTGTAAGCTAGCAAGGAATCTCACAGTAATGTGCCCATTTATTGCTAATTAATGTGATGATTGATTACATTACGGCGGTAGTGACTATACATGCTACTTCGCATAGAGCACGGTCATTGCCCGTTTTGTTAACAACAGCACAGCTGCTTACTATCAATGACATTGGCCAGCAGCTTCGTCATCGGTTGTAGAATATAACCGCACATTTATAATTACATTTATGTTGAGGGTCAGATTCTACTTCCGAGTTCCGTCAGCAAGTTTTCGAGGGTGTGCAAATAAATTGGTGTGGTCAGTTCGGGTTACAATTAAACAGCGGTGGGTCGGCCCTAATAGTTTAAGATTAAGTTAAAGTCAAGTCAATACTAAGATCTGTGGATTCATTAAAAGTAGTGCATTTGTTGAGAACGGAGTGTTTTTATTGCCAAGAGGCACGACACTTCTATGGCCACTAGTCCTCTGTTGTCAACATTTTTCTCATAGAAAGTCATTTTTCACGATGCACCAATTCTGCGCAATCACTAGAAGTAGGAAAGTCTTCTTTTTCACCCAAGAAAATCCCTCAAGCTACATGCAATCGCCAAAGCTTTCCCCCGCTTAATTAAAATAAACATTTTAATAAAATATCTTCGCAGAGTATCATAATGCAACGTTTAAGACATCTCTGATGTCTGTTGATGTTGGGCCTAAGGTTGTATGAAAAATGAGCATCCCCCTTTCTGCAGTAAGTTGCTTCAAAAAGTAAAAGGAATATTTTAGCATCTGAAGAACCTAACCCCCCCCCCCCCCACTCCTCTTCTATTTTATTATCGTATATGTTAGATGACTACTTTTAATATTTATATCTACCGTAATACATTCAAAATAAATTCAAGTATGTAAGCTAATCGACAGTATCACCAACATGATTCTTTTTATGAAATGAGATTCTGCATATATGGATCAATTTACCATCTACTTACTATTCACGATTTGTTAAACGAAATACAATCAGCCATCTCAGATTAATCTGTTTAATTTTCATCTATACATTTTAAGTCTGCCGAAAGAGCATATATCAACATATAGACTCCATTTTCATTACGTGCATAGATACATACAGCCATAGACTCAGCGAACGTAAAAGAGATTCATTTTAATTTCCTTCAATAAAACACATCACATGTAACCTTGAGACTCGAATCGTTTTCATTACCCTTTGGGAGGGAAGAACACTAAAAGCATGTCGGAATTCGGAAATCATGAATCTATGTGTAACTTAAGTACCCTCTCTGACGGAGACGGCAGAGCGGTGAGAAAAACTAGTCGAGAGTAAAATGAAAACATAGAAAATCCTCTTGGATTTTCTTCCCTTATTTAAATTGAAATTTCCTGAATTTTGAAGAGAAGGGAAGGAATATATAAATTAGGGATCGTGTAGATTGCCTTGAAAAGGTCTTTACAGAAAACTGATATTGGTCCAATAATGGCTAAACGAATTTGATTACATTCCAGGTGGTGGTGGTGAGTAATTGAATTAGTCGCGAATTCGCGTGATTTACGAACAATGACAAGGAGAGAGATATTTTCCTCAATTATTACCACTGAAGTTACCTGCATTTATATAGCTTGTATAGATACGACACTGTGCTCGGTTGTGTTGTAAACACTTTTCATCTAAGCTAAGATAATGGTTGAATTAAATAGTGAAGATTTATTGGCGTGGAGGCTGCTGTTAACTTGGTTTATGTTTATTGGGACTCTTTTTCTTTTAATAATGCTGAGTGAGCTTTGAATAGAGATTTTCGCAGCCTTGTTGTGAATTGAATTGTGACTCAGGCAATATGCACAGTTGGTGATTATTGTGAAAGAAGCCTGTGTAACATCATTTTTTGTGTTGTGAGAAAACAGCTTTTGTTTCAATATTGACTTTTGTCTCGGTGATTTCACATTTTTTTGTTTTTTGACATGGGTACCTACTTAATATGAACACAGTTGTATGTAGTTAAATAAGAAAAATTGCTAGATTAATTTATATTACATAGTACATACCTACTTTCTTTTGTTATAGGCTGAACGAGTTATTGAGCCTTTTATTATGGCATAGATAGGTAGATATATGGAGCAGGGAAGTAAATCTATCATTTTTTAGGTTAAAATATATCCATTCAATTAATCATATTGTATTAGAGTGCTAACAGTAGGCGGAAATTTTCAGCATTCAGCATAACATTCTAATTATTATTCTGGAATTAACTGACATAAAACTTCGGTTTATAACACTTGTGATTTTGATTATACTGTGACACATTAGCAACATAATTAGCAAACATCCAAATGGGGCCATCGTTTGTTAGCTGTGCGATATTCTGAATGCAAAAGATATAAATCACCTCTAAATTACAATGAATATGCGTAGAGTAGGTAACTTGGGATGGTTTAAGTTGGGTATCACAAAGATACAAACATTTTTTTGTTTAGGGGTCCAACCCACCTCCATTAACAATAAATTAAAATATATTTATTTTTGACTATCGAAATATGTACCTACGTGACATGAAGACCTAACATTCTGCTAAATTTCAAATTCCTACTGCTCGTCGTTTTCGTGAAAAACGTCTGTGACAGACGTAGACGTATACGGACGCATGTGCTAGCTTATTTCGTTTTTTTCCTTTTGTTAAACGAAACCCTCAGTAATTAAGTATTTTATTGAATATACTATAATTTATTATTGAAACTCGATTATATAAAATCTCTTGCACAAAACGAAATTTCAATATATTTTTTTCACTATTCTCAACTGTAAGTCACTTTTAATTTTTTTGTTTCATAATAAATTACTAAATAAAATATATTAAAAAAAAACAACAAATAAATTGCACTAAAATGTAGAAAATATTTTCCTTTTTTCTCAGTGACATACACAAGAAGAGGTTCGTTGCAAAATAAGACATGCTACAACTCCTCAGACTAAAAGTTAGGGCATCAATAACTATAATCACAATTGTCTAATGCAACTCATGCCCAAAATTTTATTTTCTACTTTTTCGTCATAAAATCTCTACACTCTCTACTCTCGACTGTCCACTCTCGACTCTCCACTATCCACTCTCGACTCTGGACTCTCCACTCACGATTCTCTATTCTCGACACTGCACTTTCACTCTCTCACAAAACCTTAGAATAGAGAGTATAGGAAGTGTGATATGCCAAATTTAGCGCAAACAAATTCTAGTTGGGTTGGAATCTGTTTCCGCTATACTGAGAGCTTAGTACAGGCGTGTAGCATACAGAGCGGGTCAACAATATATATGAATAGGGGAAATTGCGGAAATGTATGTTCAGCTGCCCACATTTGAAACAGCGGAGAGCCTCCGTGGGTACTTTGGCGTAGTGAACGCAACTAAGAACACGACTGAGAGCATTTCCCTAATCAGGAACCCCAAAGAAATGCCACGCTCATGTACACGAATTTTAATTAATTTTCAACACCTCCTGTTCTATCTATATTCTAAGCACAAAAACATGTAAATCTATCAATGTTTACTACACAAAATCTCGCATTTTATCGATATTCGGATTAAAAAGGTATGTTATAAAGTGTCTTACAGAAGAAAAGAAAATATGCCATTTAATAGCACTCAACAAGAGCTTTAATTTGATATCACACATGGCCCAAATTGGACAACCCCAAGGATGGTAGTTACCACCTCCACCTCAAAACCCCTAAAAACGTATGATAATTTTACCCCATCAAAAACCTCCTCATTCACTCATTCTAAATAAAAAAAAAACATGTAAATCCATCCATGTTTACTACCCTAAAACTCTTTCATCACGAACGGCACTCTCAAGGCGATCAGGCGCTCAGACACATACTTTTGTGTTTATTTAGGGGTCTATGAGTTGATAAAAGTTATATAAAAAAACACTGAACTTGTCGTACAATCAGAAATGTCGAGCTGACACAAAATAAGGCTAAGCCCCTCTTGCGTGCCCCCCTCCCCCTGCTTATCGCCCGTACATGAATTTTTCTGTTTGATATAAAATCTAAATATTCGCATGTACCAAAACTTGTTTGGGTTTCTAGTAACCGAAAACATAACCTAAGGTGCTGCGCTTGTTTTATTCACATTTTTTTTAAATACAATTCAAAATTTCTAGTAATCACTTCAAAAGGAAACTGGCATGAGTTCTGCATTTGTATTAAATTTTAGTAGACTTTTATGAACAGCCACATTTTGCAGATATTCTCACATAATTAGTATACATGCAAAAGTTGTGAATTCGAGTTAGGCGAATAACAGTGCACCTATTCCTGATTTTTTTTTTAATAGGCAAAGCCAGGGGAGCGGGGGCGTACTGTTGGTGTAACTTTGACCAATGTATTAACTAATGGAAGTTTAACGGAATTGACACTAAGGAAAAAAGTCCTACTAAAAACTGCTACAACGATATGAATTACCTAAAGTGCCCACCATCTCTACAATCTTTATTGGTGATATGGCATACCACAAGGATCGGTGCAGGCATCTACCCTTTACTTACTGTTCATATAAATGACATTATTACTTTTATACATATTTAGCAATATCCGTCTCACGATATACTGAGCTGAATCAGTCGGTAGTCTTATCTATCCTCTAGGGCTCTAGCAGCCTCTTATAAACACTAGCGTAGGACTCAATTTTTATATCAATGACCCTCTCGCTTCTATTTCTACAGTGGCAAGTTTTTCCATTTTGATTTACGTACTTATTTCAGAAATATACATACAATTTAGAGTTACAGTTATGTAATATACTTTGAAAAAGCTCAATATCCCTCAAAAGTATGATGCCAGATTTATGTACTTGTCATGTAAGGTGTAGCGTTTTTAAAATCACTTTTACTGAATTTATTAGTTTGGGTCTTAGTTTTAAGTTATCTAACATTGGATTTGTATTTTGTACATAATTCCTAGTCCTAGCTGTATTTTATTCAAATTTTTATAAATTTATTTTCCCCCCAAAAAAGCTAATAGCGTTAAAACAATTTCAATTTTTTATATTTCATTTTAATCCGCATCAATGATGCGAGATAACTCTCACTCAAACCTGTGCTAATAATAGAACTGCTGTTGCTTCTAACTTTTAATATTGAATTAAAGTTTTAAGATTCTTTTCGCGAACCAATTTATAACTTAAAAACTTCTTTGAAAATATCTATTGAAAACTGTCGGTACATACCTGTGGTAACGTTTCATTTAAACTTGAATAACTTGAAGCTCTACTGGGAGTTCTTTGAAGTTCTGTTAGTGGTTCTGGACTTCCACATATTGAGGATGCACATGATGTTGTCGATCTCAAAGAAACTGAATCTGAGCGATTTCTTAGTGGGGAAATTTGTACGTGTTTTAACATCTGTAAAAAAATAAATAAAAAACGGGAAAAACATTATTAATAGTGTAATAGCTGTTGTCTTGCTAAGATGTTTAGTTTAAGTAAAATGAAAGTAAAATACTTTGAGTATAAGAAGTTCAAGGAAATATGAAAAAGTGAAGCTATGATGAATCTAATGATCCTTTTGACTATAGGATTAAATTGACATTAGGGAAAAATAACAAATTTTCCTCCTTCACCTTTTTGTAGTAGACAACTCGAAATTTTCATTAAAAAATCTTTAGTCCTGTTGCCAAATTTCGTACACAATTTTCAGATAAATTTTCTTTAAAAAAACTTAAATTCTGTTGCCAAATTTATAATTACTTGTTTTTTTGTTTTTTAAATAGAAATTATATATTGTCATAGAAATAATAGTATTAATATAATAAAATATACATCACGTAGCCCTAAATGAAAATGTAACAAAAGTAGCCGCTCCCGGAAGCGTAATCTAATAATATCAAAATGTCTCTTTATTTGAGATAAAATAAAAAGAATTCGTTGACTGAAATTTCACGAGTAGTAAATTAAAAAGTCTACTTGGAATGAATTCGCATCTCTAAATTCAAAGACCAAATGAATAGAGACTTGCCATGTTTTCCCGTATATACCACAAAGATAAGCTCGTCTGAGGGGAAAATTACTTTCGTAACTCAATTTCTTCAGACCAGTATAGAATTAAGCTTTAAAAGGTTTTATAATCTTCTATCCATCCATCCTTTTAACCATCTACCAACCCACCAACTCTCATACATTTCGGCACTTGGTGTTACATTTAAAGAGCTTTCAAAACATAGATTACGGTGAAATTTCTTTCCTGAAAGTGCATTCATTTGCTTTGCAGTGTTAGTTCTAAAAAAATAAATAAAATAAAGTTTGCAGAAGCGCATTTCGTCAGCAACAACTGCTTTTACATTGCTCTGACGAGGTGAGTGATAATCCATATACCCAACTTTTGGTGCTTGATTTGTAAATAAAAGAAACTTTAAAGTTGCACATTTGTAACTGTACATGAGGAATGTGAAAATTACAACAACATTTGTGGAAGAAGGTGGTAATTTCTTTTGCTCCATTACACAATCCAGTCTTCTAGAAAATTGCTTATTGTAGAGGAAGTTATTCAACTGATTTATGCAGACAAAGGTCTTAGACCTCTTTTATATGAACAAGGAGCTTCGACACTTTTTTATTACTATAATTATACTGTTAATGTTCTTGCAACGTCTTAAATGGGTTCTTGAATTTGTCTACTTTCAATGTGAAGAGTGTGTTGATGTTCCTTACAGATAGGTGTGAAAACCAAGAAGTGCGGATGCAGCTTTATTTTAATTAAAATAATTTTATGTAAGCAAGAACAAGGAGTAACTTTTTAGTTGCATTTACCTAAGGGAAGTAATTTTGAATTGGGAGCTCATTTAATTTACTCCTTAGAGATTATAAAAGAAAACTGGAATATAATTCGTAAATAGTTTTTTTTCCTTTAAAAATTGGTATAAGTTTAGTTCTAATTGTCGTTTTTAATGGTTACTTGGGAATTAAACCGAAATATACTTCAGATGGTTTTGCAAAAAGAAAAACAAAAGAAAAAGTTTAATTTTTCCATAAAGTTATTTTACCCCACCCTATAAGAGCTATGGGCTAGTTGTAACAGGGGTAAGTATATAGTAGTAACACCGAAACTTTAGGCACGACACTTCCAGACATGAGAGATGTCTTAAACGATGCATTATGATACTCTGAAGATATTTTATTAACGGTGTTTATTTAATTAAGCGGGGGAAAGCTTTGGCGATTGGATGTAGCTTGAGGGACTTTCTTGGGTGAAAAAGAGGACTTTCCTACTTCTCGATATTGGTAGAATTGGTGCATCGTGAAAAAAGACTTTCTATGAGAAAAATGTTGAAAACAGAGCACTATGGAAGGAAGAATTGTAAAAATATATACGAAATGTAATAACTGGGGTGTATGTGACCCGAGTGCATGAAAATGAATTTTCCAGCTGCAAAAACGTTTCGAGAAAGTTATCTGAATCGGTAAAGAGTACAGTCCCTGGCCAAAAAATTACAAACACTTTGAAGAAATTACAAACACTTTGAAAATTTTATAAAGTTTTCCTTCATTTTTTTAGAAATGTGGACCACTACATAGGGTGAAACGCCCTGGAGACGCGAAATTTCTCTCATTGAATGGTTCCCTGTTCTAAGAAGTGCAGAAATAGCACTCTTTTTTCATTGGGGATATCTGCATTTCGTCCCATTATGAAATCTGTACACAAAGATAGATTTTCATTAAACTTGCTTTTTTGTACTGTAATAATGTCTAAAAATAAAGCAATTTGACTACTTACACAGCAGCTCAATGTTTAATTCCAAAAAACTTTACAATCAAAACCGAAGTAATACAAATTTTTCAATTAAGCCACTAAAAACACAGTTAATCAACCAGAAGCACTTGAACAATTGGCACCTCTAACAGAAACAACCCGGAAAAAGATCAAACCATCGTTTTATTACCGTAAACCAATTAGGAAAACCCGATCAATAACTATTAATAACCTAAACAGGTCTCCGAGAAGAAAGGATGAAGACAATTTCAGGTAATGATGAAATTTACAAGTGTTTGTAATTTTTTGGCCAATTTTCAAGTGTTTGTAAATTTTTTGGCCAGGGACTGTACGTCATCCGATAGTACAGGGTGGGCCAAAAGTCACCATGTGGGCCAAAAGTCACCATGGGGGCCAAAAGTCACCATGGGGTTTAAAAATTTAATAACTTTTTCGTTTATATATATTTTTTATTTATTTCTTTTAGAATATATAAATAACATCTGGAGAATAAATAATGGAGAGATTCACAACTGAACAATACAGGTTGGGCCAAAAGTCACCATGGGGTTTAAAAATGCTCTTTGCGTTAAAATAATTGATCGCTGATTTAAGTAATAAAATTCTATTATTCTGGTTCTTTGTTCAGTTGTGAATCTCTCCATTATTTATATAATCTAAAAAAAAAATAAAAAAAATATATAAACGAAAAAGTTATTAAATTTTTAAACCCCATGGTGACTTTTGGCCCCCATGGTGACTTTTGGCCCCCATGGTGACTTTTGGCCCACCCTGTACTTGAAGAAATCTTTCAGGTGGTATGCAACATGTCGTATTGGAACAACCCCGTCCTCCCGCCTGGGGTTATAATCCTCACCCTAAAAGTATGCTGAAAAAAATCTTCTTTCAAGCTGCTAATGAGCTGAGGCGAACAGTCAAACCCGTTTTCCGATCGGATATAACCCTACTGTGTTAGGGTCGATCTAAAGTGCGAAAAATTTAATACAGTTCAATTAAAAAAGAGGGAAATACTAAAACGAGTAAGGGAACGGCTATTTAAGCCTCCGAGTATTGGAGTGTGGGTACTCAAACTTCTTCTCAGGATCTAAGAAATTCGATTCTAGATTTTCCAAAATATATTAGATCAAACTTTAACACCCCCCCCCCCCCCTCTTCCCCCTCTTAATTGAAAGAAAACTTTGCTACTAAAATATAATCAGAGTATTATGTGCATCATTTAAGATATCTCTCATGTCTGGGATAATACGACACTTGTGATGATAATACTCTCATTTTAAAGCTTATGCAAGTTGAATCAACACCCTGATAAGCACAGCCGATATATTTTAGTTTGCTACTCATCTAGCCTTTTTGATCATTTATTTCTGTTCGTTTTACCAAAAATATTCAATTTCCTTATATGTATATCGAAATGTCAAAATATGACAAGCACTGAACTGTCAATAAAATTACGAAAATATAAGTGAAAACAGGGTCTCGTAATTTCGAAATTTTTTCTCGAAATAACGTAACTTCAGGCTCAGTGAAAATGTACTATAATAGTCTTTATATGAAATTTGTGAGTATCTAGTTGTGGAAAATTTTTGAAAATAGTTTCAAGTACTTTTGAATGGTCGTTCTTGTCACAATAATAGAAAATAATGGTAACATAACAGGATTTTAGCAAATTTGGCAAATTGACTGCTCCTCTTCAAAATTTCTGTGTTGCAGCTTAAAGAAAGAAATAAAGAAATAAGTGCAGCAGAGCTAGTTATGGTGAATATATTCAAGATGAAACTCTGTGGTTTTTTCAAATAACTCGTTATCTGCAAAATTTACAATTTTAAACTAAATATACCATTCGACATAAAATTTCATATTTTATAATCCTGCGTACTCTGGTATAGCAATTACACTATTATTAACAAAAGAATAACCACTTAAGTACCCAAAAATCTTAAATTATTTTTTCAAGAAACAGCACAAGTAGACATGCTACCGAGAAGTTAAAAAAATTGATCAAATAGCAATGCAAGTGCAGATAAGTTGTTATTTTAAAATGAAATTTGGACTTTTTTTAATTTTCATTGTTTTGTTTGATTTTCTTCAATTTTTGTTTGTGTATGTATTAACAACGATAATAAAAGATGGCGTTTATCAATACCAGTATTAACAACATTCATTTTCATTCCCACTCATTTTGCCTGATAAAATTTCATGGCTTTCGCGATTTTTCTTGTTTTTCAATAAACCGCATTGTAGCGATTACTGATTTCAAATAAATATTCATCTTCAATTGAGTCGTTAATTCGCACACAGTATATCGAAAAAAGTATTATAATTGAGAGCAAAAAACATTGTATGTGCAACTTTTTCGCTATATTTAACATTTTTTGAAAAATAGTATCAATACTATTAATAAAATTTATTTCAAAACGTCCTTTACAAAAAAAAAAAAAATTCCACAGATTGGTGATTTCCCAAAACTTTTTCTCACTTTTTTCGACTTTTCCCTCGCTTTCTCAAAACTAGCTTTTTGCAGATAACGAGTTATTTGAAAAAACCACAGAACTATTGTTGATGTTTTCGTTTTGTTTTGTTTTCGAAATCAGTAAAAATTATCGAAAAAGTTTTTCTAGTAGGTATGGCTAAAATGGTTCTGCAAAAATATTTAGTTAGTTTACTTCAAACAGGAATGAAGAAAGAAAATTTTCACAATGTATAGAAAGATGGCCAAAATTCGAAAATTAAATTTCGAATTTTAAGATTTTTCGAAAATCAATCTGCAGATAATGGAAAGGTGTACTGTGATAAAATGATAAATGTCTGTTAAAAAAATTTCAAGTTACGCATATAATGAATAATGAAAAAAGAGCGCAAATACATTTGCCTTTTAACTCACTACACTCAACATAGAGGAGACCAGAGCAAAACGGCCAATAGACTTGTTTTATCGAAAACTGTAGATCGTGGAAACTCGCCACTGCTGTTTCGAAGATGACTTTATACGTTATATTTAATGCAAACTGTATTTACAGATATAAGTACTCTCGAAAGAGTTTGAAGTTGTACAGCGAACATCTGGCGATCTGACCGATATCGTTTTCTACGATTAATTTTCAAGCTTTATTAAATAATAATATGTATAAGTATATATAAAAAAAAATCAAGACTTATTTTCTCTTTCTTGTATAAGTTATCCAAATTGAAAATATGGAACTTATTTTTTGGACACTCTGTATAAAAATTGTTGAGTGGCAATCCTATGAAAGTGTTGCCAAATATTTATGCTCCGAAAATTTGAATTTCTAGGTTAACACGATTTCGAGTGTAATAGCGACACAGTGACAAACTTACTAGAAGCATCCATTCCTTTTTTTTTTAATGCGCAGGGAAAGAAATAATTTTTTTCGAAAATCTGAAAAAAATTCCTTTTGGAAAAATTTCACAGACTTAATGCCGTGACCATACAAAAAACAAAAAAACTTCCATACTAACTCTAGTAAACTAGATATATCCTACAATTTAGATATTCCTACAATGATAAATAGGGAAATCCTAGACAATTGTCTTCAGTTTCACTTTCTTCACCTTCATTGAACCGAAATTGAAATTGAAATTCACTAATAAAATTTGTGTAGGTGTTGATCGGATACTAGCAGGAAAATCGTGAATTTCCTGTAAATATATCCATAAAATCTTGGTAGCATGCACGAATAACCTCACAGTGAATATCGGCAACAAAAACAACAACAACAACCAAATCTGCATTTCATTGCACCAAGCCGCCGTGGCGTTGAAGAGACGCCAAAATAAGCTCCAATGACACAAGTGGAGCCAGTCTGCCTCGAGGCTAAACTGACAACAATTAAAGTTGCAGCAGCAAAAAGCATAGTCTGCTCTTTGTATTCCACAGGAGACATGCTTCGATAATCAGCGAGGCATTACTCTAGCATGGCATTACATTCAAAAACACAAGGGGGCAAAGCCCCCCTTCCCACATCTATCAATCCATATAAAACTCGGGTAACCCTTCTTCTCATAGAAAATGCACTTAGTATATATAATAAAGGAGGCCATACGTCAAATTAGTTTCCGGCTTTAAATCCGGGTATTCCCAATTCTATAACCACATATAGCAGCACCAGACGAAACAACCAATAATGGTTACGGTCGCTTGCTGATTGTTATTTAAATCAGAAAGGTTCTGCAGGAAGAGAAATATGTAGCTAGGTGTATATATGTAGGTAAGGTACATACCTATATCTCACCGAAAGGTTATTATTCTAAGTGCAACCTAATAAGGAATTAATATGCAAAACATGCAAGGAGTTGTGGGAAGATCAGCACAAGTTTTGCCACACATCACAAAACAGCACCAGAGAAATTTATAATCATCTCACTCGCGGATAATTATCATATCCCTGGGAAGAGACTAAACCGATATCGGTTTTGCGGTGATTAGAAAGCACACAACCATATTTGATGACAACCTTTTCGTGTGGATCCAGGAAATGGAAAATTCAAATAAAATTAATGTTTGGCTTACAACACTACCACGGTTGCCCTGCGTATTTTATGACGGAGGGCTGAGCTGTGGGTACCAAATGGTTTCGGGTATGAGTACCAAACTATATTTATACATATATCTAGGTGGAACGTACCTACCATGCCTTCAGGCATTCATACCTAAATTACCATGACGGGAACTTTTTTGTAGGGAAATGTAAAATCAAATGATCAAGGGACCTTTTGCGGAAGGAAATGGCTTTTTACTGTTGCGATTTCGGAAGTTAAAGTCGTTGATGTGGAAACGAATAATCTGTGTTGAATGCAGCGATATTATTCTTGGTTGGGAGAATACAATTATGTTTAAATGTGAATTATCTGTATGCTAGAGTTTGAAGGGTCATACTATGACTGGGGTAACTCGGTTTTATCATTAAATCTAACCAAGATAATTGAACCTTTTGCAGCAAAATATATCTACGAACGCTTTGAGCATATAATTAATGTGTGTTCAGATTTATTTTGCATATGTCTTTCACTTTAACGGTGAGTTTCTAAATCGTCTAGGAATATTTTCAATACTGGTTCTTAACAAACATAAATAACTACCTCGTTTCCCGTTTTCAAAAAATTCAAAAGTCAACAAATTTCAAATATAGAATGATTCAAAAATGTATACACAAAATCATATGACGTGTTGGCGTCGGAAGGAAAATTGTAAGAAGCAAGTGTAAAAAAAAAATATGGGCATTTCTAAATAATCTTAGAATTATAAGGTGACTAAGAATTTTCGATTTTAAAAGAATTTCCACTCACATAGGACCCTATGAGACATCTTATGATGTTTCTACAGATATGCGTTAAATTTGCACGATAATAATGACAAGTTTAAAAAAAAAATTTTTTTATGTTTTTGTAACAAAAAAAAAAGTGCAGACGCCGCAGTCTAGTAGCAATAAATCTCGGTTTTTGTCGTAAATATATCGTAAAACAAATTTATGTGACCTTTTAGTGATACAAAATGAAATATCTGAAAAAAAAATAATTCTTTTCTAGATTACCATTTTAAATAAGCAGAAAGATCTTTGCTACCAACCACAATTTATTAATAACTGTAAATGAAAAATAGTAGATAAAAACAAATTATCGCCTTTTTGTCGTAAATTTATCGTTTTTATTTCTCTTTGTCTGTTATGGTCGATACTAACATATAATTTATTACAATTTTTGTTTGTCTAATTTTTATTTATTATTTTTATTATTATTATATTATTCTTAATTATCCAATTTCAAGCTTTCAGAGAAGTATAATTCTGCTTACAGCGATGGCAGGATATTATAGTACCACTTAGCTAAACAAAAAATTGTATGGAAGCGGGGGGGGGGGGGGCATATCAATCATTTCGGAGTTACAGGGTGATTCAGAAATTATGCTAGTTTTCCTCAAAATACAGTACAGGGTGTACGGTCACTGTCAAAACCTCATTGTATGCAGAAGAACTTCATGGATTTGCTAACGACTCTTCAATCAGTGCCGTACTCCTCTCAGCTCAAGTGTTATGGTGGTCTAAACTAAAAATTTCGGATTTTCCTACATTTTTTGTTGTTTACTTTGAGCTCTTTCTTTATACCATAACATTTTTTTTATAAAAACTGTAAACTGTCCTCTTTAATTTGACTTAGCACTCTCTATGTGCTCTCTGTAGCCGTTAAAGAGGTATTAGGTCTTAACCTATTCTCACAACTAATTTGTTGTTTAGTGATTGAAAACACGTAATTTTAAAAAAATATCGTGTAATAGGTAAAATTAAAGAAGAGAGTTCACAGTTTACAGTTTTAGTTACAAAACCTTTTGATATATAAAAAGAAGAGGTCAAAATAAAAAAAACCGTAGGAAATACCGAAATTTTTACCTTATACCACCATAATTCCTGAGGTGAGACAAGCACCGGGATGATTGATCAGTTGAACAGTAATTTGAAAGACCATGAAGCCCTGCATATAAAGAGGTCTTTACGGTGACTGTACACCTTGTACTTTTTAAAAAAAGGGTATTTTGTGCAAAACTAGCATATTTTCTAAATCGCTCTGTAATTCCGTAACGGTTGACATGCCCAGCCCCCAACCCCCTCCGCGAACAACTAATTTATTGTTTGTCTAGGTCAATACTATCACCTTTTATCCTATGGACCACCATGGCGGAAACACCCTGTATGTTAAGAAAGTTCAAACATGACCTCCAATATCTAGATTAATCCCTCCCTTCCTCCTATAAAATAAATAAAAAATTCAATTTAATGGAGGAATAGGAGAAAATTACCAAAATTTTTATATGCGGATAAGCAAGTCACAATGAAGCTTTCACGATATTTCACAAAAGATAAAAAAAACAAAAACAACAACCATTTCTTAAGTCTAAAACCACTTATCTTCTATCCTTAGATAAATTTTCCTGAAATCTCCATATTTCGTTTGTTGTTGTTATTTTTTTCTCTCTCATAGACCTTGATAAATGGTCAAAATATAGTCCTAAAACGTCTGTTTGATTTTACAATGAATTATTCTTTTGAAAAGAACGAATAAAACGAATATGCTAACCAAAGGAAATCACTATCTATTAAGGTCCATCCGATAAATGGACACTCCTTCCATTATAACAAGATTACCCTTGAGCAAAATATTGATTATAAATTCGGTTTTATTTTCATCTCGAAAAGGACACGTTCCTGTCTATGAGAAGTTAACAAAAAGATATTCCTCATTTCAGGCGGCGGCAACTTATGAGCGGTTTTTTTTTTGTTTTTTTTTCAAAAAGCTTCCACCATTCTCGTTAAAAACGTTGTATGAAAAATATTCTTTTATGGTGAAAATCATCCAATCGGTTGGAGGATAATAAAAGATTGCTAGAAAGGAAGAGAAATGGTAGAGAAAATTTCCCGTTCAGTGACTATTTGTCCGTTTAGTTAGTATATATATACAAAACCAGGAAAGGGTAAAATCCCTAAGGTTCTTCAAAATTATTTTATTCTTTTTGTGGCTATTATACCTATACCAGAATGATGGAGTTGACTGATTACGTTTATATGCCCTCCGGCCCCTATCTAAAGTTAGCTTCAGTATTACATATGTATATTGTATCGACTCTGGTAAAAGATGAGCTGAAACATCCGGTTATATTCATCCAACATCAACGGATATGCGACAATTGAAGATTTCTGGTGACACTTGTGTGCTCGACAAAGCTGCAAGATATACTGTCTCTCGTAAATCTGAACTTGATAGACCGTGAACACAAGAATTCTGCGTGCGGTTTTTGTCCCTATTTAATCGATTTCACTGAGCCCGAGGCAGATCTATTATACACGTTCCTATACTAACATGAGTGTAGCAGAAGCCACTGTTAATGGGAAAAGATACTACCTATACTGTGTACATAGATCTGTTACGGTTTTATTACGCTTGCCACAGATTAACATTACATTCTCAACGCACATAAAGCAAAGGTCTAATGTTTCCTCATAAATGTACTGTGTGTGCCTAATGTCCGTCCACCCATCTTGAATAATTCTCTATAGATATATATACCTATGTATATAAGTACTTTGTGTTTAGGCCGTGAAATACCTATCACAGAGAGTTGCTCTATACTATCTCTTAGTAGTCGCCCATATGTAGACAATGGACCCCCATTATTCTTACCTATAGTAGTTACCATCAAGGCCGAAAGTCGTCTTTGAAACGGAAATTTACGATGCAAATTACTGTCAAAGTCGCATTGTTTCACTGTTATATGGCTTGACTTTTTCTCTGATCTTCAACTTATGTACACCCTGTGTGGGTTATAGATAGAGTTTTCAACGTCTGTGTACCTATACTCAGTAGGGATATGATATCATATAATACGTTCTACTATGTACCGTTTTGTGCTATACTACTATACGTTTTATTGAGATGAGATTGAAATAGAGAGAATTCACCTATTTTGTGGCTCACGTGCTTCAACTATATTATGTAATTAAGCCAGGTACTAATTACCACGCACAGATGGAATTAAGTAATTGAATTTAATTAATATTAGAGAGAGAGGAAGTTGCAATGAAATGGATGCTTCAGGGGTTCTGAAATTGCTCATTTAAGCTCCCATTATCATCATCGAACTGGATGGATGGAAATAAATTGAAAATATCGAAAATTTTGTTAATTAATTTCAGACTAAATTAGCTTTTATTACAATTTTAATATGAAATGAGAATATTTAACAAGGTACTTAGGGTATACTTAACATTTAGGTGATGGCATCAAATTACATTCCTTTGAATCATTAAAAATATTCAAGTTGTGTGGGAGAATTGGTTGAATGTTATAGGTTATATTATGGACTATGGACTGACTATATGTATGCTGTAAATGTAGGTTTTGGAAGTGATAAATTGGAAAAAGAATTTCATTTCATTTCAAACAAATACCTATGTTTTAATATAAAATTTTATCCAGACCATCCATATCCATATCCATAACCTCACTGATTTCCTTTTTAGGCTGGACCGTTTTGTTATACATAGTATAGCAATTAGTTCACGAATATATGAAATCCCATAAATTTTCCCGATATATAGGAAAAAATCTTAATTGCAGAATTGTAATGACTTTCGAAATTTGGCAACAATATATCCAACATTTTTCGATATGGAAGGAATTCTAGAGAGCATTTTTAGAGATCTGAGGACTTCAAGTCATTCATATATGTAAATAGTATGTAAGCTCGGAAATTGTGTATAGATTGAATTAGAAAAAAAAAGATAAAACACAAAAATCCAAAATAGATATGGATTTAGGCAACAGGAATGAAATATGATCGTAATGTTTGAGCCAACGGCCATAGAATATTCAATTTTATATACGGAACCGGATCTAATTTATAGTAAACTTTCCAAGTCGTGAACTACTCACAGATATTTGTTCATAAGAGTATGGAGTAATTCATTCCCTCAACTCACATTAAAATAATAATTTGAAGCTATGTATCACTTATATGTGAGATCATAAAAAAAAATAGTAGAAAAAAAGTAAAGATCCTAGAATAGAGCCGTGTGGCACACCATACTTCGTTAAAAGAAAAATAGCTAGATGTGTAATTACTTAACAGCAATTTGCCTACAGTAATTATTCTATGACAAAATCAATTTCACTGCAGCACTGATTGAATAACTAAAATAGGTACCTACGAAGTTTGTTTCAACTTGTGCAACTGTGTACCAAAGTCTGAAGCCGTATTGAATATGTTAATGAATGCTTGAATCTGATAGACAATCACCTGACGAATTATCGACTTTTGAAATTATCTGCTAGCTTGAGTTTCTGCGTCAACTGAATGTTTTAAAAATGCAAGTGTACAGATATTTTCTTAGAATTCGTTCTACAGAGATTCTCTCCAAATGTGTTTTGTACGATGCCGAATTGATATTTCCAGATTTCCAGTAACAATTTTCGTCCACTCCAGCATTGTTCTCCATTGATTAGAGGGAGCATGAACGTGCACATGATCCATTATGAAACCATTGCCAATACAGTTTCTTCGAATTTCTTAATCAATAGTAAAATTTTCATTCGATTTGATGTACTTCGTTGGCCAAAAATTCGTGAACTGTCTACGAATATAATTTTAATTATGTTTGTAGTATATTTTAATAATACCAAGGCATTTTCCTTTGTATAGCCTTCCATGACTAGCAATTGCAATGAAGGTCATAGTTTCAAGTCCGATTGAATTTAAGAGTAAGCAATCGAATTCATTTGAGATAATACTGAAGATTTTGGTGTTATTAGTATATTAAAATACTCCCGAGTTATTCAACTATAATGTAAATAATAAAAAAGTAATGGGCCTACTTGGGTACCCTTTAGAATATCGAACATTTTATTAATTTCATATGAAATAAATCCACAGAACATAACGCTCTGTACATAACCAAGTAAATATGAACAAATCCAGTCAACAAACCGTAGAACATACAAGTTGTGAATGAGAATTCTGTGATTATTTCTATCGAAATGGTTTTTTCTTAAATACTAGACATGCAATAATTGATAAACTGTAATAAATTTTTATAACGGACAAAATAACGATGAAAAGGGTCCATGAAGGGTTTGTAATGAAGATTCAGAATATCGAAAAAATCTATGTTTCGAAAGGATTGATAATGCAGGACAAGCTTGCGATATGTCTGTAGTAAGGAAAACCACATTTATTGCATTTCTAGTGCAAGGGAATACATATTAGGGGTATTCACGCAATGTTGTATCTTAGAGTGTATCGTTGTAAAAGATGTATTTGATTACAACCCAGTAAAGTAATACAAGGCCTATGCATATAAAATGCAATACAAGGGTCTTGTATTTTTACATTCACAAATTGGGAGTGTAAACCGGCTTGTATAGTTATACTTCACCATTGTGCAAATATATGCTACGGAGTACATATAAATTACGTTAGGTTAGGTTAGGTAAGAAGGGTGCCCTATAAGTACCTATCCTACTTCACTTATACCACCAGTGGATCCATTGGTGCCCGTTGTCCAAATGGGATAACCTAAAAATTGCCCTAGATCTATCCTGCTTCCCTTAGGAAACTCATGGTGGATCAGCACTATTTATTTTCTAGCCCCCCCCCAGACTTGAAGTAGCCTACCTCTTTTGTTCATCAAAGCGGGCACTTGCAGAGTACGTGCTGGACAGATTCGATTTCCTTCGAGTCGTTACAGCTCCTGCAGAAATCGTTCGCCGCTATACCCAGCCTTCTAACATGGTCTCCAATGGCCTTATGACCCGTAATGGCTCCTACTACATTCCTGGTATATGCTCTGCTGCCACTAAGCAGTTGTCTCGTCCTCTTATTATCATTTGCAAGCCATAATTACCTCGCGATACGGCAGGTTTCCCTGCTGATCCACCGTAAACTTACTTTTTGATAGGCGTCTGCGATGATTTCCTCTTTTAAAGCTCCGATCAGGATCCTCACATAAGCTATTGCTGCGGTGCTATCCATTTCAGAACCTTTTTGGCCCATTCATTAGCCATTTCGTTGCCTGGAATACCCCTATGGCCAAGTACCCAGAATAGGGTCACCTTGTGCTGTGTAGTCAGTTCCTCAAGTCTTGCATTACTGCACCAATTTTGATTTAACCCGCACAGCATCAGGCGCCTTAATGGCTGCTTGAGATGTGCCGTGCGGGCTCTCTACACATAGATCCCAATTATACCGCCTGGTGAATTGCTACGAGCTCCGCCTGAAAAACACTTCATTTTCCCGGCAGTCTATAAGACTCGTGCCATTGACAGCCTCTGGAGTACATCCATAAACATAAAAAAAACTGATGTTACCACCATCTCCTTCCCATCCCAGTTATTCCTGGTGGGCATCAATACATTGACACCCCCTTCAAAAGTGGGGAAAAGTATTTGATAATAAGTCTCTTTCCTGCAATCATTGCAGTCTATCTTTCCGTCCACCAACCCCCGCTCCAAACCTGATAGCGCTAATTATCGCTACACTCCTGCTGTAGATATCTAGCAGCAGTAAATCTACCATGACCTCTAGTGCTGATGTGAGCGTGGTGCGCAACCACTCCATTAATCCCAAGCAAGCGACCCTCTGGATTTTTGACTGCATATCCAGGTTACATTTCCTCGTCAGTGACGTCCACCAGACCGTGGAGCAGTAGCAGAGTTACCAGTTCTCTTGAGCATGGCTGCAAGGCTACACTGTCCTTCTTAATACGTTCTTTCAAGATTGCCTTCCAGCTCAGCTTGAAGAAATCGATTATGATTCCCATTTACTATACTTCCTCTCCATTCAGAATTGGAAGTCTGAAACGTTGCACTCGCCTCGTTCTTGTAAATAGGACCAGCTTCGTCTTCGAGGGGTTTACCCCGAAATCCACTATTATTGGTCCAGTTATCCAGCGTAAGCAGCGCATAGTCGAGTCTTTCACTAATAGTAGAGAGAAATTTGCCAGTCACCAGGATTCATATGCCATCCGCGTAGGCCGCCTTAAAGCGCTCTCGCTCTAATTGGTTGAGGATTTCATCCATTACCAGTAGCCACAGGAGTGGTGATATCACCCTACCCCTTGCGGCGTACCTTTATAGATTGCTTTCCTCCAAATAGCGTCACCTGAGCAGGAGGTAATCTTTCTGCTGAGAAGCATTGAGTTGAAAGTCACATAGAGCCTTATCCACTCTCAGCCTTCTCAGTCCGTTATATAGAACCTAAAAATAAATTAAATAAAGAAAGGATACCATCTGGATTAGCTCAGGATATTATCAGGCATATTTGAAATATATATTAAAACACTTTTTGATAAACATTAGCTCTTTAGTTTGTAGTGAAGTTAACAAGTTTCGTTTCATCAATTAAATAAAATCACTAAGATCAACATCACAGAAAGCTTTTTATAGAAACATCGTTATCATTATCAACGTAGGTTGCCAAAGCTCGGAATTGGGCTTTGAATTCGTGAACTTCTTGAACTACTTAGGCTCATTGCGCATAGCGAAATTTCATTTTAAGTAAGTAATCAATATACAAATTCTCTAACTCCAAGACGTACTAAGAGCGCAAATTAAAATGGGTTTAATATATCAGGATCACTCCTACATAGATTCTTTAAGTTCTTAAGATGCTCTACTGAGCTGTTGATCTACTATTAACACCGTTTGAGAGGTACACACTGAATGAAACAAGTAAAAGAGTGGAAAAAATACTTTTACAATAGAAAAATCTTAAAACAAAAATTTCTATGTAAAAGCAGGAGTTTCGTAATAGCGGGAACTGTATTACTCATCAGTACGGCTTTTTTCCTGCCTGCCGTATACGCCAAAGTGCGCTTAAAATAAATTTTAAGTGTGAATTATATACGAGGCAAAATACTACTATATTCGCTATGAATTTATATCACAGCAAAACTTTCTAAGTAAAATAGTATCATAAAAAAGGTTAATGAATAAAACTTCATTTATTTTTACTAATCCATTCAGCCCCTTCCTGCACAGGATGGTGCTTATTAATAATCCACTGACCATTATTATTATAATTAAATAAATAATTAATCAGATTTGTGATCAACAATAACTATAATCTCTAAAAAAAAAAAAATTATCAATTTCACATATCAACGGGATACGCTCAAAATTTATCGTCTAACTAATTATACGTTCGCAATTATTTCTAATGTACCTAATAGGGTAAAAATAAAAAAAATCACTTAGTGCGTGCGATCACCAATTGATCGCAATTAATGTGAATATGTTGCAACTCTGAGACACAACGACGCTATTATTTTGTTGTTTTATTTATTTTTTTTTATTTCCATCAAAATCATCTTGAGTAACATTGGAAAGAAATACCCAAAACATTCGTTGCGCACTCCAAAGATAGACAAAAGCGGTTGAAGATCAAGTGGAAGCAATCATAAGATACGAGATCAGTTTGAAAATCAATTGCGTAACACGCTATCATCATTGATCACAAAAGAATTTGAACTGAAGTTGAGGTCAGAAATTCTTGGGTTTTTTTTTGTCTCTTTAAATTTTCCGGAAAAAAAACTAAGATCATAAACAACATTCTTAGAATGTTTCAGTTTGACGCTTTTTTGTTGTTTTTTTTCCCAGACACCTAATAAGTGTGAGAAACTGATTTGGATATGCTTTGTCCATACAATTTCCTCTTACTACAAACCTGTTCAAGGCCCCCAATAATTACTTTGAAATGGATAAAATAATCAGCTAAAAATATAGGAAGGCAGGAAAAGAATGAATTTTTAGAAGAATGTTGTGAATTAAGTCATATTAAGTAATTTACAGACAAATGTATAATGAAAGTAAAATTAATTTCCCGGATGATCTATGTATGAACTTTCTTCAAGGAACGAGGGGGGGGGGCACATTTACTGTGATATTATGTGCTAGTTTCATTTGCTTATTATTAAATATTTTCTTGCTTTGATCACATGCATCCATCTCAGAGGTGTAGTTAGAAAATGGATAACAATGGATGAATGGATACCACGGTACTTGATTGCTTAAGCAAATCGGTGGCTGTAAATGAAATAATTCTCACTATTCAAAAAAAAAATTTTTAATCTCTCAGAGGAGGAATTTCCTTTTGTTGGTGGTATCTTATAGCCCACATATGAGAGTGAGTTTTTGTATTTTTTTTCTTCTTCTTCTATTTTCTTTAATTTCCTTCCTTTTTGTTGAATTTCTTAATAAAATGATGTTTATATGTATGAGATAAAATTCACATCCCCCATTCACAATGTATCTTTGTTTTTGTCGACCAATGATGACGAAAACTGAGCAGATTAATAATGATAAAAGCGCGGGAAATATGTAATATGACAATTACTTATTTTTCCTTTCCCTATATTCATGACGAATTTGTATGTATTTTAATGAGACTTATAACAAGCTAAGAAAACATTTTGTTTTTAATTTCAGGTCGGCATATAATTGTATGTGTATGAAATTTGAAATTTTGAATTATGAAAGCTGAAATTTGTCTAGTAACAAAGGAAGACAACGTACAGATTGTGAATTTAATTTTTGTCGAATAGTTTCTTTCAGAGAAAGTTATAATCAAAATGATAATAGTTTAAGGAAATCTACACATTAAAATAATTTGTGCAAATTTACTTTCTTGAATCTATTTGTGCAAATGTATAAATTGTTAGCAATATGTGTGTAAATATGAAGGATTTTGTATTTATTGTTTATGAAGTGAAAGCTGGGAAAATATATTATGTTTTTGGAAGTTGAAATTGGGATAGTATAAAAACAAGACATGTGTTTGACTAGGTGACTATTATGGACGACCATAGACGAAACACCCTGTAGAAATGGTACTATATGTATAAGTTTTTTTTGGAAGAATGCCCACGTTTCCGCAACTGTAACTCGTTACACTTACAAAAAAAAGTGTTTATACAAAATATTTAGGGAATTCAGTCTTCTTTAAAATTTATAGTTTTTTACATTTTTGTCGTAGGATCAACCGTTGACGAATTAATTTGTAAAAATCAATTGTTTGTACCTTTAATCCAAGATGGTGGTCCGCGCGAGCGCCCCGTCAATGGTGAAAACTTGGATTTTTTATCGGGTCCCGGAACTAAGTAGCATATATAAAAATCACAACTAATCCACATAATCCGCGTGTCAAGAAGAATAAAGACTGCAGTGACAGAAAGTTTATGTAGCGTCCCATAAATCTTGCAGACAAGCGCATTTAATTTCAAACCATTAATAACAGCCCAATCAAGGACATCAGTGAGGTCTTCCTTCATATGGCATATAGTATCTTCCAACAATCTCAAAGGCCTAGAAATGTAAGGGTGAATATCATCAGCATACATGTGGTAATCACAATTTTTCAGAACCATTGCAAGATCATTAATAAAAATTGTGAGTAATAAGGGACCCAGAATGGAGCCCTCTGGGACTCCACTCCGCAAAGGTGGGAAGTCAGAAGCAGAATTAGAGCACGTCGCACTCTGTTGACGCCCGTTAAGGTAAGACCAAACCAACGTACATGAAGAATTTAAAAGCCAGTTTACTTAATAACAACATGTGGTCAACCGTGCCAAAGAACTTGGAAAAGTCAAGGAGGATGATCGTATAAATTTATCATGTGTTATTATTTATTTACCATCTGTTATATTAACGCTGAAGTTCAGCTTCGCTTGGCCCAAAAGCCCGATTGAACATTAGATAAGAGGTTATCCCTATCTAAAATTTGTTCAAAGGCTTTAGAGAGAAAAGTCAAAATGGAAATAGGACAATACTCCATCGAATCACGAGACTTTTGAGAATGGAAATTATTTTCGAATATTTCCAAATACGAATGGTCGTGGATCTCAAAATAGGGTTACTAAAAAACTAGGTGAGATTTGGGATTATTACATGCAGAAGAACTTTGTAATTTTTACACCTTCAAATGAAGGTGAGTAAGAAGTTGATTGCATTTTTACGGAATGCTAATTAATGAGTTGACTGTATTTGATCCATCTACTATTTTTGGCAATTGACTTTACCGAAATAAATAGCAATTTTGGTGTTCCTCAAGGCAGACATCTAAGGCCACTGGTTTTCATAATTTACCGACCATTTCCAATATAACTGAAACTTTTAGAGTTTATATGAAATACGAAAATAGCTGACTCGTATTTTTTTGTTTCGTCCTATTACGCCCCACTACCCTACCAGGGGTTAGAAATTTCGTAATTTTACGCTGAAACGTCATTTTAAAAACATCATATTTCGAGCATGGAGCAGCTTCTGCTTCAATGCCAACTGAAGCTAAATGCTTTTCATGAAAAATATAGTAACTCCGAATGATTTTTTTGTTAGTAATAGTTTTGTTTTTATTAAATAATATTATTTACTCTTGAGGACTTCTAGCATTTTTTGTTAATTTCTATTTTGAAGCTATAAGCCTTATCTATCTGTGTGCAATAAACTGCGGTGGTATTCGGCTTCATTTTGGATATATGTATGAATTTTTAAAATCATCACCATATACCCAAAGTAACGCAGTTTGGGAGCACTACATATAGGGGAATTGAGTAATTTTTTTTCAACCGGGGACCTAAGTAAAATTTTACTTTACATTATTTTTACATTTACAATTTTCATAAAAAAATTGTTTCTTCCAGTGTTCATTCGGCTTTTTGATCAACGGACCAGACATGGTTTTTGGCGAGGTTATTATTATTTGCACCATATCCATTACCATCCATACCATTTATCGTATACTACCAATCTATTTTGCCTACAGTAGAGATTGAGCGAATGGATATAAAGCAGAATTCATGATTTTCTTGTTTGACCGATACAAACGTCGGGTTATGAAAGTATTGGTTCAAATGAGGCACTATCGACTGTATAGATCACTGATAGAAGATGTTTTCATTTAGTTCTCAAACTCCTTCCTACAATCAGTTTTATAGTTATTATAACCCCATTAGTCTAACAACCCTTCTCTATACAACTATGCCGAAAATTCTTGACAGCTATGCACTTCAGAAATACGTTTTGTTCTCCCATGTGAAGCAAATCTGATTTCAATAAAAAAATATTTTTTCTTCAGACTTTGGCGATTTTGAATTGCATAAACATAAGTTGTAATTTAAAGTTCATAAAATTTTCATAACATATTTAATAAGAAATATTGAAAAGTTCACAGAAATTTTATAGTTTCTCTTCAACGAAATAAACTGAAAACATATCATTTTGATCTTCTACCGGAAACAGGGCTAACTTAGTGAACCATCAATTCAAAACAGAGGAAATACAAATTTTCAGGCACTAAAACCATAATAAGAAACAAATTTTCCACATTATTAACATAATTTTGTGCGTTGGTTATTTCCTCTGATCATTAAGATAAAAAACTTTTTTTTTTCTAAACGGAAATGTTGTAAGAAACTTAATAATCATAAATTATAGCAACCAGTCAGGCGCCACGAAATATTTATGTATATTTCTAGTCAAGGTCGTTGCTAGAATGTTTATTTTTTTTTTTTATTTCAAAGTAGCTAAAACTTTCTTCTACTTATCCAATTCGCTTTATGATAATAAAGTTCAAGCGCTAACGAATCTCGTGTGATACTCTAAACTTCCTAAAAAACGCAAAAACTTTGCTAATTTCTATTGGAAGGCTGAAGAAAAAACAACAAGTTGCAAGAAACCACAAAGTTCAAGATTTAAACGCAAACAATAGCCATTGAGCCATTTACAGGAGCAGCAGAAAAAAAAGAGAAATTGAATAGTGTCAAAAATTCTTTTCTTTGAGATTTTTTTTACCACAAATTAAACGTATTATGGCAAGTTTCGATAACTTTCATCATCGAATTGGAAACTATAAAAACAAAATTATAAAAAATTGAAATCACTCTCGATACGATTCGCTGTCCGCTAAAAAAGGTGAATTGCAGCCAAAAACATCTGCTATAAATCTTTTTGCTTCATCATCAATTAAAGTACAAAGTCCACCCGCAATTTAGCTACTACTGCTGCTGCTAAAAGTAGAAACTAATTCAGAACGGAAAGAGGTTTTCATCTGCTCTAAACTGCATCACCATCAGTTTCGATACAACAGACACAGCATCACATTGGACCCATTGGACGACACTTTTAATTGAGTGCAATTGATGTATATTGCTATAGGGCCCTCGAGATGACATCTCGAGATTCTGAGAATGGTCAGTCTGTGTATACGGGTCAAAGAACACTTCTAATAATTTCTTTTGGGGTTATGATGGCGCTGTCGACATGGTTGTAAAATTTTGTTCTCAAATTGTTGCTTTTTTTGTGTGTTTGCGGTGCTGAAAGAAAAGGGAAGTGTAGCTGCTTTGAAATTTACTTTGACAGTAAGGTTTGCGGCTAACTGATAGATGTTCAAGTGTAAAGTTGAAAATTTGTCGTATTTTGTTGTAAGTGTAGGCGGAACTTTATGAAGGCAGCATCTGAACACATTTTTTTATTTTTTTGTTTTTTTTTATTGTCTTTTAATTTGTACTTAACCTTCCGAAATGCTCATACAATTGCCCTGCATGATGCACGTGGTATGGGTTGATTGAAAACTGCGAATTCTGGTGATTCGTACAAAGAAAACTTCAATTTAAGACATCTTATCTGTTAAAATCCCCAGATCTTCAAGTGGGCAGAGCCACTATAACAGCCCTCTCTAGTGTAGAACAGGAAAAAATAGCTCTATGTTCCCTCTCTGCTATTGAAGTGCTTGATAATTACTTTTCTTAAATTCATACAGAACTCAGCTCTTAAAATGAAGTAGAACCTTCATTTGGTTGTAAGATGGATTAAGACAATATTCTTAGTCCGCAGAATCACTACTAAAAGTAGTACTATTTGACAGATATTATAAATTACTCTTGTGACTTAGGCGCCATCTCTGATCAAAGTAAAACAACTTCCATGTAAACGAGGAAAAATTACGTAAATTTCTTGGTTGAAATTTATGTACCTACAAAAAAAAAATTCGAATGTATGTATATGCATAGAAAACCGATGGAGACATTTTGTGGCATCCGGGTTTACTACTTGATATCTAGTCTAATTCAGGTTCGTTGACTCTTTATTCTGAAGCGCGAAAAACAGTTCGTGCGTACACGACTTTGACTCAGCCGACGTTTGATAACTTCGGCTTAGTGAATTTTAGTTTAACACAGTGTAAGCGTTGACAACTGTTACTTCCTGACTTTTATCTTTTTTTTTCCCTATATTTTTATAATCTCGGAATTTTAAGTTACATATAAATGAACTCCACATCTCGCACCAAACTAATCAACTTTTTTTGAGAAGACACTTCTGAATTCACTAAAATCAGCTGCTGACTGTAAATAACCAAAATCATGCAACCAAATGTCAAAGTAGCGCTTGAGTAAAAACTAGAGCTACCCCAGCGTTTGCTCAGTGAGGTGGGCGCAGCCGACCTTACCATCAGAACTTGCCCAATTTCTTCTCATGTACCCAGTGACAAGTTTCAAAAACCAGTATCAAAAACGAATTGCCCTCCTTGATAATTGCATATGGAATGTCCGCTTCTGTCTTGAAGACATGTTTTAACTTTGTATTGTATTATGTTTTATGTCAAAACTAGATGACGCTGACTATGTTTGCACTTTAAGGCAAGTCGTCATATGAGTTTTTAAGAAAAGGCTTCAGATTGTATTTAAAATTAAAATTGCAATAAACTCAGCACACGCATCGGTATAACTTCGTTCCCATGAGTTTGCTTTTATTTTCTGCTATTAACAACAAAAACGTACAGCGATAAATGCGCAATGTTCACTGTAATTACACTTGCAGACCTCATTTACAGATATTCCGTTCAATAATTTAATTTTTAATTTATTTTACTTTGAGAAACCCAAGAATCTAAGACTGTAGATAGTGGCTTCACACTATTGTGAGTAACTTCGCAATTGATTCTACAAGACTACTCCCTCTTCAATATTTTACATATTGAACGATTTTTATTTACTTCACTAATTGATGTCGCCAAGCCAGAAATTGTTTCTCTTTCTTGCGCATGTGTATTTGATGTAATTGTCTCATTGGAGACACCGTGCAGACAAGTTACTGCAGACGTTTCCTTCACTGGGTATTTATACTACAAGAATTGTTAAACGCCGGCTGCGATCACGCTGCTCGCATCGTGTTTTGGTCTTGAATGTTGGAATTATCCTCTACGATTTCACTATTCCTTGAATAAAGCTTGAATTCATCTGCTAGGCTTCCATACGTAAAATGGGGCACCACAAGAGTTTCGGCCAATTTTATTTTAATATATCCATGAGTAACTACTTGGGCTTATACAAAGTTGCAGCAAACGTTCATCGATATTCTTCATCATAAAGTGATTGCAACAGCTGAACTTAGAATTAAGTCGAATTCCCAGATTCTGAACTGAGTTAAAATGTGTCAGGACAAAGTAATTAAAAAAAAAAAATCTTGGAAAGTTGGTTTAATTTCCGCTTTCCTTTCGAATCGTGCGCAACTTGTAAAAGTGCAAAATTCTACTCACGCTCCACTGTTCCTTTTTGCTGGTATTCCTCAAGGTTCGATGTTAGCCCCTATTCTCTTCTCCCTCTATATAAATGCCCTCTACTCTATTGTGAATAGCGTTTTTTTTTGCATTTATATACCGATGAAGTTCAGTTGTACCTTATCAGACCCACAGGCCTGGTGGAGGACTGTATTGCTCGAATCAATGATGACCTACAGCACGTACAGGAATGGACAATGGACATTGAGCTTGCCATTAACCCAAAGAAGACTTACAGTCTGCCGGTAAATTGAAGCGTTTTCCCAATATCTGATTTGCCTTAAGTTCAGCTGAATAATTCCACACTTGAATATGTTGAGTCAGTTAGGAATTTAGGCATTCAACTCAATTCGAAATTTAGTTGTTTCAACTACATCAGCGTTTTGACGGGAAAAATTTATGGCAGTCTTCGTCAACTATCTATTGTTGTCTGTCTGTGGATTTTCGCCGGAAATTGGCGATGACTCTTATTCTCCGCGATTTTAACTATGGGAGCCTTATTTTTAGCAGACTACACTAAATTTGTCAAAAAAGAGTTACTGTACCCTTTAACGATGTCATCCGTTATATTTATAAACTTCCTCGGAGCGCTCGTGTATTTGATCTTGCTACGTCCCTACTCGGAAGCTGTGTAGATGCCTATTTGACTTGTCGGAGGCTTATCTTCCTTCATAGGCTAATTTGTACTAAATCCCCTGCATATCTCTCCGAAAGCCTACAGTTCTTGTACTACTTGAATAGAGGTCTTCAACCTTCTTGTCCCGAGATGTACATATAGGTACGGTGAGCGCTCTTACTTCGTTCAAGGTGCCCGAAAATGGAACTCTCTTCCAAATTTAATTCAGCGCACAGGTTTCAGCCTGACCTTTGCTGAGCTAGTCAAAGATTACCTTAATTAGTTATTAAATTGTGATTCTTAGATCTTCAAATTCTTGTTGCAGTATTTTAATTAATTTTTAATTTTTTTTTCTTCTCTTTTGTTTTTAATTTGTTGTATTTTTATTTTTGTTCTTTTCTTTGGGCTCTTCTAAGTTCTTTTTCTTTTTGATCTTTGAATTTTCCTTTTTGTTTTTATTTATTTATTATTATATTTATTTTTTATTATTATCTTATTTTTACTTTAATTTTTAATGTTACTTATGTTTTTTTTTCACTTAATTGTACGTCATAAGATTTTGTAATCTTCTGTACAATGCCTAATAAATGTATTTTATTGAGGTTCTAGAAATGATACCAAGGAAAACATTAAAAAAGAGCCGTCCATGAATTGATCCCTACTCAAATAAAGGTGGACGGAAACTAGATTTAGCATGGAAATTCATCAATTCAATAAAACAAAGTTTTCGCATGAAGTTGAATCTCTTGAACCAATAGGTTGACATCGATCACAATATTTTTAATTGCCATTATTAATATTTACCTACCGTTTATAATAACTGTAGGAATCTGTTGCTTGCATTATATGACGCCTTAAAATAGACATGCATCCGGTTTAAAATTCATTTAAATCAACTCGACTTAAAATCAGCTTCAGTCAAGTTAATCCAGATTTTTTTCTAATCTAAGTAGGTAGGTACCTACTTGAAATTATTAAATACAAAATTAGCTTCAAATTTGTTTGGTGAAAGATAAATTTCACAAAATTATTACCAAAAAACACCCAATTTTAATGAGATGAAAGTATATGGTCTGTTTCTACTAAGTATAGGTAGGTACACCTCCAGCACCTTTTAGTTATTATATAAAAGAGAATGCAGGATTTCAGGTTAATACATAAATTGTTTTCGTAACGTGTATGGCATTTTATAAATTTTCTTATAACTCGCAAGGCCATCTACTTATATATTCACTATAAATATATAGTAAGTCACATTCGAAGAAGTGATCTCGTAAAAGTTATCTTGAATGACATTGGTTTTTCCGGCAAAACATGAATATTTCAAGTTTTTCACAATAATTCTTCGTAATAATAAAGTGATTCACATATTTGTTGAGTAAAATTTCATTTCATCATCATGTAGGTATATAATAAAAATTCTGTATGACATTTTATTTTATTAAAGAAAATTATAGAATCAAAATAAAAAACGACCCCCTCCCACATAATCATAATAAATAACCATTTAAACACCCACAGATTTGTCAATACTTTGAAAAGACAGAATATTTTGGGCATATTTAGGTTGGAATAGGTTGTAGGTTGTGTAACACTTTAAAATCTTTATAGAATGTAGTTAAAATGCCATTCTGTGTTTCTATGACACCTACTTAGCTACCTACCTACCTACCTACCTACCTACCTACCTACCTATCTACCTAGTACCTACCTATATACATTTTGCGCTTCTTTTGATCGTGGGAAGTTATACAATCATAACTGCATTTATAAACTATAGATATTCACATAAAATTAAAATCCCACGGTGTTCCCGAATATAAAACAAAAACAAAAAACACACACACAAAAAAAGAAGACCCTGCTACTAGCTCATCTAATTATGCAAAAATCAATTAATTGGTCCCTGATGTTGGACCACTTAAACAGTGGGACTAATTAATTATGACAGAAATGCCCCAGGTAAATGAGCAGCTTCTCTTAAATATGCTTACTTAAGCGCCGTCATGATACCCTGATACAGTGAAGATAGGAAAGCTAAAACATCGTCGTACTTTTCATGTACCTACTACCTACCTACATATATGTATATTTTTTGATACCTGTAGAATTCGTTAATATACGTACCAACATCGGCCTTAAAAAGTGATTATGATGCGCGACCTTTCTGGACATTTTGATAATTGGTTTATCAGGAAAAAAAAAGCGGCGAAGGAATATGAGAATGAAGCAATCTCCTAACTAGTGTGAATCGCTATTAAAATGTCGATGAAAGATGGAAATAAAGATGTCACGAAATGGCTTTTCATTAATTGATTCACTCAGATTTCATACAAAATATGGGTATGGGTAGGTAGGTAGGATTAAGGGAGTGGTATGTAATCACATCATATGTAAAGTACAGATGCAACAGCTGGTGACAGATATATAAGTAGGTACCTATATAAATAAAAATAAGTACTTTTCCCTTTTCAAAGGATCATTGTTATTGTTCTTAGAAAACCGGAGGAATAACTCTTAAATGCATTCTCCATTGAAGTCTTAAAATAGAAGCATGAAAACACATTCCAAGTAATTAGTCTAAACAACAACAACAACTATGCAATCACAGTCATCTAAAGAATTTCTGTAAGATTGAAACCGGATTCCATATCCGGTGATAGTACACACATACATACACACCGCATACAGTTTTTATGCAACCAACTTACTACTGCATATATCAACCTAGGTATGTGCATTGTCCAGGTTCTTAAATCATTTTATGCATGCATAGGATCAGAATTAGAAGGAAAATTCAATTACTTTCATTAGATGGCATTGCAGACCCCTTCCCATACCCTCCCTTTCCCGTCCCACCACCCGCTTCTTTATACCAATTATCCATTACGTGATCGTAAATTTATGCAAACCTCTTGTTTTGTTCTTACACGTATGAATTCGTCCAGCGCAAAGTGATGCTGGCTGATCTGATTGAATTGAAAGCAGCCAAAGAGAAACCAAAGTGATTCACGCATGCGCATAAAAGATAACACGACAAAAAACCAGAAGTGGCATGAAGAAGCATAATCCTCCATCTGGTCTGTGTCCAATCCAATCCAGGTAGTTGTTGACTTTTTGTTGTTTTATTGGAAAATATCTGAGGAATTCGTCGTAGGCATCTTTCCGGTGGCTTCTTCTTCTTCTTTTTCTTCTTCTTCTTCTTCTTCTTCTGCTAAACAGATGAGAGACGACCTTAAAACATGAATCAATGATGAGAGGAGAATGACCGCGCACAGGTGAAAATTGTTGACATCGACATCAGTTGTTGGTATTAGTAGAGCGATCGTGTGGTTGATCTTGCTGCTAAGAGGAGAGATGTAGGTATATGCAGTAAGTGATCGCGATTTGATTAAAGTAAGATCAATCTTTTCTGTATTTTTGTTGTTGCTATATTTTCTGGAATGGTTGATTTTTTTGTTTCTTTCGTTAATATTTAAATGAAATAACTCTGGACACTTTCAGATAATTTTGCAATTGCAAAGATTATATAATCAACGCGACGACGACGACGACGACGTAGGAAGTGGGCCGATTCATTATAAGTTCTGCAATAAGCCTTCAATTGCGAATAGTGTGACATCATATTAATTTACATATAACATATACAATCATACATACGTTTATGATTGCTACTTCTAAGCATATAGTTATAGCTTTTGACATGGATATCAGCATGCAGCCGGGCGGCGGATACATTTATTATCAATTATTAAATTATTCTGTTTTTATTCAATGAATTTTGTTTTATTGGTTACGAGAACAGGAAGTTATTTATGGGCTACTGATTACGTTCGATTTTGTCTTCTAGACGTATAGAGACGAGTTTGCGTTGGTTTTATTAATTTCTAAGTATAAATGGAAAAGAATTAAGTATTTAACATTAATACATCCGTGTTTGTTAAAGCTTTGGAATTTTCTTTATATATATACGTATGGAAGTTTATTGGCTTTTCTAGAAGGCAGGTCTGTTTTTTTTTTGTTTTTTGTTTTTTTTTTCTTCCAAATGGTTCTAAGTAATTACTAGAGAAAAGATCTAACTTTAGATTTTAGTCCCTTTAATTGGTGTTATTTGTCAAAAAATTTGATAGATTGATTCCGTTGATAGATTACTTTGGCCTAAAAATTTCATGTATATTAGTGTTAACCTGAGGAGAGAAAGTTTCTGTTCTTCGGTCTTATTTTTGTGGTTTTTTTCTATAGTTAATTATTGCTTTTGTTTTATTTTTTCATCTTATTGAGAAAATAATGGGTCTTATATTAATGCCCATTTCTTTTGGAGGAATATTAGAGTATATCTAGAAGTCTTACAGTTGCCATAATTAATAAAAATGATTTAAAAAAAAAACAAAAAAAAACTACCCGCTTCTTGGGAAAATATATTTTTACATTTGATAGTATGTTTCGTAAATAACGATTATTTTTCAAATTCTTGTAGAAAATAGTACACAGAAATATTTATCCAATTAAGATCTCTTCTATACCTACTTTCAGGTATTAAGGGGATCCTCAGTTCATTGCTAGTCAAATTACGAAATTTGTTATTATTAAGAGGAGTCAGTACCAAGATTTGCAAGTTTCATACATTTTTCAATGCGAATTTCTGGCAAACTATTTGTAGCAGAATAATGATTTATATCTTAAATTAAAGATAACGAAGAAGGCTAGTAAATAACGTCGGAAAAAATAAAAAAAATGATATTAAAACGGAGATATTAGCTCGGAAAAATTGAAGTTTTTCAAATGAAATTCCTGTAGGTATTCTCATTTCTTTAAATTGTGACTATTTTTGAAAGTTAAAGCATAGATCTAGCAAATAACGTCGAGTTCTTTTCATTTCAGTGGCGCTTTTTTTCAATTATTTGACTCTAATAGTACTTGTTTTTTCTCCCGATATTTCACCGACGAGAAATTGCAATATTTCGTTGAAAGTTGTGGTAATACAAACCAAAATAGTGTACTTAACAATTATATGCAAAAAAAAAAATTTAGCGCAGTTAATTCTCGTAATTTTCAAATCTTTGAACTGCAAATTTTCAATTTTTCATCTTAAATTGTCGCTTGATGGGTTTCTGTCTGTTACGCTAGATGTCTCTGATGTGACTTGCGGTCTCGGTCTAGGCTAATTTTATATGAACTTTCTCATTTTCAGGACACAAACCTACGTATAGTAAGCTTTATTGCCTGCAGGCTCGCTTGTATCTAAATTGAAACTTTTGCTGAGTACTGACTCATCTTAATGTATTTGGATATTATAATTATGTAGGTATTCATAAATTCAAGCCAAGGTATATATTAAATCGACAAAACAAAATTAACATTATACAGGAATCTGCGGTGCCGACGGCCTCTCTCGCCATCGTAACTGAATTAACTCAATAAAGTTAGAAGTTATCCACTCTATTGAAAAAGTTTTCCTATTTAAACAATCTACGCTGGCTGTTTTTATCGATGTAGAAGTTGCGTTAACACTGTCCTTCTACATAAGTTCACTGAAACACTGAAACAAAAGATGGAGTGAGCCGGTCCCTAAAACACTGAATCACACACATGTTGAACAATTGAACTATCTTTGTCTAACTGGGCGGGGTAAGCAGAGTCCAGAGAGGCACCCCTCAAGGCGATAAATTATCACCTTTGTTGTGGGTGCTCATTATGGATGAACTCTAACACACAATCGGATGTGGTAAAAATCAGTATGTTACGCCGACGAGGTGATAATCTTAGTCACCGGTAGCTATGGATCTGAACTCTGTGGACTGGTGCAGAACGCGATTCGAACGGACTGGGCTCGGATTCCTGTTTTTCCATTAATTTATTGAAAACAGATTTATGCCTCTTTACTAAGAAAAGGAACACTCCCAGATTTATTCTGCCCTCTACTGGCTCCATACGTTTGGAACTGACGGACAGGACAAAATATCTGGCATCATATTAGATAGATGATTAAGCTGGAAATCTGACCTTGAGGACAAAGCGAATAAAGCCTTGCGAGGCTTCGCGATTTGCCGAAGATCCTTAGGAAAATGATGACTTAAATCATGGATGATCCTTTGGATCTACACTAGCACTACATCCGACCCATGCTAACCTACGGCTCTGTGGTGTGGTGGAAGGCAATGGAGCTTACCAGTCATCGCAAGAAATTGGAGAAGATTCAAAGATTGTTTCCTTATTGCAAGTGGTGCTCTCAAGTCAACCAGCTCGAGGGATCTTGAGATCATCCTAAACATACACTCCGTGCATCTTAATCGAAGCTGGATTTACACAGGTACAAGAGTTCCACATTGAATCCATCTTTGAATTCGTCCAGTCTATCGCACCTGTTATAGACACGGATAACGATAACCTTGTAGAAACTATGCTGAAGAGTAACTCTAAATCAAAAATTCCAGATAGGAGAGAATGGGAATCGCATTCCGTGCTTCAACTATTGACAAACCCTATCATATGTATATACAGATGGCTCCAAACCGGAAGAGACCACCGGAGCAGGTGTTTTCTGCGAGGAGCCATAGATAAAACTTTCCATAAACATTGAAAGCCATGTAATTACCTTTCTCGGAACAATGTGGCACTTGAGCTTTGGGTATCAGGTCACAGCGGTATTAGCGGAAATGAAAAGGCGGACGAACTTGCTGGTCTTGTGGAGATGGCATAAGAACTAGATGTCGCATGCCATACTAGAGCAGAGTATACAGATTGTGAAATGGGTAGTTCTTTCTGGAATGGAACATAACATGTTTTAGAGCGTCCCGAAAGAAAATGCTTTTATAATAGCAGTTTTGTATACATTTGATCGACTTCCTCAACACTTTAGATAAAATATGAATCACTTGACGTACACATCATTTCAAATGTGGTAGTCCATTACTTTAAAAACTTTAACTTTTTAAACGTACACTGTGAAAATTACCACAGAATAGTAGGTGCGGATGTTCAGATGTTAAATTTTTGGTTACTTATCATTAGAGCCTCACATTTCATCTGAAAATCTGTACACCTGCACCTATTATTTTACACAGTGCCGTAAATATAGTGCATGACTGATATCATAAAAATTGTTATCTTCAAATTAAAATTTCTTATGAATAGAATTTTACTTTGAGAGTGGAGCACATCGATGATTCCTTATGTAGGTACTACGGCTCTGACAGAGGAACTTAATTTAGATCATACCTTTGTGTGGCGGACTTTAAGCAATGAACATCTTCATCCCTATCATTTAACGCCCATACAGGAACTTTTGTTAAAGGACATTCAAAGCCGCATTGACTTCCATACGCTTATGTTAGAAAAGTATAGGACTGAGCCCCGCTTTATAACCAACGTGCTGTGGACTGATGAGTCCAACTTTTACAAAGGATGGAGTAGTTAATTTCCAACATAGATGGGCTGAGAGTAACCCTCACCCAAACAGGGAATCATACTCCCAACATGGATTCAAGCTGAAAGTTTAAATAGGAATCCTGGATCCAAATTTCATTGGGCCTTATATCTTTCGCCATAATTTATCAGGAGAAGCTTATCTCAATTTCATGGAGTATGTGCTACTGGAAATGTTGGAGGAAGTGCCTTTGACCATAAGGCGGAATATTATTTTCAACATGATGGAGCACCTCCTCACTCTACTCGAATGATGCAACAGTGGCTGAATGAAAACTTTACTGACAGATGGATAGGGCGAGGTGGACCAATAAGATGGACGGCGAGATCACTAGATCTTACTCCGATGGACTATTTCATATGGGATCATTTGAAAGAACAAGTTTTTTCCACTGTAGTGGAATAAATCGCTCCTAAAGTAAGAAATTTACAAAACAAAAGACACAAATTCTACTTTGACATTTTGCTATTTCGAAAATATCGATGCTGTATAAATGGGCTGGTGATATTCTATCCACAGTTTCTATCAACCAACGTCACGAATATCACTACAATTGGTGACATTCTGTCAAGAGTTTTCATCCGTTGCCAGTCGGCATAACCAACGTCCCAAAAATCACACCACATTTTGTCAATTTTTAGCTCAGATAAGTAGTGATTGACACAATAAGAGAGCCTTTGGGCAGTTAACTACACCTGAAGCTGTCATCTGGAGCAAATGCAAACCCAAAGTAAGCATCGAAGCGGGGTTTTCGCCGTCTCGAGTCCCAGTTCCAGCTAGCGGGAATCACACAGGATGCAACTAACTTCGATCATGTTGAGAGAACGTGATACGTCTACTGAGTGATATTGTCGACGAACCTCCTCGCACTGACAAGTATGATAAAATTAAGGACACATTGATCTCTCGGATCTCTGGAAGTGAGAATCAAAAGTTAAAGCAGCTCCTCACAGAGCTCTCCTTAGGAGACTCCCAGCCTTCCCAGCAGGAATAAACTCGCCAAAGCAATTATGAGATTCCTCTGGCTCCAACGGTCATAAGCTTAAATGCAAGCCATTCTAGCGTGCAACCCTGGTATGTTGGAAGTGTTGGCGGGTTGTGCCGATATGATAGCAGAGGTTAATTCTAGAAATATAGTCTATGCTGTGACATCTGCCTCCAAGTGATCAGATAGAGCTTTGGAGGAAATCAGGTCCCAAGTCAGCGAATTGTCGAAATTGGTCGAAATGTCTCGAAAATCAAATCACAATGAAGTACACTAATGAAAAGTGTTATCTTCCTTCATTATAGCTACAATGAGGAAAAATGTGCTAAATTTGGCATATTATATAAATTTGAAGCTCAACTATGCATATGCCGACTTGAAAAATAAGAAGAAGAAGTGCAAAGCAATGAAAATCACAAACTTATTCTTTTTAATATAATTTTTTTCTCATTTGTAAATTGTTAAATTGAAAAATAAATTAAATAAAAATAATTTTAAATAAGTCTATATATATCCACCAGCAATATATTGGCATCTGAGTTCACTGTAGTGTAGACAGCAAGCAGTTTGCTGTCCTGATGAGATCGCAATGTTATTGCTGATCGAAACACTTTACACACAGTACCTATACTCCCAAAAATTTCTTTATGGAATTTTTGGTCTTCGGAGATTTTAATAAATTGAATATATATTTCTGTATGATTTTTTCCAGGAGATTTTGAGAAATGATCATTAAAAATCTTTAATAAGCATTTCACAAGGATTGAAATCATATGCAAATAAGGTTTAACCGTTTCGTTCAGATTTTTAAAGGAAAACTCATAACTAAAATCATTGAACAATGAGTTCTACAATAAAAAACTTGAAACCGTTACGATTCCTGTTTGAAAGTGTCTCGTTGTAAAATGTTGTAATTTATTACCAAATGTTGTAAAATAATACAAGGTGTATCCATAAAAAATGCAATACAAGACTCTTTTACTTGTACACACTAGATTTGGGTAGCACTATTGTTTTCTTGATTTTTGATCAAATATAATAAGTTGCTGTTGTAAAGTTTTGCAGTAATTTCATATTTTCCATCATACACCAAGTTACGTAATGGCAACCACACAATTTGTAACATTACAACCGATACAAATTTCAACCATACTTCAGTATTAGAAAAATGTCATTATAAATTTTTCAAATGTCATTAATTTATGACATTTGTTTATAAATAGTAGACCTGTTGGAATCATCACTTAACTCCTAATTTTCAGGTAAACAAATTAATAATCATCTTTATATGACGCATAAAAATTAACTACCACTCCCTCCCTATTCCCTAGAGAAATCTCGGTTTTTCTTTCCTCTCCAGCCATCTATTTAAGCTAAATCCATGAAATTGTGGCAGAGGAATTTATTACTGAATTTCCCTTGTGTCTAATTTCTTTCCATGAATACTCCTCCAATTTGGCATTAAGTGATCCGATGATATTTTATGTACTCTCAAGCACTTGTATCAATGTAACAAAAATTAAATCCCTATAAGAACTCAGTAGGAAAAAAAAAACTGAAATTAATTGTTGTAATTAGTGAGAAACAACCTGCTCTGGTACCAACTGAGAATTTTGCTGGGTAAGAGAATTTGCTGTCTGCTAGAAGGAAGGAGGTTTTTAATCTTGTAAAATGATATATCCCTCTTCAGTGTAAGGTCTGACAGTTTTTTTCTCCCTATTATTGATTTTACATCCGCCGACAGGTACATGTCCTTTCTAAATGGCGTTTTTTTTTTTTTTTTTTTTACCCACGTTCAGGTGAAAGAAGCAATTCCTCTCATCTCCCACATTTCAAACACAAATCCCAAATCGAAAATAAAATTTTTCTCACGTTTCCCGGGCTGTTTATTTGAAGTGCTCAAGGTAAGGTCTCTTCTGTCGGATCGGGTGGTGGTGGTAGGTAGGATATATCTAAGTATAGCACCACCGTTATTTCTTCTAAGGATGGTTCCTTATTTGTTATACTTGACGACTATACAGAAGGGAATCCTTATAAAATAGTTAGTTTCCCATATTGGTTTGTTGGTGCTGAAATGTCTTATAGTAGGGCACACGTGTAAATTGAGTACCTTTTTGTGCACCGCAGCAGGTAAATACGTGATGTTAAAAGATTATCTTGGTTTGCGATGATCATAAATTCTGCGATTTTATATGTTTTCCGAAAACTACAAAAATTTCAATTTGTTTTCGTTTGATTGTTTTTGATTTTCTGTTTCTTTAATTTTACGCAAGAGTAGTATTAATTTTCGGAATATCCTTTCAAAGGTGAATACATACAAAGGATTTAGTTGGTTGGTTAGACTGGTGTTATGTTTTTGTTGTTGCTTTTAATTTTTTGTTATTGTTGCTGCCTCCTTCAAAATATTGAGGATGTGATTGGAATCTTTTATTCTACGAGTCTCGCGTGAATAACTTGGCGCCAAAAATCAATTCTTTGTTGTGCTTGTGTTTATTATTAAAAAGTCGACGTGCACAGGATATTTAATTTTTACAAGAACAGATCGTTGGTAAATAGGTGGTGAAAAAAGGAAAACTGAAAAAACACTGTCAGAAGTATGTTGCTCAAAGGAGAGATAATATATTTTACATTTCAGGGATTTATTTGTATTACTTCTTGTAGTCAACAAAAGAGGATTTGTTTTTCTTTTTTTTTAACAGTGAGGGTGGATTTTTAAATATTCAAGTCACAAGCTATATTAAGGAGACATAGGTTGAGTAGGTAAATACACGTATACTTGGTTGATTATTTTAAACAATTTAAAATCTGAAAAGTGGTTGTATGTATATAGCCTAAGTTGATTGAAAATTTTAAATACTTAAGAAAAAAAGGAAGGAGAAGTTGAGAGAGAAACGTATAAAATGATTACGACCAATCGTGGTGACCTAGAAGAACTTATTACAAATAGGAGATACGATAACAGTATATTCACCGCCAAAGACTTCAAACCTAAAATTCGATACCGACGCCACTTCGAATATCAAATATCAAATTTGATATCGACTTCGGCACCTGAATCGAAGCCGCCGTAGGGTAAAGTAGCACTGCTATACTCACACAATTTTAGGATTTTGATAAGTATTGAATTCGGATCCGATGCCGAAACAATAATTGTGTCATCGCTGTAAGAATTTTAAGAAAAATGTTAAAATTCGACTCAGTGTTGACTATGTAGGTACTACACCAACATTAATAAAGTCATTGAAGGGATCAATATCAATATCCAATATACACACATTGACGAACCTTGATAAAGTTAAGAGTACGAAGAGATTTTTGCATTTTGGTCGTATACATACAGTAAGCCTAGTATACATACCTGCTTACGTTATGGAGATTACTTGTGAAACCTTAGAATCTTTTGTGAGATTCTATTACCAAAATTTTTTATTCAATTCGGAAATATAAATATAGGATGAAGTGTTTCCACTTTTCCAATAGTATCAGGAAGTGGTTACAAATACCTGAACATAAATTTGATTTGATTCATATTAACCAAAATGAAATATAAAGAATAATCTCTTAGAGAAACGCTATTTTTGTCTAAAGCTGAGTAGTAGGTACAACTATATTTGAAAAACCATAAGGAGACAACAGCTAATTATTTTATATAGGACCTATGGAAAATTTTTAGTATTTCTAAGGTACGGTTAAAAATAGGTTGCAACCTGGACCTGAAAGTTGGTTGAACTGCGGGGAGACAAAATTGGTCCACAAATAATAATCCTCTTACCATAGAAAATTGAATCAGGCGTCATTGGCTGCACTGTAATTTTAATTTGATGGGTTGAAAAGAGTTTGAGAAACCTAAGAATCTCTAGAGCTCAAGCTACCAAAACAAGTACTCATAAATCCCAGTCGGGCATTCTCACAAAATTTAGTATTGACGCCAAACGCAACCTACCTGCTTCATGCAAATCATCTAGGAGGTTTGAGCCAAGGATTCTATAACGATTACCGAAGAGAGTTGAACGGTGACAAAGAAAATGAGTTACCACCTCAGATTTCTCTCAGCATCCTATGCATACAGGACTGTTAATAAGCCCCATCTTATGTAGGCCGAGAGTGTCCAGTAAGAATTGATACTAGGGCCCTCAGGGTTGGCTAGTTTAGTCTCTGCAGGTTTTTCGTTAAATTTGGGTTTGGTTTACCCCATAGTTTATTTGTAGTTCTACCCGAGAGGTGATCTAACCAAAGACGACTATATTTGCAATCGGACCAAGCCAAGATGTTAGGGTAAGGTGTTCTGGTGCAATCCCGATTATGGAGCGGGATATCTCCGAGGCTGCACGAAGACGAGCAAGCTCGTCCGCCTTTTTATTTGCGCTTTCCTGGTACAGGGCGAATACCACATTACACAGAGAACGAGAATTCAGGGTAATTTTACACTTCTATACCAGTTTGGAGGTTATATAGGGCTGTGACCTCTGTTGTTGACTATCCGAGTAGATAGAAATCTACTTGTTCTTAGTGGCTGAGTTGACGAGATGTCTTCCGGTTTCTTCCGCCTGGAAAATCGTAACGTAGCTTTCAAGATGTATATTAGTATGCACAGATAAATTAATTAATTAGAATGAAGTTTTCAATCTAGATAGCAGCTATGATGAACGTTTACACGCTAGGGGTATGTCAGACCCCAATCGAAATTTACATTTGCAAATAAATGACAAAGAATTTCCGAACGTAAGCAGTATGTTTGTAATTTTATATGAACTCTATCACCATTACAGCTCGAACTATGAAAATGGAAGATGTTGATTTTATCAATTATTTGTTACGATAGAAGTCTTAACTTAAATCAGGAAATTGGTAGTAAAGCGTAGTTTTAAACTATGATCATACTATGGCTGTTCAAAAGTTTAATTAATTATCCATTGATAGTTCTTGAAGCATTAATCTGCAGAATTATTTCCTAAGTTAATAAAAAAACACATTGTGTGCTTTATGATGGATAGTCAACATATATCAATTCTCTTCCGTAGAGTATGTACGAATTTCGTCCCACAAAAACCACCTCTTCCTCCGCAAATAAATCCATATCGTCTATTTAAGCTCATTTATTTTCAAGTAATCCATCCGCAGACTGCTACATTCAAGATGTTATTTCAAATTAGATCAAATTCGGCACAATTTCTTTCAAGTATCTCTAACAAATCTGCTAAAAATTTATCTCTCCATGGTAGGTACCAGTAGGTACCTATTTAGTCGTTTTTTCAAACTGACAAAGTCAAATGTATCAATTTCACTTGTAGGCATATATTTCAAGTAAAAACTAGTATTTATCATAATTTTTACATAAATCCCCACGCTTATTTTGTTTGCTTTGCTCACGTTCAAAATTCACAAAAGCGCAAACTTCCTGTTCACTTACAACTTTGAAAGATTAAAAAAAACTCGATATTCTCACAAAAATTTTCATCACTCAATTACCTGTCATTGCACTTCCCTTTCGTTTTAAATAAATTTCCCAAAGAACATGTAGCATGTCAGTTAGAGCGGTTAGGTACCCAAAGGGTACTTACTATCATGCCTTTTCTCCCTGCATACAAAGTGTTAAGCTTCCCACTATTCATATACGCCTCCAGGCTAATATGCAGAAATGCTCCTTGTAAAAAAGGAAAACTCTTTTTTCCTTAAACTGTTAAACAGGCATTTAGGCCTCAGTTCAGTATCAAATCACCTGGTCAGATCCCAACCAGCAAACGCAATTTCACCGGACTATGATGAAACAACTTTGAAACTGGTTCAAAAATGTCAATATGTAAGAAAAAAAAAAGGAATGGGAAAATACCGCAGGTACCCGTATAAATGTTTAACAGACATCCGGATATTGCTGGTGGCAGGAATTCTTGTGCAACTTGCCCATGTTTCTGGGCGGTACTAAGCATTAAAAAAAAACATTCTATGATGGGATAAAAAACTAAAACAAAGAAGAGATCTTTAATGGTGGCTCCAATTATACCGACTACAAGCGGGCTGGAGATTTATTTATGTTTAACAACTAACTTCACACCTTAAGGAGTCGGTTCCTTCTGTAGCACCAAATAACCAAATGTTGCCTTATGAAAAGAATTGAAGTGATTTGACCCTCCGTCCAGGATTGAATTGCTTTTTGGAATGATTGATGGATTTTCAGGAAATTTTGAACCTTTTATCGCATTGTCCATATGTTGGCATAAAAGTATATATTCAAAAAAGAATACCAAAACCTTCAAGGAAGTATGAAATCTCTGTTCCTATGTACCTAATAAATCCTATATGCATCTGTTTCTGGGGATGATTGTGACTTCTTCTTTCTCTTTAGTCTTTGTTCCCATGTGATTTTACGGAAGTTCACAGTAGGCACTTCTTACATCAGAGGCACACGTAACTTAATATTTTTGGGATATTTTCATTTGGAAGTTGATTGCTTGCGTCTCTTTGAATATTTGCATCTGGCACTTAAATATTTGGATAATTTTAAGTGCGAAGATATCCAGTTTTATTTAAGGGAAATGGACAAGGTCAACATTCTGCCGGAAGCGAAGTCAATTATTATCGTAGCAGGAACTAAGAAGAAGAAAAGTTGATTTCTTCCTGACCGCCTTTTAATTTTATGTAGGTATTACAAAAATCTAAAGCTCTCTGGTTGTAATTCCAGTGCAGTCCATATAAGAGGGGCTCATTTAATTTCTGTTTATATAAAAATATTATATTTAAGCGTGTCAAAATGTTAGTGACCGTAGTTGATTCGATAGAAATTATTGAGACGAAAATTCTGATTTAGCTGAGTTTGCTAAATTTTTTTGTGTGTTTTCAGTCTTAAAACTTTGTGAATAGAGAAAAATCAAACGGGACGCTATTTAAACAAAAAATAGTCAAAAATTCAAATATTAAGTTTCTGATATCACCGCCCGCCCACTTTTTCATGCAGGTCATCTAGATGTCGTATATGGTAAAAGTCCTCATAAAATAATTCTATGTGCGAAAAGGATTCACATTCACAAAGCCTCGCTGAAAACTATAACGAAATAATTATGATAACCATTCGATGTTTTGGTTTTCTGGCTATTAAGAATTTCTGAATATACTCTTAGCTCTCTTCTTTCAAAGGTATAATATAGCCGATACTGTACGGCGATGACGGTATAAATTTAACAATGTTTTCAATATTTATATGAATATAGATAGGGAAGGGGAGCGATGAGCAAGAAGAACAACCATGTTTTTAGTTACCGAACAAAACTGAATATAACCTCTAGCTGGATCAAGATCGATGTAAATTTTAGTGCTGTTCAATCCCGGATAAGATCGTGCTATAAATATGGTAATTCCAAAATTAAAAAAAAAGAATATGTATGGCAACACCTATGACCTTTTGGTTATGGATGCAATTACATCTGTTGCAATAAGACTAGATGAATTGTCTCCATAGTGTATTATTTAACTAATTACACCTAATAATATTAAGATCCTAAATCATATTTTTAACCACTGACTTATGACGTCTCAATTTCCCAGTCAGTGGAAAAGAGTGTTTGTGTTGCCTATCCCAAAAAAAGCCCTCAGCATCTGCTCTTACTGACCAATTAGGTAGTCTTCTATAATTCTTAGCTAAGGTTTTTGAGAAGATAGTTTATATGCAAGCTGTGAACTAAAACGATCTAAATGGATATGTATCTTATTGGAAATTTGGATTCTGACCGCATCATAGCTGCGAAACTGCTATGTTCAAGGTCATATCAGATATTCACGAAATACTAGATAAAAGTAAAGTTACGATTCTTGCTTTGCTTGAAACGTCTCTTTTATCTGGAGTTCCTCAAGGATCCATACTTGGCCACTTGCTGTTTTGCTTCTACTTGAATGTCATTATTAACGTAATATCAGATGTTTTCATTCATCTATATGTTGGCGATGTGCAATGGAAATGTATCTAAGCAGACTGATTATGAATATGATTATGCCGATTCAATGATGACCTGCAGCTTGTCTATAGTTAATTGGTCACTGCTAAACACCCCGGAATTGAATCCCGTATATCCGTACTACCATATGTTATATCTATCGTCTTTTTTGTAACAAAAAGCTATAAAAGTTTCAGCGCACGTTCTACTGATTTTCTTTTTAATACAATTTCAAAAGCTGTACTACATACCTCAAAAGGGTAATGTGTGTGCTCACAATTTTACCTTGTCTCTTGCTCCACAAGGGGCAGTTATTATTTAAACTAATACTAATTTGACTGAAGTGCATCAAGGTGTTTACAATTCAAGAAGAAACATATAGAAAATTAAGTCCCGATGAGCATTCATTAAATCTGCGCTCAATACATACTAAGCCAGTAATAAATAAATATTTATTCTTGTCATCACCGTGTCAGATGACATTTCTACTAGCAAAATTTGCATTGATTTTTGTGATTTATTTATTTAAATTTTTAAATTATTTATTTTAAATTAATTTTTGGATTTGTTTTTCTGCCTCATTTATGAATTCATCGTGACACTCATTGACATGCTCATTAATAAGATCATCGTGACGGTCATTATGTAGGTACTCATCGAAGTGCTCATTTAATATTTTAAAATGTACAAAAGAGAACCAAAGCTTACATTTCGAAATAAGTGAAAGAGATGCAATATATCATGCACATTGCACACTATCTGTGAATAAGTAAATAAATGCTTTGCTTCCCGGTTTTGATTCAAACGCGAATAAATTTCATCAGGAGGTTCACCTGATTGCTCATAAGGAGCTCACTGATGAGCTCATCATGATATGTCTACCAGGGTAAGATATTGCCATAATGCTTTGGTATTAGAATGTTCCAAATAATTCCTTAAAATTCCTGACAGAATGGTACCTTTGTATGCTTCTCCTTGAAAATAAAAATTGCAAAAATAACAGATTTCATAAAATTTGAGAGTTTCCAATTTCTCAATTCTAAGGGTAGTTAAGTCGTCAGTGTAAAGTTTTCAGTGTCTACTATTGAGTAACGTGTAAGTTATGTGCATAAAGCTATACAGTTTGAAAGTTACAGGGTGATAAAAAAAAATATTAGAAATTTTTATATTGAGGTTATCACGAAAAGTAAAAATCGGTCCTAAAACTGCCTGCAAGGTTTTTCGAAGCATATTACACGAAAAAAAGAAAAAGAAGAAACAGCCTCACCGCCGAGCGTTTGTATGATATTTATCAGAGAAGGTGCGTTTTAGACTGGTAGCTCCGTCGAACGATTGTCTCTTCTTTCATTCGTTAGGAAATTATGGTTAAATAAATTGAAAAGTTTTGAATTTTTTGCTAATAACTACTATTTTCATTTTATGTTCCAAATTTGAAATATTTGAAGTCTTAAGTTTAAAAGCAACCCTCTAATACTGAAAATGCCACGCTTTTTTATTGTTTGCACCTTTTCTTAAGAAAATACATCACGATTGGAACGCATAATTTATTACACAACATTTTAAATCATCTTCAAAGGGTTTATTATTCAGAGCTTATAGAGTGATTTAAAAAATAAAAAAAAAAATGTATACTCCTCCTCCAACCTAAAAGACCTTTTTACGATAAAAAATTATCAGTTTTTTTTCTCTTTTGATCGTGTGAATAAATATAATCATCCTTCATTTGTCAAAGCTGTCACAACAACAAAAAATGTTAAGGAATCAGAAAATCATATTTCCAAAAGCGTAACTGTGCAGAAAATATTTAAATTGTTAAAATTCTTTAGAAAAGTACATATTGGCATGATCAATTTCCTCAAGCCATTAAACAGTGTTAATTGAAAAGAAATATTTATATCTGAAAATTATCACTTACCTCTTTAGATTTTTCTTCCTAATGACAACTGTTTCAATTTTGATTGCTTAACGATCACCAATCGACGAATGATCGTTCAAATCATTACAGTGCCTTCAACCTGAAAAGATACCACCAGAAACGAAAAGTAAATGAACTGATAAAAGTTCTAATGAAAAAAAAAATAAATTAAATTAAATAGGGGTACGATGCCCCCTGAAATTGTATGGAAAGGATCAACAAAATAATTTTATCGATCGTTTCCCACAAGATATCGTTCATTACCATTTAATTTAATCGGTACAAGAAGACTGGAGTTTACTCGATTACCTTCAGGTAATCATGACAGAAATTGATTTTTGATAACAAGCTTTTGGGAGTTCTTCCTCTGATTATATTATTGATCGTGCGACGATTTTTGTTGTTGTTGTAAAACTTTCATGTTATCTCTTTTTTTCATATTTTTTATTGGTTCTGTCTTGCTTATAATACAGTCTCTGTTTGCTTTAAATTTAGAAGAAAAAAAAAGTCTTGTGGCTTGAGTGAACAGCGGAATCTTTAATTTGGGAAAAAGTTTTCTGTACGTTACGATCAAATACGAGATGGAATTTTTTTTCGCAGTCAGTGAATCACAAATGATACAGAGTTTCTATTTGTTTTTTTTTTGCTACTTCAATACAGATGGAATTTCGATCAAGATTTCGTGACCCGATTAATACATTTCCATCCTTAATTTTGAATATAAAATTTGTCGAATGGATATAATTTGAATTTTTATATTTAATCCAGTCGAAGAATAAAGAAATTTTAGTATTGCAAAAAAAAAACATTTAAGAAAATTGCAGAGAAATTTAACGCTATTTACCGCATTGCCATCTACCGGTCAATAGAAGGAAAAATTGATAATGTAGCTCATATAAAAAAAATCCAATCAGGTCATTTTAGACTACTAACATTTTGCTCATCTGGCAAAAGGCTTATTTCTTAGCGGATACATTATTATTATATTATCTTATGGTATTAGAAAAAACACGGATTAAGACAGATGTACGGGTAGAATTAAGCATGGCTTTTGATTTAGTGGATGAAGAGATTTTAATTTTAATTTTTTCAATTTTCTAATGCCTTCAGGTGGGAAATTAATTTTCCAAATGTATAGCTTGGTTATTATTTGATGTTACGCAAAATTCCATCCTAGTCCCCACCTTGTAAAGAATCAGGCCGGGTGATAATTAGTTTTTAAAATTACTTTCACCAATAGCCATTTTAAAGCCGTGTCCCTGAATTACGCTTTGGCCAGTTTTAACCCTATAATAAACTCTGCATGTGCAGTGTGAATGAAAGATTTGGTGTGCCTTGAAAACTACCAATTTCGTCTTTTATAGGGATGGTTCTCCAAATATAATCTGTACTTGAAACTTTGCGTAGAAGATACTACATATAATGTAAATTTTTCCTTAGTATCTAAAAAAAAGTAATAAGTGTTCGTATTTGTTTTTAGGTTGTTTCATTGAGGAAGCCATCAAAAGTCTATTTTCAAGTAAGTCAGTCATTGAAGTATATTTTTTATAAATAAGTGTTTATAGTAATTGAATGCTAATGCGATTTGTTTTTTTAACTAAGGGACCCTTAACAATATAAAGGTAGTAGTAATGGGGTATGTGCGACCCATGTTTTTTTTTATCCACAATTTGTGAGTTAAACATCAATTTCGAATTTTCTTGGATTAAAAAAACAGACAGTATTTTATGTTAGTTTTTATTTGCACCTTGCAGAAGTCATTCAAAATCAGTAAAAAAAAGCTGTGAATTCACCCTACTGAACTTTATCCCACCTATCACACCAGTACTTCAGATTATCACTTAATTCCACTCTGTTCTCGTCAGAGGGGAATCGCTTTGTACATTCGTAATGTTGTGCCTTTCTACATTGTTCCAGAATTTGGTTCAACTAATCCAGAATTTAATTACGTCTGGATTAGATTTAAACTTCATCAACACATAATTTATTTTTGTTTTTTAAACAGCAGCCTCAATATGTCTGTCGTTGATACTGTATGCTCGTTTGATTCTCTATCTTAGAATATAGAAAATATTTTAACCAAATCCCCTACTTCCGAAATCGTTATTGTTGGCAGTTTCAATATTCATAACATGCAGTGGCTCAGACATTCTTTAACCACAAGTCGAGCGGAGAGACATGTTGAGCTATTTAGCAGGTCCTTTAACTTGCAACAGTTAGTTGATAGCCCAACTCATTTGCCTGATATAATTGGACATAATGCTAGCCTATTGGATTTATTTCTAACATCTCTACCTGGCAGGTACTCAACGTCATTGTCATCTCCTCTCGGCAGCTGGGATCATTGTTTTGTTTCGGCCCACTTCTTCCAATCATCACTGAAACCCACTAGTTGCCTTCGTAAAAAGCGATTGGTGTGGTACTATGATCAAGCTGCTTGGGTCGCATTCAACAAATTCACTAAGAGAGTTCGACTGATCTGAGTGTTTTTCCTCGAGAGATGCTGAGTACTGCTCGGAAGCCATCATCAACATGTTATTAGATCGCATTAGATATCTGGAAGGCCTTCGATATAGTGTGGCATTCTGCTCTAGTCCGTCTTTTCTTAAAATGGATTGAAAGTTTTCTCTCCCGCCGTTGAATACAAGTTTTATTGGACGAAGCTTCTTCTGACCGTTTTATAATTCATGTCGGTGTACCACAAGGTTCTGTGTTCTGTCCTATTTTCTTCCTCATTTTTGTTAATGATCTTCTAGCTCTCACTTTCAATCCTCTTAATAGTTTTGCAGACGACAGCACCCTTGATTTCGTGTACTCGCTTGACTCTATAGTTGATTCCCGTGGCAATTTTATAGTTGATAAACGAAACCACATGTTTAGTTCGCTAAACTATGACCTCAAAACAATACTCGCTAGGTGCAAGTCGAATCTGGTCTTGCTTAATGCTTCCAAGACGGAATTTTGTCTGTTATCACTCAAACGTACTCCAACACCCGCTCATCCCATTTCCGCCGACGAAACAGATATCTCGAACTCACCATCTCTTTACATCTTAGTATTTCAATACCTATGGGTATTTCAACAATCTTAGTTGGTCCGATCACATTTTTGGTATTGCCCAAAACGCGATTAAATGCAAGGGACTTGGCACAAAGCTACAAGTCTCATATCAGACTTAGATTAAAATATAACTCCCATAATTAAGCAGAGGCTGGACGCACAGCATTGTCCACCTTAGACAAGGTCCAAAAGAAGACCATCTGGCTTATTAGCTATGACATGTCCATAATGTCGGATATTTGTCTCTCTTTTATCGCTACTTTTATGGTGATTGCTCTGACGAAATTTCTAGCCTGATCCCTTGTAGAGCTCTTGCTATGCGCATCACACGAGCTGTAACCCGAGCTCATATTCACACCCTTGAAGGCTCACATTCACACCCTTGGAGGCTCACATTCATACCCTTGAAGGCTCACATTCACACCTTTGAAGGCTCACATTCACACCCTTGAAGTCAAATTCGGCCGTGCCGTGAAATTCCGTAAACCCGTCATAATCAGACAGAACAGTACGAATGTGGAACAGTTTTCCATCCACTGTTTACCCCCTCCCCCTCATCAAAGCTATGATCGTCCACAAACATAATGCGCACCGTCACCTACTAGTCTCTACTAAATATTTCTGAATTGATGCTGATGGGATGCTATTCTTCAAGAATCTTCTTCCACCTTCTACTACTGCCACGATGCCAACCGTTATTAAAATAAGTTGTATTTTTGTTTGAGTAACATTAATAAGGCATCATTGTGATAGAATATATGCTGCCTTACTGTAACTAAACTTAATCTCAATGACGATTAGAGATCAATCATTTGACCTCACTACTCTACGTCACTCTTCTTTTTGTGGCAAGGACAATTTAAGCTCCTGCTTAGATAAAGATGTTCTAACATTGTCAATCTCTTTACCAGCTTCATTGTGTTCTTCCAAAATTAGAAATTCCAATTAAACTTTGTGACACTTCTCGGACATCAGTTCCAGAGTTGAAAGCACACTAAATCAAAGTTACAAAATATTTTCGTAACATATATTTCCATCAACATTAAATCGAATTTCATTCATATTCATTGCATACACATAACCAAAAATAAGTTACACTCTAACAAAAGCGGTAACTGGTAATGCATCCAAAACTGAATAACTGTAAATAATTTCAAAGGTTCAAGTCCAAGCATATACAATTTTGACTCCAATCCAACCGATACGATGATTAGTCCCGAAATGATTGTGACTGACTTGGACAGCAGTAAATTTAGTCCAAACAGTTTCTCTGAAATGTGACTATTATTACGGTTACCGCGATCTACTGAACACAGTAATTGTTATAAGCAAACTTAAATTTTTCGGTCATTTACAAAGTATGCGTGAGGCGCGTATACTTTTTGATGGATAGGTTACTCATCTGTAACAAAAAATCCCAATTTTATTTGTTCATGTCGTTCGTTACTCGTCCGTGCGAAAAACCAAACCCTGTGAGACTGCCTTTAATAAAAGTTTGAACCTCTTTAAGAGGAGAGTTTTTGGGTGTGGAAATAATTTCCATAGAAATTTGACAATCATTCTTTAAACGTTTATTTTTTATTTTTGAATTTTTTCACGTTTTGGCTTCTCGTTTTGTTGTAAAGATAACACCAAGATTTGCTTGTGTTTTTGAAAATTTAACATCCTTCCTCTCATGGTAGCTCATATCTTATAAATATAATAAAAAAAAAATTAATAAAACTGTCATCGAACCAATGACTTTTAGGTTATTTATTTGTCTTTTAGTTTTTACATAAAATCCCTGACATGGAGATATTGGACAGGAGCTTTTACACGAAATTCTTTTATCTCTTTGATAAATTGTGCGAAAAAGATCAATCAACAGATACATTTTGGCCGCAAACTGGTTGTGAATTGGCAAAAAGCTGTCAATCGATTTTTATTGAGTTGAGTGAACAGCAATTATTTTATTGACCGATATTTGATTGCGTGGTCTTTTTTTCGCTATCTGTTTGAAGTATAAATAATAAACAATGGCCGGGTGATGAAGTTGATTATCATCACACTTCACCCGAGTGTGTGTATTTTTGAATTGCACTGGTCTGATGGTTGCTATTCGTTTCATATATTTTCTGATAAGCTTTATTCACTCGTAAATTTTCTGTTCAGTTTCATACATGTAATATGTATAGAGGAAGAAGAGATTATTTTTAGAGTTATGATAATGAAATTATTAAATCAAGTATTAAGTTGTATATGTATACCTCGTAGGTCATGGGTCTAGACAAGAAGCAATTTATTAGTTTATTGACAATATCTGTTTTATGGCTTGTAGGAGTATCGATAGAAGTTGTTGTTGTTGTTTTTTTGTTTTAAATTACAAATCGTTATAGCTATTATATCTCAGTGAAAATTAAATGTTTCGATCGGTTGGTGGTCGTGATTGTGATGAGTAAACATTTATGTTAATCTCTCAAATAATAATGTTTATAAGTCCATTAACTTGGTGAATAACATGAATTTCATGGTTTTTGGCAATTGAATAATCCGGATCGAAGGACCAAAAACAGATTATTTCGATAAAAGTATTTCAGTTGAAGGGACTTTAGCAATTCGGCCCTGGTGGTTTAATATATTGCGGCTCAAAAGACCAAGGCATGAATCATTTCTTTTGCAGTGTAGACTTAGAATTATGTCCTTGAAAATAGTATAATGCGTTTACATTATTTCTTGTTTTTCTTCTACTTTTTCTAGTAGTATTTCGTGACGTTAATAAAAGTGAGTTTAATTTACGAGGGTGGATCAATAAGTATCCGTGTTTGAAGTTAGATGGTGCTGCTGAGGAATGTTGCTGTTACCATTGGATACTGTCAGCAGTCAAATGACAGTATACGAAAATTTTGACTGAGTTCATAGTTTAGTTTTGAATATGTTTAGTATTTTACGCTACAATGGAAAAAGAACAGTATTGATCGGTGATTCGATTCTTATTTTTGGACGAGAAAAGTTGCGAAGAAATAAAAGCGAAGTTAAATGCAGTTTATGGAAACCCTTCACCATCTATGTATGACAACAGTTAGATATTGGCTTAATGAATTTACACGTGGTCGCATGTTTGTTTTTGGTGCGGAACGCCCAGCCGTCCATCGGATTGGTGACTGAAGATATCGTGGGAAAAGTTCATAATATGATTCTTCCTGATCGCCAATTGAAAGTGCGTAAACTAGCGGAGGCCGTAGGCGTTTCTTACGGATCGGCAATCAAAATTTTGCATGAAAAGTTGGGGTTGAAAAAGCCAAAAACCAAGCAGCAGTCAAGGGTATGGCTACGATTTTCTGGGATTCCAAAGGAATAATCCATATCGAATTTCTGGAGTGAACAAAAACGAAAACAGGGGAGTACTACAGTCAGTTATTGGACCGATTCGACCAAAAATTGAAAGATATTAGGCCCCATTTGGCTAAAAACAAAATTTTGCTCCACTACGACAGTGCACCAGCTCACTTAGGCCGAATGCCTGTGGCTAAGCTGCATTATGAATTGCTGCCGCATCCGCCGTACTCGCCAGATCTGGATCCCTGTGATTTTTTCTTATTTCCCAACATGAAAACGTGGTTCGCAGGAAAAAAGTTCATTTCAAACGATGAGATCATAGCTGAAACAGAAGCCTATTTTGATGCGTTTGAAAAATCATATTTAGAAGTTTTAAAGAAATAGCCGGAACGTTGGGAAAAGTGTATCACATTAAAAGGAGACTAAGTTGGAAAATAAAAACAACATTTGGCAAAGGTTTGTGTTTTCATTCCTACTTATTGATCCACCACACTACGAGTTTTTATATGACTATCTCCTGCAATTTTTGACCCATAGTAATCGGATTTAAATTAGCTCCTCTTATAAATAAGTTAAAACAACTCAACAGGATAAAAACTAAATAACAATGATAGTACCAACTCAATTGAAAATAACAATCCTCATTTAATATTATTTACGACTTTTGTGACTTACGACTTGTGCGGGCATAATCATTGTAGTGGATGAAATCATTCATTCACATCCATGTTGCAATTTTATTAAAACTGATCACATCAAATCATAACTCCTCCAGCAATTAACAATATTCTTTTAAAGAAGATAAATAGATTTATAAACTTTCAATTTGTAATCACACTGCAAAAATTAATAAAAATTTTATTGTTTCGTGAGAAATGATGCCATGATGGCTTTCATGAGAAACCGACATCACATAAGCCACCACACAGATTTTCACTTCCGCTTTAATCGAATCAGCACAGATTTTCATTGACCCTTGATGCCTATAACTATATTATACATACGAGAATGGAGAGGATGCATACTCCGCCCTATTCCGTATCAAGAAAAAATAATTTCTCAATTTTTTTTTTTTTTATTATATAGCGGCTTTCATCTATTCGAAAAAGAAGAAAAACTAATAAAATCTGTAAAGATCAAAACAGCGCTATCTAGCCGCGTACTATAGCTCTGCCGACTACTCCAAATGCATGCGCATATGTTTTAAATTGGGCCGATGCGATGTATGGTGACATCTTGCGCTATTAAAATTTTCAACAGAATTTCTTGAGTATCAAGTAGAGAAGATGTAAAAATGAAAAAAAAAAATTTATATATTTCCATTTTTTGTGATCACAACAGAACATGGGTAGATATTGTGGCTTTAATTCTGTGGCGTATGATCTGCGATCTCTGTGACTTCTACTATAAAGATACATTGAAATGTGCTATTCTTGAATCACGGTGATAAAAATTCAAGTATGAGAAAGAAAGGAGACTGACTGCGTGCAGACTCATAGATCCTGCATAATCTTCATATGATCTCAGAGTGATCATCGATGCTTATAATGTTTTTTTTTAGCGTGTAATACTATTCCCCTCTCATTCCGGCGACTGCATGAGTGAAGATGATGAATAAATTTAAAATACTTTTAGAAAAAATCCAACAGATGTTGTTGATAATATGATCTCTCGTCTCATAAAAAAAATACCACGATCGCTACGATCTCCGTATATACATATATACATAGAATTTGCTTACAATCGAGGGTGAGAACTTTTCTTTTTTAAAAGATCCGCGTGCATTTTTATCTTTAGCACCTTCTGAGAGTTTCCTTTCTTGCAGACAGTAGAGAAAATTGTAACAAATTCCTAAGATGAGGATGATGATGGCAACGGAACCATCATCACTTGGCCAATTTATTCTTGCATTATAAAGATCACTAGGCTACCGGGTCTGTTGTTGTGTTGAACTTTATCGTCTGTTGGATATCATCCGCAAAAATACATTGTGTCTGGATAATAGCGCCCCATAATTTCCTGTATTCAAGATCTACACAACACATCAATTTTGATCAGATATGAAAATCTTCTCAACTGTGTTTACATACCTTTGGCTACCTGCCTGGTTTTGTTTTTGTTTTTTTAATCTCAACAATGATCTATGAGTAAGATCTAGAGAAAAAAAATTGCAAACGTTCTTTTCATATATATGTTTTTTTTTGTTATATATAAGATCGACCGACAGTCTGATGGCTAAGGAAAAACGTTCGTTGGAAATGAGCGATCATTATGGATTAAATAGGCCCACCTTTACTATAACGCGATACATTGTGGGAAGATCAGAAGGAAATTAACGGGTTTTTAAAGTCACTACGATTTCCTTCGCAATTACTTATAACTGTGAGCACGAAGCACTACATATACATAGTAGTTACTAACTTACAACATTAACTGTGACATATCAATTTAAGCAGGCGGCGCGGCGCAGTGGCAGACGATTGCAGAGTTTCCGTCTATGAAGAAGTCTACTCATGTTAAAGTAAAGAAGTGAAATGTGTTCGTATAATTATGGTTTAGGTTAGCAACATAGTTATAGCTTGCTTGAATTATTTATGAAATTGTGGTGGTTGTTTTTTTTGTCTTGTTCAAGTTTTGTGGAAATTTTTATTATTTATTGTCTTCGTGTGTTGAGCATGCGCACAGGTAGGTAATTGATAAAAAGCAAAACAAGTAAAAGGTGAAAGCCTGAAAAATTATATTTAATTAGCGGAAAGGCTTTGTGGCAAGTTTTCTCCTTTGGACATGTTTATGGTGAATATTTTTAGAATATTTCTGGATATTATCCCATTTAAAGAATAATTTTGGTTTTTGCGGCCTCAATCGAATGAAAATTGGTTATTATGATGGGAGGATGGGGTTTTTTGTGTGTATTTACTTTAGATGAAACACTTTCTCTATCGACAGAGGAAAGACGTTTTTAATTTTATTGATTGAGATTTGTAGAAAGGAATTGTGCGTAGTTATGAGAGTTATGATTGTGGATAATCTTTTAATCAATAAATTTGTGATGCCTTTACACTGAATATGCTTATCTCCAAAAGACTAACTAATTTATTTTAATAAATTTACATTTTTTAGTTTAAATCTTTGCATACATTACAAAATATTAAGGTACCTAAAACTGAACCTTGCGGCATTCGGTTCCGATTTCAAGTTTCGTCTCTAGTATTTTAATATTAGCATAATCTTTTGAAGATAACAAGATATTTAATTAATTATTAAATGGCATAGTAACAAGAGATGCAGTAAAATTGTAAAATGATTTTTGATAGAGGCCGAACTTAGAGCTTCAGTTCTTCTTTAGATATATTTTTTATGATATACTGCAAGGACTCGGAAGACACAAAGGTCAGAAATATTTTTTAATGCATTTTATTTTTCAACATAGTCACGTATTTGACCTTAATGTGTTTGGTGAACCTGTGATGCAGTTTCTCAACTCAGATGTCATTTAAGTTTTCGAATCGAGTGTTTCGATCCTTCTAGAAACTTTCTCTTTCAAAAATAAAATTTATAAAAATCCGCATCAAAGTTGAATTAGGTCAATAATGATAATATATGAACAATATATGATTAATATATTTTGCAAACTGAGTAGTGGATGAAGCATTATATAGATGGAACTGTATAAATTTTATCGGTACCTGTAGCCATGTTTTAAGAAGAACAAAACTACCCTTATTCAACTCCAACATAAAACCTACACGGCGGCTGTATGATTATGAAAGGGAGCCAAATAATGTGTTGCATGTAGATGAGTATTTATGTTATCCCATAAGAATTCGTTAGGAAGAGTTTCTATTAACTATCCAATATGATACTAGAGAGAGGCAAACATGATGGAACTAGATCGAAATATGGAAGCTCTCATGCTAAAAAGGTTTATTTAAAGTATAAAAAACATTGGATGGGTGGATTGGAACGAGGTTGGGATCCGAAATGGGTCCGTCGAACATAGGCCACAACAAGGTCCATTGTTTGCTTTCCAGGCTTATGAGCAATTGCCCATAAGTCCCAGCTGGATGCTCTAACAAAATTCAAAATTGGCCCACAACCCAACCCTTACCGGCTCCATGCAGTTCTTTCAGGAGGTGTGAGCCAAGGAATCTGTAACGATTTCCTGAGTAGGCCGGAATGTGACAAATAGTTTTGGATTCCTCTCCGCATCCTCTGAGTTCCGGATCGTCAACAAGCCTCATCCTATGCTGATCACTCCTGAGAAGAGAGTGCCCAGTGAGAATTGAGACTAGAGTTCTCAGGGTTGACTGGTTCAATCCGAAAAGCTGTTTTGGTTTATTTGGGTTGGGTCTGCCCCAGATCTCCTTGTAGTTCTATCCGAAGGGTCATCCAACCAAAGGCAGTCGGCCCAAGCCGAGATAGTGCAGGCAAAGGTATTTTGGTGCGATCCAAATTGTTGTGGAACAAAAATTGCGAGGAAGTTTTTTGTGTCTGCATACTGCAATAATTTAGATGAAATTTTATCATCACAATTTTCACTCATAAAATTTACGTTTGATCTAAAGAATGGAATGGAAACTTGCTAAAAATAGCTTCAAAGAATTAAAGATCGTAGCGATCGAGAAATTTCTCTGAAACAAAATAGGCTTTTTTCCGAGCTATCTTTTCTAAGAGATCCACAGTAGAATTATTGTATAGAAGTTTGAATTATTCGAAAACTTTACGTATCTTTATTTATCTTTATTTCGAAATCTTTACGTACCTATGTAGATATGAAAGTTACAATAATGGAGAGCAATTAAATAGAAATGAATTGATGATAGATCCTTGTGGTATTCCATAAAGCAGCGGGACATCTAGAATTGCAGGCTTTTTTTTTACGATATACTAGTGTTAAGGTTCAGGAAAAGTTTAAGAAACTAATAGATATTTCAGAATTTCTTTAGTAGCAGTCTAAATTATCTGAATGATCATTAGTTGGAGCAAACTGATCTATATATCCATGTCATATCCAAATGACGTAAATATGTAATTTATATTATTATGATCCTTGTTTAGATCACAAATTCTCAGATTTTTGTTTGGATAGGCCAAAAACAAATTTTGATAATGACTTGAACGAATTTAGCTCTGAATTAGGAACCGCGGTGTTCAAGTTGGTTACATACATACGTATTAATGAAATTCGATATTCGATCATGTTCATGGACTAAGTGAAATTAACATTTTAAAAATTTTTATCGGAATATTAATATAAAATTTTCCTTAAAACTAATAAAAATTTGTCCATGTCTCCATATATCTACTCAACTTTTAGTCATTATATAATGATGATAATGATCTAGAGTATGATCTTCCTGATCGCAGAATACAACTTATATCACACTTTATTTATTTTTTTTTAATCAAATATTTTCTAATACAATATTGAAATATTCTACATCCAGAATGATCTCATAAATGCGATATCATTTCATTAATTACAATATTGAGGAAGAAATAAATTTACACACTGATCACGATTAACTTACACGCGATTCATTCAGGTAAATAATCTCCATGTATTTGATACAGAAGTAAAAAAAAATAGTCTTAAGATAGCCAGCCACATAATACATACATATATATGTATATCCGAGTACATCACTTCCAATGTTAAATCAACACTACACCGGATTAATTAACTGCTTGCTGGCTGCACAGCGTGTATATCAGCTTAAGACATTCCGGTGTTTTCACTAACCGGTATTCGATCATTGGCACCCTTTGAAATGCTAGCTGGGAACCAACATCGGCACCTCTTGATGATTTACAAAAAGAAAGAAAACAAAACAACAAAAACACCGGCGGAGGTAATTGCATCTCATCACGTACATATCAATATATATATGTATAACAAAAATTCTGTAAAATGTGTGAACGAAGAAAGATATTCTCTCACAGATTTTCCCAATTGAGGCCTCCTATATATTTGAGACGAATCAAAATACGTGGGATGTTGATAATCATTCAACTATGACCATTTCTTTTATTTACTGTTTTTTTTTTTGCACACTTTTTGAAAAATAAGATTTTTCCGACATGTACGCATGCCTTACTAATTTAAGTTTTCTACGACTCTCACTCTGTGTGTGTTAAAGAAAAAGTAAAAGAAAAATTATAGTTAATATAAACGGATGTCATACCTATTTTTACATATACATTACATATATATGTAGATGTGTAAATCAATGATTGAACGGATGTTTTGCTTTGAACAGGTCAAAAACCACAGGAATTCAAGTGAGAAATAAAAATACACTTGTCAGCCAGGGAACTGATCATGGTCTCATGAATGAAGATCACTGCTATATCATTGTTACTATTGCGATACAAAAGATCAATGGATCTCGTGTTACACTTGTGTGAAAACGTAATTGATATACTGAGGGAAATATTATGTATACATGTAAACTACCACAATCTAAAAGGTATGAAGGGTAGAGCCGGGTGCTTTGTTTCATTGATCAGTGATCGTTTAACGATCAGGATATACTTCATTCGAGTTTCTAAGAAATTGCATGGAATTGTTTCGACCCCACACATTTTCAACAATTTTTTGAGTAAGTATGTAGCTCTTAATTACAACTTAGATACCTTCCTCCTGTGTCGATCATTGATCACAATAAGAATATATTTCAGGTTAAGGACCAACTTCCTTTCCATTATTTAGCTAATAAGAAGGAAAAAAAGAAAAGAAAAAAAAAGGAACCATAAATCCGGTCAAAGTGTCATCTTATAATAGGATTTGTTATGATCGTACTTATAGGAAGTAATTTTCCAAACTGCAGTCAATGTGACAAAATTTGAGAAGGCTGTAAACTTGAATCCAAACAATGTTTTTGAAAGAGAATCTTTGGTCTCACAACTGACCGGATGTGAACACTTTTTGACCCTTAGTAGGGTTCATTTATTTTGCCTTCTCTTTGCGGTGTACCTACATATGTAGATACCATATGCACAGAGAGATAGGGTCAAGTGGCTTTGAGTGTGTGTTTTTTTTAATTTTCTGTTTTTTCTTTCTTTACCGAAATTTAACTCTGCAAGAGATCCATCTCACCTGTTGATTATTTGAATTTGTGGCAAAATGGGATATACATATACCTACATATATCTAAGTATGTATAAAGTTGATACATATACATATGAATGAAAGGAAAAAGTTTTACAACTATTAACATTTTCTCTGGTATAGTCTTAATGACTTCTTGCAGAGTTAATGATTATACCTACAAGTTTATAAAACTTAACCTAAAATTTGACGATGAAAATATGTTGGAACTTGCAACCTTAATTATTTTCTGTAATGAAGCGGATATGATGTTCTACATGTTAAGACTGAAGGAAGGTATCTAAAGTTCATCGTCATTTAGATTAATTTCACTCATTTATTTCATATGGTTTTTAATTAAATTTTATTGAATTTCTTTTAAAAGTTTTAATATTGTAAAATGCAGAAAGGGTTAGATTTTGAGTACAGTGTGTGCGAAGCTTTTGGGCTTCTTAAATCCAATATGAAAAATTGGTGTTGATATCGTGACTTTTGATCATAATATTAGTTAAATAAAAAAAACTGAGTTAATATTCCGAAATTTTAACATTGTTGAGTCATAACTTGAAAACGGAGAGCGGAGGGGAGAAATGTGTAGATCATTGGAAAGGTCCAACGATTATCTATTAACAATTTTATATAATCATAATAGGGTGCAACAAAAATTACAGGTTGATCTATAAATGCATACCCAAATATCTTTAAGTCCTTGACAGCGTTCGGACTCCCACCCTTCGCATACAGTATATACATAATCTCTGCGTGTAACATCCAAGAATTGGACACTCTTTTTTTTACGTGCGGGAATTAACCTACAAGGAATCATACTAGATTATAATCAAAACATTGAACATAGCGATAAAAGAGCGAAGGGCGTCCGACATTTTGATGGTATTGGAGCGAGTCAATATGAGAAGTTATTTGCACATCGCCAATAAGCTGGAAGGTTCTCTTTTGGACAATATCTATAATGACGCTAAGGCTGTACGACCAGCCCTGGCCCAGATGTGGAAATTGTATACCATTCTAGGTCTGATATAGGATTTGTAGAAGAGCGCAATATTTGACGGGCTGAAATATTTCTTATACCTTTCCAGAAATCCAAGAAATTTCGATGCTTCTTTGGCAACAAAGTAGATGTGTTCTATCCAGCGTGATCTATCTAGCTTAACTTACGGGAAATATTAATGCCAAGAATGCATAAAGATAGTGTGTATTGTAAAACAATGCTCCATCACAATAAATGGGAGTGGAAAAATTATTATGATCTTGTTTTAATGAGATGAGACAGCTTTGGGATTTAGACGAATTGAATTCGACACGATTCGCTTTGCCCCAAGCGCGGATATTGGCAAGATCGTTATTCAATAATGTAATCATGCAAACTCGTTTAACGCATGCGGCATTCCCTCTGGAGTCCGCAAGAGTGTCAAAGTAGTAAGCGAATTCAAGGGTACTGTCATCGTCAAAATTATGGATGGGATTGTAAAGTGCCAAACACAATTCCGCCGTTCCGATTCAATTCGATTCGATTCAATTCAATCCGTTACGTGCATGAGCACAATTGTTCCAGTCAAACTTACTGAAATTTTTCCAGATTTTGTCTTTTCTTTTTACATCCATGTAAAATTTGTTGCCTTTGTCATAAAGCTCTTCATATTTTTTAATTTCTTCAATGAAAACTGCTTCATCCATCTTGAGTTATACACAAACATTGTACAGGTAATTTTTCTAGGTTATGTCATCCGTAAAAGTTGAAATTTGCTCAACTTCTCCGTTTCGATTCGATCCGTTTCGATCCATTTCGGTGTAATGTGTCCAATTGCACGTACAAGCAAATTTGACATTTGTACGTATCGGATCGAAACGGTGCAATTGTGTTTCCCACTTAAGTGATTTGCTTCATTAATGAAATATAAGACGAGAGACTGAGAGATAACTGAGCCCTGGAGCGCACCGGAATTTATAGGGTGGGGTTTAGATATAATGTCATCTACTACTACCCGTATTAAGTGAACAGATAAAAAACTTTCAATCCATAATAGAGAAGGAGTGGAGAGATCAAGTGCTTTAAGTTTGGCTAAGAGGGCAGGATATCAGTCTCTATCGAAGGCCTTTAAAATATCTAGGGCATCGATTTTGTTCTCAACAAAATTGTGAAGACGACTGTTCCAACGTTCCATAAGAAAAGTCAGTAAATCTGTAGATGGGTGTCCAGTCCGGAACCCATATTGGCGATCGTTGATGAGTTGATTTGTTTCGAGATACTTTATTAATTTGCAGTTAATGACTGGGATTTTGAGGGATCGCTACCATCTCCCTTTCTGGGAATTGGCTGAGCGTGGCCTAATTCCCAAGCAGTTGGAAAAATGCCTGTCGAATGAGACAAATTTGCGCAGAGGTTTAACCAAGGATGAGGAACAGATTTTAATTAATAGAGGCGAGAAACCATCAGGACCTACGGCTTGATCTCCTTAAGGACCTTGAATCCATCCCTCGTGTGGATGTGTATTGGATCTTGTACACATCTGTACCGCAGAAGGTACCTATTGGTAAAGATTCTGTTAATGGCTTTTACAAGAGACCCGAAACCTTTCCTGCCTTTACGGCTTGCCAAGATTCTTTTTCTAATAAAGACATTTTTTTTCCGTCTGGATTTGCAGGTGTTTCGAGCAGTCTCAAATTTTGGTGTTGTTGACAAAGTTTGTCCTTGTATCATGATCGACAAAATATTACTCTCGCGTTCGCGATACACGCTTCCAAATTTTTATGACGTATACTCGATCGCAGCCTATTTTTTTATTTTGGAAACGCTCTTTCGAAATTCACTTATGTTAATAACAACTTGTGAATTTTGAACAAATTTTCGCATTCGAAAGCGTAAAATTGACTAGCGCAGCTTATAGACGCACTCAGCGATTACTTTTTTCTGTTTGATAATTCGTGGTAGATTCATCTTCATTTGTAGAATATTCCTCATGTGGTGAGGATTCACTTTTATCCTGGATATCTGTTTTTCTTGGAATTTTTAAAATACATATAATCTTCTACTTTTATCAGCGTTTTTGGAAGGATCATGCATGTCCAAATAGCATCTTATGTCAACTTCAAGAACTTGTTGTTGGTATACGCAGTACGACTTCCGCTCAAAATTTAGTTATTTAAAATTGTCGGTGTGTATTTGCGATAACGTTGACAATATAATCTTCTCACTGTCTTTACCGTATTGCAGTTCACAAAATCATGTTTTACAATTTCAGTCATAGGGCCATTACTTTCATAGGTAACTTTCCATTTGATCACAAATAGTATGTTAAAGTCAGCAATCTAACTTCTTTAGACCCATCTCTCATCTCCGGTGTACCACAGGGCTCTATTCTTGCACCACTGTTCTTTACTAATTTTATTAAAGCAGAACATGACATCTGTTGTCAGGCATATTCAAATCCATATAAATACTGCCGATGATATAGAATTTTATCACAAGGAACCTGATAGGAATACCCTTTCGTTGTGTGTCAACAATATCAATTATAAATTATCAAAAATAGTGGATTGGGCATCAAATACTATGTTGCGATTCTGATAAAATCTAAATTCATTGCAATTTTCAAGAGTAATTTTATCTCCCATAATGCTCAATGGCTTTCATTTAAATATATAGTCAATAATCTTAGAATTACTATATAAAAAAATATGACCACATTAACTCTTCGTCGTTTCTATTAGGACCAAGGACATGTAAGAATGTGTGGTTAGATTTGTCCTAAATTCAGTGCGAAGTCCACAATTCACTTGTGATTGATTAAAAATATGAATTTCTTACTGTATGTACATAAATTGACTAAGTATAAGTAAGGTACACCGCTAAACCTATAATTTTCTATAAACACAGACCCATTGTACACGTGTTTTTGTTTTTTTTCGTTTATTTTTTTTTTTATATATTTCCATAAGCAATTTCTTATCAATCGCGCAATTCTTACAAAATATTATAATCAAAAGCACTGTTCAATTTGCATAAGCACATCATGATTGAAACATTTTATTTTATTGACATGCAAAATAAACAGAAAAAATAAAAATAAATCACACGTTCCTAAAACCCCATTAGTTGGTTGTAGATTGTGTTTGTGTTTATCGACAAGCCCCAGAGACATAGTTCGCATTCGAATTTAATCGCTCAATTGCATAAATTATCACCAGCTCATGTTTCGTTCCGTGTAAATAAATCTAAGAGAACGTACTCGCACAATTACCAATAGTTTGTTTATTATCAAATCGAGCGCAAAATCGGAACGCTATTAACACAATTTATAATTAACGAAGATGACAAATACTTATAGAAGTTTATCCACGCGCTAATTATTTCAATGTTAAGGTTATCATTAGTATCATAATTATCGGTTTTCAACATGTTATATACTCGCGCAAACTCTCAGTAACAGCATGAGTTTAAGATAAAATAAAAAAAAATAAATAAAAAATTCGAATAGTGATTCATAGTAAGTTAGTCGAACTAGTAACTGATCGCGGAGCATATAAACATTGGCACGAAAAATGATTTTAAGCAAAAGCCATTTTTTTTCTCTTTTCAATATTATCTAACGATCCTTGGTTTCCTTTTGAGAGAACAGTAATCGCTCTGTTTTCCCTGAATCCCGCTGAGACTGCAAGTAGAGATAAAATTTAAACAATGGCGAGTCTGTGTTTGTATTTTACCATATTTGTACTATGATAAAAGGAATGTACCAATAAAGATAACGCGCCTGCGCTGTATGTATATGAGATCTTGGCGGAATATACTCGCGCGCATAAATTCATATTTCTATATCTCGTCACAAAGTTGTTTGTTTACTCATGCTTCAAGGCGATTGCGAGAAGATGTGGTCAAGAACTAACTGAACACAAGCCATACCAAACCCACCAAAGACGTTTCTTCATTTATTTACATTTAAGCTGAAGATCGTCAGTAAGATCAGTAGTAACAGTTTTATGATCTTTGGATTAAGTAGTTAGCGCGTCCATATATTGCATAATGCTCATAATGTGCTAAACGTTATGGTTTGAGACTTTATTATTGTTTCACTTTCACTGATGACTATATAGTCACGAGTATTGAATTGTTATGGAAAATGATCTTATTGTCGAAAGTTGTCTAGACTTGGGTGAATGATCGATGGTTTTGGGTATAATTATGAAGGTAATGAAGTGATAGAATTCCTTTAAAGATTGTTCTCTTAATGAGATATTAATTATTTCAAATGAAAGCTATAGTTTTTGACAGTCTGTTGAATTTGAGTTATTAACTGGCTCGAGATGGATGTAGATGTAGGTAGAAATCTTTGTGTTATTTAATTTGATTGCAAATTATTTTTTTGTGATGACAGACCATAATGGTTGGTTTTGATCGTCACTCTACCAGTAATTTCTGTACAATGTACCGTGCTACGTAATTTGCTAATCGTGCAGAAGGTCATTTATAGATTTAATGATGAGAGCTGACATGAATAAATCTTAATGATTACACTTTTATGTAAATCGATCATCGTGCTTATGTGTTTGAAAAATTTTGATGAATGATCAAATTAGATGAAGCTTTTGAAGTAAATTGTATGAGTGTCAATTTATTAATGCTGTATTGCGGCCCTCATTTTTTGTTTGTTATTTTTGCAATTTGACCGCACTTAGACGATTTTGAAGGATGTAGGTATGATGTATGCATGTGGATTTTAGTTTTTTATACGAAAAGTTTTTACAGCTGACTTTTTTTTATTATTTTTATTCTTTAGCCTACACAAATTAGATTTTGAGGGGACTAAGCCATACTGTAATAGCAAGCCACAAATGAGACCCTTTGAGAAGGTCAATATTAACTTGCAGAACGTGAACTTCTGCTAAGACTAGTGTTGTCACTCGGTTTTTTTTATCGAAGCCCGAAACTGGTTTGAGTAGCAATACGTGAAAAAAATTATCAAAATCTTAAAATCGTTTATAATTATGTAAATAGAACCCTATAGATGAATTAATTAAAACTTTGGCTTAATACTCTGGAGAAAAATCTTTCAGTACCTGAGTTCTAACTGCTATAAGGCAGTGATAATTAATGAAAACCCAAGCATTAAATAAGACAATGTCGGCATTGTCCTAATTCTTATAATTTTTTATTATATAAATGAGCTCAGATACTACATTTACATTTTTACAGTGCTGAGAATAAAAATAAGACTTATTGGTATTATTTTGGTTACGTATTCAAAAAATATCTAGAGTAGCTAAAATAATAGGGGTATCCCTGTAGCAAAACGTTGCCCAAAGTAAGTGTTTGCTACGATTAAGTATATCCAAAGTGGCAACACTGCCTAAGACCTCCCTTGTTGTTTCTGATTCATATGGAGATTAGTATGATCTACATATTACTTACAATTTTAGAGAATGTTTAGATGAATATAGAAAAATGAAAGTGATCTAGTGATCATAAGTTTTATAAGTCTGTGCCTGGACTTAGGACTAATTCCCTGTATTAAGTAGAATTAGGAATATTCAATTAAATTATTTATACGGTCAATTTTAATTAAAAGCAACTGTAATTAGGTGTAAATAAAACTCGATTATAAGTAATTGTAGTTGAAATATTGTAAAAAAATTATAATTACTTATAATTAAGAAAAGTAATTGAAGTAAAAATAATCATAGAAAGAGTAATGATTATTTTTTGTACGTATTTAATTATAATAATAGGTAATGAAATGATGAATTTATTGACATTCTACAGCTGTGAACTTGATGAATTTATTTTATGAGAAGGATAATAATTAAATATAGTTCAAGTTAATGATTACTAAAAAGATTTTTTTTTATTACTATCTTTTCGACAATTACTACTTACTTTTCTTTCATAATGCTTTTTATTTAATTGTGAAATCGTTGAATTATTGAAATCCATTGAAATTTGTAATTGAAATGTTTCTATGATTATTTTTACCTAAGTATGATATAAAAATTGTTTTCCTAATATTTTCCTATGATTTGGTGTGAATTTGCACTTGGAAACCCGTTTAGAAATTTTTTTATGTATATTTGTCCGTGAACAGTGTTATTAATAAAAGAAGTCTACACAATACCGACCGATTGTAAACTGCTTTAATAAAAGCTAGCTAGAGAATACATATTTTGTATGTTTACGAGAGATACACACCGCGCCCATGTTATTACCAAATCAGACTCTAATGTTGTTATTGAATATCTGTTCATAGCAAATTATGCAAAATTTCTTATATAGGATAGGCAAGGCATTGTAGGTATTATAAACCTAAGCATATTTTAGATTTCAGCACATTACAATCTATCACATTTCCCATATATAAATCAGTCTGGCGATAAAATTAAAAATACGTAATTGCTTAAAAACTTTGCCTAATTGTAAAGTGCGTCTTGCAAGATCTCAGATTTTGTTTTTAATTTCTAAAGATCTACAGTTACCGAAGAATTTTATTCAGTCGCTTTTTGATATAAGAGCAATTACTTCCAATACTTGAAAAAATCGTGGCAATTGTTTGTTGGGATGCCAGGCAGTCCTTTATTCCTTTATTCTGAGGAGCATACATACAACAGATGCCTTGAATGAATCGCTCTTTTAAGAGCATAAAAATTTATTAATAAAAGCATTTCGGATGATTTTATTTTTAAACGAAAGTATATTTTTCATAAATAAAGCACAAGAAGCTTCGCGACTAAGATTCAGACTTAACAGTCCAAGCAATTTAATCTCACAATATACATCTGATTGTAAGTTGTCATTTGAGTAATTTATTTTCTATAAAACAAATTTTATAAATGCTTTTTGAATGGATTCAATACGATCAATATGGACACCAGACAATGGATGCATATTCAAGAATGGATCTCACGAGCGAAAAGTATAAATTCTTATTTGAATGTTTTGAAAGTCTTTGTAGTTAGGTAACATAAACTACGTCTCGATTTACTAATAATAGTTGTAATGTGTGAAGTAAATGTCAATCAAATCAATAAAAAAGAATATTGAGATCATTCTGCAGTAGTAAGCAATCGTTTAGAGAAGTTTATTTTAACGAGTAGTTTTAAATCATCCACAAATATTAGGCATTTGGCAAAAAAAAAACAGGTTAGTACATGATAAATGAAAAGCAGAAACAATAGAGGACTTAAGTGACTGCCCTGAGGAACACCCGAGGTGACCATTATTACTGCAAATATAATATTACTAATCCTTACAATATGTTGTTTGCGGTTATATAATTAGGCCACAATCCAGCTTAAAAAAAGAGCAGTGGAAGCCTGTAATTTTCAACTTATGAATGATAAAAGGAATCCTGATCTTATCAAATGCCTTTGAGAAATCTGTATAAATAGTATCAACTTGAACTCGATCTTCAAAAGTACTTATAGTAGGTATATAGTATATATAATAGTAAATTGGTATATAGTATAGTATAATGTAAGATTATCTACAAATGATGACCTCCCAATAGCAAAGCTATGCTGCTCAGGGACTATATATTCCTTAAGTATAGAACTAAGTTTAGAGTTAAGTATTTTGGTACGATTTTTATTACAGAGACTGGTCTGTAAATCTCTACACTAATTTTGGAATCTGATTTAGATATAAGAGTGATAATGAGATTTTCCACTCATTAAGAACAGGACCGGTTCTTAAGGATAGGTTAAAAATCTTATATAAAGGATCGACCAGAAAAGCAGTAACGAATGACATAACCCATAAGAATCTGATCTTGTAGTGGAATCAAGATCATTGAGACCCTTCAAGATATTATCAGCATTAATCAATAAATGATCATCATCCAAAGGGGATGTACATATCAGTGTTAACGGTATATTTGTGATCCGATTCATCAAAGTAATCGTTACTATAAAGTATAATCAGATTGGAGGTAGTAGGCAAAAGATTGCAACTAGTGTGCAAATCGAACGATTTATTAGAATCGTAGTTTAAAACCTTAGGAAAAGGAGAAGTCGTCTGCTTGGATATTTTTTAAAAAAGACTAAAAGGACATACCATTATATTTATAACAACAGTATTATACCATCATTGAGCCATCTTAGTTGGAATACCAAAATTTAAAATACCTATCGTAGGCATTACATAATTCCAGAACATAAAACCGAATCCCGAATTTGAGAATAAATTCCGGATATGCAATATTTTGAATTTATTTGTGTGTTTATGAAGGTTTAATTACGAAATACCAGTTTTGAGGATCCATAATTTGTTCATGAGAAAGGTAGAAGAGCGGAATCGTTAGAACGTTTATTAATTCATTGGGTCTAACTTTTAAATAAACCATCGTTTTCTGATATTAATTATTTATTGTGATTATTGCGGGAACTTCGAATTAGATGCACTCATTTAGCAAAGGTAAGACACAGTTTAAATCATGGAAAAAGTCCGAGTTTTGTAAACGTTCTTCACATATTTTACGCGTTAAACAGGAATGGAAATTCAAAAACTCAGTTAGTATTATTAAATCGGAAAACTAAGCCTGGGCCCCCGATAGTTTTCCTAATAATATTCTTTTTCTGATGAATTTTCTCTTCTCTTATCAGTAGCTTATTTAGGAAATGTAGGAAGAAGATAGACTGTAGTGATTGCAGGAATGAAACTGACTACCAAATACTTTCCCAACTTTTTTTGGGGGTGTCAATGTAATGATGCTTACCAAGATTGATTGGGATGGGAAGGTGATGATGGTAACATCCGAGTGTCGGCACAGGGGCTGGAGTATACTCCAGAGACTGCCAGTGGCACGAATCTTATAGACTGCCAGACAAATTTACTATTTTTCAGGCAGAGCACGTAGTGACTTATCAGACGGGGTATATTTGCATCTATGTGCAGCGATTCCGCACATCTGCATATAAACTAACAGCCAGGCAGTGTTGGATGCTATATGCTAATAAAATCAAAATTGGTGTGCAGTTGGGCAAGAATAGCATTAAGACATTGACTATACGGCACAAGGTGACCCTATTCTGGATACCTGACCATAGGGATATCATAGGCAACGAGGTGGCTGATAAGTATGCCAAAAAGGGTAGGATTCTGATATAGATAGGTCGGCAGCGATAGCTTGTGTGAGAATCCCGATCGGAGCCTTAAAAAAGGATATCATCAGGGGTGCCTGTCAAAAGGCAAGCCTCCTGTAGATCAATAGAGAAACCTGCCATATTTTGTGGCAATTCTAACCTATATATGAGAGCAGGTGGACAAGTGAACTGCTTAATGGTAGCACAACATTTACCAGGAATATAGTAGCAGTCATTGGGGGTTATTAGGTCATAGAAGACCATGCTAGAAGGTTGAGTATAGCGGCGAACGATTTCTGGAGGAGCCGTATCGACTCAGAGGAAATCGAATCTGTCCAGCACGTACTATGCGAGTGTCCTGCTCTGATGAACAAAAGGTGGTAGGTTATTGGGTAGCTGGGAAAGCAAATAGTTCAGATGCATCCTGAGTTTCCTAAGGGAAGCAGGATGGATTTACGGTAATTTTACAGGTTATCCCGTAAGGACAAGGAGCACAATGGACCCACTGTTGATCTAAGTGAAGCAGGCGAGGTTTTTATAACGGCACCCGGCCTATCTAACCTAACCTAACCTATTTAGGAAATTTCTGATATAAAATCTTTACACCTTTTTTTAGATCTTAAGATTAATAATCGTTGATGTATGATGAATTTTAATTAGATCATACTTCTGACTATTTAATTTTTCAGTTCTAATAAATAACAAGTAATTTTTATTCTTATTGTCAATCAAAAGTGTATGATATGACAAAAATCCTATATCATGTCAACCAACAAAAATATACATCATATCAACCAATTTGAGATAATATTTTTCCATAATATTCGCCTACAAATCATGTAAACTTACTTCAAAATTTAAAATTTAACACACAGCCGCAACCCACATTTATATCCCAAAACCCAATAACAATTCAGTCAACACAGCACACCGCCAACTTATAATATTTTTGAAATAATTTTACATCAATAACATAACACCATTTCTCTTTATAAATAAACCCTCTCAGTCCCAGCTATGAATGATCTACCGGCATTATTTCCCGCCTTCTACTATAAATTGTATAATAAATTATACAAAAATAAAAGAGGAGACGGGCAAGAAAAAAGAAATCATAAACAATATTATCATGTCTTCGTTATAAATTATAATATCATTGATGATCGCACAAGCCGCATATAATAGCCCTAGAAACTGAAAATCTTAAGACATCCTACCTACTCTTCACCTCTCTTCACCTTCTGCTCAGATGAAATAAAGTAATGTACGCAGGCGAAGAAGCAAAGAAGTGATCTACCCACGGTCAGAGGTCTCACTGATATTCCGAAGTAATCAAAAAAATGATGCAACTGATCACTATACTTCCCTTATCCCACATGTAACTGTGTATAGCTAGCTGTTGTAGTAGTAGATCATTAAAATGTAAATCAAATCAGAAGAAAATATATTCCAACACGAAAACACAATTTCAAAATCTTAATCTTAATTCTACATTGAAATGCAATCTACTATATGGTTGCACATATACACACCCAAACATAGCCTAACATTTTGAATGCCGAATTTGGATCTCAACTTGGTATACTAATTTTTCTCAAAATTATAATAATTAATTCGTGTTTTTGCTAGGTATACTTTTAGTGCGACATAGCTTAGCCCATAACTAATTTCCTCGAAGTGTTGAAAGAAAAATCCCAGAAGCTAACTTGGATCATGTTTTACGGTGAATTCAACAAGAGAAAAAAAGATCCAATAATGGCACAGAAAACACAGTGAATTAATATTGTAAAAAAACGAAAAAAAAAAAACGAAAAAACACGGTGACATATTGTCAACTTGTTATTTTAGTATGCTAACTACTCGCACCCTCCTTTACGAGGAGACAATAGAATCTTTTTAGACAATAGAAGTAATGTAAAAAAAAAAAAAAAACAAAAAAAAACGATCAATTGAATAAAGTGCGATCGATGACAATCAATGCCAATCTTCTATACTATCATCATTTTAGTACCTAAATACATACATAGTCTGCTATTATAAGCTAGCTGCGCATACAAGTGAGTATAGAAGAATTCTTTGAATTATCATTATTATCATTTCTGATCGTGAAGAGCTAATTTCGCATTCCATAAAGCAGACTATACACAGATTAAAAAAAAAAAAAAAAATCCATAGAGCAACACCATTTACCAAGGAATGCAGTCGGTAGTCACCAATCGCCGATAAATATTGTCATCGCGGTTGTCGACTCTGCGGTCATGGCGAATTACTTAGTCACAAGTTGAGAAAGTTTTTATTCCATGGAAAAATCAGTTACATCATATATGAAAATTCCCAATCTATACATCGATTGTAGATAACCTTAACAATATAATTTTATATTTTAATTTAAATATCATATCAAAACTTACGTTTATTCAAATTTTAAAAATGTCCTCTGCTCCCAAAAGAGTCCAGTAGCTATAGACTAGGTGCTTTGATGTTCAAAAAATGATAAGCAACTCCGTTGATAAAATTGAATATAATCCAAATCCGGTTTACGGTCGTTGTAACACTCAGCTCACTACTTCACTCACTTGGTAATAATAATAATTATGGTAGTATGTAGGTATTTTGTACTTTTTACATATATTATTCTCTCCAGTTCTAAACTATGTACACAAATAAAACGTGGATAAAATTCCACACAAAAAGTCTCTTTTAATTCACAATATTAACACTATGCACATGCGCACGCCACTTAAATTTGCATTATCTGCACACGTCATAAAAATAAGCGCGCGATTTTTGCAGATATTTCTTTAATTGATCATCGACGGCAATTTATTCGGAGAAGCACTAAATCGATCTTGCGGATTTGTTTGTAGTAAAGAGCAGCGTTGCATATAAAACAGAACAAACGCGGAGTTTATAAATCAACCTTCTGCTTCACGATTTGAGCCAAGACTAAACGCAACATTCAAGCGTCAGCCGGTTGTATACTCTACTCATCAGGCTCGGACTCTAAAGCTGCTGCTAAAGTAAGCTAAGAGGTAAGGAAAATGTTTTACTAAAAACAAGCCGCCCAGGCCCAAAGGAAAATGCTACTCTTCGGTCGCTTATGGATGGAATGGATTGGATTGCGCCCAAGCCCATTTCAATGTTGTGCAACAGAAAATATGGTAAACATATGTAGAAGAGACGAATGTATACCTGCTCTTCGAAGGATAATTTCATATGGGATTAGGAAAATTTACATTTTATGTAGATTTATCTGGATGTCTGTCTGTCTGTCTGTTTGATATAAATCAAGAAAAAACAAACATGTGGAAAAATATCGAAATTGATAAAATTTTGCAGTAGCAACATGAAATGTTGCTACAAAATAATGCTAGCAACATTATAAAGAAAAACATTTTTTCCTCATTATTCCTCATAATTAAGGTAATTAGCCTGACTGACCTCCCCCTGAGATTAGAAGAGACTTCTCTAGTTGTAGTGTAGTAAATAAAAAAAAAGACTTTAAATGCAGCCTAGGCGGTTGGTCATTAGAATTAATTGGGAATGAATATAGAGTGGTGGTGTGGTGGCGGTACACGGGATATGTACACCCATTATGAAGTACATAATTGTATATTTTTGATAGGTGTAGGTGTTAAGTGTTTGTGAATAAATTTGCAATCTGTCTTAAAATAAGAAAGCTTTTGCGCGTTTTATTTAATTTTCAATTCAAATTTTTTATTAAAGTGGGAGTTTTGTTTAGTGAAGGGAATTTTATGTAAACATACATTATGTAAAACAGTATACAAATTAACGAGATTTTTTATTGTTCTTGTTTTGTTTTCTATGTTGAAATGAAAAGGGGATAGAAAAAAATAAATAAATTTGGATTCATAGTAAGAATATAAATATAAATATAAGTATTCAAATCAATTAATGGTTAAAAGAATCTAAGATATTACAATATTTTGATAATACAAAATTAGTTGGTAAGTTTCAAAGGCAAATGCTAAATTCATATTAATATTGTAACAAAATAGCTTTCCAGGCTCTTGTCCGTACACTATAAAAAATATTTGCCTAAATTCGGTGGCAACAATTTGTACTACAAAGTTTAAGCATATTTCGCTAACTTGAAGGACAAGTACACTTTAGGCTTTGGAGATAGGTAATTTTTACCTATCTATATGGAGGGTGAATTCAATAGGTTTTAATGAATTTTCTATCGGTAGAAGGGAAATTGTTTACATATATAAGTTGGGTGATATTCAATAAAATAACTAAATGCTCCATTAAATTAATGTAAATTTTTCAACAAATTTTGTGGAAATATCCGTAAAATTTAGAGAAATTTTTGAATAAATTAAGGGTAAACAAGTACATATGATAAAGAGACATAAGTAGATGCGTATTGAGTAATGAAGGAATGAATGTAGGAATTCTTTCCAAAGGAGCAATGGAACATTCAATGCACTATATTTGATGCGCTATTAAACAAATGTAAATAATACATTATTATAGATGGAAATAAACATAAAGTATAGTGAATTGTAGACATAATGAATGATATTTTGCACAATTGGTTTATCTAGAAATATCTCTTTGATTAATTAATTAATTTATTTATTTAGTTAAATTGCCAATTCCTACGATAGATTACAGATTATAAATCCAATTATACTCTACCGGTAATTGTAATGGATTTGTACAAAGCTATTAATTCGTGGTGCTACTAAAAAGCTATAATATAAACAGTATATAATGAAATTCAAAATAAGCAATACTGTTAGGATTAAATAGAACTACAACTACTTATGAAATATGAATTCAATACACTTAAAACTAAAAGATAATATTACATACAAGCAAATATTCAAACGGAAAAATTAAGAACTAACGGAAACGATAAATATTCAAATTCATGCTCTGTGTCTAATTTTAATTACACCAGAAGATTACATGACATTAATTAAAACTGTAATACTGGAAAAAAGGGCAATAAGGAATTTTACAAAGAAAAAGAGAAAGATATGAAGGATTTACATTAACTGGGCTGCCTGATCTTAGTTAAAATACTTCTTTTGAATGTCAGAGAGCTATTACCGAATAGGTCTATATCACAAAATCTACTATTATAAGATTTCTGAAGTCTAAGTAATGGTGACTTTTCTATTAGATTAGTTCTGTGTGTAGGTAAGTAAAACAAATCCTGCTGCCTTAGGGTCCTGAGAGGGACATTAAAATTTAGTTTAGATAATAGTTGCGGGCAATCAATATAACCATTAACCAGTTTAAAGAAAAATAATTGCATCCAAATACAATCTTCGGCTTTCAAGGTACATTAGGTCAAAACTTGCTAGCCTGGTGCTATACTCGATGTATGAATGTTCAAACTTGAAAATCAAAATTCGCGTGAATTTCCTCTGAACTGCTTCCAACTGATTGGAATATGTTAAGTAGAAGGGATTCCAAACTTGAGAGGCGTATTCCAAAATACTTTTTACAAGGGAATTAAATAATATAATGAAAGAAGACGGAGACGAAAACGACTTACAAGTTCGAAATATAAAACCCATCAATCGAAAAGCCCTCGAGGTAATGTGATTTAAATGGCATCTAAAGACCAATTTCGAGTCAAACACCACGTCCAAGTCCTTAACAACATCCACACGGCCTAAAAGTGTATTATTAAGATTATATTCGAGTAAAATAAGAGAGCTTTTACGAGAAAACGTGTTAATATTGCACTTAGAAGTGTTAATTTCAAAATTATTATCAGCGCACCAGCTATGAAGGGTGTATAAGTCCTCTTGTAGGAGGAGACAATCATCGAAGGAATCTATAATCCGGAATATCTTAGCATCATCAGCATAAAATAAGCAATTTGACTTGATAAACTCTGGCAAGTCATTAATATATAACAGGAAGATGTATGGACCAAGTACCGTTCCTTGCGGAATACCTGAAATCTGTTCGTACGGGTTAGAGTTATAACCGTTGAAGGCAACTAAACAATCCCTACCGAAAAGATAAGAGGAAAACGAAAATATAGTATACGCGTGAAACCCCAGACATGCCGTCTTGACCAAAGCTATTCTGTGACTTATTTTGTCGAAGGCCTTAGAAAACTCTGTGTAAACACAGTCAATTTGCTTACCTTGGTCAAGAGAGAAGGCCACGAAATCCGTAAAGAAAGCCAAGTTTGTAACAGTGGAACGATCTGGAAAAAAGCCGTGCTGACTCTCCGAGATAAGTGCTTTCGTTAGAGGGAGTAGTTGATTTTAAATAACTTTCTCAAATATTAATGCCAGGCTATTGGAAATGGAAACAGGACGATAATTAATAATTTTTCTAGGGTCTCCTGACTTGAAAATAGGTGTAACATAGCATCGCTTCAATATAGAAATTACAAACTGAGAGCTTTTAGAACAGGATAAGATTCTATAGCTGATATTTGAAAATATCGAATTATACAAGTCGATCAAGGACTGAGGTTGTATGTACGTTAAACAAATATATAGCGTTCTACCCTGCGAGCAAACCGCTACCCATAGATCCTCATAATCCGTTTCAAATGATTCAATACGATAAGAGCTAAAACTATTGTTGATCCCAATTAGGCAACCACCTCCGTCCTTTGCTGCCCTGTTGACAAGGTTTCTGTCCTTTCTGTAAACAGAGTACTTGCTATTATATAATTCATTAGTGTTAACCCCCTCATTCAAAAAGGTCTCTGTAAAACATATAATATCATATTCGTTATTCAATATACTTAGTCTGAGTTCTTCGGTTTTGGTGCGAAGCCCTCTGACATTTTGATAATAAATATTGGGAGACATTTTATTTAATTATGCCTTCATTAACATTGTTGATGTGATCAAGACAGGCACAAAAATGAGTGTACAAAACAAAATAAACAAGTTTATTTCAAACAAAAAACGAAATATATACATAGAATTCTTTACAAATTAGGTTGTACCTACTAAATCAAAATAAACATATTATTATTTTCGAAACCAAAATTAATTTCAATAAAGGTTTTGAAACATAATAATTAATTTAATGAAATGGTTAAAGAATTCACTAATTTCTGATAAATTTTCAGTTTCAATTTTTAATAACGTTTTATACGTAAGGTGAACTTGTGTTATTCAGAGATATAATTGGAAACTGTGAGACATTAAGCCTCTCGGAATTTAAAATCACGTTAGTTGACTTATTGGAATTTAAAAGTAAGTGATGCCTCTTGGACCACTCAGAGATTCTCTAGCTTGAAGTCTGAGTTAATTCTCACGACACAATCTTCAATAAGGCGAACCGGTCTATCCAAATATATATAAGGGGCGTTATTCGCATACAAGTGTATTCTGGAGTCTTCTATTGCATTGGGCAGATGATTTATGTACATACTGAATAATAAATGGCCCAAGATTGAACATTGAGGTACCCCACAAGTGAGAGGCAAGCTTCTCGAAAGTAAGTCATGGACTTTGACTTATTGAGATCATCCAGTAATAAAGCTTCTGATAAGTGCCACCGAGATTAAGGAAAATCTGAACTTGTTTGCGCGAGATTCTTCCTTTAGCTAGTGTTTTATTGGCGGACTTCATTCGGATTGGTGCTGGACGTGTTTTTTGGGGGCGTCTTCGAAATACAAAATGATGGTGTGGCCAACCCTGCCTACCCAAATGATCCAACCTTGACGAAAAACGCCATTGATACATCGCGTCACAACACAATCAAATATGTTACAGGATTGAATTTTCCTCTTGGTGTATTTTCAAACATAAGCCACACATACTAAACAAAACTTTGTTTGTAATTTGCAAGCCACTGAGTGCACAGCACATGCCTTGGATTTACGCTCCAAATCTGCAATGTCATACAAAAAAATTCGCTGGCACTGAAAGAAGTTTTGCCGTGCTCGCAGATTGCAGGCTCTAGTGGTCAAAACTAAAAAATTAAAGAGGGTCGACTAGACGAAGAGCCAGCCCTGACGATATTCCCATACATGTACATCTCAAAAACTAAGCCCAAAAAGTCAGAAACTTCACTTTGTAAAAAAAACTTACACCTCAATCATTGGAATTGGGGCCTAGTATAATCAGTTCTCAAATTCAGATTTTTTTTTGAAAATATGTTTCTTCCCAAAATTTACATAAAATACATAAAATTTTGATAATCCTAAAGGAAAAAAGTAACGACCTGGAGTGGATTACATATGAACAATTGTGTGAATATTGGTATTTTTTGCTATAGGTTTACGAAATGCGGATTATGTATGTATGAGATCGTACGTATCGTCGTAGAACGCAAAAATAAAAAGATGGCTGGAAATGCTTTATTCAAGTAATATACTTCATCTTCTCCACTACATTTGCACGAAGTTCAAAGTGTATTATTTTTATTCTCCTAAAAAAAAAAAACAAAGGCGGGGTTTGGGAGAATTTGAGATATGGTGTAAATACGAAACTTCTGTCTTTTCATCGATATGCTGCATAATCTGCTTAGATAGGGTTATCTACCTAAACCGGGTCGTGAAAAAAACCTTAATTTTGTACGAAAAAATTTCGATTTTCAAAAATAATGTCTAGCCTATTTATAAATCACATCACAGTAAGCATACTCTACATATACTAGCAAGTCTTCACTACTATATGGAGAATAAAAATATTTTAAGACCTTTCATTTTTAACGATTCTAAAACAAATCAGAAATACAAGAGGAAAAAACAACCGCCTCGTCCGGGTATTGAAGCTGAGCTGAAGATACAGATGATTTTCTCTCTTGTATTTTTCTTAATTTGTAACTAGCCTATTAAACCACGTTTGCTTTCAGCTGGCATTAAATTTAAAAATGTTAAAAATAAATCTTCTTAAAATGCTTCTATTCTCCGTCTTTGACCGATTCTAACAAGTGTGGATTCTATTCCCGTCTGCGGGAAAAATAAATAACAATTGAATTTACAATTTTTTTGTGCGCTTTCATCGTTACTGGTTAATGCCAGCTGAAAGCAAACGTGGTTTAATAGGCTAGTTACAAATTAAGAAAAATGCAAGAGGGGGAAAATGATCTGTCTCGTTAGCTAAGTTGAAAATGCAGTCAAACCCCAGACGAGGCGGTTGTTTTTTCCTCTTGTATTTATGATTTGATTTAGAATCATTAAAAATTAAAGTTCTTAAAATTCTTCTCCATTTTTAACCGGTTCTAACAAGTGTGAGTTCGAATCCCGTCCGGAAAAAAATTACTAGTATATGCTAGTATATAAATAAAGGATTTTGAGCCTTAAGAAGGAACCTCTTGTTCTCTCCTTTCCGCCATTTAAAGATGTTTTTCTGAAATTTTTATATTTTATGATCATAACCTTAGGCCCGACACCAGCAGACATGAGAGATGTCTTAAACGATTCATTATCATACTCTGAACATATTTTATTTCAATTTCTTGTGTGAAAAAGTAGACTTTTCTAATTGCGTGGAATTGGTGCGTCGTGGAAAATGAATTCATATGAGAAATATATTCAGATTAGAGTATCAATGGCCATGGAAGAAATAACTGCAAAAATAGATACGAAATGTAGTAGCTGAGGTGTATGTGACCTAAGTGCATAAAAATGGATTTTCCGGCGGCAAAAGTCCGAGAAAGTTTTCTGAATCGGGAAGAAAGTGAATCGTTCGATAGTACTCAGTAAGACCTTTAATTTGATATGTAACATGCCATATTAAAACCATCGCCCTCCCGCCGGGGTTCATACCACCACCGTAAAATTATGCAGAGAAAAAATTTCTTCTACGAATTGTAACTAGTAATGAGCTGAGGCGAAGAGTTCTTTTTCCGATCGAACATAACCCTACCGAGTTAAAGCCGATCTAAAGTGCGAAGAAGTTGAGGTACTTGATAGTTCGAATAAAAACGAAGGAAATATATAATATAAGAGTGTGGGTACTCAAACTTCTTCACAGGACCCAAGGAATTCGGTTCTGTACTAGATTTTCCAAAATGTACTAGAACAAATTTGACGACTGCTCCGCCTTCCTTCGCTTAATTGAAATAAACATTGCTAATAAAATATTTCGGGCCTAAAATGGACATTCACCTTTTGGTGCATGTTGTCCTTAAACAACTCAGTTATGAGCTCTGCTCTCAAAAGATGCAATAAAAATATTTCACTACTTCAGTTGTAGGCATCAGAACTTACTCCATAATATTTTTTCGAGCATTATTTCGCTTTCTACATTGGGATATTATTTTTCGGACCTTGCTCTATTTTTGTTTGTACCTTGTTTCATCTACTTTGGGCTTTATTTCAACTTCTTCTCGCAATCGCTCTCTTGCACCACAAAACGGTGGTATATTGGCCACAATTATATCAAAATCCAGTATTTTCCTTCAAATGCCCCTAAGGATTTTTTTCATCATTTTAATATCTCCGAAACATCCCTAATTGTTGTTAATCGGTTTTACTGCACCGTCAGAATGATTAACTCGCCAGATCTTAATTTATAGATCTCCTAATACCACTTTTCTTACAATTAATGCCCTTCAAAGGCATCAAAAGGTATTTCGAGGTATTTTGGCTGCTTAATAAAGAACAAAAGTATCTATCTAGCCTAATCTTTTATTACAGTAAGCCCACCATCGCGAAATATTGGTGATGACAATTTACTCCAATCTTCTCACCTGAATAGATACCACTCATATTTGGAATTCATAAAATTTGACACATATGCAAAATTGCCTCTGTAGACTGATAGAAAAGTCATGTTGGTGCGCTGCTCCTTAACATTTTATCTATTTTACTCTTAAAATCCTCCCTCATCTCGCAGTCTTAGTACAAAAAAGTATAATTTTTTCATCTCTAACGCTTTCACTATAATTTTTTGGTATGATTTCCATGAAAACGTAAACTCAATCAATTATCAAACAAATGAACAGGTGAACAGGTGAACATCCAGGCAGGCAGCAGGTTCAAGAAGAAAGCGAAAACAACTGCAAGACGAGCTGCCTTGCCGCCAGCCATATATATTTCTCTGGATTATGATGGATGCTGTAACTCCACAATCCTCATGGTCTTGTTACAGGCATCAGGAACGGACATTGCACCTGGAGCTGGCGTTTTTACTACGTTCATCCACATGTTCTGTGCCAGCATGTTTTACATATCAAGGGGGCTGGTCGATTCACCGGACCAGGCTGACCATTTCTTTTGCCATTTTTAAAGGTGAATGGATACATGCACCTCCAGGGCTGTTGGATATACAAGAAATCGTTCACTATCGCTCCGGTTTTTGCTGTTATTTGGTTTTTATTGCTGTTTGGTTATAGCCTCAGAGATTTCCTGTTATATTGCTGCTGCTGATGATGGTGATGGTGTTGTAGAGTTGTGCATATTTGCTGCTGGCTGATTTTTACCCATTATTCATTCCTTGAATGACCCACACTACAATTCCAGCCAAAGGTAAAACTTGTGACGTTTGTTAACACGTGTTTTTTGTTTGGTCTCGCGAGGAAGTCATATCCAATTATGAAGATTGTGATTTTTGACAAACGGTTTCAATGTGGCAATCAGCTACCTAAAGCCATGCCATGAATTGTAAACGATTTTGATAGGCAGATGTTACGAGTATTTTGAATTGTGATAAAATTCTTCTGATGAGTAGAAAAAAAAAAACTGAACAGAAAATATCTTCAACCAGAATTCTTTTGTTTCGTGATTACATTTGAAATATAAATGGAATGCAATTGGTCAATTGAAATTCAGACTTTTGTAGTTGCATTGACTTCGATCACCTTGATATGAACATCTTGTACCTAGCTCAGTTAACAGATCTGATTTTTATATCTCCGTTACCATGGATCATTGCTATTTCAAAAGTTTTTAACGATAGAGGACGAAAGGCGAATGTCTTGCGCACCTATAACATTGAAAAGTAACCCTGGTGCTCCAGGTTGGGGGTTCAGTTGATAGTCTATAACCCACTCCTGTGAATCGATAGGTAATGCAATGAAGACGGATTACTGCTATGAAGATGACCTTTGCACGAAACCATTATACTAGAGTAACACTTTAATTTAAATTTCAAAATCACTAAATACATAGAATTTCCTGGAGAATTGAAATCATAAATTCAGAAGTACAGAAACTTGCAATGTTAAATTACAAGGTGTCGGGTAACATTTAATTACGCCAAATAACAAAGGGTCAAAATTCTGCAGAAATGATTCATATTAAGTCCTGAATTGTTTTAAATTGACGGAACATAGAATCCCCTGAAAAATTAAAATCCTAGTAAATTTAAGTTTATTTACTTTTCGCATTTGCCAGAATTCTGGTAGCTTTTGTTTTTTCCGATAGAATGAATTTTATGTCTTGTGCATTTGATTTAAAAAATATGCATGTTACGCAAGCCATTCACTGGATGAGGAAAATCAATAATAAAAATTTAGCATGTTATTTTTGAAACTGAAAATTATACGTATTATTTCGAATCCTTTGATATATCCTTATCTTCGGGATTTTGTTTAATCTCGATTATGGCATTCCGGAAACTTTGTAATTTCAGTCCTCGGATATTTTACAATATTTCTGCAATTTTAAAATCCTTGGTTTTTAGTTACTATTTCAAATTAGATTCTCCAGTATTTTGTTTCGGGATTTTATAATCGAAAACTTGAAATTCAGTATATCTTACGTAATTCCCCTCTCTTTTGAATGCATACTGTAACAGCTATTTGTTATTAGATACAGCTTTGGGACCTATTTCATGAACGGTACAATTTATAAATTAAAATATTAAAGTATAGAAACTCCCGATATTCTTAAATTAAATAAAACCAAGTTTTTCTGGAGTTCTGAAAATTGTGTGGAAATTTTGTAAACAACAAATCCTCAAAACTAAAGTGATTGAAAGTATCAGAATACCGGAATTAAAAATCCCGTAGGACAGAAACTTGATACACTTATTTTCGGGGGATTTTTTGTTTCGCGGAACTTTGTGTTTCACGGGATTTTGTATTTTGGTTTTTTTTTGGGACTTCGTTTTCTAATATTATATATTTTTGGATTTTTTAACCATTCTGGATGACATAACTCTGGAAAAATTTATTTCCTAATGATTTTATTTCCGTGACAATTTGCGATTCGGGAAAATTTTGTATTCCGGGACATTTTTGTTCGAGATTTTTTGTCTTTTTCTAGGAATATTTTTTTCGGGATTTTGTAACCATTCTCAAATTGCATTATTTATATTCCCTTTTTGCAAATTCCCAGCACACAAAATTCGGAAAAAGCAAAATACCACAAACTCTAGAAATTTTGAAAACTGAAAATACTGAATGCACAAAGAAAGACGTGCGAGTTTTTTTCGGGATTTTGCTTTCAATAATATTTTTTTTGGGATTTTGTACAAATTTTGAAAAAAATTATTTACTGAGGATTTTATTATCGGAAGATTTTGTATTTGGGGGCTTTGTTTTCGGGATTTCGTTTTCCAGGGCTATGTTTTTCGGGATTTTGTACCCATTCTGACATTACATTATATTATACATATGGTATATTCCGAGATTTTTTATGCGAATACCAAACACACAAAATTCAAAAAAAAAAATATCACAAGGTCTAGAAATTACGAAAACTGAAAATACTGAAAGCACAAAGCCAGACGTGCGATTTTTTTCCGGATTTTGTTTTCGAGTATGATTTATATTTTTTGGATTCTGTACCCATTTTGGAAACAGTTATTTATTTAATATTTATTTATTATTTGTGGGAGATGCAGGCTGAGCTCCGCTTCTCATCTAGCCACCGGGACCAATAAGATCTATTGTAACATTATCCCTAAATGCCCTAGGGTGCCCATTCGAGATTCACGTCTTTTATAAACCCTATGACGTTCTGGGGGGGGGGGATTTTTTCAAACTCTTCTGACAGTGGAAATGTCCTACCCAGATGTCATAGCCTTATGCTGCACAGAACTCCACAGTCACACAGGACATATTAAGTTGTTTCATCGTCTGTCTGCCATACAGAAGCGACATCTTTGTATGACGATAAAGTTGGCGGTGCCTAGTAAAAGAGTTATTTACTGTCTTACTGTTAATTTTATTTTCAGGAGATTTTGTCTTTGGGGATTTTGTTTTCGGGACTTCGTCTTCTAGGATTATGTTTTTCGGGATTTTGAACCCATTCTGAAAATGTATTATATTATACATATAATCTGAGATTTGAACTGAACTGAAAATAATGAAAGCGCATACCTCGAAAATCCCAATCCCAAGTTTTAAATAAGAAACGACATTAATTTTTCGAAATTATCTTTTTCTTCTATTCTTTTCGTGATTTTGTTTTTGGGATTTTGTTTTCGGAATTTTGTTTTCGAGATTTTGTTTTGTCATTTGGATTTTGGGATTCTGTTTTTGGAATTTTGTTTACGGGATTTCTTTTTGGAATTTTGTTTTTGACATTTTGATTTTGAGATATTTTTCGGAATTAATTTTTCTGGATATTGACATTAGCCAAATTTTGATTGCCGGGTCTATATAATTTCCAGGACTTTGAAATGCATATTGGATTGCATACCAACCTTTTACATTAAGTTATGTTTGATGAAATCCTGTCGTTTTTTTACTTTTCCTTTAAAATGAGAAAAAACTTAACTCGAGATTTGGTCGAAATTTGTCTGTCATCAGTCAGAATTTTAAGAATATGTATTTTGCTCAGCACACATGCAGAAAATCTAAACAGATTGAGTTTGAAATCCCGAACTTCAAGACTCTGATAACAAAATTCTTGAAAATTTAATATTAGAATAAAATCTTTCGGAAAAACCCCAAAATAAAAATAATTCGGGCAATTTCTTTAGAGGAAAAAATCTATTGTCAGTACGTCGGCCTGTGGAGCTCAAGCCTAGGTTCATTCAGATTCACTACTTGACTCCAATATATCATAAGCTGAGCGATCCTGAATATTGGTATATCTATGGATCAGGCTTTTGAAGATTTTTATTAGCGCTATTGAGATTATATTAAATCGTTTCTTTACTTCTAAACAGTATTGGTGAGTATAGCCAGATTACCATATTAAATTAAAATATAAGTTTGCAGCTGTAATTTTGCTCTTACTACTTATCGTATGTAAATCTTTCGTATCTTAATAAACTAAAAACCGCCATGAAATAAAAAGTCCCCCCATAAAATAATTCAATATAATTACCTAGAATCGAAACTATAAATTAATTTCTTAATTTAAAGCTATCATCATTCGTTGCAAAAACAATTCATAATAAACGCAAAAAATTAATTGTCTTCCGCTTTGTTTAACCCACGATTTAAGTAGGTCTCGTGCCAGCACACTCCGCAACTCAAGTCCCCCCGGATCAAATTCCTCTAATTGAATTGTCAACAGAGATAACGACTATCTGGGTGGTGGCTGGTGGTCGCGCGACCAAGTACAGCTTCATTAAATATTCCAAACAGAGACTCTCTCTAAAGTCTCTATACACCCACGATTCGGTCATGAAACTTTGAATGTCTCGTGGCAAGAAAAAAAAAACAAAAGTTCAATTAATTTTTACCTGAAACCTGCAAAGAAAGGGATTTGCGTTGAAATCAATTGTGGACAAGGAAATTCGAAAAAATGAAATCATAAAATTGCACACAATTTCACAGAATTTGACATCTTATGGTCGGTTCGATATACATGAATTGATGAAATTTGGAGCCTATGCCAAAATATTTACAGAGATGAGTTCTTTTGGTTGGGTTCATCTTTGACTCAAAAAACCAATTAATATTGGCCACCGTGGAAGTCTTTTATGGACGATAAACCAGTCCAGGTCCACCCTACGGCATGATGTGGCATAGAGCTGAGAGGTGATTTGATTACATTGTGGGCTGCAGAAGTATGATAGCAAGTATGAACGAAGGCGTCCGGTTAAATTTAATAAACACACAACCACTCGTGTCCATGAAAAATAACATGTAAACAGCCCGAGCTGATAATGCAGAATCGTGACGCCACTTTATCTTCATACTTTCGCTAGATTTAAAGATTTTTGTTTTGATTCCTAGAATTCTAGAAGTTGACAGCTTCTGTGCAGTGAGGAGCAGACTCTGGGTAAATAAGAATTCCTATTCCTGCAGTGGACACTTAGTGATAACGTTTTTATGGGTCTTTCGTTTAAGACACTGTGCAATGGCTAAAGGTCATAAAGGTTATGACTATGCTTCTGTGATTTTATTGAGTATTTTCTTGTATTTTTACTATATTTTGATAATGCGCTGACCCGTCGAAATGTGATATAACGCGTATTTGTTTTGTTTTGTTTTGTACATGAAGGTGTTATGCGATACTTTATCGGTCAAAAGGGTAAATATTTAATAGAAAGCAAATTGTAATTATTGTTGATAATTTTATGTGAGTGTGTAGTACCTATAAGTATATAGTTAAATATAAATATTTAGACAGGGCGCCAATCACTTCGTCGAAATGTATGCTTATGAAAATATCGTTTGATTATTTCTGATGAATTCTAGTGATTTCGTATTTTTTTGGGTTTATCTTTAATTTTCAATTTGCTTTGTTTACTTACTTTTTATGGATTCTCAAAACCTCAATGATTTCTACTAATTTCAATTGTATTTTACCTGACATGCCGTTTTGTTATGATTTCTCTCATTTTTTTGTCAAGGTACAATTTAGTAAATCATTCATCATTCAAAATGAGTAATGCTAATAATTACTGATTACGAAAAGTACCTATCAATTGAATTCTGTCGAAGTTAAAAATGGTGATAAAAATTCTTCTCTATAGGTACATTACCTCGAATTTTAGGGTTTCTATATCCTACCACTACTACTACTTCACTGTAAATTCCAAAGTTCGCCAAGGATGTGTGATGACAATTCCAGTACATTGCAACTGTCCACACTACATCAACACTTGTTTAGATTTGAAACGTAAAATATTTTTAAATCCCCTAATTAGCATCGTTCAACGACTTAGTTTCAAGATACCCCTATAGACAGTATACACAGATGTGAAATGACCATCAATCTCAAGAATAAAAATATTATCTTTAAACGTGTTACAGGTAAAGGACGATTAAGACCATAGTCCAATTAAAGAAAGATTGTAATATTCCACAAGGAGACATAGAGAAAACAATATAACCATAACCCCTCTAAAAGATGTCATCGATAATGCAATGGCAGCAAGTATGGGTCCTGCGAGCTTTAAGATATGGGGGCTCCCTAGCAGAAACAATTTTCTAAAATATTTTGGGCTATGAACAGGAATAATAACGTAAAGTATGTATGTTAAAACGCGCACTGGACACATTTTGTTACGTAACTATTTTATCACCACCGTCAATTCCATTAGGCTATAATGTTAATACGCACATGAAGGGACTTGACAGCAACGTGACTCTTTCGGCTAGCAACTTTTTGGTAATGATACTATCACCTCGCCTTCACGTTTATATAAGTGTGCACGCACTGGTAACATTTTTGTTGCTGCTTGACTGCCATTGTTTTGGGAGACCTTATAGAAGTGTCTGCTGCAACCAAAGCTGAGAGAAAGATATAAATAATGAAGTATTAATACATGAAGTACAAATGAGACCACCCCATTTAACAAAAATTTTAAGGAATACTCTGATAGCAATTTGAAGATAAAATTGTAAGGAGAAATATTCATATAAGTGTTTATAGACTTTAGAGTTATAGCAAGCCTCTCTTCGGGTTGAATTGTTGCATATTGGTTGATAATTTATAGCTGGTCTCAAGATCTGTAGTAGTGACATTGACCAAGAAGTTGTCTGACAAAAGTCTTCAGTGTGCGTCAGGCCTAACATGAATTAACAGAATAAAGCTTTTCGTAGATTACCAAATAATTTGATTTTGGCTACTAAAAGTATAACATAAAAAATGCCGGAAATTTAAAAAATACTGGGTTTGCAGCCACAGTCACTATATTCGTTACTTTGTATAAAATTTTGTTGCCATGTATAAAAGTTCGAATAGCTGCCACGGTCTACTTTCAATAGCCAAACTAGCTTGTAATAAGTAGGTTGCCTTACTGGTGGAAGAATTGGTCTACTATAGTAGGAAATTGGGGGCCGCACTGATCGCGGGGCCCGGGCCCAGCTGTCCACGCGTAAATATGTTACTGGCATTTTCGATTAGCATAAATAAGTATTTCAATGTGGTCAATATCGGGAATGATCATATATCGACCATTAAGAACGTTCTGCGAAAATCCAACATAAACGATGAAGTAAAGGTAACTTAGTTAGGTGTAGAAGAAGTAACATTTTCTACAACAGCGAGGAAATACCTCCTGATTCTAGCCCTTCACACAAGAGCAGATTATCAAAGAATTATCTATCCATCCATAATGTGATCTACGGACATGTAGACCGAAGACCCGATAAATTCACCAATTATGGAATTGTCTGGTGGGTGGTGGGGGGTGTTACCATATGTTCGCATGGAAGAAAATTATCTAACCTCATAGCACGTCATATTTTGAAAGTTGAGATAAATACAGGTTAAAGGTGAGGATGATCTTGCTTATGTGGCAAAGAAAATAAGCTCTGGTGCGTTCTCTGGAAATTATATAATAATGCCAAGTAGAAGTAATGCGCAGGTGATTGTTGTAGGAGTCATCAGTGCTAGAAAAGGACCGGCAGCTTAAGTTAGGAAATTTCAACCCTATATAAGTTAGATAATTTTAAATACTATACCAACAAGCAGTATCTAAAAAACAATATCAACATAGGTCATATCTATCCAGCAGCAGCTATTGTCTTAACAGCAATAACACAACAGTTATTGCGGTACACACTCCTGTACGTACACTTCTACAGCTCCCGCCTGAGCAGTAAGGACAACATCGATTCGACACAACTGCATAAATATAAGACTCTTGGACATGACATACATACATTGAAATAGGATCCTTCAATTCAAAGCTCATACGTCGACCTGGACTGCTGATTTTTGATTACCGCGGTGTAGGACAACGTGTCTATTCCTCTATCATCAACTGGCCAAAATTCAACTATCACAGTTCAACCATTAGTTGCCCACAGTTTTATTATCAGCTGGCTACATTTTAACCATCAACTGATCGCCGCTTAATTATCATTAGATAATACACTAATGATCAGCTGGTGACTTTTAAACGGTCAGTTGATCTAAGTTCAAATATTATCAGCTCGCCAGAGCACGAAAATGGAGTTTTTAAGACTAATCTAATAAATCTTTTGAGCGGTACATTTCCATGGTATATATGTAGTTCTTCTGAGAGAATGATCGACACAGACGCTTCTAATATTTGGTAAATACGATAATTCGGCACCATCGACAGACGATAGCCATAATTCTAAATTACCTACCGCAACAAGATAATCTCTGTCGTATGTCACCCCTGAGCTTTTAATTATCCCACAAAGTAATACATAATCGCCACATCTTGGCAATAACATAATTGAGTTTGGTTTTTGAGCGTTATCGCCAAAGCGCTACTAAAAACACGTAGTAGTGATTTTGTAAACTAACAGTGACAGCTTTCAGACGCAGCTGGTCTATGACGTTTAAGAACAAGTTTATTTTGGAGGAAAACGAAGAAAACTTTTTTTTTTTAATTATGCAAAAAGTGAAAACGAATAAGCGAAGAATGTTGTGGTTTGATGAAGCTGTTCATAAGCATATTGCTTTATGGGCAGAGAAATTAGCAGACTTGAGAAAAACAGAAAGAAATACCCATGTTTATGAACACATTTCATGCGCTCTGCAGGAACATATAAAAATTTAAAATTTAACGCAGAGATATAGGTACTTTTAGAAGTTTTAAATAAAATTTGATTTAAAGTATTATTTGAATTTTAGAAGTGAAAGAAAAAGTATAGGACCACTGGGGGTTCTCCCTCATCATGGAAAATTTATGAACAAGTACACAGAATCCTCGGAGGATTGAAATATAATGACCAGATCCTTGTTCACGAGAGCCTGAAACGTAATGTTCCGATATTATGCATCTAGTTTCTGATGAACCCGCTATTAATTGCTCTGCATCTTCCTCAGCGCAAGTATCATCTCGCGCAACACTAGGATTAGCATTATTGTCCAACGCTGCGTCATCAGTAGGAGCTAGAAAAGGAAATATAGACGAGTTAATACTAGTAGAAATTGAAATTGCTGAAAAGGAAAACGATGATAATAATAAATTAATGGAAAGGGCTATAAAGAACGACGAGAAAACAGCTGAACTATTAGGAGACAATCTGAAATCAAGCTATACATCTAATTAGAGTGTATGTTATGTTATGATGAAATGTTTTCTACATTCAAAGAAGAATTAATGTTTTTCTTTCATTAGAATCTTACAAAGAATTTGTTTTGTTTTTTTTTAAGAAGACTGATTGTTCAGGCCCCACCAATATCCCTCGATGATTCCTTGGTTCATCCCCAGATTATGTTCCTAAAAGGATAAAAAACAGAACACAAAGAATCCAATTCTTGAAGTAATTGAAAACAAAAAGAACTAATCTGAGGCTAGGGAACTTCCTCCCTTCAATCCAACGCAGTCCTAAACTTCCTACATTATATTTCCACCTGAAAATAAACAAAAAAACTCTCATAAATATCTAATAAATAAAATAAATATTCCAGACTTACCATTTCCTACGTAGTTCTGTATGATCACAAATTGACATGTCAAAATGTCAACACATTACATCAGATGCTCTCGCCTTCGCGGCAGTCATAGTTCAGTGCAACTTTAATAGTCCATTATGACGTCACTCGGGACGCGGCCGCCGTCAAAGTTTAACAAACCTTGAGAACGAGCGTTGCCAAGGCAACCCATCATGAAGCCGAAACGTAGCGGTTTGCGGCGGCTATAAAAAGGCGACGAGCTGCAACAGAAATAATTTGATCTGAACACATCAGAATTTACTCTGATTTTCCTAATTATTCAAACCAAATTTTGCTTCCATCCAAGTAGGAATTTACTCCTACTGCAGAAATTTACTTCTGCATTAATTCCATCCCACACTTAAGTAGTAACTTAGAATATGTGCCAAACGGGCTAAATGCTGGCTAAATTCCAGTTTGCATTGGAAAAGCCAGCTAATTCCAGGGCTGTGCCAAACTAAAGTGGAATTTAGCCAATTGCTCAGCTGTCACTTTCATTGCTATGAAATTGTGTGGCGTTTACAACGAGGTAAGAACTAAAGGAGATGCAAATGAGAAAATATCACGTACCCATTTCTAACACATTGACACTGATATTGTTTGTACATAGGCGCCGTAAAATTTGTACACCTGTATACAATTGCACAGCCTGTCCGCAATTTTAATCGCTTTTATTTTCACATACCTAAAAGTATACTGAATTTGCAAACATGAACATAAAAAAGTTAATAATTATGAAGAAAAGTTCTGTGATAAAAAGTTTTTCAGTAATATTTGCTTCGTGCCCCTACGGTTATATCACGAGTTTTCCTGCGTCAATGCGCCAAGCCCAAGTCAAACCAAACCTAAACCAAAAATGCACAAATGCAGGGTAATTTTGGGTACGCTCATGTACACGGATCGTACATATGATTGCATCTCCTTTAGTTTATTAGTTTATTAATTTCTATCTGATATAAATTGTGCAAGATGAATGAGGCAATAAATAAAGAGTCTATGGCGGTAATATTATTTTCCCGAATTTTATTTATAAATGCAGAAATTTTACCAAAAAAGAGGAAGAGGATTAGGGCTGTGAGAAGGATGAGTTTGTTGTTATCCAGAGTAAGTGAAACAACGTGTATTTATTATTTAAACTTGTTGTTAATTTTATTTGCAACCTCCACGATATTGTTTAAAAGGATATGAGTGTGCTGTATATGAAGCAGTTTTATCTAAAAATGATTACATTCTCTAAAAGCATTTGAGAGTAACATTCAATGCTATAACCCAAGTAGCAGCACTCATTCCAGAAAAGTACCATGGGTGGAGCGTACTGTTCGAAGTTGCTGTATTTTTGTTCTGGCTAGCTTGTGGCACGAATTACAGAGTAACAGCCGAATCATTCAATATTTCACGGAATACTGTGCGAAACATAGTAGGTATATAAGATGTTGGATTAATTTATAAAACTCGTGTCTAAATCAATCAAGTATCCGTCACCTGAAACATTGTACAATAATTAAATTACAATACAAATTTTTTAGCAAAATCATTTACTTACTCCCAAACCTGTTTTACATCGACTATTTTATTTGTGAATTCCTCATCAAACGTTATCCTAGCTGCAATAACTTCATTGTTTCATCGTTCGTCCCTGAGATAATTAAAAAGACAATATTTCAATACGGGAATAATTACAAAAACTTATTCCTGCTTACTTACATCGCTCATAACCACTCGCTCTTAGATTTCGTTCCATCTTATAAATATATACCCAAAAGAAATACTTTTAAAAAACTTTCAAATTAAAACGAATGTGCCATTTAAAAAGAAGAAGAATTAGTCATTTAGAAAGAAGAAGAATTAGCAAGGCCGAAAATTTACTAAATGAAAAAGTTATAGATTTAGCCAGCATTTAGCCCGTTTGGCACACATCCTTACTCCTACTGCAGAAATTTACTTCTGCATTAATTTCTATCCCACACCTGAGTAGGAATCTACTCCTGCTGCAGAAATCTACTTCTGCTTTAATTTTATCCTACGTCTAAGCAGGAATCTACTCCTGCTGCAGCAATTTACTTCTGCTTTATTCAATCGTTTATTTAGGCAGGAATTTATTTCTTGCTGCAGAAACATACTTCTGCCAATTTAGTTATTTTCATTACTGCCACCGTGCTTACACATGTAGCACAAAACTTCTATTTTATTAATAGCGGATTCTCTCTTATTTTCAGGAATAAAAGGAGCAAACCTCGGTGACAGCATTTTTGTTTGAACTTTAATGAATTATTGGATTTACTTAGTTTTAAAATAAATAAATGAATTACAGTAGTAGGTTAAGAAAATGAATTTGTGATATTAGTTTTAAGCGATATATTGAAATTAAAAATTTTTATATTTGAATTTACAAAAGTTGAGTTATCCTTTAAACCGGCACCCCCTTTAGCTTGAGCACAGATCTCACACTGATTTTATTTTGATATGATGGCTGTTATGTATTTTTTTAATTGAATTTTGTAAAGAATCTCATTTATTTTTTTAAGAAGAAAAATATAAATAAATCCCTCTAAAATTAAAATGTTTTGCAAAGCTTTACTTACAAACATCCTGAGCAATGGCGTCTCGTATTTTTTTAGCTATCGTATTAGTTTCTCCGACACTAGTATTAAATGAGGGTTGATCCTTCTGATTTAAAATAGCTTTTTCGGTCCAAGAGCTCCACACTGCATCATTGTACTTTGCGCAAAACTTGTGTAAAATGCAGCAAGCTCGTAGAGCGGTATTATTAGTGTTAACTTCTAAACCCCTGCCGATTTTTCTGAATCTGGCCTTTAAATGGCCAAATGCATTTTCAATTACCCTTCTACATTTTGATAAATGGTAATTGAAATCATGTTCAGCTCTATTTTCTGATGTCGGATAGTGTTTCATCAGGAAAGGAGAAAGTCTATATGCAGAATCTGCAATTAACAGCGCAGGTACATTTTCGCCCAATATTGACATCGAACTATTTTGAAAAAGATGGTTTGTTATGTGTGTATTTTTCAGGAGTGAACTTTCGAAGATGTAGGACTCATTGTTGCGACCTGGTGATCCCACATTTATATAAGTGAAGCGACATCTTAAAACATATATATTAAAACATTTTTAATATTAAATAATATTTATTGGTACCTGTAATCTGCAATCGGAAGTAGAACCACCGAGTGCCAACCTTTATAATTGCAATAATCGGTGGCGTCTTCTTTGGGAACGTTTACTTCTATATAACACCCATCAACAATACAATTTATTTATTAATATTGAATAACTGTTGAAATTTTAGTCTACGTATGGCACCATAGCACTGCGGAAAGACTAGTGCATCAAATCCAGCAACGTTTTCCTCAATTTTTTTGTTGGGTAGGATGATATCGAAGGATAATGTCTTTCTCCATATTTTTGCAAATTTCCTCGCAAACTTCCCGAACTATTGCACTAACTGTAGACCTCCCAACTCCGAAAACATTGGAAACTGTTCGATATTCCGCAGATGACCCCAGTGCATAAAGTGCTATCGCAACACGCTTTTCTAGTGGAATTGCAGCTCTCATAACAGTGTGATCCCGTCTCAAGGATTGCAAGCGTTCACTTAGCTCTTTAAATAGGCCTCTGCTCATACGAAAGTTCTCTTTAAATTTTTTATTGTCCTGAAGCGGAACATCTTCTTCCCAGAATTTTTTATTTCGGACCTTAAAAGTTACATGTAAGTATAAAAAAATTAATAGTAGATAACAACTACGATTATACTTACTACAGTCCAAATTTTTCTCCTTTTTCTAATAGAATATCGTTTCCACACTGCTGCGAGTATTAACATGCGTCTTCTATTTGCTCTGAGCCTTCGAGCACTATTATAAATATGTCTATTTTTAGATATAATAACTCCTGGTAAAACATTTCAATTGGATGCTGTCTACTGATACTATGACTGTTGCAAACAAAATTTGACTTAAATGTCAAATTCGTCTGTCACCATATATTTAATTGGAAATTATGAATAATTTTCAATTATATAATAGGAAATTATTTTTGGTCGTCTGTCGACGGTCTTATCCCTCTTCATATTTTCGTCACATTTATATAGTACTCTTGTCCCTCTTTTCCAATATTGCGTCTATTAGATTTTCTAATCAGCGAGATCTGTATGGATCGCTTCATTTAATGAATGCCCGAAAATTCTTAAGCAATCTCGCTATCATGTTTTAGTTACTTTACAATTTGATTGCACTGAGGGTTTATGTACTGACTGCCTTTTCACTTATAACTAAAATTCCGACTTCCATTTCACAGGGAGCATTGCTTCAAAGACTATAGCCGACGACATAGCGTATTGGCCCTCGAATTTATTTCCTAAGATTAACTCTCAGTTCTGAAGACCAAAAGTAAGTTTTACATGTTCCTAAAAAAAAACAACAATGCATATTATTGCGTGCAATCTTAAATGTTGGTAAACATTTTCATGTTCCCCTAAAATGTTACAAAAAACGAAAAACTGTAAACATCAGAAAAATCCCACCCTCACATATGTATATCGTAGCGTCAGTAGGAATAACACTGCATTTGGGGAGATGCCATTAATAGAAAATTTTCCATGGTAAAATCATATAGGACTAGTACCACACCCATAAAGGCATAAAAACAGTGCAAATAGAAACGCGTGCACTTTGGGTAAAATAAAAGCTATAAAAATTTTCCCCTTTTTGAAAACTCCATCCAGGGACTGTGTACGTGAAAAAGCCCTTCTAAGGCGGTAGGTATGCAATATAAACACGATGCAATTAGGGAAGAAAAACAAAAATTCTTCCTTAGGGATAGAAAATTCATTCCCTTCGAAACTCATGCTTTTAACCGTAATTGGAAAATTAATTAATCTTTACGATGTACACTTCCGCACGCATCTTTTTAATTATTGAAATGACTTCCATTTCCACGCGATTAAATTTCCTCCAGGAAAAAAAAAATCAAACAAACGCCTGAACTTTATCCACCTTTTGTGTTGCGATTAACCATTGCAAGCATTTCCGCTTCTTCATATAGTTCGTAGGAAGACTAAAGATTATTAATTACAGCATCAGGCCATCGGGCCATTCAGGTTATGTTGATCAGGTGTGCCTCGGCCCGTTTAAACAACATACTGTGTTGTATTTCATGATCGAGCGATGGTGGTGCGCAGGCGTAAGACGATCATTAGATGCGCGGATTCAAGCGCACGCGCCATACCTAATCAATTTACCTTCTTCTTTGGTACGGAAATAGGCACGCGTATGCTTATCAAAAGCTGCCAAGTGATCGATTCGCTTCATTTACCTGTTGATGACAACACTTTCGTAAATCCGCCCTCTGTTGATGCTAGTTAGGCCCGTGACAAGCCTGACATGAATTACGAACCTTTTAATTGACACACAAGCTTAGATTGGGGCTAATGGTTGCAATATACTGTGTAGATCACGGTAAACGTTTCGTATGCACACGGGCGGACATTAATGTCCGTCCCGCCTTAGTCCCTTAAGAAAAATTAATCCGCCTGCTATAAGATTTGCGCGCATGTTTTACGTAGTTTCTGTTTTTTTTGAGCTGATAACTCGCTTCTTGGGATGCCTTTTGTCCGAGTGATTAAATTTTCTGTGCTTTCATGGAATTTCGTTATCGTTGCATTTTACATACCAATAGGCACACCTACGCAGTCAGGTCAGGTTGGTAAGGTATAGTGCGCGAGGTACTTTATGGGTTTCAATTCATTCTCTTCTTTTTTTCACTTAACTAATGCTGAAGTCTGGCTTGCGCATTCGCTATGAGACACCTACAAAGATCATGTAGAAAAAACTGGTTTCTCCAGATGTTGTTGGGCTACATTGGAGGCATATTTTGTTCATTGGATGAGACATTTCAATTAGGGATACCTTTGATGTGACATTGTGACCCTGCACCCTTACCGCGGGTTATTGTAAACATTAAGAGTGTGACTGATGTGAGTTCTGGTTTTTCTTATACTAAGAAATTTTTCTGATTCCAGATGCAGTTAGGATGTGTGTGAGTGTGTGTGTGTGTGTGTGTGTGGAGCCATCTGAAAAATGCAATAAGCATAATTAAGTTGGAGATTAAATGGGCGCTCTTTGGTGTTTCATGTAATCGACACGATAAAAATGTGAGAACATGAAGGCAGATGGTCACCCTCAGAGATCCAATAAAGCCCACTTTTGTTGGGAAATTTATTATTATTGTTGGGCATATGCTTGAAAGGAATTACTTCATTATAGGGTTCGAGTTAGTATTTAAATACGGTGAAGGTTTTTTTGGATGATCATCAATGGAGTTTAGATAGTAACTAACGATTATATGCTTGTAAATTCTATACCCGTTTTAATTATATTATTTTTAAACTATGCTAGAGTTTTATAATCACAAGGTATTTCTCACCTTGACAGAGTTCTGCCTACACCGTACAAGTAAAGTAATAGACTAGCCTGCAGCATGTTATTAGGTGGTTTTTTTTTTGGTTTTTTTGTTTTATTTGTAACTTTCTATGATGTGAAATGATTTTCATCAATAGTCCACCAAATAAGAGATCCGGTGAGACTGTGGATTTTTTCACAATATTTCTTGCAACATGTGATTTTTGGGTTGTCGTATGTTATTAACTTAGTTAATTTTATTGACCTGCAATTTAGGTAAACTGGATCTAGTCGAATAATAGTGGAAAGAGACTATGGAGAAGGTGGAATTTTCTTTGTTCTATTGTGGTACACGCTTACTGATTTTCTTATCATGTCACTAATAAATGTGAAATTTTCATGTGATGGTGTACCTACCATATTTATACCGATGATGTCTTTAAGTTTCTTACCATGTACCTACTATTGTTTTGCACGATCATAAGGCCTGACGTTAAGATGGTTAATGACTGGCGTAAGGTATGTAGGTATATAGTACTTGGGAAAAGCGGTCTAGCTAATTTGAATAAACTTTATTATAGTATGATAGCCCAAGTAATTCGTTAAATTTAATTTCAGTATTCGGACACTTTTCATTTTCTTTAAAAAAAATAAGAAAAGGACACGCGTTAGCCATAGCACTCCGTTAGAAGAATTTTGTTTATTTGATATTTTTAGATGCATATCCAAAATTTGGGTAACTCACGTAGGGTTTCCAATTATCCGACAATAATGATTATCAGGATATACTGAGAATTGGAATTATCCGGAAAATCCGGATATCCGGATAACAAAAAGAAAATAAATATAATAGCTTGAATCCAATATTTTAATTATGTAAAATTCAGGCGAGTTGTAATTTTTGTCTTAGCCAGGGCTGCAATTGGAAACACGCGTTCTGTTGCAGTAGATGTTGGCTTTATTGCAAGAAGCAAATTAAATAATATATTTAAATCGTCTACCCTTGCGTTTGTGCTTATTAAAATCATGAAATCTCTTTCAGCAATGTAGTAAATGTGTTGCTCTGCTCTTCAACATGGGTATGCAATTGAAGAAATTGCCACTTCCAGTTGTCGTTACAGGGAATTATTAAACAAAATTATAGTGCTTTGTTGACTTTGAAACTTACTTTTATTTGTGATTTCTGCAGCTACTTCCTTGATGTCATCGTGGTGGGCCCTGTCATAAGCAGATACATTGATTCTTCGAAAAATTTCTACTGCCAATGAAATGAGAGCACCGTTTGAAGTGTAATCAAAATATTTATGGAATGTGGTATATTGCTTGCTTCTAAGAAGATTATTAATGTTATATAAGTATTTTATCTCGACATTCATCCATTCGTTTTTTAATCTGTTTGGATAAGTTTTTACTTAAGTTCGTTCCGAACTCGTCTAATCTTTCAGAAACTTATAAACACCTTCAGCGGTCAAAAGTGTCGCCGAATTTGTGATTAATTCCTTTATTTCAGTCTCTAGTGCGGTGATAGGACATTTAACAATTCTTTTAAGCTTGCTACATGAGTATTATACTCTGAAATATACTTCCCACTGAACTGTAACAATTCAGCGGTATTTCCAACAAAAACAGCCTTGTAAAAACCACTTCTTTCGCCTTAAAATTAAAATTTAACAATAGTCTTAATACTTTTGTGGTAAATTCGGTAAATCCCACTGCCATGCATATAATTAAATTCCCAAATAATTTAAATATAGCGCCAGCAAGAGCATACTTTCTGAAATCAAAACTGGTGCAACATAAAACAGGAGATCAGTTACTCCATTTATATACATGTGAGTGATTTATTAAAAGTAACCTTAACAAATAAATATTTTTTTGAGCGAATTCCAACAATTTCAACGCTTACTATATGTCAGAGCTGTGAAATTCAAGTACCATTACCATTACCATTACCCGCACCGAGTATTTAAGAATTGTCAATTCCCAGTACTAAGCCCCCTGTACTGGAATTAAAATTTTACAGTCCCATTCCCGGAATGGCAAGTAATATTTTAAAATACCGAAAAGTAATTGAATTTGCGAGTACATTACAAAAATACCTACAAATTCCCCAAAAGTATTTAAAAAGTATTTGGCATTACTATATAATTCCTTTCAATTCTTTTCAAATGCTTTCAATTACTTTTAATTACTTTGACAACTTCAATATTAAACATGAATTATAAAATGAACTGGATCAATTCTCTTTTTAATTTTATTGTAATAAAAGCTTTTCCCTATTTTCGATGTTCTCAAGTTGCAATAAAATTAAGTAGTTTGGAGAAGTACTTTTGCTTTAAAAAAATTGTAGGCCAAGAGGTTAAAAAATACAAAGTCACACTCAGGAAAATATTTACTGCTTCCTATTTCTTCATATTTAATAAATAGTTAAACTTAATGCACTTTATTTAAGCAGAAATGGCTCATCAAATAGTTATTTTGAGTTTTTAAACCTAATTTTATTTTTGGCAGTGATTTATATTTTAACAAGTGAAATTTACAATTGTAGTTTACCTTTTTTCTCTGGGTGTATTAAACCCATTTCAATTAATTTTTAATTTTCCCCAAATTCCACTTGGCCTTAGTTAAGACTTATTTTTCAAAAGAAGAAATCACTAAGAGCCTGTCTTTTCGGATGGCTGATTAAGGCTGCTAAGGAAAATAACCGCACTACTGCGCATGATGAAGGCAATGGTGTATTGTACTTCAATGCGCCTTGTTTAAGTCGCGGATACTTGTTCCAAAAACCCATTTCAGTGTCAGGATCGTTTATGTATTGGTAGAAATCCACAGCGATCGTTCTGCAATTAAAACTTGTACATGGCGGTGTTGTGGGTGTGTGTGTTTCAACTGGAGTAGATTGACTGCACTCTCCGCATAAATCACCTAAAGTTTGGATTAAATTAGGTATTAAAATAAAAATTTAGAATTGGCAACATTTATCATTACCAATATCGTCAATATCGAAAAATCCGTATTCAGCTGCAGCGGTTGCCATTTCTGTTACATTTTGAATCACTGAACTCTGAATTTCGTCAGTAGAGCGGTTCACGTTGGTCTCCAAAGCATTGAGCCACCTCATTTTGATTTTCGGGCGCAGGACCGATGCCACTATTGCATCTGCTTCTGAAGACAACGTGAAATAAGGGGAGAATCTTTTAGCCAACTTATCTCTTATTGCAATTGTCACTGTCTTTAAATATTTTAAGTTGTTGTACATGCTGACTTTTGCATTTTTACATTCAGTGTCACTAAATTCGGGATGAGACACCCGAATAGCAAATTTTCTTTCCCTTGAAGAAAATCAAGTGCCGCGGCAATTGGACCCATCAATACACAAGAGAATTTGGAAATCCCTAGTCTCTCGCACAGATCTCACAGCTTTTCCTGATGCGTCAGAAGTCGGAAAACTGCGTCAAGCCTCTTGGCCTATAATTTTTTTAAAGCAACTTGAGAGCATCGAAAACAGGGAAAAGCTTTTATTACAATAAAATTAAAAAGAGAATTGATCCAGTTCATTTTATAATTCATGTTTAATACTGAAGTTGTCAAAGTAATTAAAAGTAATTGAAAGCATTTGAAAAGAATTGAAAGGAATTATATAGTAATGCCAAATACTTTTTAAATACTTTTAGCAATTTATAGGTATTTTTGTAATATAATCGCAAATTCAATTACTTTCCGGTATTTTAAAGTATTACTTGTCATTCCGGGAATGGGACTGTAAAATTTTAATTCCAGTACAGGGGGCTTAGTACTGGGAATTGCCAATTCTTAAATACTCGGTATTGGTAATTAAGAGGTATTAAATCCATTAAGTAATGAGTATTTTACAGCTCTGCTATATGTTTACCGTCGAGAGGCATGAAAAATGCATGAACTTGGAACATGTTTTTTACATTAAATAAATACTTTTGGAAATGGGTTTTAACGTATTTTATTCTTCTATCAATGGAGAGTAAATTTCAATATTATTTATAAAAAAAACATCCCAAATGCCGGTTCCAGCACCCATCAAACAAAACTGTGCAGGGTGTGTTTTGGTCTGCGCGTGGTGCTCCACAGCTCTGCCAATTCATTCGAAACAGATGGGGTTGAAAATTATTAAACTTGATAAAATTTGGCGGGCTTTACTGGTTTTCGTTGTCAAAATAACCCCTAAATAACAAAATGCTATACGTTGGGGGAAAAAAAAGTGTTTGCCCTGTTTTTTTCGCTTCAACGAAAAAACTATTTCTAAATAAATTGCGCAAAGATTCATGTGAATCGGCTCATCCGTTGAAGCTGTAGACCGTCCCGCGAGCCGAAAAATATTGTTCCGAGAAAAATGTATTTAAAGCTTAAGTTATAAAAAATCTTTGACAGCTTACTCCAACTATTCTAGCACCATACAGAGGCCGTTCTTCCTCCAAGAGCTGATTATGCTCAATTTGAAGGTTAACGGTTTCCCGAAATTTATGAGGGTACCTCAGGTAGCGAGAAAAGGGCTCCCCAGTAAGTACGCTCCGAACACCTCAGCTACCTGTTTTTTAGTCGGCGGTAACAGTCTGTGAATTGTAAAATACTTTAGATATGAAAATATAATTTTGCGCACGAGTTTTAAGCACTTTAAGGATGATAATAATGTAAAAAAAAGCAAAGTTTTCATCGTCATGAACGATAACCTCTCCTTAAAATTAAAACTATAAAACTGCCACTAAAGAAAGTAATATTGTTTAATAAATAGTTAAAAAAATTGTAGAAAGAAAACGGTATTTTGCTGAAAAAGTATGCAAAGGAATATCCGGATTATCGGATAATTACCGAAAAATATCCGGATTAACGAATAGTCAAAATTGGTCGGATAATCCGGATAATTTGATATCCGGATTGGAAACCCTAAACTCACGTGTCGTTTTTGAGAAAATTCTTATCAGTTTGTATATGTACTTCACGTCAGTAAGTTCAACACATGTTTTATGTAAAGTGCAATTAGTGCACTGGACATTAGCGAAAATGAAATAAAATTATTAAATATTGCTTTGTTTAGTTTAACTGTCTTTCTATTGGTGGAATATTACATTTTGTTAGTATTAAATCAAAAATAAGGAATATTTTATTTATTTTATGGAAAAATGTTTGGATGTCTAACTAAAACAAAAAAAAACAATTTTGTTTAGTTTCCGGACTGGCTATCTCTACGCTCACAGTATCCTTCAAAAGAGATTGTTTCCTGCTTACTCCCTAATTATAAAATATGTTTTTTATAGGACAGAAAAAATTAAACATGTTTTTTTATTCAACCTTTAGTATTCGGACGGATTTTAAGAAATTCCATTTCTGCTGTCCGACTACTAAAATGGCAGTGTCAGTGTCCGAACAAAAATATTTAATACGTAATCGATTAATTAAAAATAAAAGATACCTGGGTAGTAAATAATCATATAATAGCTTACAAAATAATGAATGACAGTACTTATGCATACAAACCGAAGAAACGTATAAAACGATCCGCTAATGAAGCAAAGATGATTTAAGCTATACTATGTCCAGCGAAAATAAATTGAGCATTATGAAGTATGCTGAAAAATAAATATGGAATGTTGTTGGCAAGTGTGGAATTTCACCTAAACAAGATAACTTGGTCAACACTGTGCAACATATTAAGAAGATGGTCGACGAAGAAGAACATGGCTCAATTGCTTCTTTAAACGAAACACATAATTGGTTGTAAGAAAAGCAGAAAGTATTACTAAAGGCAGAGCAGTGATTACTGTTTTCAAAATGGTTTGAAAACTGGAACAATATTCAAAAAGTATCGGATAGGACGAAATATTAAACGATCCTGTGCGGATACTAAATGGAGATAAAACGAATTTTTTGCTTTTTCCGAAAACCAGTAAAGTAATTACATGCCGGGTATTCAAAAATGGTTAATCAAAACATATCTGTTCTAAGATACTTAAATGACCAACCAGATCTCCTAGTTTTTCTTCTTGTGCACTCTAATAGCACTGGAGATCGCTTCCTTTTTACCTGCAAATATAGGGGTGGAAGGTTTAGTAACGCTTCCATGGTTGCTTTAGGACAAGTTCTCATGACACCAGTTATTCCTAGACTGGCAAGCCGCTGGGATATGACTTGATTATTCTTGCCGCGTATTGTTACTACTTACTAGGCCATCCGCGTAGCATTGTACATTAAAACCCGAACTGGTCAATTTCTGTAGCAGATCATCAATCACGATCGACCACAGGAGTCGAGAGAGAGCTCCTCCTTGTGGGCAGCCTTTTGCTACGGTGATCGTGACTGAACAGTTCCATACAGTTGTGGTTATCTTCCTGCTTCTAAGCATGGATTCTATCCAGCTTACCATGGAGGGCTCAAAGCCTTTATCCTCGTCAGCTGATTTAATTGTATCGGAGGAGGTGTAATCGAAGGCTCCTTCTATCTCCGCAAATGCACATAAAGCCACCTTGCTTCGAGAGCTTTTTCTCCGTCTTTGACTAATGTGTGAATGGCAGTCTCGGTAGATTTGCCAGCTGGATAAGCGAACTGCTTAGAAAGAAGTGGTCCAACATTGGGGAACGTACCCTATGTTGTAACTGGCTCGAAAATTTTTTTGTAGTGGAGGGAGTATTTCTCCAACACCTTGCTGTAGTAGGGCGAAGAAGATGCCGTCCCCTCCAGCAGATTTAAAGGGCTTAAATGTGCCAATGGCCCATCTAACCTTGTCAGGAGTGAAAATTCTTCCTGCAAGGCTCTTGTTCTTGTTAGGGACCCTGTACTTGTCCACCTCAATTGGGTCTAGAGCAACTATTCCTTGATCGAGTGTTAGAGAGTCGGGGAAGTGAGTTTCTAATAAGAGCCTGATTGTTTCCTCGCAACTCTCGGTGTAGTTCCCATCTTTTTTTTGAAGTGAGCCTAAGCCATTCCGAAGAAGAAAAAGAATTTTATTTTCTGCAGGCAGAAAAATGTTCACCAATGTTCACCAATGGCCTTTTCGTATTTGCGTCACTAAAGGATATTGTAAATAGCATCTCAGCGAAACTGCTTTTGGGAACAGAAAATGGAGTAAGAAAATACCAAATGGCAGGCACACTTTTCATAGACGGCCACAAGTCACACTTGACGTTAGAGCTGAGTTAAAATTGCAAGAAAAAAAGTATAATTTTACATGCATTGCCACCAAACACCACTCATATGACGCAGTCAGCTGACGTCAGAAAAAATCATTCGAGAATGGCAGTCAAGAATGTTGGTCAACTTATAACAACAACAAAATTTCTACCCTTTACTGGAAACTGCAATCTTGCACCACACCATAAAAAATAAATAAATAAAGAATGAAAAATATTCACGAAAATGTCCAACATCAAGGAAGCCGGAGCAGAAACTTCGACAGAAGCGTTACCAGAACTAGATCTTACATTCAACGATCTTATGGGAGGCACATATGATTTGAATGACGGCAGAAAGTTGCATCTGGTAAGAGTTAAATAAATTAAAAAAGTTGAAATTATTTCTCCAGAACCAAGTCCTTCTTGTGTGTCGCAGACGACTGCTCCCTCTCGTATTGCGATAAGAACTAAACTTTCGATCTTGAGCAGAAGATCGTACACCAGCTCAATTATTAGTAAGCACACCTGCTTTACCCTAAGCTAGTTTATTATGGGATAAAACCCGGATTAAGCAAAAAGGTAGTGATAGATCACACAGTGCTATATCTTCAGAGGGATGCAGAAAAATATGCACCCTAAAAGAAAAAAAAACCAAGCGGGATCAATTCGTTGCCGTATAGAGAAGCCTAATGAAAAAGGAAAAACGTCTAAAAAAATACAAAAAGAACAAGAACTAGCAATATTTTAATTGAATTACAAAGCGATGTTGAAGATGAAGATTTAAAAATATTGGTTGGGATTCCTGCACCAGGTGGTTGGTGGTACTACCCCAAGTGCACTCCAATGTTTTCATTATATTACGAGGAGCAAGCAGAGACTTCGTGTGCTCGAAATATTAACAACAAAACTGATACGCGATAACTTTTTTGAGACTATCGTTTTTTTTTTTAGTTATCTACTTTATAATATTTTCAAAACTACTTCGGTATTTTTGTTCATTATATTACCAAGTTTGGAGTATTTGCCTGCATAAATTCTTCAGTTTTGTTTTTTTTAAGAGAAAAGTTATTTATTTATTTATTATTTAGTGTAGCCTAATACATAATTCAAATTCTGTATGTAATGTATAAGTTAATAATCTAGGCTAACCGCTCACAAAAGCCGAAGCTTGTGACTAATTTATTACTTATTTTCTACTTAATAATAATATAAAATAAAATAAAATAAAATTTTAAAAATATTACATAAATAATACATCTAAGCTATACTATAGTAGGCAATTCAACCAATTCATTCAGTTCAAAAATTATATAATTAATACCTGAGAGAAAGTAAAATCTATAAATTAAAAAACTTATGAACAATGTTATTAAAGATATCTTGGTTGTTAAATACACAGGTTTTCAACACAGTTTTATAATTAGAAACATTTAGAATCTCTTTTACTTCTGCAGATAAGGCATTATAAAATTTTGGACCTAAAATACTACTATGTCTATCAGTAATACATTTACTAGTTCTAGGGATTTCTAAAGATTGCAACATCTGCCTGCGTGTACGATAATTCGTTTGGAAGATAGTGAACTTTGACAAATTTGTGTATACGAATTTTAATAGGGTAAATATATATAATTGTCTTACAGTCATTACCTTAAATTCATTGTATGCTTGTGTGGTGGATTAGTATTTAGATTTCTTTAAGCAAATCTTAATTATTTTGCTTTGAAGATTTGATAATGGTTTTATCAAGGCAGTATATGCAGCTCCCCCCCAACTAAGGATTCCATACTGAATGACTGACTGTATTAAAGCAAAATAAACCATTCTCAAAAGATCAAATTTTAAGATATTTCGCAATAGAAGTATTTTATATATTGTTTTCCTCAACCGCTTACATAAGCTTAGGATATGTTTTTCCGTCTTAAGCTTCTGATCTATTAGAACACCTAAATATTTCACTTCAGTCACGCACTGGAGGACATTACCCTGCAACTCTTTCTTAAGATTAACGTTTGAATGTGTATTTTCATGCCCAAATTTTACGAAACATGTTTTATTTAGGTTCAAAGCTAACTTGTGACATACCAACCAATCATACACTGATTTAATGCCTCTTTGCGCTAGTGATAAAGTAAGGGACCAATTTTCTCCATTAAAACAAGACCATCTGCAAACGCTACAATATGCTCCCTTCTTGACTGTTCGAATAATTTAATACACTCATTTATGTATATTAGATAGAGGATTGGACCCAAAACCGTACCCTGTGGAACCCCACACTTAATACGAAGAAAACCTGGCCAATTCTGACTGCCTGTATTCTGTTGGTAAGATAGGAATGATAAAGACGAAAGAGGAGTACCTGTAATCCCTATAAACGTTAGTTTCTGTAATAGGAGTTAATGATTAACCGTATCAAAAGCCTTTTTAAGATCTTAGAATATCGCGATAACTTTCTAATTTTTGTCAACTGCCGAGTTTATAAAATTGGTAACATCGTAAATTGCATCACTTGTGCTACATTTATTTTTAAAACCATACTGATTACTTGCAATGATCTTGTATTGGTCCAGATGATCAACCAACTTATTCTTAATGCATTTCTCAAAAATCTTCGCGATATTAGAAGTTAGCGATATCGGTCTATAGTTATCTGGATCACGTTTGTAATTTGCGTTGTGTATTGGAACAACGATGGCATGTTTAAATTTACATGGAAATATGCCCTGAGTTAGACATAGGTTCAATGAGTACGCTAATGGAGGAGCTATATAATGTGCTACAATTTTTAAAATTCTCAGTGTAAGCTTATCGATCTTTAACTTAGCTATATGATAGAGTAGTTCATCAGAAGATATGGAACTAAACGTAAAGGTCATCATAAGATTAGTTTGAGACACGGCAGATCTATTTTGTCGTATACTCGCAGCGTTAACAGAATTTGAATTATGCTCTCCCACACCTTACGCTTTAATATGTGTTCATAATTCTTTGAATCAATAAAATATATATATGTCAAGATCGACTGGATATGATGTGAAAAGTAATTTAAGGAAAACGAAAATGGTTAAAAATGATTAAATTTATTTAATAAAAACATGAGAGCGTTTAATATTGGCACGGAAAAACTGTTAAACATCTACGGTGTCACGGACGGAAAAAAACAACCTCATCGTAATCGTCGAGGCCTGCTACAATTCCCAAAATATTTTCGAAATCATGGCAAACTTGTTCCTTTTATTATTTCGCGTTGCCAGGTAACGTGACAGCTCGTCCGTTCCTGACATGGGACAGTCTCTGCCCCTTCTGGTACGTAGTATTTGTTATCCTTGATCTCATCTTCGGTGTCGGAAAATCTTTCTTCGCTGGTTGCGTCTAATGCCGGGTATAGCCCACACCAAGGTTTCAGCCTATCTGCCAAAAAGACTGAATGGAATATTCGTTGATTCTGGGGTGCACCTTCGATATCTTCTATAACGTTTCGATCCTTACCCAGGCTTCTTAATATTACGTAGGGCCCTTGGTAACGTGATTCAAGTTTATGGGACTCTCCACCAGCGGTCGGTACTTCCTCCACAACGACGAGGTCCATTTCTTGATAAACTGGCGGTATTCTGTGACGAGCATTGAAGCGTTTTTTCCATTTATCCCTCTCTACGGCGATTTTCCGAGCGGCTTGCTCTCGTTTATCACTCATGAACAGAGTTGCTGAGTTTTCTGACGGTTCGTTCTGCAGAGCTTGTAACATTCGATTTCTAGTAAGATCACGGAGGTTGAAGTCGAAGATAAGCTCGTTTGGGGTCAATCCGGTATTGCGTTTTGTTGAGTGTTGATTGACCATTGTAGTTCTCGTAAGCACTCGTACCACCTGGACATGTCTTGTATAGGTGCCACTTTATCAAAATACATTACTGCCTCGGTTTTTCCACCCATATCTTTGTTTGGACATTTTGCCACATTTCGGCTTCGTAGTCGGCTCTTCCGGATTATGTTAGCTTGTTCCACTTCCAATTTACTTACGCTTTTTCTACCTCCTTGTCTTTTAGTGAATGGTATTCTATACGGTGCTCGGTTAACGGGTTTTTCTGAATTCAATTTGATAGTCATTTGACTAATATTACATTTGTCTAATTTCGACAAATGTTCTGCGGACCACCCCGTACATTCTTGAAGAATTACATCCGCCGCTGCCTTTTCCATCTTCACAAAGATTTAAACAAACATAAATTTTCTTAGCATTTATTTTTTCCAAACGGCATTGACCTGCTTCAATGATTACGCGTAATTCACGATTTGCTAGTATGTCAATTCCAATTAAGACTGGTTCCGGTATTACGTTGTCATCGACAATGATTAGCTCGGCTTTCAGATCTTCCTCATCAATAGAAATGGTGGAAGGCAGTTTCGTTGTTGATGTCAAAATAGTTCCTCCAAATCCCTTCAAGTAATTATCGGACGGCTGTAGCGCTATTCCCAATGACGATGCATATGACTTTTGGATCAGCGAACAATCGCTGCCACTATCAATAAGTGCATTCATTTCACTTCCGTTTATTTTTGTTGACTTCGTTCCATGATTTCCTTTAATGTGCCGAATATTCATGTCAGTGATTGCATTCGGTAACTTTCTGTTTGGGCATTGTTTTTCGTCGTGTCCAGACTTGAAGCATTTCTCGCATCGCATACGCCGTTGGGGTCTTGGACAATGGATTGATAAATGTCCTTGCTCAAAACAGTTGTAACATTTTCGAGCCGTCTCTGCACTATCCGGTGGTCTACTAGCCAGTCTTTCTGCGACTTTAGTTGTAAAATTACCTCTAGATTTCCATGTCTGATTGGGTGTATTGGATACGCGCACTTATCGGAGGTCTTCTCTTCTTCCAGCATTCTCGAAATATCGTCGAATGGCGATGAGCATTTCGTTCGTTGATCGGAACTCACTAATTGCTATAGCGTATTGCAACTCCGTATGATTTAACCCTCTGCGTATATACTTAATAGTGGATGCTTCTGTCAAGCCACCTCTTACACCCTTAGCTTGCATTCTGTACACAAGTCGCTCCACTGTTTCATTTGGCTATCGGGAAGTATTCATCGTTGCTATGTGAATATCTGCTTCAGTTTCGGTCATTAGAAAATTCTGCATGAACTCCTCCACAAGTGTGTCCCATTGGGTAAATACTGTTGGTATACTGTCGACCCAAATCTTTGCAGGCCCCTTTAGCTTAGACTGGACTGCAAATATAAGAGCCCTCTGGTCCCAAGCGTATGTTTCGAATAGTTGAGCTATGCGGGCAATAAATTGTTTCGAATTTAACGAAAATTCGTCGGTCGGATTGAATTCGGGCAAAATTTCAACGATATCGCGAATATTATGAAATGATGCCGACAAAAATGAGCTGCGAACAGGTAACAGGTTTGAAATGTGATTTCGTGTCTCAGTGATTTCTTCCGAAGTCGAGTTTGAGAGATCTACCGTAAAAAAATTTGATGGTGGCATCGTTGCAATACCAGTGTTGGTGCTTGATGAGGTAGGATTCTTCGACCTTATAGCCCCCTCTCGGTTCGAACTGGTAGGCATTGAAGATCCTCTTGTGATTACGTAATTCTCCTCTAACATAGCAGAGCTAACTTACGTTGCTATCCTGGTAGTCGAATTCTGCATTATCGATATCTGTTGCACTAGTGTCGTAACCAAACTGGTCAATTTGGTCATATCCGCTTTCAACTGGTCGAAATTGGTTAAAGTATCCGTTTCATCTCCTTCTTCAACTGTGACGGTTTCACTGTCCAATTTTTCCATCAAACGAAGAACTAGCTCTGCCTTTGTCCCCGTTGTAGGAGCATCTAGTTCCGTCAACTTCTCTTTCAATTCAGTACTAACAGCTTGTCGATTTGTACTTGAGCCATACTTGTACTTTACAACTTCTTTTTCGGGTTTACAAACTACGCTCACTTTTCGTTTTGTTATAACAAAACCAATTAAGCAATTTCTTCGCTCCCTCTTCTTTTCACGTTCAGATCCCACTTCTGAATTGCCAAGATCGAATGGATATGATGTGAAAAGTAATTTAAGAAAAACGAAAATGGTTAAAAATGATTAAATTTATTTAATAAAAACATGAGAGCGTTTAATATCTGCACGGAAAAACTGTTAAACATCTACGGTGTCACGGACGGAAAAAACAACCTCATCGTAATCGTCGAGGCCTGCTACAATTCCCAAAATATTTTCGAAATCATGGCAAACTTGTTCCTTTTATTATTTCGCGTTGCCAGGTAACGTGACATATAGTTTTATGAAAAAGCTCATTTGTTTTTATTTTCTACACAAAATGAGTAATAAATTTCTTCCAAAAAGCCTATGTCCGGACAGTGAAACTGTAGTGTCCGAATACTAAATGTTGGTGTCCGAATACTAGCTAAAAGCGAACTTTTTTTCTCAAACCCCAAAACTATAACAAAATATTATTAAGTAATCTAAAAATATTTACTTACTAATTGTAAATAGTTTAAATAATAATAAAAAAATGAAATATATTGCATATTCTTAATAGCAATAAAATGATTGAGCAAAAAAATAAGATGATACATTAGGTGTCCGAGTACTAGTACATTCACCCGCTCCGGAAAGGCCAATTCCCTCTAGGTGCTTGCTGTAAAATACAAACAGAACGAATTATAGGTAATCACGAGCCTATTTCCAATTGTATTCCTCAATGTTTAATAAATTTTCATCAGTTGTTGATATTTCTATTCCAAGAGATAATTTTAGGTCCTGTATTTTTGATAATTATAGATGTGTTAACTCTTCTTAGAATTAATTAATACATTAACTGCAGGTCTGTAAGATATTATAATCTGTAGATAAATAAATTAAATTAAATTAAAATAAATTAAATATAGTAAGCAAAAATCTTGATTTTATTTTTTCAATTGTCTTCCCATTCGCCATTACCGACGTCAGTTATGCTCTCAATATTTTTGGTACGAGCTCTTCTGGTGTCCGGATAAGCAAAATTTTCACATTTATTTACAGTTGTTTGTATAAAGCTGCAACCCGAAATAATCACGCTGAAAATAAAGGATTTTTGTTTTTTATTAAATAAGTATTACTCCTCAATTGTTCTTTAATGTTTTGTCAACTAAAACATTTTGTAATTGACTTAATTAACTAAGTCAGATTGCTTTTCGGCACAAACTAAACTCCACAGAAATTTTTAAAGCATATTTTTAGAAATTTTTTAAATATTCTCACTAGCAAAAATAGTAAACACCAATAGCCCCAGTCATTCATTATCTTACATTCAAGGAGTAATTCTTGTTTTATAATCTGTTGGCGCATACTCTGGCAATTGTTGAATGTTATGATGCAAGTACAGTAAATAGTGCAATGAAAAGCTTATTAAAAATTAATTTCCGCAAAATATTTCTATTACTAATAAGATCAGATTACTCAGAGTCCTCCATATCACTAGTCCAGAGCATAAAAAAAAAACAAACAAAAAAGTAATTAATACCAGAAATAGGCTGAACTCGATGTTAGAAAAACAAATTTCTGCAACCAGTCAAGTCAGTCAAGTGGATAAAAAGGCAAGAGGCCATCCGGGTAACAAGGTTTTATTCAATTGCACTCATGAGCAATTTGACTTTATCAAGATGAGCCATTCGAGAGAAGCGTCAATTAAAAGTTTGCATGCTGAGTGAAACTGATCTATCTGAATTGTAGGCCGACCATTGTTCAATGACAGTATTTATAATTACACAGAAAGACATTTCTTGTATGCATGTTATTTGAAAAACTCATTTTTTTTTTCTTTTTAAATCATCAACGCAATCCAAATCTTATTTAATTTACTTTTGGATGTCGTCTGAGTAATCTTGTATCCAAAGAATTCACGATCAATGATCTCTTCCTGGATATTCTTTGTAACGCACTCTAAGCCGCCCATTGGTGTTATAGTCATTTTCATTTTGATTCTCTCAACTGGAACTGTCTCGTTTCAGTGAATTATGTCTCTTCCAAGGAGACAGTAAAAGTTTCAATCTTTATACGCAGGGTAAAAAAAAACAAAACAGAAAACAAAAAAACTTCTAATCTGCAGAAAATTCTGTGTTGTTTCAATGAACTCTTCTCTGTCTGGCATTAATAGGTGTAGACCTGTGTACTTCTGCTCTGGAAGAAGTAAAACTTTCATATTCAGTTGTAGAATACTTGACTTAAGTCGATTATAAAAAGCTTCACAGAGGAACTCTGCTGATTTGTAGTTTTGTAATCATAATACCGGAACGTCTACCTACAGTAATGTGTGGCATCTTTCGCTATGCTCGAGAACTTCAAAAGGTTAATTTTAAGCAAACTAATCTTAAGATAGATTAAATCTAGCATTCAATGCTGAATTTTCTTAGGATAAATAAAAAAAAAAATGCTACAAGGCTTTTTTGAATGATCAAAAATATTCAAAGAACTGAAAAATTGTTTATTCTGAAGTGTTTTTATTTTTTTGAGTACGGTTCAATGCACTAAATGTTATGTAGGTACACGTTTTCATATAAATGCTGATAAATGTTTTCTTAGAACTTAATGGTTTCTTCAAATTTTGCAGTGTGAAATAAATTACTACTGCAAATTGTGGTCTTATAAAAAAACAGTCAAAGTGCAACACCTGTTTCAAAGCGTAGTGCTGAATTGCAGTGCAAAGAAGAAAAAGTACGAATTAGGTACCTTTCGCGTAGTAGCCTGCGTCATAATTGAATTTTAGAGACCGTGGACATCGTAGTATCCGGCAATATATATGTAAAAAGAAAATATATTTTGGTTTTGGATTTTGTTATTAAGTTCTATTAAGAATCTTTCAATGTTGATTTTATTCCACTAAAAAGACAAAGTTCCATTTTACATTTAAAATGGTTAAGTAAGTTAATAACTTTTACGGACAGCTCTGATAACCTTCTAGAGAGTGTAGGAGGTCCATTTCCATAATACCATTAATAGTAGGTAGGCACTATTTGGTTTACCGTCCTAATTACTAGTTGCTGAAATCGCTTTCAGCGGTAGCTGCTAGAGTGTAATTGCTTGTAGATTGGCTCTTCTGGCCTCGAACCTAGTCGTCCGTTGTGAGTGCTCTGCTGTTCCAATTAAGGGGTTACATGGCTTTCGAAGTTAAAACAAAATAAAAATTTTTAATTTTTTTTATCTAATAGTACAATATGTTTAGAATATTTTTCCAAAGTTCCAAGTCAATCGGAGTAAAAGTCTAGGAGAGAAAGGGTTTGAAAATTATCCTCAGCGACACAAGTATATTGACGCAACTGCTTAGTTATTTTTTGTCAGTCTCTCTCGCTCACTTTCTAAGGGTCACCTACTTGAAACTTTAATCTTTTTTTTTTCTAAAAACATTATTTTTGAACTCGTTGGACCACTTTCTCAAAAACTAATGGGCCGATCTTATTGAAATTTTGCACTGCATACTTCTACAAAATATGATTGATTAGTGACTGAACGAAGATTTTGTTTTTTTTTTCGATTACAACTAATTTCGCAAGACTATACGTAGTGTACATTGTACCAAAAATTGTACTGTTTTGCATACAACTCTCCCAATAATTTATATTTAAATTTTAAAATACTTCGTTCAGTCACAAGCTATACTTATCTACTAGTTAATAGATAAAAATTAGTTTTTTAATTGCAGATGAGGCTATCATGAGTTATCCTGAGCACCGCGAGGACACTTTTTTTTAGGGGCCTACGGAAACCGGAAATCTTCTGAGAAGTCCTTCACTCAGCCGCGTATGCAACTGCGTGAGCTAGCAAGCTCCTCTGCGAGTGAATAGAAATTGATTGAACGAGTAGACTAGCAATACAATACAATACAATACGGCGGCTCCGCTGAGAATTATTTCATAAAAATCGCTCAAGCTGCATGCCCAAATTACTTGAATCATTATTTACAGTTTCTTGCAAGAATTTACCCGCTTCAAACCAACATGGGTTCATTTCGGATAGGTCTACAACCACTAATTTGTTGGAATTTGTCTCGGATACCATTGGCGAGATTGCCGGTTGTTCTTTATTCTATCTATTGACGAAATTGTCTGTGTTATGAGGTACTGCAAAGATTTGATTTATGCAGACGACATTACATATTTCGCTCAGATGAAATCTTTAACGATTATGAACAGACAGAGTGACCCTCACAAGTTTTACGTTTGGTGGAAAAACAGTAATTTCGTACTCAGCATAGACAAATGTGAGGTTATGACTTTTCACAGGAATCATAAACCAATCACCTATTGCTCTTGGATTCCTCGATTCGCCGTGTGGGGGCTGTTTGTGACTTGGGTGTCAAATGTGATTACATTTTAGCTCCCATATAAACTACATGGTATCAAAGAGTAGTTCTATGCTGGGTTTTATAAAACTTGATCCCGAGAGATTTCGAATCCTACCCTAACATTGCGTTTGTATACTTGCTTTGTAAGACCACTTCTTGAATATGCTAGCCCGGTCTGATCTCCATTTGATGGTACACACATCGACCGTATCAACTCTGTTCATCGGAACTCGGAACTTGCTACGGATAGCTCTGAGGCACCTAACCTGCAGTAATTCATTGAGGATCGCTTGAAGCTTTCAAATATGCACACGGTGAAAAAACGTCGAATGGTTGCCGCTGTAAAGACCGAAACAAAATGGGAGTGTGAGTGCAGCCGGTGTTTGGCAGTTCTTGTAGAATATGTACATGCGAAGAAGTTGGGTAAGTTCTAATGGTAAAGTCGACTGCGCCCACTGCGCTGAGCAAACACTGGAGTAGCTGTAGTTTCTATTCCAGCGCAACTTTGACATTTGGTAGCATGATTTTCGTTGTTTACAGCCAGTAGCAGCTGATTGGGTTTAGTGAATTCGGAAGTGTCATCTCCAGAAAAGTTGATTAGTTTGGTGCAAGATGTGGAGTTAATTTAAAACTTAAAATTCCGGCATTATGGAAATCTAGAAAAATAAAGATAAAATTCAGGAAATAACAGTTGTCAACGCTCACACTGTGTTAGGCTGCGGTTATGAGCCCTGACAGTAATACTGGCGCCAGCTGGCTTGAGCTTGTTTTAGGTGGCGGTTACGAACCGCAACAGCAGCAGCACAAGCGCCAGCTGGCATCACGCTATACATTTAAGGTAGCATTTTCAAAGTTCAGTTGTTATACCTAGGTACCGCGAGTAATTTTTTTTTCGTATATTTGGAATTATAACAACGTACCTACCTATGACACTATCTCTAAGTGAAGCGCTCCTGTTATCCGAAAGCACGCAATTATTAAATACAAAATTTTGCGTAAAAGGAAATATTCCGTTCATCCAATTAATATAAAATGGCAGAAATTAGGTGAATTTCATCATCTACACAATATGTTGAAAGCAGATGAAGAACGTTTTTTCGAATATACTACAGAATGATGCCGGCAACATTTAACTATATTTTGAGTAAAATATGACCAATTATACAGAAGGATCCAACGGTCCTTATGATTTTACCAGAAGAAAGGCTTGCTGGTACATTGAGGTTAGTATAATCACAAAACATTTTAGATCATATTATTGGAAAGTTTTTATTGTAAGTTTTATTGTAAATTAAATATTGTAAACATGGTTTCATCAGTTGCTCCTGATTTTACTGTAGAATTTCCCCAATTTTCGGAAATCGTTACTTGAGCAAGATGTATTTGTTGTTCGTTATTTACGAAACTTGTCCAACTAGAGACGGAATGTGATCGTTCAGCGCTCGTGAATTTCAAAGCTACCTCGTTTATTTTTATCCGGAAACGCAATTTTTGAATATCACTCATTTTCGTCATTATATAGGCAGAAAACCTGATAAGGAAGTTATAGTCCCCATCCAGCTTAAGACCACTGTTTTCTTTTAATATGGAAAGCTTTTTCTTCTCAATTTGAAGGTGTGCAATGTCGCTATCAAATTTACGTTTACGACTTTTTGATGTTTCCGGAACACTAGAGGTGGGCAAATTAATGGAAACACTTTGTTCTTTTTACGAATTTTTAGTTATTTCACTGATCTCCAGATTTGTTTCCCGTGGACATGGTATATCCTCATTATACTCTTCAGGTTGACTTAGGTCATCTGTTGGTTGTTCCTCCGTAACATCTAAACTACCTATTAGTGGCGCGGGAGAAAGAACATCTGGTTGAAATAAGCACATTTACGCTTATGCACGTCTGGTACTGCACTTCCTGATTTGCACTTCGGAATTTTATTTAGTTCCTGTCTAAAATTATCGCGGATGCTTTTCCACTTTTTGCTTACCTCGCTTTCTGAAATGCAATAATATAATATTTTGTATATATGCATGTACACATATGAGAGACATCAGTGTATAAATGGTAAGTTTTTGTATAAATTGCAGATTTTTGGCTACTGAATCATCATACAGGAGTTTAGCATTTAGCTTCAGAACGTCGCATAGCACCATTTCTTCAATTGTTAGAGAAGTAGATATGTCAGGCGATATGGAACACTTTAGTATCCAAACAAATGCAGCCGCACCTACAGCAGAAACCATCAAAAAAATATCCCAATGTTGCTATGAAAAATGGCTGTTTTCCAATTGCATCGGAGCGATCGATGGCAAACACATACGCATTAAATGTCCGCCACAATCCGGAAGCATGTATTTTTTAATTATAAAAATTTCTTTTAATTAATTTTAGAAGGAGTTGCAGATGCACAATATAGATTTATTTACATGGAAGTTGGAGCTCTTGGTAAGCAAAGTGATGAAGGGGTATTTGAATCATCAAATTTGCATTCGTTAATTGAATACGGCAAATTCAATATTCCGTCACCCTGTGCACTAGCAGGAAGTAATATTGAAGCTGCATACGGTCTAATCACTGGAAAGTGGCATATTTTGGGCAAGACATTGGAAACGGAAGTTGAAACAGGGAAACTTATTACAAAATTATGTTTGCTTGTTGCACAACATAATAATTGACCTTGAAGTTTCATTTCATCCGCCACTTCTTCCCACACTTTTGCTGTTATATGTATATCTATTACTGTAGCCATTACAGCGCATATCCCATAAAGACCGGCGTTTTTGTACTTCACTTTGTAATTTTTCCACCTCCATTTTTGTAAGAAAACTTTATTGCATCTGAACAACTGGCGCTCGTAAATAGAAATGACTCCACTGCTAAAAAGTACTGGCGCCAGCAGTAGCGAGTAAGCGTGGTTGACGCTTGTGATATTTTTATCTCGTAACCACACCATTTACTAAAAAAGCATTATAATTTCTGGCGACAGCTGATACCAGCTGGAGCCAGTATTACTGGTGAGGTACGTAACCCCAGCCTTAAACCAAAGTTCACTAAGCCAAAGTTATCAAACGTCGGCTGAGTCAAAGTCATGTACGATCGCACTGTGTTTCGGCCTTAACTTTTAAGGAGCGTTTACAATGACAGAGTAGAGTGGAGTTCCCAGACAAAGTTAACCTAATGACAAGTTAAGAAGCTGTAGAGCAAAATTGGAAAATTTCTGGTTTTTTTTAGAATGAAACAAGTAATTTCATATACTTTCGTTTTTTGCATTAATGGGGGAAAAGAACTTGGCTATGCACTATTATAGTGCAACTGAGACAACAAGTTAAAAACAAAAATCGACAGAACATAGGATTACCCGGACGACAAAATCTTATTAAATCCCTCAAAATCCTTTCAACCTATTTATAATAATGTACATCAGGTCAGACTACCTCCCATTTTTAAGAACGATATAAATTTCGCTTTGGCCCAGATGCTGAAAGGAAATAAATAGAAACACGTGCTGTTCAAATATCATAGGATTGCAGCAACAACATGTTTCCTTTTACAGCAACAACATGTGATCAAACATTATTAAAATTTCATGAAAACCGGTTTTCACAAAAGCGCGGGTGCATTTTATGAGAGTAAAACGCGAAAACTCCGCCCCTTTTCATTTATTTCCGGAAATGAAACAATTTCCATTCTGTTTCGTTGCATGCAACTTGCGGTTTCACATTTTTTATCTTTATTCATAAAAGTTTTAAAGAGAGTTTGATTTTTTTCGATTTTTTTTCTTTCTTTCTTCCTCTTGTTGCCGTGTGCATTTTAAATGTAAAACACTCGGAAATCTCGTCAGCTTCCTAACTTTGCCCAGATTGCATTCCCTCTCCTTTACTCAAGTTGGCACTCTAATATAAGCTCTTCGCGCTTCTACCATAGTGGATTTTACAGAGTAGCGTCAGATTGGAACAATTCCTAATCTCACTTTGGTAGTTTCAAAAGCTTTCAACATTTGTTTCGAAACACTAGTTTCTAACAGATGTCGGGCTGATATTTGCAAGATTTAACCTGAAACAACTTACAACTAGATGTGCAAAACTCCATATAAACCAGGAAGACTTTTTGAAAGCTCTTTAACTTTTTATTCAACCACAGAAAGTTATCATTGCGAAGAATTTATGTGGCATAATACAGCAAGAGAGAGAGACAATGTGTAGAGCTTTCTATTAGAGGGCCAGTAGCTCATTTTGGTTGGACCGCGTTTTTGTGAGGTTTTGCACATCTAGATGTAAGTTGTTTCAGCTTTAACTAATGAAAATTATTAAATTATAACAAAAAACCAAAGATAAATATTTTTTATAAAAAATTAAAAATGTATTTAGTATTTTTATGGTACAATTTTAACAAAATAAAGACAATTAAGAATTAAAATTTTCTTATGTTCGAATTCGCTTATTAATGGAATATAGATTTCGAAAGTGTCCGTACCAAATGGTAATTTGTATTCTGTGATAATTCAAATCATGCCTAGCTCATTCTGGTGTAATTATAGAAATATTCTCCGTAATTTAACACCATTTAGTTAACTAAATTATACGAATTGATAAACTGTGTTCTGTTTTGAAATATATTTCAAATGTAAACACATGATAATCTGTCACATAATTTTCATATGATGTGCATGCCCGCTACTCTGGTAAAAGCTCACTCCACTCTACTCTGTCATTGCAAACGCTCCTTTATGTATCACTTCTTAAATACAAATGTTGATTCTTCGTTGTTACTTAACAAAATCTTTTTCCGTGATAATAATACTAACACTGACTAAGTGATGAAAAGCATGTATTGGTGACCGTTTATTTATTAAACGTGTCACTACAGCGAGCTTGTGTTAAGCTGGTTCTGATAGCCAAAAATATATCATTTTTTCTGGAGAGCTTTCAATCACAAAATATTCAATTATAAAATAATTTAGCAATAGCAAAGAACGCAGGAACATCTTTATCTACCCATTGGGACGAAAAACCAGATCTTCTGAAAGGAGCAAAATTTAAGCGTTTTTTTGGAACTTATAAAATGTTTCTACGTGAGTAGCAGGCAAGGGGCGAACGAAATATATGCGCTCTGTGCTGTTGGTCAGACACTCTTACTTGTATTTTGTCTGGCACCATTTATTGCTTGGCAAATTTTATTTCAGTGAATCAAATAAAACTCTTCCGAGAATTCTGAGTTGTAATGTACCATATAATTTTGCCATTTTCTACCAGTTTATTAACTAGATAACCAAAGAACTACATTCGAGAAATAAATTTTAATTTACCAACAGAAATTCCAGGTTGAGCTATGTCTGGTAGAATTTCCAATTCAATTTTACTGTATGACTATAAAAGATAATCGACTAGATTGTAGATTACGATATAGTTAAACAAATATACCACTTATATTTAAAAAAGTAACTTCATCCAAACTTTAAGTAGTTCCATTTTCTCGTTTCTACAGCTTCACTGGAGATGCGATGAGTACATTCTGAGATGTAAATTTTTCAAATTACATATACTAAGCAGAATTTGCCACATTTTTTAAATTTTAAAAGACCGTAACTCGGTCATAAATGGATCGTAGCAAAAAATTGCTATTTTCAACATTGCCAAACTTTCTGTAAAATTCCATTAAAAGGAAAGATAGTCCTTTCACCAATTTACACAAAATTGATTAATTTTGTGTGCCCGGCATTATAGGATTATTTTCTTTTCATATACACAAAGTGGAATACCCACAATATTCAGCTTTCGCTTCTTCATTCCATAATATTATTGGACCGAATTTTGCTAACACGTCCCATGATTAAATAATTGTTACTCACAATTTATAAGCAAATAGATTATAAATAGAACTGCCAAAAGAATTTCGCGCCACCCAATCAAACTTAATATATTCCACGAAATCTACACACATATAGGTACCTAACGGACAAAATGGCGGGATACACTTTACGAGCATACTGACTAAAACTCGCAGAGCTTTCAAAGCCAATGAATGCTTTCCGAAACATTATTCCATCTGACGGTGATGAAATGAATTAAAAATGCCAGATTGTATGCAAAATACATAAAAACAAGAAATTTGTTACGATGGTTAACATTATTGACTTTATTTCCTTTATCATTATACTTAACAATTTGAGTTTTCAAAATAAACAGAAAAGGGTTCGATCTTTGTTACAAATTTTACTTTCTTTGAAATAATGTCATCATTTTGATAGCTATTCGTCTCTGAAAATAGCAACTTTCAAACCAAAATATATTAGTAACCAAAAGTTTTTTACTAGTTTTCCCTCTGTCACTTCCTCTTCCACTACAAGATCTTCCATCTGCAAGTACAAATTTATCTGCTTGATGTACCATTATTACGTTATTATGTACCAAACTTTGCAAATTTCATGAATTCGACAGTTTTCTAAAGCTAATTACATACATACAAAACCCCGAAATCTTTATTTTTTACAAGTCATTACCTAAGTTTATGCTTATTCTCAAACTATGTGCAATTTTGATCATGATAATACGCACAAATTTGACGCAAAGTTGAATTAACTTTTTGTGTTTTTTTAAGATTTCAGTGGTAACCCCCCTTAAGAGCAAGCATTAAAGCGCTTGCCTTTGGTGACATGCCTATGTTAAAAAGCAATGAACTGAGATTAGGAAAAGAAGCGCTACGAGCAGAGCCGGACTGGGTCATCGAACCGGCCAGGGCAAATGACTTTAAGCCAGCCCCCTTGGACCTTCAAAAGTGACTTTATGCTATGCAAACAACCCAAATAATTAAATTAATGTGCCACAGAACCGAGTGGCTCAAGTAGAGCAAGAAAGAGTTTTCAGTTTGCAAATCGTTTTTGCTCTCAATATAGTACATACATACATACGTGTGGCTCAAATTGAATTTTTCTCCTGACAAACGAATAATGGTAAATTTGAAACAAGGAATGTTAGGCCCCATGCTTATTACTGGACCACTAATAATTATATAAAATTGGCTTTTTTTCTACAATTTGCAAGATTTATGCCAAAAAAAACATTACAACTAAAAGAGAGTTTCTCTGTGAAAACAGTATCTGAATTACCAAAAATTTTACTCATGTACGAGAAACTGAGGAAAGAAGTGAACTCTTTGTCCACCACTCCTTGTTTTTGCAAAGTTTTTGTAACAGCTTAATAATTTTTATTTCGCTTTCATTTACTCACTAAATATAGAAAAATTCACTCTTCCTAATATTTGGGTACTTTCTCTAATTATGCTAAACCTTCACCCTGGTAGTAACTTACAACAATTTATTGTTAACATTCTGACGGTGCCAGTGCAATGATAAAATTAAAAGTATTTTGATTTCTGCCAATCAGAATTGTACCTTTGTGGCCGCGTATTTTATTAGTAAAATGGATAATTTGGCGTAACTAAAGGCTGATTTAATAATTTTTCTCATTGACCATTTGTAGTATTCTACTTCCAGATTTATTTAAAAATAAAAACAATTTGTTTTAAAAGAAAAGAAAATCGTGATAACGCAAAATATTGGATAGTGCATATGTCCATAAATACCATCAAAACATCAAATATATTATTTAGTATAATAAGAAATTACTACAAGCGTAGAAAGTACCCATACCCCCAACCTTTTTACACCCTATTGATTAAAAATAATAAGAGCGAGTCGGGCTTGCGCAATTTCGGTTCCGTAGCAGAATTTCTCAACGAACAGTCGATGAACCGAATTTAAGTATATGTAAATCTAATCCAAATTTGCTTATGATAAGTAAAAACTATTCAAACAGACGGTCGCTAAAATAATTGTATAAGAGTTGTCTTATAAATAAACGCAAAAAAAAACATTTTTTTCCAGCAACTATGAGACAGACGAAAAAATCGGCAGTTTTCCTGTTATCTACAAGGCGTCCCATATGTAGTCTAAGACCCAAAGGCTATGGAATTGCACTTTTTCTCAAGCATATCCAGCTAAAAACTTGAATAAGTGCGCAGAAAGTAGGCAATTACCGTTTAGGATTGCGTTTATTAAGCCACTTTCGTCTAAGCATAATCTATTCATAGTCTTCGGGTCCTAGACCACATATGGGACACCCTGTATAACTCAATGCCTACTAACTCTAATAATATCAAAATTTTAGCATTATCAACCCAGAAGATATGGGACGGGGCGGTATTTCTTCGCCCATCTTGGGTTATATATTTATAAGCAATATATTAAAAATTGTGAAATTTTTCTTGGAATTCTTGGAAGTAGCGCTTTCAAGCGATACCCCACAAGATATAAAAAAAATTTTTAGATGGTCCAACCCACCAACATAAAAAATTAAAGTTAAATCTTATGGGCGCGTTATAAAGATCTAACATTTTGCCAAATTTCATATTCAAATTTCGTGCCGTTTTCGAGAAAAACGCTTTTGCGATCCGTTTTTTCCTTTGTTGTAAGGAATCATAAAAACACATTTTGCCATGCGTTTTCCTAAATAAAAACGATACTCGTACATATGATGCTAAAAAATAATCCCAAATGCGTTTAAAAAAAACTGACTACTTTTGAAGCCGCGGGATTTTCCAAATATAATAATATGTTGGCAGCATCCACCAGCTATCTTGCGTTCACGCCCTATCATTTGGAACCTTTCTGAGTAGTTTTAACTCAGAGCTCTCCCTCCACCGCAACCGCAGCGATGACCAGAGTTACATATGGTAAATACGTGTTGCGGTCGTGATTAGCCCGGAGACAACCGGCCCATCGGGCTAGCGCGCGATCGCCCATCCTCCCAGTGCGGGTCTGGCTACGAGCTTCCAGGGAAGCGCTTCAGGGGGGTTCTTAGAGCGGTCTTTTCCCCAGTGGGTAGTTAGAAAAATTTCAAAATAAATGGATAAGAAAAAGGATGTTGGGAGGAAATAAATATCGAGACTGAAATTCAAGAAAATTTCGAACAAAATATTTGGATAAATTTCCCAGTATCATAAATTAATCCAGCTCGTTTTGGTTCCTTGAAGGATTTGATGCATCCAAATTCTGAGGAGAAATGTTCTACTAATAAATTCCTGAGAAAAAACGTACTGTAATCGCACACTCCAACTAGTATAGTTTATGCATTTTTGATGCTAGATTTCTAAATCTCGAGTTGAAGTTATCGGTTCACTGTCGGGACTGTTGATTATTGCTGTCATTATTGCATGTAGAATATTATGCCCTTTCCAATTATTGTAGCTTTATTCAATTTTCGTTCTTCGATGATTCCGAAAAAAGTGTAATGAATTTGTTTTTAATTGGAATTTGTTCCCGAACTTTGTATTCCGATATTTTGTGTTTCTGGGACTTGAAATTGAAATTATTCAGGATTCGGAATTTTGAATTAGGGAGGGATGGAGGTGGGGGCTAATTCTCTGGTATTATCATCATTTAAGAGAATTGGGATAAGAATGATTCTTTGAGACTCCTGTTTGGATAATTAAATTTATACATTAAGTTCTCTTGAGAATAGGCATCTGTAGATTATAGAAATTAGATAAGCGGTAAATATTGGTAGTATTTAAACGGAATTTCTATTATTTCTTCCATTTTTTTGGCTTGCTCTGTATCAAGCACGGGGCCAATAAAATCCAAAACATATTTATATGGATGAACGGCTTGAGGTGACGGCATTGCCTGACAGATATGAGGTTACTTGAAATGGTAGCAAATACTCCCACCAGCGTTGGTATTTTTCCTCGTGAATGCGTAGATGACGTTGTATACGGAGATACTAAAATACGCACTGGTCCAGACGCGAAAAAGATGTGGAAGTCGGAGCGTGAAGTGAGCTTGGACCTACTGATGGTTTACTTGCTCCAAGCTTTCTTCTGCCAACAACTTAGTTTTAAAAGAAGCTGATCGAGTACGTGTGACACCAAACTCTTGCTCTTCCGGTTCATTGCTGACCTGTTCGATGGACATTGATGTTTTGCTTACATTGGAAATATACAGTTCACTTTGGACTCTTCCATTCGTCCTGTACTAAATTTATATTTCTAGGTGGACTTAAGCTTCACATTTTAGATGGACAAATTCTGCAATGGAAGAAGTGAGAATCATGAGGAAGCCAGAATTTTCTACAAATCAACATACTTTGTGTAATTGTCATCCAAGAAGCAAAGTGCCCTTCCATGTATGGCCACTTACCGCCTTTTAAATTGGCAGTTCTCCTTCGCTGACTAACTTCCGCCTTCTTCTTCTATTTCCGATATTTTTCTCTAATCTTCCTGAATTAGTTGTGTTGTATTTTGAGCTGACCGAAAAAAGTGTATTTGTCGTACAACATGTGATTTGCATTTCATTGCATTTCTTCTTCTTATTTTTCAAATCGGCAGATGCACAGCGGAGCTCCAGATTTACATTATATGCCAAATCTAGCACATTTTTCCTCATTATAGCTATAATGAAGGAGGAAAACACTTCATTAGTGTACTTCATTATCATCTGATTTTCGAGCTATAATGACATATACTATTTGACACACAGCATTTTAATGAATAGTTAGTACAAATGATTCATTAGTTCGTGCTGTGTGTCTAGGGTATTACACAGGATTATTAATCGTGCACAGAGGCGCGTATACAGGGGGGTCACGACCCCCCCCCCCCCCCCCCCCCAGCGAAGCGCGCCACCTAACCTTCGCGGTGATGTGAGTAGTAATAGTGGATTGGGTATAATGGTCATTCGCTCGTAGCTCTTTTCTATCTTTTCTTTTAAACATGTACAAATTTTTTAAAATTTTCTTGCGTTTTTATATAGTGTCGAAAAGTCATCTATCATACCTATCACAGGATAGTAAGTAATTTTGGAATGAATATTTATTTTAGTATTTGGTTGTTTAGAAAATGGCACGTAATACTTAGCAGCGCAGTTATGAAGATGCTTATTTATTTTTGTTGCGCCCATTACTCATATATATATGAAAAAGAACACAGTTTCGAGTTTAGAAAGTGTTATTGTTTCTAAGAAATTGGTAAGCGATCATAAATTTTTTTTACCTATCTGATTTTCCGACGGTGGATGGCAGCGGGAAATTCACTGTCAAAACAGGTAGTCGAAAAGCTGCGATTGTGAAAGAAAAAGATACTGAGATTTCATTTTTTATTATGTTTTGAGCGTTTTAAAACAGATTTTTATCGAGAATATTTTATATTATTTGGAAAGAATTGCAAAGGACCAAAGTGTGGAAAAGAAAAATTTAAAATAAAGAAATTAACTAAATTAAAATCAAACTCAATGCCAAAAATATCACGATTTTACCATTTGTATTTAAACGCCTCGAAATATTCATCCAAACCATGTATTTTGTGTCAAATACTGGGTGTTTTGTATATCATAAATTATTTTATGATTTGACACTTCATAAATTTTCTCATCAAAATTCATAGTTTTGAAATTGACGCGCGTCTTACAACCTTGACAAAAATAAATGTCACAACAGTTTCGTTTGATTTTGTGGCGACGACGGCGAAATTAGAAATTGATCAATCCCGACGGCAACATCGTCCACCGCTGACCGTCACCTGTCGAAATTTGGGCATTCGCATAAGACGCTGTGCTTTTAGAAGTTTGACAGCGGCATTTTTTCGTCGTTTGCCGTTGCCCGTCGCAATTGTATTTAAGCCTTGACTTAACACATTTTGTTTTACGGTTCTTCCATCTTCCCAGATTCTTGCCAATGAAAATCCCTCATTTTGGACATAAAAATCCCTTAAATCCCTTAATACCATATTTCAAAGAAATCTTTTAAAATACCTTAAGAATGGGTTTGTAAAGTGACATAATCAATTTCGTACAAAATCATTTATTTCAGAACGAAATTATAACATTGAATAAATCTATGGTAAATAAAAAAGTAACAAGAATAAGTAAATAAATATTTTTCGCATTTGAGTAAAAGCCTTCACTTTTTGGGACACTCATAATTTTAAAATTTTGTTTATGCATTTTTTTGGTAGAATAGCTTTCTAGTTCAGATGTTCCACAAATAAGAATTTTATTGCAAGCCTATAAATTATTTGAAGATTTGAATGACAAACAAATTTCAAAACCGCAAACCTTTTATTTAGCTTTTTTACGGTCATTGTGCTTTGGATCCAGGCTTTATATTTACTTTCGTTTTCCAACCAGCAATCGGAAAATTTCTTGACATATTTTTTGATTTCAACTTTTTTTTTTTGAGGAGTTGAATTTTAGAATTCGCCATATCCTTTAATGAGGAAATATGTCATATTAATATCTAATGTTTCTTCCACTATTTACTATCTTTCTACTTTACTAATTTATTTCCAATACAAGATATTCCTCAAAATAGACCAACGGGGAACTAAGCACACGTATACCGCAGCGCATTGGGCTTATTATTACCTAACAAATATAACATAGTATAGCATAGTGGCAGTACACAAGTCCCTCACAATCAAATAGAAACAGTCACTCGGCTCAGAAAATATTTTTTACATGTGATATTAATAAAGAAAATAATCTAAATTTGCTTCCTCAGTCAAAATCCCTTAATTTGAAAGTTTTGTGCCTCAACCGAACTTTCAAGGAAAAATCCCTTAAAAAAGGGTTTAATCCCTCAGATCTGGGAACACTGATAAAACCCTAGTTCCATGGAATGAAGGTCTAGCCACCCGATGATTTTTCATAGCGACACTGATTCAAGAGTTGTTCAAAATTTTAACGTTCTAGCATTAAATTTTTCTTAGAAATACACTTGCAAATTGTTCTTAAGAATTTGAGCCGACAACGGTCTAAACGAATTGATGCATTGATTCTGGTGGCTCCCTCTTTTCGGACAGGGGCACAAGCATTCAGTTTTCTTAGTAAGATCTGAAAATTTTTCTTTAGATTTTTCATGCACTATTTGGGGCGGACAATGATTCCAAAGAGTTATGTTGATTCAGGTGCCTTGGCTGATCTGGGTTGCTAAAGATATTTATAAGCGTTGGCAAGCATACATTTTGTTCTTAGAAATTTACTTAAACATTTTTCTTTCTAGATATAGTCAGTGACATATCATGCATTTCTACTCCTATTCCTTTGAATATGATTTAAGGTGCAAGCTCTAACTCTCAGTCAATTACTTCACCCGTGACAGAATCGGTTGCGTCACAATCATTTCTACAATCTTTGCACGAGAAAGAGAATCTGGATATGAGACCTTAATGTCTGTCCAGTCTGAGATCGACGTTGATGTGGATAATATTATCGACAGGTTTTCCAAATCAAACCGAAAATTGGGTTTTGTGATATCTAACTTAAATATGATAAAAGCGACTACTTCCAACTTTTTTCTCCCCTCGAACATTTTAGGTGTGACCCCCCCCCAGGCTGAAGGTCTGGATACGCGCCCGCATGCACACACACCTGAAAGTCCGAGATTTCCGCCTATGCTTCCTCATATTGCATTTTTGTAGTTAACTTGCTTAAAATGCGAATGGGCTACGTTCTACAAGGCTTCTTCCACTTAATGTCCAGTTTAATTAACTTTTATTACAAAACGCCATAGCAATGCCAAATCAGCAAGCAAACAAGCAAACAGCTATCGTTGTCAGGCCAATTAATTCGAAAAAGGAAACACCGGTTGGCACCATCAGATTGCTTCGAAACTAGATAAAAGTTAACGTAATTTTGTTGGTTTTTAAATCATGAGGTGTGCACAAAAACACCTTTTATTTTTAATTAGCATTCATAAAAAATGATAAAAAGAAGTATGGAACTTTTTCCACGCCATCTACACGCTAGTAGTTCGAAATTCCAGTTTGTAAGCTTTTGGAAATGACAGTATGGAAGTAGAATAGAAACCTATTTTCATGCAGCTCCATTCTGCGCTCTTCTGAGTCAAACAGAGATACAACTGCGTGCGAAAAAAAGATGCCAGTTGCCGCTCTACATTACTCTACTCCATTCTGCATTGTGAATGCGGCATTAATCTTTGACATTATTTTGGAGATTTTCTAATTTCCAGGAAAATAACTAGTAAGTTTATGCAATTATTGTAGATAGAAATTCTGGATGTGGATGGAAGTTGTTTTTAAATCGGCATAGCTACAGCGATGTGATTGTTTCGCTGATTACTCTCTTCCCGCATTCTGATTTTACAATTTGTTCTTTTCTTAAGTGAAGTTTGTCACAGAAAATTTTTATTTATTTATAGAAACGCAAAACTCTCCTCCATTTTAGATGCAAAAATGATAAACGTTTGTATAACTTGCGTTCAATCATTTTTGCCCAGTTTGTTGCATTTAGGATTATTTTAATACGTGCAAGAATTATTGCTTTCCTTATCTGTACCGACATTTTTTTTCACCATTATTTAATATAAACACGTATACTTAAGTATTGTATGGAACTGAACTCCACTGGAACGATACTGTTGATGATACGCAGTGCTTTGATATGTGAACCTTAATTTTCTATTTTTAATGTTTTTGTTCAGAACAATAAAAGCTTTGCAGAAAAAACAAATAGAGGACACACATGAAATATGACTGACACTGGTCAGAAGATTTATTGCAAAACGTGTAGGAGAGGATAACAAGAAAAAACCTTTCATTTAGGAAGCTTTACTTTGTGCAGTAAACATTGATAACATCACGTTTCTAGATAAGATGAGAGCTTTGCTAAATATTTTTTTGTAATCATTTGAAAGGCCTCATAACGTTTGTTTATATAGATTAGAGCCATAGGAAAGAAAATTGATCAATTTCACGAGGAGGTAGTCTTTAGCTTTGTTTTTCCTTATTATTTTGGTTCAATTTTGTTTAATGTTCATCGAGGGTATAATCACTAAGTAAAGAGTATCTACCTCTAGCTAGGGCAAAACTCTAGCAGCTGTTTACACGAGTAGTGTTGATCGATTTAGTTGAAGCAAAAAAAATTTAGGTGTGTAAATTCATTTTTACACGTGGATAAGTTATAGTAGAAGAAATTTTCATCAGACATTTTTTTCTCAGTTATATGTATAGTGGTGTTTACTTTTACCTACAAAAATATCTAATTAATTAACAACTAATCCGGTAACGAGCACAAAATCGGCATGCATGCATTCCACATCGTTCTCTCTTTTTTTCAAACAATTGTCTAAGAAGAAAAGTACAGAAAATATAGTTTTTTAAAATTCTAAAAGTCCTAGTGATTTTATTTGATTAGTTTGGCATACCCTGTAAAAGCTTTAAGCTTTCCTCTCTTTTTGGTCTAAATTACTTCATATTTACCTGCTCCTGATAGTATGCTATTAACAAATTCGATATCTTAATTGTGCACCTTATCTCGGATTCTATTTATAACTAACTTTATTATTAACTGTCTACGCAGAAAAGATTAAATTCAACACATAATTACTAAGTATACTGGATTTGGAAGACATACATCGATTGATTGTTTTTATGAATTTAAAATACAAATAAAGATGAACCTAAATGTATGCAATATTTATTTCTGATTTTATGTGAAATTTTGGAATTACCGCCCTACATTCAAGGTGTATATAAACTTTCCACACTTTTTGGTCTAAATTACTTCATATTTTCCTGCTCCTGATAGTAGGCTATTAACAGCTTTTATATCTTAATTGTGAACCTTATCTCGAATTCTATTTATAATTAACTTTGATATTACGTGTTTATGCAGAAAAGATTAAATTCAACACATAATTATTAATTGTAGTTCATTTGGAAGACATAACATCGGTTGATTGTTTTTAGGAATTTAAAATGCAAATAAAAACGAGCCTAATTGTATGCAACATTTTTTTATTTTATTTTATGTGAAATTTAGAAATTACAGTCAAGGTGTATATAAACTGCCAATTGATAGCTTGTTTTTCTAATAAAAACTAAAATTTCTAATTGCCATTTACTGAAAAGAATTCTGGTATCATACCAGTTCTAGTTATGTTTTTAAAGGTTCCTAGATTCTCTCTGGGATTTCTTTTAAATAATTTTTAATCTAAAATGTAAAACTGTATATTTGGTTCAATTAAGTCGATATATCCTTTAAATTAATATGAAAATAATATTTACCCGTTTCGCTTGGTAGCAGGGAGCAGAATCGTCTCCGTTGTACAAAGTGGATTCCATATAAATCATCGATGCGATTTTCATTCAACCATAAAATTCCTCATTGGTCTTTAATTTTCAGTGTCCAATTCATGTGGTTTTAGGCCCAATCGAGAAGAGTCTACGCTAATCCTGTTTGTACACGATACATACGTTCCAGAGAATATCGTGTGAAAACAAATTATATAAAAATGCCACACAGTAATAGGAAAATATTAGATTGGCTCATCAAACTCAAAACGCCTCCAAAAACTAATAATTCAGTAAAACAAACACAGCCGGTCTCATCGGCGTTAAAAATTTCGTCACTGTTGTATCCACCTTCTTCAATTAATTTGGCCAGCTGTGGGGGAATTCTTTGGCAGCTGCACTATTTCCAGATCTTGACATAATAAATTGCATGCCTTTCTAGAACTGCTTGCAAACATTCATTACTAACAGCAGATTTATTTTTGTTGTCTTTGGTTGCTTTCGAAGACATTAACGGTTCCATATTTTTTATTTGGTCATAAATTCTGAAAGGCTTCTACTTAGTGGTATTAGTATCAAGTGGAATACGTTTTTGGGTGTAATCTTCTATTAATGTCAACAATGTCCATTTTTCTGTAACTATATTTCTCGTATTCGAAGAGGACTTAGAATTCAACTTGGTACCAGAAGTCACGGATTGTCGCTTCGTTTAATTCCAAAGATTTTGCAACTGAACTGGGACCTTCACCATTTCCAAGTCAATCCATAATTTGTATCTTTGATACCAAAGAAAGAGTTGCTTGTTCGAAAAGTTTTGTCTTACTTTATTATAGTCAAACAAAGGAAAAAAATTTATAGAACATGAACGATCTAACGATTATCTATTTACCAATATTTTTAAGTCGGGAACATTTCACCTATTTCTATCCAACGACTATGCTCATTTAGCTTCAGCCTTGGACATTATATAAACGTGCACAATAGTCCATAAGAATCTGACAGCCTTAACTCTCATAGCCTTAACTGAAAAATATATTGTAGGGCTATAAGGCCCAGCACTGACATGTATATAAAAGGTCTGACTCATCTCCTATTTCATGTGGAACTAGTTTTGAATTCAGAAAGTATGCTCACACTGTCAAGGCTGCGAGGCGGTGGAAAAGAAGACTGTGAAGCGCAGGACTTCTAAGGTGAAAGGCGTATAAGAGGAAATGGAAATGGAAGAAATTTGTTGAACTGGTTGGAACTATTATATTGAAGATCAAACTGTTATATCAGCATTAAAAAAAGTTCCTGGGGTTCCACCCGAGTCCACCCTTTATTTTATACGGTCCATCGCTCCCGATATTTGACAGGGAGAGTGACAACCTCATCGAGACAATGTTAGTTAGCCAGTTTAATACGAAAATCCCACCTAGAGTGGAATGGGCAGCACACTTATAACTTATAACTTATACAGACGGTTCCAAATCTGAAGATAATACCTGTTAGGTGCTTCATTTGGAATTTGCCATACAGCTGTAAAGCCATGTTATGGTCTTCCAGGCGGAGGTCAGGCCATTCTTGGCTCCGACACTGAGCAAAAAAGATTGCCATCTGATCGGACAGCCATGCGGCTGTTAAGACTTTATCAAAACCCTTCATAACCTCCAACGTAGTACTGGAATGTCAGACCACCCTGAATTCCCTCTCTCAGGGTAACAAGGTACTCGCTATTTGGGTACCTGGTCACAGGGATGTTAGTGAAAACGAGCTGGCTCGTCTTAGGGTGACCTCGGACGCAGCCCCCTCCGCCATTTGGATTGCACTGGGACAATTTGTCGCTACAATTGAGACTTAGGCTGATTGGCAACACAGTTGTCTTTGGTTAGACGACCCTTCGGGTAGAACAACAAAGGAACTGTGGGGTAAACCTAACCCAAGTTTCACAAAAAAGCTGCTGGGACTGAGCGAACCTACCTTGAGAAGTCTGTTGTCTATTCGTACTGGATACTGTTCTCTCAGAGGTCACCTACATAGGTTAGGATTGGTGGATAGGCCTACATGCAGAGGATGCGGAGAGGAATTCGAAACGGTAGCTCAATTTCTTTGTCACTGTCCGACTCTCTCCGGAAAAGATTCCTTGGCTCACACCTCTTGGATGAATTGCAAAGAGGGTTGGGAGCCAATCTTACGGTTTATAAGATCGTCTGGTTGGGATCAATGAACTTACTCATGAGTTGTGAGGGTGAACAATGTGCCTTGTAGTGGTCTACGTTGTAGGATCCCCCCCCCCCCCCCCGTCATATCAATTGGGTACCCAAATTACTCCGGATAATGCTGCGTTAGTAGTGCTATCCACCTCAACACGGAGTAGGCCCCTTCATGGAAGCCTGGTGATGGTTGTGGTAGCCTATATGCGGGAAGAAAGAGTGTATGAGTCTGCATGACTTGGGCGGACATTCTTTTGAACAGAAGAGTCTGTCCCTTGAAGAATGCGCTTATTAATATATTCTTGGATATTTTGTTTTCGGTGTGGAGTTGCGCAAAATCAACCGGGTACCGTGACCTAGAGATCGGAAGATATTTTAGACGGGTCTCGCTTCAACCAGTACGTCCAATGTCAAGCATGCATTGACATAAACTGGTACTCAACGATAGAGAAATTCTAATACACTCTGTCTCATGAGGGCGCTGATTGTAGCTGTGATACTAACCCGTGCATTAAGACTGCCGTAAGATTAAGGCTCTAGGTACTCACGTAGAACCCCTGACAGAATCTGTTAATCCTACCACCAACTGTCATCATCAGAATCCAGCTAGAGGCCATCTGATGACGATGGTCATTCTACAAAACATCTTGAACATCTTTCGAATCGGAATGGCAAACAGATAATGAAGACGAACCCGTGGACGAAAATTATGGATTGCAAGATGCACTATCATCTAACAATAATCAGGCAACATGTGCTATGTGTGCGTATACCAATTTCACTGACGATGTCAACTTTGAACCTAAATTGCAAATTCTTTGGGAAAAACTACTACAGTTCTTCTTGAATTACCTCGAGGAGGCACGGAATTCGATGTATTTCGGAAACTTTTTCCAAAATGTTTGTGTATTCGTATTGAAAAGTGTACAAAACAGCGGCTCAAAAAACTGAAGAGGATTAAATCACCAAATCGAGCTCTTACCGACGAGTATGAAATTCTCGCAGTCTTAGGAGTTTCTTTGATAATGCACTACAACCACGTTCCTTCACTGGCTGATTACTGAAGCAAAAATGGTTCAATGGGTAATGAATTGATAAAAAGGATCATTTCTCGTGATCGCTTTACTCAACTGATATCTAAGCTATATTTCAGCGATTGCAATAAGCCCAGTGATGCTTCTAAGGATTACTACATATCCGAAGTTTTTGCAGTTATGAAGAATACATTACCAGGAGCACGAAGTGACAGTACTGCGCAATCCATCGACGAATCCATGGCGAAATTCAAGGGTCGATTTAGCTTGACGCAATACATGCCGTTGAAGCTAATCAAACGTGGAGTCGAATTATGGTTGCGATGTGATGCAAAACCGGGTACACATACGATTTGATTATCTACACTGGTAAAGATACATCCGCTTACCAAATCGGTACTCTTGGAGAACGAGTTGTTCTCAAGTTGACAGCCTCTATTCGTGAGCCAGATATGATTGTAGCCTTCGACAGGTTTTTTACATGAATGACATTGCTAAGGACCATTGGCTCTCCTGCAATTGGGACATATCTAAAATTTCGCAAAGAAACTCCCGTGTTCGATGGGCGTTAAGAACGTTCCCAAAGTCAATTTCAAATAAATTCCAATGGAATTATGGCTGCACGTTGGTTGGACTCAAAGGAAGTTCTTCTTACATTAAACTGTCATATGCCAACAATAACTAAGTTTGAAATAAAGCAGAAAAAGGGTTTACGAGTAGAAGTCGACTGCCCTTTGGCCATTGCTGATTACAATCGTATCATGGGAGGCGTTGATCTGGCTAATCAAAAATCTGCCCTGAACGACATAGATTGGAAATCACAAAAGTGGTGGAAGAAGGTTTTTTTAAAATGTTGATGCCAGCAGTCGTCAACGAATGGATTATATACATATAAAGTCAACTTCGAAAAGTTCCTATGATTAACTTTATCGTCCCACTTGCCGAAATTATGATAGTTGAGGGAACAATACATAAAAAAACTAAGAACAAGTCGGCCAGGTGGTAGACCGGCCAAGCAACACCGATTAGAAGTTTTAAATATCGGTGAACATTTACCAATTGAACATCCTTCTCGACGTCGATGTGTACGTTGCACTTCAGAAAAAAAAGAAACACGGCCCAAATATGTATGCTCTGGATGCAATATCGCATTATGCTTCAAATATTTTGACAGCTTTCACAAATAAATAATTTTAAAGCAAAATATGTATGTACAAAAAAATAAAAATAAATGACATGCCTATATCATAATGTTTTTTAAAAATCTGGGTTTGGCTCTTTGGCCACAAACAGCTTATTGGGAAATATTGTCCCACCAGAAATCTTTATTGGGATTATTTATCCCAGGATAATGGTAAGGACAAAGGACTTCACATGTACATCAACACTTTTTTTTCATTCATTTGTTGATATAGTTTACTCACATTTCTTAAGTTGCTGCGGAATATAAATAAAATAAGTAAAAAACGAGTTTTCAAACAAAACTGAGGCCAAGCCGCATGAGAAAGTAGAAAATAAACTTTTCCCATACAGAGGTGGACTCAGATTAGTTGATTGGGACATTTCTCTTGAATATTCTTTCTCTTCATGAATCAAATCACTTATTACCTCTGATCGATCATACTGAAATATATCGTTGATTGTAAGCGAATAAAATCTGAGTCCACCTCTGTGTGTGAAGAAAAGTTTATTTTCTACTTTTTCATGCGGCTTGGCCTCATGTTTGTTTGAAAACTCGTTTTTACTAATTTTATTTTCTGCCTTTTTCACGTTAACTAAATTTTTATTACGTGCTACATGGAGATATTTTAAAACAATTTTATGCCGGCTGAAAAGACACTGATTTATGGAATTTTCCCGATTTTCCACGTTTTCCACAGACTTTTCCTATTACTATGAATTTTTTTTTAAAAATTTACATGAATTTTCCTCGATTTTTTATGCAAGTTTTCATGATTGTTGAAGAGAAAGTATTGATGCCAGTAGGACGGAAAAAAAATGATTCCGCATAGCTTATAAAACTTTTATGTCGGAAAATTTTCCGGAAAAGTCGGAAAATTCCGGAAATTTTCGGAAAATTTTCCAGAAAAATTGGAAAATTCTGCATTTTTCCTGAAACAGATTTATCACTAATCATATCGATGAAAATTTGTCCGATGATTTTCCCAATTTTCCGGATTTTACACGGAGTTTTCCACAAAAGCAACTTTATGCAACTCATTTCGCTCTACAACTTTGACTTAGGTTGCAAAACGCCCAAACGCTTTCTTGGTCTGAAAAACTCCGGAAAAGCGTTTTACATGAATTTTCCTCGATTTTTTCTGCAAGCTATCACCATTGTCGGAGAGAAAGTAATGATGCCAGTTGATAGGGAACTTGATCCTGCATAATTTTGAAAAAAAAATTACCGGAAAATTTTCCGGAAAAGTCGGAAAATTCCGGAACATTTTTTCGGAAAAATCGGAAAACTCTGCATTTTTCCTGAAACGGATTTATCACTAATCAAATTTGTACCAAATTTTCAAATGATTTTTCCCGATTAATTGGGTTTTCCATGGAAATTTCCGATTTAAATTTTGATAGTTTCAATTGTCACGCGACATGAACCTGTGTGCCAAATTTCAGCTCGCTCTAATGACGAAAAGTGGGTCTACGAGAGTGTCGAAAATAGTAAAAAGGAAATATATAAATAAGTAGACAGACAAATTCGTGTACGAGTTAAAGGGAATGGCCTAAAAATAAAACTCGGTAGTGAAAGGGTTAATTATTTGGAGATTTTCTTATGTACATGGCAGTGGGCAGTTACCGAATTTACCACAAAATTAAAATCTTTCAACAGTAGTGCCCATCCTGCTTACATAATTTTTCTCTGTGATCATCTTGATCGTGGCATAATCAGTGATTAGCTTGAAGGGAATACCTAATAGGTATACCGAGACCTTAAGCGATTTCTCTTCACCAATCGTTACAGTTTAGTGGGAAATAATGATCTCACGGAAAGATACAAAAATACAAAAGTGGTGCCATTTGATTTCATGCATTTTTAGTTAAACGAGCAGTCCATTTATATATAGATATATGTCGTAGATATTTGATGTAACCCGGTAACCCCGACTCGATACACAGGGTAACACATGAGCGTGCTTCGGACTCCCAATAAGTGTAATATCGCCAATTTCATTAAATTTTCTAAAATATCCCCATTTAATTCAGCCACTCAAAGTCGAACCTCCAAAATTTTATGAAATTCCCCTAATTCAAAACTAAGTTAAAAATATTTTTTTTTATTGCAAAATGTCGTCATAATTTCGACCCTACTAGAGATTCTCTTGTCATAACAGAATTGATCGATTATAATTTGTTTAAGAAGAAGCGAAATTTATCAAGCACGGTTGAATGACATTTTCCAATATTTATAAGGTATTTAAGCTGAAATTCTTAATAATAACAAATTAAATTTATAGGAAATTTGTCACGGCGTTTTAAATGGTTTTTGATAAATTCCATTCAAAGCTCTCATTCCAACAATAAATTTACTCCAGGAAAACTTTTCATACGAATTTCACGGTTACCTTCCTATGTTCATTGGTCCTTAAATTGCTGAGATTAAAATCTCCCCTAAGGAACACACATAGAACTTTTCTTCTTCCAGAGTAATACTTCGAGACTAATACTCTCTCGTCTAGGAATTGAAAGCAAGATTTAATTCGCCAGAAATTCTACAGTTTCCGTTTAATTGAACTAATTTCGAATTAATTTGATAGCCTTAAGTTTCTTTAGTGTTCGCTAATGAGCTTTTGGAATTCATTACGTTTTAGACATAAAATGAGATAATTAAAATAAGACTGTATGTGGGTGTAATTGTTGGTTGGATTTTTTGTTTTTTTTTTTCAATAGAACAATCTTAACCAGAAGCTTATGTTGCAGGGGCTTTTGAATTTTCAAATTATGGTACACAGGTGCAAGTGTATATTTGGGAATATTTATGATTTTTTTAGAAAGAAAATCACAAATAATCATATAAACAGAACAATAGGCTTAGGATTGGAGGTGGAGAAATTTCTGTTTTCCAAATATTGATGATATCATTTATGGTACGGGAAAATATTTGTGACTTAAGCTGACGTTAATAAACTTTTATTGAAACCGACCATAATGAAACCATAATTTTATAACTTTAGAGCTTCGTGAGGTATGGCACGTTTTTGTAACGAAAATTTAACATCTTTACTTTTATCATTCTTAAAGATTTTCCATCTGCCAAACTAGAGTTTAATTATATCTGGATCAGGTTCAAATTTCACAGGTACATCTTGGGTTTTTATTTCCTTTATTGCAGTCCAAATATGTCTGATGACGACACAATATCTGTATTTGACATTATCTCCAACAATATTGATCATTTTCTTTCTGTCTCCCCCTTTTCCAAAATTGTCCTCCCAGGCGGGTCGATTTGATGAGCTATTCGGTGAATGTTTCAATTTGCAATAGCTAGTCGATGTACCAACGCAAACCCTTAATGCAGCTGCTGATAGAGCTAATCTACTGGATTTCTTTCTAACATCTCATCCCGACAAATACTCCATCTGTGTTTGCTCCCATCTTGGTAATTAAGACCACTGTTATATTACGGTTCAATTTACCATCATAAACCTGTACCGCCCTACCTCTCCACCAACAAATAGGATTCTGGGGCACTATGAAAATGCTGTTTCGATAATTCTCAATCAGTGTCTTAGGGAAATTGATTGGCCGGTCTGTTTTGCTTCAATGGATGTTCACGAATGCACATTAGAAAATAGGAACATTCTAAGTCTTGGCATGCGTGAATACATTCCGTATTCTTACAGCAGATTTCAACAACAGCAAAATCGCTCTTGCTTTAATGAAACGTAAAACCAAGCTATAAAACCGAAAAAGTCTACTTTTTCCTCCTAACAATTGGATCCACGTTCAGAGCTGAAACAAGTCTACAAGACTACACGAAATACATGTAAGTTCCCTATCCTGAGAGAAATTTTTCTTTGAGACCGTAGTGTTAGGCAGAGAATCTTGAGAAGAAGCAATGGTAGAAAATGTTCCTGGTCTCTCATCAAAACCATCAGGAATAACTTCACCAGTTTCTTTATCACTTCACGACTTAACAATGGTGAAGTGGTTGTTGATTCTCTGGATAAAGCAAATATTTTGGCTGCTCGATTCGCTTCATGTTATCTGTTTCCATCCACTTCACAGACACCTTTTTGCATTCCCGTGTGAATGTGTACAAGAGCCAAAACACACCCGTACGAGGGATGTATTCAAGGTCCTTAAGGAGATCAACGTCTCGAAAGTCGCAGGTCCTGATAGTTTCTCGCCCCTGTTAATTAAAAGCTGTTCCTCATCCTTGGCTAAGCCTCTGCGCATACTTCTCTTATTCGACAGGCATTTTTCCTACTGCTTGGGAATTAGCCCACGCTCAGCCAATTCCCAGAAACGAAGAGGTACCGATTCCTCAAAGGTTCTTGAATCTGTCTAAAAATTCTGTGCACTAGTATACGTGAGGTGGGGTGCCGGTTTTAATAGACAATTCGGTTTTATTAATATATAACATTTTATTTATTATGAGCTAATTCAAGTTCTTAAGGCTAATATCACAAAAATCATAACACAACTTATAACTAGATACTTCAAAAGTTCATTCAAATTCAATATATAAATAATTCAAATTCACTTTAAAAGTTCGTAAATGTGGCAGTGTAGCTGCGAGTCCCTTGCTTCCCATTTTAATATTTTTTACTCCTATGAAGAAGAAGAAGAAGAGCGTATCTAAATCAAACTTGTCAAAGAAATGTTGTTCCATGTAGTTTGAGTAAAACAAGTTTGGCTAAATTGAAGTATACTGCTACGTGTGGGCAGTAAATTGTCAACTTAGGGCTGTATTCACCAACCTGCCTTAAGCTAGTATTATGTCTGCGACGGTCTTAACATTTTTATCAAATCTGGTATTCACCAAGTCGTCTTAACTATGTTTTTCGAAGATAATTTCGAACTGCAATAAAAATGTCAAAGACATCTGTTTTACTTCCGACATTTCTGATAAAGACGGAGAACAATTGTCGAACTTAAGTTTTTAGATAAATCCCTTACTAAAATGGCAGCTAATGCAAGGTGCAAAAATTTAACTAAACAAGAAAAGGAAAATATAATAAATATTGCTGTTAAACACAAAGAAGTGATTGAAAGTAAACGTAATGACAGCGTTTCACTTAAAGAAAAGAATGAAGGTTGGGAAAAAATTGCGAGAGAGTTTAACTGTAACAGTGAATTCAAATGAACCACGACACAAATCAAAACATTTTACAAAACTGCTAAGAGCCAAATGAAGAAGGAGATTGCTGCACATAAGTCAGAGGTTTATAAAACTGGCGGTGGATGGCCCAAGTCAACTTTTGACGAAAATAATCCGCTGGTTGGAATAGCTGTAAATGAAACTACCCCCATTATGAATCCTTATGATAGTAGCGCAGATTATTATTTAGATACCGAGGTGGGAAATGTAAATGTAAGAGCTCTTTGATTTATTTCTACTGTTTTAAATATTTTGTTTTCTAGATTACTGATGAAGATATCACTTATGAAATTGAGCACTTGGATCACACGGAAAATAGTCAGCTAAATATTGCTGAAATAAGCGCAACTCTCAATTCAGAATAATCTTCTAGCAGATCTCATAAAAGGAAGAAGAAAACAAATGAGGAGGTGAAAAGATTTATTGAGGATGTAGCTGTTATAAAAAGGAAGAAATTGGAGGCGGAAATAGAGAAAAATAAGGCAAAGACGCTTTTGTATAAGAAGAAGCTAGAAATTTCGGAGAAAATTGAGAAAGATGCTCGTGAAGACTGAAGAGAAAATTTATTTTTTCCATTTTGATTTTTCTAGTTAGTAAGTGAAATGTGGTGTATTTTTTGTTTTATGTTTAAAGAATTTTTTTAATTTTTAAGACGGTGTTTTATTGCGAGTAATTCAGAAAAAGTTACTGATTATGAAATTCCTTTTTGAAAAATCTGACTGAGCGTTATTCATAACAGTTGGCGGATCCTCAATGATATTATTATTTTCTGGTGGTGGCACCTCCCTTTCCTTCAGCATGTTATGCAAAACAGCCGTTGGAACTATTACAATAACAGTTGTATCAACATTTAGTCGGAGTTCTAAAATATACTAAATTAATATTCTTATGATAGTTTAATTACTTTGGTGATCACTTACTCTGTCCTATACATGGAAAACATCTTTTCCAAACCCCGATGGTTCTCTCCACTGTAACTATGGATTTCAAAAATGATTTTTGGAAAGCTCTTTCTGATGTTGTGGATGGATCGGATAAAGGCGTTATCAAATAACTGCTACATGCATATCCAGCATCTCCAACCATTATGGAATTTCCGAACTCGCCTGCTTCAAACCTGGCGCGCAATTTTGAGAAATTTAAAATCATTTGGTCATGAGTGCTACCGGGCCATCTAGAAAAGATATTATTTTAAGTAATATAGCGTTGTTTCCAAATATTGCGTCGTAGTTAATACCGTGCATTAATATCGAGAATTTTAAGATTTCTATCACAAACAAATATTAATGGAAAAAATTCCCTTTCTGTTCCTAAATTGTTCAGCGTTCTCTCCCCCAGGAGACTCAATAGGAATATGGGTCCCTATAATTATTTATAAGGCAAACATGAGTGTGTAATGAAAAATTGTATATCTACCATCAATTACACCAATTACATATGGAACTCCGCATAATTTTAAAATTCCTCTTTTATTTTTTGAAGGCATCCAAACTTTATGTGCGTGCTGACCAATTTGGCCAAAGCCACAGATATCCTCCTAACTATTCTACTTACAGTGGGCTGCGACACTCCAAAGAGATCTCCTGTTACCATTTGAAAGTTCCTGGTAGCATAAAATCGAAGCGCAATCAATAGTTGATCAACGACAGGAATTGGATTATTTCTATTACTACAAAATCTGAGCGAAGGTTCTAGCTGCTCAGCTAGCGCTAAAACCATGTATTTGGGCATTCTGAATCGATATTCAAATTCATTCTCACTGAATTCATCAACATAGGAGCCTCTTTTTTTTAAATATTCTGAAATTCCTTGCAGTTAATGAATAAGTCCACCCCTATGCGAGGATTAATGGTTCATGACTTGAGCTTTCATTTCCAGAGGAGTCACTACTACTGGTATTAAATAAATCATTGGAGGCTAAAAAATACTAATATTACTTGACTATTTTATACAAAAATATGATAAAAAAATTACCATCCATTCTTGACACAGTTGACAGTTCTTACTTTCGGAGGTTATTTAAGACTACTCTCAACTGGTCGCAAATTCATTGCGACCGTCTTAAACCTGCTTGGTGAATACACTTGAGACCGTCGCAAGCTTGCGACAGGTTGGTGAATACGGCCCTTAGAGTTTATGTGGTTGACAACGTAACGTATTGCTCCTATCTGTGCTGCTACTAGCGAGCAGTTTTTTTTGTGTGCTGTTGCGGCAGCAGCACTTGTGATGTTTGTCGTGTGCCTTTAGTTGCAGCAGAGATGGGCATTTTTTATTTGAATAAAAATAAAAAAGAATTAATTATTTGAAATTGGAACTAATGGACACCAGAAAACATATATCCATAATCGAATGACAAATAATTGTTTGAAATTCAAATAATGACCATCACAATAATAAGAAATCACAAATAATTCATCAAATAATGAAATTATTTGATTATCAAATAACGCACGATCGAATAAAAAATAATTATTTGAAACTCAAATAATTCACCAAATAACGAATAATTATTGGATTTTCAAATAACACACGATCGAATAACGAATAATTATTTGAAACTCAAATAATTTTTTGCGAATAACTTAAAATAAATTGATACTCAAATAAAAATTTATCCGAATAATTTTTTAAAAAAATCGTTATTTAATTGAAAATTTATCCGAATAGTGCCCAGCACTGAGTTGCAGCAAGTTGGAATGCTGTTGCGTGTGGGGCTGCAGTAATAGTACTTTTATAAGTGCAGCGAATTGGACTGCTGTTACGCTTGGGAGTGGATATTGTAGCACTTGTGATGTTTTGTTGTGTGCTCTTATAGGTGCACTAAATTGGATTGCTGCTATGTGTGAGAGTGGCTATTATAGCACTAGCGACGTTTATCGTGTGTGTTCTTCAAGGTGCAGCAAATTGGGTTGCTGCTAAGCGTGGGATTGGATAAATTCAAATTTTGTCCGAATTAACTTCTATCCTTGTGTACTGCAGAGTTAACCTCTGTATAAAATCAGGTCTAACGTTTGTATAAGGTGAATAACGAAATATGGGTTAGATAGTTCAGAGAATAACCTAAACATTGGATTTATTGATATAATGGACTCATCACCAATTTATCTAAAGGCTTTCTTTGGAACGAACATAGTGCAGCTTGTTCTAGTTCCAATATAAGCAAGGTCGTATAGAGGCAGGGCTCCAGGCGGGAAATTATTAAAACAGAAAATTTCTAAGTTCATGTAAACTCATTATAACACATTGGCTATGTTTTTTTGGTTCCGTGCAGTGCTCTGCATAATCCAGAATATTGCCAAATGAATTGATTTGTAGGGTTCGTAGAAGTAGAAAATGTTTTGAACTTATGGAGTGAATAATGAAATGCCATGACTTGATACCTAGCAAAATGTCAAAATAGAACTCAATGAATTTCGGGACAAAGTTTGGCAGGCTTAGGGTTTTGTAAGAATAAAAGTAATAGCACCTTTAAAATAAGTACGCCAACAGGCCTTATGTGTTGGCAGAAATATGCCGTGTACAGTGTAATCTGCAAAATGTGTTCAATAACATGAGCTTGCTTGCCATTAGCTTTTTCCACTTTGTGACTCGCACTAAATCTGAGCCTTTTCCAGTGTCAGTAATTATTATACTTGTCGAAAAACACATTAAAAATGTCCCCGATTCACGTTGAATATTTCTTAACTTTTTACACCCCAAGATTATTATCTTAATATATAAAAACGACGTGTCAAGCTTGAAAGATAGTATAGTTTTGGACACATAGGTGGCGCTGCCGTATATAACAGGATATATATATTTTTTACTCTTATTAAAACTAATTTTCTCCTTTTGTATTTCTTGGAATACAACTTATTTTCTTTTTATATTCAAAAAATATTATTAATTCGAAAAATTAAAAAATCGAAATCTGAAACACAAGATTACGGAATCACAACGGAATTAGTAACGTAAGTACCTTCACCTATATCGCATAAAACCATCAGCGTAAAAATACATAAAATAAACTAAGGCACTGTAGAACAGATCAATTAAAATCAAAATTCTGAGAGCAGTACCAAAAGTAACGAAAGTACCGAGTACCGATTTTAAAGTAACGAAAGTATCGAGTACCGATTTCAAAGTAACGAAAGAATCTAGCACCATAGACAAAACAAAAATAAGAGAAACAAAGGAAACAACTAGAAACAACAATGTTGAAATTAAGAGAAAGGGAAGAAAACCGCAAGAAAAACTAGTGGCGAAGATCAGCGAAGATACTACGAAAAACTAATAAAGGGATAAGAACACAAGCTGCAAATGAGAACAGTCAGGACTTCGAGCATATACCAGGATTTTACGAAACCAGCAACACAAAATCAGAAGAAGAAATCACAACAGAAAGCTAAAAAAAATGTTCAGGATTTATAGGAGACAGTTTTTATAACTATCAGAACCAGCTTAACACAAGCTCGGTGCATGGACACGTTTAATAAATAAACGGTCAACACTACATGCTTTTCATCACTTAGTCGGTGTTAGTATTAGTATGTTACACTAAACATAGACCAAACACCAGATAAAATGACATGCAATGCAACATAAAAGAAAAACACAAACATCTAAATTAAATCTAACTAAAAAGATTAAATATTATATACACGTTTTTTTAAGACATGCTTCGAGTCGTCCACAACAAAATGCTCAGCCAAATTATTAACAGCAATGCACATGCGGTTAATAGGTTCATACTTGCCAAAGTTAGATCTTGAGGAATTGATATGCAAGAGAGGTAGCCTTCTTAAATTGTGCCCATTATCACGGAAAGAAATTTTGTCAAGTAACAACGGGGAATCAACATTCGCGTTTAAGAGTTGGTGAACAAAAGTTACATCGGCAACCATGCGACGTTTCTCAAGTGAGTGCATATTCAAAAGCTGCAAGCGATCCTCATAGGGTGGAAAAATCAATGTATTATTCCAGAGTAGGTGCCTGAGAGCAAATCGTAAAAAGTTTCTCTGAACAGACTCGATGCGCTCGATGTGTGTACCGTAAAAAGGAGACCAGACCTGGCTAGCGTATTCAAGAAGGGGTCTCACAAAGCAAGTGTATAAACACAATGTTTTAGTAGGATTCGAAAGCTCTCGGGACCAACGTTTTATAAAACCGAGGATAGAACTACTCTTTGATACCATGTAATTTATATGGGAGACAAAATTCAATCTGTGGTCACATTTGACACCCAAGTCATTGACAAAGTCCACCCGGCGAATCGAGGAATCCGAGAACTGATTGGTGTCTGATTCCTATGGAAAGTCATAACCTCATATTTGTCGATATTGAGTACTAAATTATTGCTCTCGAACCAATTGTAAAATTTTTCAAGGTCACCCTGTAACTGTTCGCAATCGTGAACAGATTTAATCTGAGCGAAAAGCTTAATATCGTCAGCATAAATCAAGACCTTACAGTACCTCATAACAGAGACAATGTCGTCAATAGACAGAATACAGAACAACGGGCCCAAATGACTCCCTTGAGGTACGCCAGACGAAGCCTTCAAGACTCTAGAGATGGAATGGCGAAATAAGATTTGGTATGTTCTGTTATCTAAATAAGACTCTGTCCATTTTAGAAATGTTGACGGAAACCCATACCTTTCCATTTTAAGGAGTATCACGTAGTGAGATAACTTGTCGAACGCTTTACTAAAGTCTGTATAAATAAAATCTATCTGAAAGCCTTTTGCCAACCCGCCAACGGTATCCGAGACAAATTCCAACAAGTTAGTAGTTGTAGACCTACCCGAAATAAACCCATGTTGGTTTGAAGAGAGCAAATTCTTACAGGAAGTTGATAGTGGACAGTAAATGATAGATTCGAATAATTTGGGCATGCAAGATAATTTTGCAATAGACCTATAGTTAGAGATTTAATTTTTAATACCTTTTTTGTGGATAGGTATGATAAAAGAATTTTTCCATAGCCGGGGGAAACAACCACTATCGAGCGATTTTTGCAAAATAATTCTCAGCGGAACTACCACTGCAAGGCAGCATGACTTAAAGAAGGCAAGAGGGATCCCATCAGGACCAGTTGTGAAGTCATTTGGAAGCCCATTAATATGATCAAGTATATCCTCTTCTGAAATTGAAGGGATAGTGAATGAAACGTTACGATAGTCGTTCATATGACTGAAGTTGCTATTTTGAGACTGAAAATTTGACGAGGCAGTGTCAAAAAAAGAGGCAAACATATCGCAAATTTTAGACGAATCATCACTAGCAGAATCCTTGTACCTCATGGTATCGGGGTTGTTGTCCTTTCTTTTCTTGAAATTAATAAACTTAAAAAATATGCGTGGGTCACTAAATAATTTCGTACGCATGCTGTGAATATACTCATCATACAGTGTAGAGGAAAATTCTTTGAAGTTATTATATGATGTGAGGAAGTTGTTGTGACTTATAATGTCCTTATTCCTCATATAACTTTTCCACAATTTAATCTTTCTATTTTTAAGACGCCTCAGTTCTTTCTTGAACCATGGTGGAGATGTTTTTGAGAGCCGCTGACGCTCGCAGGGAACGTGAGAGGAAAAAAAATCGAAAGGAATTATGTAAAATTTAGAAACGTCTTCATTAACATTATTGCTAGATAGTAATGTGTTGAAATCAATAGATGTAAGTCTACTGGAAAGTTCCGAAAAGTTAGTCTTTCTAAAATTGAAAAAGTATTGTGTTTCATCACAATTTGTTAAGTTTTCGGTTTCATAGCAATATGTAATTAGTAAAGGAGGGTGATATTTATCAAGAGTAGACATTCTCACTGCGCTTGGCTCAACTATGAAGTTACCCGAGTCAGTAGAAAATACCAGGTCTAACTGCCTTCCCATGTCATTCTTAACATTATTGATTTGGCTGAGACCAAGAGATGAAATACTGTCAAGGAATAGTGACTCCTTTGTTGTCAAGTTATTAAGTGGAAGATAGTCATCGTCAACTTTATTTAGTACCCATTGAATATTGGGTAAGTTAAAATCACCAATTAGTAGTAATTCGTCAAGAGGATCCATGTTACCATGGATAAAATGAGATGTTGAAATGAGTAGGTCGTTAATATTTTGACCTTTGTCATCGACAATATTTATGGAGTCTGGAGGAATATAGCAACAGATAATGTATAAGTCAGATTTTGAAAGAGATAACTTAAGAGCAAGAAGTTCGATGTCAAGAGTGTTGGAGAAACTGGGAAGCTCAACCTGGGTGCAATTAAACTGGTTTTTACAGGCGAGGAGTACGCCGCCACCTCGAGCTACAGACATAGTATGTCTATCTCTTCTAAAAATTTGATATGAATTGTCAAAAATTTCAGCATCGCGAAAACCGTGATACAGCCAAGTTTCAGTGAAAGCAACTATGTCGCAACAAGTCGCAGCAGACGCTTTGAAGATTTGTGTGGTTTTTGTACGAATTCCCCTTACGTTTTGATAGTAAAGGGAGAGTGATTTGAGTTTTTTTGGAGTATCGCTGCTTATTTTGGATGCATTTCTAGGTTGGCGCCCGGAAGGAACAAACAATTTAGTAAACGTGCCAAAGGGCCAAAATGTGGGATCCAATAACATATCCCGCACATCTTCTGAGATGGTTAAAACAAAGGATGCAACCGGTTTAGAGCTTTTACTAATCCTACGACAAGAAATGCGTTTAGCTGCGATATTTTTAGACTTAAGATACTTCAATATATCCTCACACAATGTTTCTGGAGAGAAACGGGTGACGAAAACACTCGATGGTTTTGGTACTGTTCTCAAAGGGACAACAATACCATTACCTAGAGACGACACAGATGAAGTATCATTCAATACCGCGGATACAGATACAGGTCTTAGAATAATGTTATCAGAGCTGTGACACCCAGCGTTACCAACGGCTATAACAGCTGAGGCACTCGTACTGGGAGTAGCAGAGGGCAGGTGCAAATTAGATCGCTTGGCGCTGCTGTTGCTTGCGACGAGGCTTGGAGGAAGGTGGCTGAGTAGGTGGCACATCTGCTGACAGCGAAGAAGCATCAGCACTAGGCGGAAGTCCATTCACAGATGGCATCACGTCAGGAGAAGAAGAAATGTTCAAGTTTCCAGACGTGAAACACTTAATGTCCGAGGCGATAGCGCCAAGAAGCAGGGAATCCTTAGCAGCAGAAGCAGACCAACCCGCAAGATCATTCTTGAGCAGACGGATATTGTGCTGAATACCTTTAAGGATTGGGTCGGCACCAGGTGGTAAAAGAGGCGCGTTACAATTGTTCGGCGGGTCACGAAAATCATCAACAGTGGACGTCAGACATTCGAGACGAGTAGAGAGAGCATGCGACTTATCAAGTAAGAGGGATGAGTTTGAACTGAGCGCCTCTGGAAAATTAAGAAGCTTGTCGAGTTTTGAATTAAAGGTATTAAGGTCCTCGGAGAAAGCATTGAGGTACGACCAGTTGGCAGATATGTGCTTAACACTATCCGCAATAAAGGATTGGTCGCTTGAGAACGAATCGAAGATACCTTTGATAAGTCGTAGAAAATAACACGGCTTAATCGCTAAGCACTCGCCACAGGTTGTGAGAGAAACAGGAGAACTCCTTAGAGTACGGCGCAGGCAAGAGCAATGAAAAGACTTACCACAAATTCCGTCACAAATGAAGACATCTTCAACATACAGTACATGTGGTCATGATTATATAGTGTAAGCTGTATAACAGAAGAGTAGCAGAGATTTAGGCGTTAATTAAAAAAAAGAAGGATTGTGTAGAGGACAAGCTACGAAAAGCCTCCGATATCACAGTGGTGGGAACTCTGACTGACAGATGGCGATCAAACTATGAGAGAGATGGTAAACAACTAAATATAACAACAACAAAAAATTCCTATAATTATTAAATTATTATTATTATTAAATTAAGTGTATGAGTAGCCTGAAGCACAGAAAATTATAAACCAAGCTTACCACAAATGAAATGCATAAATAAAATGCCATTGCGAAAGACCACAAGCAGCAGATAAAACCAAATAGAAATTACCCACAGCAAGCGGTCACAAAGAATACACAGAAAAAAAAAAATTGCAAAATCAGACGGAAAAGAAAAAAACAAACAATAAGCAAAATTGACCGAACAATTAACAACAGATCACACACAGAGTTGGCAAAAAACCACCATTAGAAATTAAATCACAAAACTAATTAAATACGGAGCGCACAAAAATTGACACACAGACTGACAAATCTTCTTCTAAATAGACGAAATAGAGAATGTATAAGCAACACCAACAAAGTTGGTAGAAAGTTACCAAAGGATATCGGCAATAAAGGACAATAAGAACCGCATCACATTAAAAATAAATAAATACTCGTATTAAGTATAACAAAAATAATAATGTCGCATAATCTATATAAATAAAAATGTATGGTGTTCGTTGGTAATCGCATCGCTTGAGAACGGTTGGACCGATTTGGCTAATGATTTTAGGGAAAGAAAAATTGACCGTTCTTTGTGTTGCCATACAAAACTTTGGTTTTTCACTAAATATTTGAGCACTGTCTGAGAACGCGATGACGTAGAAAGTATTTTGTACACGGCGTTTCCATAAAAACTGCAAATACAAGTTCAAAAATGGACTAAATCGGGCAACCCTTTCCTGGTGTTGCCATACAAAATTTGGTTTTTTCACTTTATGCGTAATTATTTTTTTGTGTTGTTCGTTATGGTGTTGGAACAGTTCGAAAAGCTATTGCCAGTGCTTCCACGGTCAACGGCAGCCGATTAACTTAACACTTGTCGTCTGTTTTATAGAAACACGTCAGGACACCCAAATTAAGAATCAACATGCGACCAATCTGGAGAAGTATTTTCAAAACAATTACTGGACATTGAAAATGGCAAAATCCCCGTTGAAATTTCGACATTCCCCGTCGATTTTCGCCATTGCCCGAACTCATCCGAAAGGTGTTTCCAAACATTGCTCAAAATTACAAAAATCATGTTTGGTTGAGTCAATGTGCTGCGAGAAATATTGATGTCGACGAATTGCATTTCAAGATTCAATGTGAAATTGCTGTGGGATTGATGACGTTCAAATCAGTGGATTCCGTTACTATTACTAGCCAAGATGATGTCGTCAACTATCCAACCGAATTTTTAAAATCGATGAAATTGCCCGGATTTCCGTGTCTGAATCTCAAATTGAAAGTCGGATCGGTAATCATAATGTTGCGAAATATCTGCCAACCACGTCTTTGTAATCCGGCATCCGGCTTACGGTGAAGAAACTGACGTCATCGAAAGAACGATTCTAAAGGATAGTACGAAGGAGAAGACGTTTTCATACCAAGCATCCGAATGATGCCGACCGACATGCCATTCGAGTTTAAACGCTTTCCGTTTCCGGTGTGGCTTGCATTCGCAATGACAATAAACAAATGACAAGGGCAGTCATTGAGTGTTTGCGGCATCAACCTTGGAAATTAGTGCTTTTCGCTGGTATGTCATGTCACCTATTCCCGTGTCGGAAACCCATCAGCTTTGTTTGATTACGCGCCAGACAACAAAACAAAAAATGTCGTTATCATAAAGCATTTCGATGAGTATCCTCCGCATATTGAATACCCATGGTCAAAATCGTTAATAGATTTAATGACCAGTAAATACTTTTCCTCTCATTTTTTCGGGTTCCGTACCCAAAGGGTAAAAACGGGAATCCTATTACTAAGCCTCCGATATCCGTCCGTCACCGGGCTGTATCTCATGAACTGTAATAGGTAGACACTTGCAATTTTCACAGAATGTGTATTTCTACTGCCGCTATAAAAGTACATAATAAAAATAAACTTAAATTAAATATTAAATTATTTATACAAGAAACGTTTTTTTTTTGGCGTATGTATAGTGTTAAATTTTGTACGATGCGATGGTACGGAACCCTTCGTGTGAGAGACCGACTCGCACTTGGCCGGTTTTTTACTTGGTTCACAAATTTTTAATAGCTTTGCACAAACTCACAAAACGATCACAAACAAATTTGGACAGAACAATGTCTATCGGGTCAGCTCGTTTTTTATATAATATGACGAACAACAAATTTGCTTTGTCTAATAGTTAATAAGCGTATAATATACAAAATATAAAGAAATTTAGTAACAAATTACACATCTCGGGAAATAACAGATCGCTCATAAGAGAAAATTGCATGTTACTTTATTTTAATTTCGCAGTTCGGAGAAAGTGCAAAGTTTAACTGAAAATGGGTAATTATTAGGTGTTGGATGTTTTATAATGATAAATAAAACACTTGGTCACTCTAACTACAACTGCAACTTTATTTAAATTTAATTTTCTTTGCAATAAACCACAGATACGGAAGATACTACAAGAATGAGTGAAGAACCCAAAATATCTCTTGACAATGACATGACATTGACATGATATTCGTTGTAGTTGTTCGCAACTTCATCACATTGTTATTCACACAGAGGTCATTGCCTGAATTGTTCTCATATTTGTTACTTGTTACATGTTAAAATTAGTTTGTAAAGTATACATCATAGTTGCCTTTGAACAGTATTGCACTTGTATTGCAAGAAAATATTTTGTTGTCGATATCAGCGATGCTAGACGTACGATAATTCTCGTACATGTACGCGGATTTCCACTCTGGTACGATGTACGAGGCAAAATGTATTCTCGTACGCGAAAGTGCGAGAATTTGGGTGGCAAATATTTTCCAACGAGAATTTTCTCACTGTGAAAATACTACTAACAAAAGTCGAGTGAAAGATAATTTAAGAAAAAGAAGCGGAACCGTAACCCCCTGAATATTGAATGGCTTGTATATTCCGGTGGTTACAGTACTGCTTATTTTTTTAAAGAGACTTGAAAAGAGCATAGCGGCCGACATTACACACTTTTTGCCTTGTGTTATTACAGGAGTTTTTCATATAAAAGTAGCTTGGATTTAGTTCAAACACCATAATTACCATAAATTTGCCCTACATGTAACTTTTTCTAAACACCATTAGAAAGAAACATATTGGGCTGTAATTTGTTATAACATTATTTTTCTGTGGGAGCGATAGTTTTAGGCTCAAGGCCTGATCTCAAGATACCGAAATGATACTCCATTATTCATGGTCTTATGTAGCCTGCGTCCTATGGAAAAGCCGCCAGACCAGTCTGTCTAGGGTCAGACTGCACCCATAATGACTAAACTTGAAAATCAGTCATTTACCGGAAATGAAGAGGTGACAGACTATGGACGAAAATTATTGTGAGTAAAGATCATGACAGACTACTTTTGTTGTTCAAAGAGATCAAAAAGAGAAGTAAGCTGCTGCCAATGCTATCTTTATTGGTAAAACTTTTCACTTTCCAATAAATTAAGCTCATTATAATGACGATAGGTGGCGCTTTTACTGCAATTTCACTAAATGGAGTAAAATTTTGTTCATTTGAAAACGAAGCGAAATGTTGCAAAATGAGTCCTTGATGGACGAGTGTCGACTTCTTTTCTTGGACCAAAGTCATCCACACATAACCAAAGAAAAGGAAGTTGATATATTTATGTACAAGCTTTCCCGACTCCGCAGTGCTGATGAAGACCACAAATATATAGCTCTACCTCAATTTACGCTATCCATTTTAAATCTCGCACATTCCAATGGCGATACCGAGAAGATTTTTAGCAAGAACAACCTAACAAGAACAAAATTAAGACAATTAACAAGCTCAAATCAAAGACCGTGATAGGATCCCTCCTTTCAACTCAATATGTTAAAACACAGTCAAAAGAAATCTACCACCCAAATTATAAGTCGCACAAAGTCGGCGTCATAATTGAATTAACCTACTACTGCAGTGCGACCTGATGATGAAAATTTCGACCAAACTATTAACTCGGACCCAGATAATCCTAGCCTAATCCAGATGTCTTTTATTTTAAGAACAAGATTATACACAATTTTAATACAAAAATCGGTTTAAAAAATTTATCAAATAAAACTTTTTTTAAAGATACCCATTATTTTTATTATAAAAAAAAATAAAATGGTACTGAATAATCCTCAGTTTTAATTAAGCTGCCATTTCTTATTAATTTCGCGATAAACCTAGTGTACGCAAATTTTGCATGACGTACGAGATTTTTGTAAAGTTGGTACGAGAATCCATTTGTTGCAGTCTAGCAACCCTGCTCGATATACTCTTGTTTTGTTTGACATTCTCGTGTGAACAATTGTAAAGAACACATCGTGGAAATAAATTTGTTATACGAGTAGTATTATTTTAAATCTTTAATTCTATAAAGAGAAGGTTTGTCGTTAGTACAGAAAGAGCCAAACTGTTGGAGCTAGGTTCTGCTTGTAACCAACATCATTAAGTATTGGAGCTAGGTGCTGCTCGAAATACAAGTTTAGAAATTCATGTGCGGAGTAACAGAAATCTACCACAAAGATTAAAACTTCAGTCAACGTGCGGACTTGGTCCTTCGAAGATTTATTCAGTAGTGCTAAATACATTTGACGTCTATAATTATTACAGCTTAGTTCAATTTACTACGTATTCTTCTAATTCTAATCCTTTTTAATTCAATTTAATTTAATTGTGTTCACATGATATAATTCATTTTAATTTATTTTAATACATTTTAATTTATTTTATTTTATTATGTTGTGTATTATTAATACGTCACATCACTCCCCCTTTTGAAAAAAAAAATTATATATATATTGTTAGTGTTACTACATTCATAAGTGAAATCTTACTTTATTTTTAGTTATGATCTCGTTTGGTTTGAGATTTGAAAGATGTCTGTCTTTAATACATGTATGCTGGTTTTAGTCTGTCGATTGAAATTACAGGTTTTCTTCCCTCTATTGCTATTGTGAAAAACTTAGGAGTTCTTTTTATAACTTTGTAAGGTCCTTTGTACGGATCCGATAAAGACTATCTTTACGTTTCTTCGGGAACGAAGATGTGTAAGTGCACGTTTTCAGATCCTGATTAAGTGTAAGCATTTTATATCCGTAGGTGCTTATGTGTAAGTCGTTTGCTGCGGATAAAAGGAAATCGGATTTTGTGTGATGTTTTGGGAACATTTTCTTAGGAAGTATGTAGACTTTCGCTCCTGTATCAATTAGAAAATTGTTTTTTGTTCGTTTGTCAAAAATAAAGAGCCGGCGCGGAAGTTTACTGAGCCCCGATGCCACTGACGAGCCAAATTGATTAGTTTTTTGGCTTCTGGGTATTTCTGGAAGTGAATGCACAAAGTGAAATAGGTATATTATTATGCCTTCGATTTAAATCGTCTATGGTAATAACAAAATTTAGGAATAGATTTGTCGCGGTTAAATATAAACTTGATTTGTGACCTTGATCTGCTTCTATTAGAATTGAAAGAACTGCGAATATTTTGTTTTAGTTCCAAATTATGTATTCGCTGTGATAAATTTTCTACGGCAGTAGTAATACGATCAGATGGAGCAGAGCGTTCCCTGTGAGATACCGCAGCTATAGTGGTTCTCGACATTGAATTGTAAATTTAATTTGCAATCGCGAATATTTGATCTTTTGAATGTGAGCCTTCAATTGCTATGAGACAAGCTTGAAGAGATTGAGATAGTTTGTTTAACCAAAGCTTATCAAGCAAAGATCTATTCACTAAACTATTAGTACCAGCTAATGATTCCATCTGACGAAACAATTCAGATGGTCTTGCGTCACCTAGCTCTATTTTGTGCAGAATAGTATCTAACCTTCGTTCTTCAGTGTCCTGACTACGAGCAAGCAGCGTTGCTTTCAAAGTATCATATTTATTCTGAGCAGGCGGTGTTAAAAGGATGTCTGCGACTAGTTCTAATATCTCTGGTGTTAAAGACGAAACTAAATAATCGTATTTTGTATTAGACGCGGTGATATTTTTAAGCCTGAACTGTGTTTCCACTTGCAGGAAGCAAATATCGGATCTATTACTCCAGAAGGGAGAAATTTTTAAAGAAACGAATGCAGAAAGCAATACTGTCATTATTTAACCTTTCTGAGTTTTCCGGTATATTTTGTTCGTTGTTTTATAAAACGGAATTATTTTTGGAAGCTTGACCATTACCTTCGGGTTCTTTATTCATTTTAGTACGAAATGTATAAGCTTTTACAAGAGAATGCACGAATAAATACCGTTACTTGAAAGGAAGAGAAATGCAAGTTTCTGTAATTAATTGGCAAAGAAGCAAACGGATAAAATCTTTCTACCGAGAAGCTTATACACACATGTAGTGCTAAAGGCTGCATACTCGATCAGTTCTAATGCTACGGGTATGGATGAGATTCCACCACGTTTTCTCAAATGTATTCTACCTCACATACTCCCTTATATTACTCATATATTTAACACTTGTATCACTACCTCCACCTACCCCTCTCTGTGGAAATCAGCGTTAGTAGTCCCCGTTCCTAAAAATAGGAGTGCTCTGTCTCCTGAGACTTTTCGCCCAATAAGCCTCCTCTCATTCCCTTCCAAAATATTTGAAAAGCTTCTGAACTGGCAAATGATGAACTACGTAGCTGCTGAAAATCTTTTGATCGCTTGGCAGTCCGGCTTTCGGGAAAATCATAGTTGCACTACAGCTCTTCTCAAAGTCACTGATGATATAAGAATTGCTATGGACTCTGACTTGGCTTCCGTCTTAGTGCTGCTTGATTTCTCCAAGGCCTTTGATTCTATTGATCATGCAAAATTATGCTGTAAACTTCGCAATACTTTCAAGTTTTCCTCATTGAGTACTAAACTCATCTGCAGCTATCTATCTAACCGAGATCAAAGGGTCCGAGTGAATGGGCTTCTTTCTACCCCAGTCAGGATTAGGTGTGGGGTACCACAAGGATCTACTCTCCCTCCATCTCTTTTTGAACTGTTTATGAATGATATTGCATCAGTACTCCAGCATACTACTGTACCTAGATGATGTACAGTTATACCTGTCGCGATCCGTTGGGCTACTAGAGGATGGTATTTGCAGAGTCAATGAAGATCCAGAATCCGTCTCATCCTGGGAACTTTTGAATGGCCTGACTCTTAATCCAGTGAAATCTCAGTCTATTATTATTTACAAATCTAGACTGGATACTCGCGATTTCTCGCCTATTTTTCTTAATAATATGACTGTCCCCTACTCTGATGTCATTAAAAATCTAGGATTGTCTATGAACAAAGCACTCACTTGGGATGAACATGTAAATGCAGTGGTGGGCAAAATCTATGGCGGCTTACGTAGCTTGTGGCCATCTGCTTCATTCACGCCACAACTGGTTGGACTGAAGCTTGTTAAAACCTTGCTGGTACCCTTAATTATGTATGGAGTGGTAATGTATGGCTGTATGAATGCAGTATGCTCGCGCAAACTTATTGTTGCATTTAACTCGTGTGTTCGCTACGTTTTCAACCTTCGTAGATACGATCATGTATCCCCCTTTACCAACCATATCTTGGGCTGCAGTTTGGATCAATATGTTAAATACCGCACAGTACTCTTTCTTTTCTGCTTAATGTACAACAAGCAGCCTCGGTATCTGTTTGAAAAACTTAATTTTGCCACATCATCCAGGTCAAGATCGCTAATCGTACCCAGACATACCGTCCTGTAGAGCCGAAGATCATTTTTTGTTCACGCGGTTAATCTCTGGAACTCCTTGCCTCTTGGAATCAAACGAATAAACAATCTTGCCGCCTTCAAGGGTGAACTTTTCGAGCACTATAAAAATATATAAAAATATGTAGATTACTGTTCCTCTCGTTATCTGCACATAATTTTAAGAATCTCGAGCGATTGCTATTTCATTGTATTATATATATTTTTTACAACTATTCTCTGAGGTACCAATTGTTAGCATCTATTAGCATCTATAAGTAATTGTACAGTACGTAAATGAAGTATTTCATTGAGTTATTTTTCATATGCTCTCATACATTTAAGTTTACATTTGCTTATAATTAAGATCAGATTTGCTTTTCTCTTTCCCTGTTTCTTTTTTCTTTTTTCTTTTCTTTTTTTCTAAATACATTATATGTGTCTTGTACATGTAAATGAGATATTATATGTATATCATAGAATAAACAATTTGAATTTGAATTTGAATTTGAAAATTATTTGTAAACCTGACGAGATGACATGGACTTAAAAAAATTTTCCTTACAAAGAAAGAATATTTTGAAAAATGATGAAATTTTAGCAAAATATAAAAAAGATATATATACAGGGTGTCCCGTAAGTCGACGGGTGATAGACCAAATCATAACAGTTACCAGAAAAATATAAAAAAAATTCTAAGTCATGTATTTTTCAAATTATAGACATTTCTTTTGTTTTCGAGAAAATGTACACCCTGTGATGGTTTTTTAACTCCTGTTGCTACAAATCTTTACTTTTTTTCAATTTTATTTTTCTTATGTAATCCCGAATAGTCCTTATGTAAAATGTTGCTTTAAATTCTAACCCAACTGCTCCAGCTTAGAAGAAACTGTCACATTTTGCCGAACCAAGAAGAGAAAATTAATATTTCACCCAGCTTTAACTGACTGTAATGAAAAAAAATGTACTACGCCAGTCTGGCATGTAACTTTAAAAGTTGACGCATTTAATAAGGAATCTGAAATGGTATAACACTTGCTACAATATTTCTTAGATTACGACAAAAAAAAAATTTCTTCAAGAAACCCAGTTTGGAAAAATTTCTTTTCACCTACTAAAAATGATTCTAGTGTAGCCAAAGCTTGCCATAAGACCGTAACTTTAAGATTCTAGTTTGAGTGAGACGGAGAGTCATTACATGAAGTGTGAGTGAGCAAGATAGTGACGTTTTCAAGTTGCTTGCCAAACTGGTGTAGTACATTTTTTTTTCATTACAGTCAGTTAAATTTGGGTGAAATATTAATTTTCTATTCTTGGTTCGGCAAAATGTGACATTTTCTTCCAAGCTGGAACAGTAGGCTTAGAATTTAAAGCAGGAGGTTACATAAGCACTATCCGGGATTACATAAGAAAAATAAAATTGAAAAAAGTAAAGATTTGTAGCAACAGGAGCTAAAAAACCATCACAGGGTGTACATTTTCTCGAAAACAAAAGAAATATCTATAATTTGAAAAATACATGACTTAGATTTTTTTTATATTTTTCTGGTAACTGTTATGATTTGGTCTATCACCCGACTCCGGCTTGACGTCGACTTACGGGTCACCCTGTATATATACGTACATATATTTTGAATAACATTTAAGTGATCAAAGGGATTTCGTACTCACTGAGCTTTTACTTTCCATTAATATTTGATTTAATTTTATAAACTGTTAATTGATATACTTGTATGTATGCAACAGCACGGAGCGCCTGCTTTAATTTTATTCGCACATAATCACCAGTACCCACTCGGTGCGTGCTTAGATCATAAAACGAAAGGATAGGCTACCTTGTATAAAATTCGTGATAAGCAATTTTTTTGTGGACACGGGAGGGAAATGACAAGAGGGCTGGGGTTTTAGTTTTTGTCAGTTCGATATTTCTGACATTTCTCATTTGTCATTTCTTAGATTTTACAATTGAATTGTCATTGGGGCTCTTGTTTGATGTCAGTCAAGCAAAGGCAACGACAAGAAATATTATCAGCAAATAAATGGGGCACTAGGAAAACTCTTAAAAATGTAATAAGTTATAAAAGAATTATAAAATTATAAACTGAAAAATTGATACGAAGGAACAGGAAATTATAAAACTTGTTCAATATTTGATTAACTTTCAACCACTAAATTATGTGCCCGCTCAGAAAATATTGTAGTTTACGGCTTCCATGACTAAACAAACACATCAATGCGATTCTACTACTTGAAGAAAAATGCTTAAGTTTTTCTTCCTCATAGCCTAGTTCGTTATATGATCTAAGGGTGCGTGGCATCAACCACAATTTAGCAATAAAAAATCAATAGCATCGCAGCAGCCCGAATTCAGATTATTGCAAAACAATTGGTAGCAGCACAAAGTACAAAATTGTCAAAAATATCAGGAATCTCTTACATTCAAAGCAGAAACCTTTGCCATTAGGAGAGTATTTTAACATATTAAAATTTCAAATAAATACATGTTTTTACATCTTTTAAAAAATATATATTTTAGGAAGCTTAGAAAAAACAAAAAGAAACGAACAGCTATAACGTATTTGTAAATTGTATATCCAAGGATATATCCAGAAGGATGAGTTCAAGATACACGTTAAATGCTATCAAGCGAAACAGATTAAACGAGAAAATGATAGCACGCTACATTGGATTTTATATTCATTAAAATCTAGTCTACATAGGTACTTTTACGAGAATTTTATTCAATGCTGGATTTAACCTATGCTGATGGTCGCTTAAGAGTCTAGAAGCTGAGATTGGAACTAAGATATAAAAGAATAGAGTTGCAGTGAATAAAAACATTCTTAATCCATTTAAGCCAAAGTGATGAATTAAGCCCAAGAGCTTTGAATTCGGACAAAGCAATAGCATGTCAGACTTTATTGACAAGTCCAGAGTGACTGTTTTTGATTTCGTTAGTCTGAATTGGAAAGCTTACTAGGAATTGCTGAAAGTTGGTCGCAAGGCAGCTCATAGGTTGTGCAATGTCTACGGACGAACCCAAAGGGATCGACCCCCCAAATTTATCCCTACATCTGATTGATCTCAAGAATAATAAACTACCCTGACCAATTCTGTTTGAAGTTCTTGCAGAGAAGTGAAGTGTAATGCAAATGTATAGGTACGTAAATGCAGAAATTCACGTACCTACATACAATTATTTTTTAAATTTCCAAAACTATGATTACCATCCGGTCATGTGCAGGCTCCAACTTAGCTACTTTCTTTCAAAAGAACAGATTTTCCGATGATATCAAGTCATCCTTGTATTATTCAACCAACTGATTTTAATTTTAAAATAACTCACACATCCGACTCTAACTGTACACTTCATTTATCTTAGAATATTTTCTTTTCCATTCAAAGCTAAACTTAAACCAATATTGGAATTTCTACCATCCCTGGTAAACTGTCGCCTGAAGCAAGGTTCATTGTGAATCTCTCAGATCTATGACCTTCCTTGACTTATCCACCACCCATGTTCGTCTCTTTCATCGGAATAAATTGTTCAATTTTCTGCCCTTGAACCAGAACAAAATGGTTCAATCACACCAAATGGTTGGCAAGGCAAAGGACAAAATTTCACAGAAGTCAACTGCTATCCTTGAATTTCTTTTGTTGTTTTTGTTTAGACATAAAACTTATCACACCGAGGGATACTTTGAAAACTTCAAACGAATTCTTTCGTCAAATTGAGCAAACAAATTAGGCACTTCATAGAGAAGGGACTACATATAGAAGCCCATGTAAAAATTCCAGATAAGACCTAAAACATTCTTTACATATGTATCCCATATGTAGATGGGAGTCAATTATCAAGGGTATCTAAATCTGGGTTATATAAAAGTTTCGGATATTTTTAGAAACCCAAATGAAATCAGCTGTTGTGCAACGTGTTCTCCTGATTTCTACTCATAATCACAAGCCTATCGTGTAGTAAATATATGAATAGCGGACAGAAAATGATTCCACTTGAAAACGACATTGACAACAAGATAAGAACGAGCTCAGCGATTCTGATGTAACTAACTCTAATCCAGCTGTGTAATCACAACTTATGACCCAGGGGGATTGAATGTAGGTATATTCTGCAAACCGTTGGAATTATTTTTGTAATATGGTGGGATCGAAAAAAAAAAACTTCAGATATGGGTCGTCTCAGATATCGAAATTCATATAATCCAGCAGCACCTGGTAATGAATTTTATACTATGGAGTAGCAGCAGCAGCGGCTAGATATGATTACAGACATTGAAAGTTTAATCAGAAGCTTTCGATGCAAATGAAGGGATCATCCAAGAGATTATAAAGTTGGATTTAATACAGTCAGGTAACAATTTGATTTAATTCAATTTAATGATGTCATGGACGACCCTATTACCTGACGATGGGAAAGACTAAAATCATTTTAAAAGTACTGGCAAATGGAACGGATTACCTATATAACAGATTTTTGGACTTTCGTACAAGCTTTGAAAATCGATGGGAATATTTGTCTGGCAATATCTGTAAAGAAGAATCATTTAAAGCTTGCCAGAAATACACCTTTACACAGTCTCCTTTATCCAAGTACTGAGTTATAGGGATCTAAATTCCAGACCCTGAAGTCTATATATGGGATAATACGAATTGATTAAAATCTATTGCGAATCGGAGAGAATTTTGGACTATTTGCGAGTGTAAGATTTGCTTTAGTGTAAGTGATGACTTTGTGCCGACGCTTTTGTTCGGTTTGGTTGAATGACCAGTTGAGTGTACTCACGTTGGATTACAAACACCGCTGTAACCGCTACATTTTAACTCTGACAAATTATATTCCGAGATACCTTGCTGAGTACAAAATGGCTTTAGCTAGGTAGGCGAAGAATATTTGATAAATAAAAAAAATAGATTTTTTTTTTGTCAATTTGTTTCTTAACGATGTACAACCAATAATAAAAGGATTTAATAAAATTTAAAATAAAAATAAAATAAAATAATATTCTTATATGTTCTAGCTTACTCTACAGCTTACCGGAACGAAATAGATGATATTCCTTTCAGCTTTTTTAATAAACAATTTCGCAAGCTTTCAGTCTAAGAAACCGGATTACAGGACAAATATTTAAAGAAACGGACTTACAAGTTACAGAAAAGGATTACCGGCCTATAGCATCGTGTGCGGCTTTACAATAGCCACGCTCATCTGTGCTGTAAGGGCGTTGCTCTGTGATTTTATATTCACAGCACACCTTACTACTATTAATCTATATATTCGATCAAGATCTTCTCGAGCTATCACTCTCGTATCAATCACAATTGGAGTCTGGGAGGTGTTAGCGATTATTGATGCCGTCGTCATACTAGACAACGTTAGTTCTGTCTAGGTGGGACCGACTTAATTTTACATCAACGTTTGCCAATTATCCGTCCGGTAACGACAACTGTAACCTCAAGATACTGTGGAACTAACCCAACACTACCATATCGTGACAAGAAATACATCTGTTTAGTGACAGATGCTGGATGGTTTCACCTATAAGATATTAGTCGACTACCTTACCATCAGCACGAAGATTGTATATTATACCGTCTATATAGAGCTAAACACACAATGGGATCTGTACCTGAACAAAGTAAAATGTCAAATCAAAATGTATTATTGCGATAACATTTTATTATAACGCACAATTATTGTGAACAAAACCAAAACTGGTGACCCCGACAGGAGCAGCAATCTTCACAAGAAGCATAAGAAAAGGTTAGATAGTATAGGTTTCTATTATTAAATTTAAATACCTATATATATATATACACATACCTTTTATAAAAATAAATACACAATAATATATATTACTTTTGTGAACCGGCTGTGTTCAGCAAGTTATCTCGAAGTACGGCTTTTCGTTATTTTTCAGCATTCACCTTTCTCTACTGAATTGTTACCTCGTTTAATACTCTCAACTGGCTTTAGAAAATGACTAATAACTACACAGAAGACGGCAAGTTATTACAGGTAGGTTCAGACTCGACTGATAGTCGACTCTCGAACATGGCCACGTTGTCTGGTGAGGCGTCTGCGGATACCACCCATCCAGCGGTACTGGGCGCAGTGTCCATTAAAGCGCCACCATTTTGGAAACATAATCCAGGCTTATGGTTCCTCCAGCTCGAGGCACAATTTGAATTGGCGAATATCTCTCAAGATAAAACCAAATTCTACCATGTAATTGGTGTCCTCGACGAGGATGTTATACGACTAGTCAGCGACGTTGCTTACGAACCCCCAGCTTTAAACAAATTTCTAAAGTTGAAAGAGACTCTGATTTCAAGGTTTTCAGGTAGTGAAAATCAGAAGCTTAAGCAGCTTCTAACCGAACTGTCACTAGGTGACTCACAACCATCTCAATTGCTTCGAGAGATGAGAGCGCTCAGTAAAGGCAAGTTGAGTGAAGAGGTGCTCAAATCCCTGTGGCTGCAGCGTTTACCGACGCACACGCAAGCAATACTAGCATGCAATCCGGGAACACTCGAGAATTTGGCAACATGTGCCGATAAAATCTCGGAAGTCAACCCGAGGCAGGAAGTATTCTCTGTGTCCTCCCTCTCAAATAGTCAGCCAACGTTAGAAGAGCTGACACGTAAGGTACAAAACCTTACAAAATTAGTGGAGAAATCATTAAACTTTCACCGGGACTCCTCAAATCATAGGCAGGCCAGAAGCGAGTCTAGACATAGAACAGGGTCCCGCCATTCGACACCAGCTCACAATTCAGGACAATGCTGGTACCATAAAAAATTTAGTGATAAAGCACGAAAATGCATCCCTCCATGCAGCTTCAAACCTGGGCATCAAAGTCCATTGGCCAATGCTGCCATAGCTTATGGGGAATCCCCAAATTAAAATGCCCTCTGCCTTTGACGACAGGTGGAAGAGGCATATCTAATAGTCGTCTCTACATTCTTGATAGGTCCTCCAGGAAACATTTTTTGATAGACACAGGTGCAGACGTCTCCGTCATTCCCAAATCTTCAATTAACCGCCACCCTTGTACGAATTTACAGCTTGTAGCTGCAAATTCATCCCCGATAAAAACATTTGGAAGAAAGCTTTTATCACTTAACTTAGGTCTACGAAGACCCTTTTCATGGCAATTCATCATCGCAGATATACCTAAGCCCATATTAGGCGCAGACTTTCTTAGTCATTATGGACTATTGGTGGACGTGAAAAGTACGTTATTAATTGATCCACTTACTTCCTTAAAATCTACTGCTCAACGTGCAGTATGCCAGACAGCAAATCTTGCTGTCCTTATCAGTCCGCGCACGGTCCCCGAAATCCAAAAACTACTACGGAAATATCAAGCTATCACAGTGGAAGCAAGTTTCATCAAACCTGTAACTCATACAGTTACGCATCGTGTTGTTACTAAAGGTTCTTCTATCGCTTCCAAGGTTCGTCCACTCTCTTCTGAAAAGTTAGCGATCGCTAAAAAAGAGTTTGGTTTTTTGTTGAAACAAGGTATCTGTCGACCATCAAATAGTCCTTGGTCCTCACCGTTACATCTGGTAAAAAAGAAAAGTGGTGAGTGGAGACCATGCGGAGACTATAGACGACTAAATGCTTGTACGATTCCAGACCGCTATCCGATCCCTCTTATTCACGATTTCATTCATCAATTACAAGATTGCAAATATTTTTCCACTTTAGACCTAGCCAAAGCATATCATCAAATTCCGGTAGAACCCGAAGACATTCCAAAAACAGCAATTTGTACCCCTTTCGGACTCTTCGAGTTCACTCGTATGACTTTTGGCTTATGCAATGCGGCACAATCATTCCAACGGTTCATCCACATGGTCTTACAGAAATTTACATTCTGTTTTGTTTACCTGGACGATATTTTAATCGCCTCCAAATCTGAAATCGATCACTACAACCATTTGGAACAAATTTTTAGCCGCCTACAAGAATCCGGACTTATTTTAAATTTAGAAAAATGCATCTTCTTGCAACCGCAAGTCAAATTTTTAGGACATCTTGTAACGCCGGACGGCATCAAACCTTCAGCGGAACGTGTTGAAGCAATCGTGAATTTCAAAATTCCCGAAACGGTAAAACATTTACGACGTTTTTTAGGAATGTTAAATTTCTACCGCCGCTTCTTACCACATGCAGCTGAACACCAAGCAGTCCTAAATAGTTACCTGACCGGCTCAAAGAAAGATGGCGCCAGACGAATCAATTGGTCGAACGAATCCAAAGAGGCCTTCGAAATAGTCAAAACACAACTGGCTAAGACAGCTCTGTTAACGTTCCCCGTTGCAGCAGCTGAGTTATCATTATGGGTAGATGCCTCGGATTCAGCTATAGGTGCAGCCATTCAACAAAAAATTGACGACACTTGGCAACCGCTAGGTTTTTATTCCGTCAAACTAAACGGCGCGCAACGCAAATACAGTACTTATGATAGGGAACTATTAGCAGCATATAAAGGCATAAAGTATTTTCGATATTTACTTGAGGGTCGTACCTTCATTCTATATACAGACCACAAACCTTTGATTTACGCCTTCCAGCAGAATCCCGAAAAAGCATCACCTCGACAAGTAAGGCATCTAGATCTCATTGGTCAGTTAACTACTGACATCAGACACGTGCCAGGCAAGGATAATGTCGTAGCGGACGCGTTATCAAGAATTGATGAGATCCAACTTCCAAGATCAATCAATTTCGAACTCATCGCCGAAGCTCAAACACAAGATCCCGAATTTAAACAGCTTTTTCAAAATTCCAAGTTTAGATTCGAAAAATATCCAATTTTCGGAAGCAATAAAGAATTATTCTGTGAAATTTCCTCAACGAGAGTTAGACCCTTCATTCCAAAATATTTTAGAATTCAAGTTTTTAAATCTATTCATAATTTGTCACACCCCAGCATACGTACCACCAATAAAATGGTCACAGCTAGATATTTTTGGCCCTCCATTAACAAGGTTATTAATTCTTGGGCACGTTCTTGCATATCTTGCCAACGATGTAAAGTATCGAGACATGGCAAAAATACACTTGGTACATTCCAAGATTGTTCTGGACGCTTTCAAATTATACATATAGATATTGTTGGTCCTTTACCCCCCTCGGAAGGCTTTAGATACTGCCTTACTATAATTGACAGATTCACACGATGGCCTGAGGCAGTCCCTCTAACGAACATAAACGCTGAAACTGTCGCCCAAGCACTCTTCGAAAGTTGGATAGCACGCTTCGGAGTACCTAGGATAATCATTACCGACCAAGGGTCCCAATTCGAATCCGCATTATTTTCAGAACTCTCCAAATTATTGGGCTTTGAACGAAACCGTACTACAGCCTGTCACCCACAGGCTAACGGTTTCTTGGAAAGATGGCATCGCACCCTTAAAGCTTCACTTATGTCAACACAAGAAAAATCTTGGTCTAAGGTTCTACCTCTTGTCCTATTGGGACTGAGAACCACCTTTCGGGAAGAATTCCTGGCTACACCAGCTGAGCTAACTTATGGCGAAAGCATACGTATTCCGGCCGACTTTCTGCAAAATTCACAGTTTCAGCCACAAAATCAATTCGTTATTTCCCTTCGCAATTTCTTCTCCGATGTTAGACCTGTTTCTGCAACTAACCACGCTCGTCAAGTCACCTTTAAATTCAAGGAACTTGACAAATGTTCGCATGCCTTTATAAGGACGGATGCCGTTCGAGCGTCACTTCAACCACCTTACGAGGGCCCATTTGAAATATTAAAGCGTTCGAAGTATTTTTTCACCCTGAAGATCAGAAACAGAGTAAGTAACGTATCGATAAACCGTCTTAAACCTTACTTCAATGACGACGAAGCTACAGTTCAGGATCAGCGTCGTTCTAGTCTAACACTCAACACACAACCATCAGACCCTGTTCAGACAGCGTCTGAGGGTTCAATGGTTCAAGAGGAACATTTTGCAGGAAACTCTCAACCAGTGTCGGACGACTACAATGTTCAGACAGACATACACACACACTCTGGTGCACCATTTTCGTCGGGCACCAGGGCACGTAGTATAAGGTTCCTGCAGGACGAGCCTACAACAGTCCCAGTGCAAGTGACTCGGGCTGGACGAACCACTAGACCTCCCAACCGTTTTCAGTATCGCTAAAACCCAAAGGTTTTGCTGGCAGGGGAGTAAATGTGGCGACGCTTTTGTTCGGTTTGGTTGAATGACCAGTTGAGTGTACTCACGTTGGATTACAAACACCGCTGTAACCGCTACATTTTAACTCTGACAAATTATATTCCGAGATACCTTGCTGAGTACAAAATGGCTTTAGCTAGGTAGGCGAAGAATATTTGATAAATAAAAAAAATAGATTTTTTTTTGTCAATTTGTTTCTTAACGATGTACAACCAATAATAAAAGGATTTAATAAAATTTAAAATAAAAATAAAATAAAATAATATTCTTATATGTTCTAGCTTACTCTACAGCTTACCGGAACGAAATAGATGATATTCCTTTCAGCTTTTTTAATAAACAATTTCACAAGCTTTCAGTCTAAGAAACCGGATTACAGGACAAATATTTAAAGAAACGGACTTACAAGTTACAGAAAAGGATTACCGGCCTATAGCATCGTGTGCGGCTTTACAATAGCCACGCTCATCTGTGCTGTAAGGGCGTTGCTCTGTGATTTTATATTCACAGCACACCTTACTACTATTAATCTATATATTCGATCAAGATCTTCTCGAGCTATCACTCTCGTATCAATCACAATTGGAGTCTGGGAGGTGTTAGCGATTATTGATGCCGTCGTCATACTAGACAACGTTAGTTCTGTCTAGGTGGGACCGACTTAATTTTACATCAACGTTTGCCAATTATCCGTCCGGTAACGACAACTGTAACCTCAAGATACTGTGGAACTAACCCAACACTACCATATCGTGACAAGAAATACATCTGTTTAGTGACAGATGCTGGATGGTTTCACCTATAAGATATTAGTCGACTACCTTACCATCAGCACGAAGATTGTATATTATACCGTCTATATAGAGCTAAACACACAATGGGATCTGTACCTGAACAAAGTAAAATGTCAAATCAAAATGTATTATTGCGATAACATTTTATTATAACGCACAATTATTGTGAACAAAACCAAAACTTTAAGATGAAGACTTCTCTTTCAATTTACGTTACTATGTATAGACTTAAGACAAAAAAATGCTACCTTAGCATAAATTTCTAACAGTCTAAAGACTTTTAAAAATAGATTTTGTACACAAATCGGCACTTAAGGACTATGAAAACGGCAAGACTGAATTTTCAGCCGTGATAGTTTTAAATGCGTAAGGACCCAGTGGGAAAAATAGAAGCATCTTCCGTATAGGAAGCAAATTAGAAGAGCTTCGTAGCAAATGCTGTTGAAAGCCTTTATGATGCTTTTCATGTACTGTGTCAATTGGACGAACGAAAATCGGGGATGATTCTATGTGCAAATTCCTCCGGAAGATTTGAAAATAGCAATTCTGCTAGTAATATCCAAAGTGACATGCGGGAAGAAAACCGTAAAATCTGCTTCTTTATAATGACGTACCTTGATTAAAAAGATATGGATAGAATTATGGAGGGCAAGCGCTTCCAAGCTTCAAAAATCTGCTGCTTCATGGCTTTTTGTCTGCTTCCATTTCCCGCTACAGCACAAAATTACCCAGGGACATCCCATTTTTTTCCAATAGATCCCATAAGATTTCCAGTATAAACAGGACTTGTTAATTATATACTAGGACTTTATTTATAAGAGGAGAGACACATAAGTTATTCCCTGGCTGGGATATTCCATAACTATTTTATATGAGAAAATTTTCAGCATTTTGCAGATAAATGCATATGGCATGAGCACAACAATTTTAAGCAAAACATGGAAAAGTCATTTTTTCAGTTCATTTTTCCTTAAAATATGAATTTATTTCGGTATGTTCACTGTTTCTCGTGGTTCGGGTAGTTTTGGTGGTTCGCATAGTTCTCTGGTGAAAGCACTAGCTTGTCGTTTTGTTTGCTTCCGCTTGTCGTTTTGTTTGCTTCCGCTTGTCGGTTTAGGATACCAAAAACAAAACAACTAAATATACAGGGTGGGCCCCATCTGTTGGTCCTTTTTTCAGTCGATGATTTTTAGTACTTAATGTTACTGAGCTAAAATTTTTTTTGACGTATGAAAAATCAAAAATATGCCATTTATGGAGTCGATAACAACACAACAGCATATGTTGATTGTGCAAGTGTATTATGAAAATGGTCGTTCAAAAAGAACAACATTTCGTAAAATACGTGAGAGTTTTGGTCGACGTGTACGTCCTACCGAGCGTGCAATTGGAAAAATTATTAATCGATTTGAAGAAACTTGTTCAGTGGAATCAAAATGTTCATCAAAATGTTTTTTATCAAAATGTTCATCCAGTTCGTATTCCCGATGCAGTGGCAGCTGTTAGTAAAAGTGTTCGTAATAAAACAAGCACATCAACCAGGCATCGTTCACAGGAACTAAATATTTCACGATGATCTTCATTTGCATCCATACAAAATTCAAAAACCTCAACAATTGAAGCCACCAGACCATTTAAAACATCGTCGTTTTGTTGATTGGATGCTTGAACAAAATGATGGTTTTTCATAAAAAATCATCTTTAGCGATGAAGCAAATTTTCATTTGGATGGGTACGTCAATAAACAAAACTGTCGAATTTGGGGAGCGGAGAATCCTCATGTTATTCACGAAGCAGAAGTTCATCCTCCGAAAGTCACTGTTTGATATGGTCTATGGGTTGGTGGCATCATTGAGCCGTTTTGCTTTGAAAACGAACACGAAAATGCCCTTAATGTGAATTAGGAACGTTATCGCAACATTCTAACTGGTGCTTTGTCGTCCAAATTGAATGAATTGGGTGTCAACGACGTTTGGTTTTAACAAGACGGAACGACATGCCACGCAAGTCGTGCATCACTCCATTTATTGTCAACAAAATTTTCCGATCTCTTAATTTCAAGAAATTCTATAGTTCCTTGGCTACCAAGAAGCCTGGATTTAACACCACATGTTTTTTTTTTGTATGGTTATTTGAAAGGAAAGGTGTATGCTAATCATCCACAAACAATTCAACAACTTAACACAATATTTGAGCTGAAATTGAGATCATTGATCCGCTTTTATTGGAAAAAGTCATCGAAAATTTTGATGTTTGGATGCAGGCCTGTAGACGAAGCCATGGTAGGCATATCAATGATATTTTTTTCCATACATATAAATGGCATAGAACCACCCTTCATTATCAATAAATTTTTTTAACTTTTCAACCCAAAATGTGTGTTTTATTTACAAATGAAAATAGGACTAACAGATGGCTCACCCTTTATTAAAAAAAGGAACCATTTGAGACCTGCCTTTCTTAAGCCAACTACATATGTACATATGTTCTTATATTGAAATTCTTTTCGCTTCCATAATTCCTGCTTGTTTTATGACAGAATTTATTGTTTGTATGTTTGAAGCTGTGATTTTTGAGTTTTTTCTGTCGTATGAATTCCATTTGTAGGTGTTAAAAATTTTGTGTTTATGTTTTGTGCAAGTACATACACTTCTGACATATATTTTTCTGCCATTGTTGAAATCAACAATAAATAGCCATCTGAAAGTAAAATCGTGTAAAAGATTCTAATTCCAAGTATTTCTATTGAAAATAGGTTGGGAACGAAACGATGTATACCTACAAGCACATCGATAAGGCAGTTTTTTAGTGGAGATAACAATCGACACATTATGGCTACATTCCACATAAACAAATCCAGGACACAATCCAATGAGAGGAAAGTAACTTGTCTTCGATAATATTACGCAAATCGAATGGAATTAGATTAAGTCATATGTACATTTAATTGTATCTTTTAAAATAGCAAACTAGTAATATTGTAATAGGTATCTTATTGTATAATTATAAGCCTAATTACTTTAGCTAAGCAAAATTAAGAACGGCAACAAAAATGCTCAAAATTCCTGTTGCTTTGCACAGCTGCTAGGGTCAATGTACTCTTCTGACCTATGCACAGCTGCTAAGGTCAACGGATTTTTCTGTTGCTACCTACACAGCTGCTAAGGTCAATGTACTTTGGTTGCTATGCGCAATGTAAAATAATTTGTTGGAGCTGTGCAAAAATTCAAAGGCAATATAAGTCGCAGGCCAACTTGAAACTATCACTTTTTGCTTCCAGCACGTACTGAGAATACATCGGAATCGACTTGGCTAGTGGTAACAACATAGAATTATTAGCAAATTTACTTTATTCTGAGATAATGATATTTATTCTGGGTCTCGACTGAAATAAATCTTACTAATAACAACTTTATCTTGGGTACCGACTGAGATAGAGATAGTTATTCCGGGTAGCGACTATAATAACACTTACTAATCTCAAACCCTTATCTTGGGTCTCGAATGAGATAAAGATATTTATTCTGGGTCTCGACTGGAATAAAATTTACTAACCTAATAACTTTATCTTGGGTATCGACTGAGATAAAGATATTTATTCTGGGTCTCGAGTGGAATAAAATTTACTAACATAACAACTATATCTTGGGTACCGACTGAGATAGAGATAGTTATTCCGGGTAGCGACTAGAATAACACTTACTTATCTCAAACCTTTATCTTGGGTCTCGAATGAGATAAAGATATTTATTCTGGGTACCGACTAGAATAAACACTAATAATACAACTTTCCTTTGGGTCTCGACTGACTAAAGTATCTTGTTCTAGGGAACGACTAGAACAAGAATTTTACTAATCAAATTACACCTTTGCTTTGGGTCTCGACTGAAGTAAAGTATCTTGTTCCGGGGAACGACTAGAACAAGATAACCACTAACTATCTATTTACCAACGCCATAAAGTCGATTCCATAGTTTAAATTGGTGAGTACATTTGCTGATTGATCATATATTATATTTCAAACTACATATCCCATTGATTAGTATATTTATATATATATATAGTGCCATTGCTCAAAGTTATCTCAGCTTAGATAATTTTGTATATAAATTGGAATTAGAGACATAAGTGAAACTAGTGAGTAAGCGACTTTATTGAATGAATTTACATAATTGAAGTTTAGTTGTTAAGTGACGTTATCTAAGTATATATTGTCCTAATATAAGTGAAATTGAACTCTATTAAATTTAGTTCTAGTTAGGGTTCTAATTTTGTGATTAAGTTTGACGTGTGTGTCTAATAAACCACTGACTTTAAAATAATCCCCGGCGTTCTTATTTACAGTCCACATGCTTACTTATATTTTTCTTGAGTGTTCTCATTGGGCAGAACAGCCATTATTATTATTCATTTTTTTTTTTTTTTGTAAAAGTACTTACCCATCGATAAAAATTTCTACAATCACAGAAAATCTTAAACAATATTCGTAGGTATTACCTTACACAAAACCTTAAATTTTTATTTCTTTATATATGCCAACTTGGTTAGCTTAACAAAGAAGTGTCAAAATACTTTATTGGTTTTTCAATTTTGATGCCTGTCAAACTAATGTGCATTTTTCAGTGCACTAAATGTTAGAATTTGCAACCTACTGACATTTTATTTTCTATATTTTCCAATCTGGTTTATATTTTTAAAGTTCAGGAAGTGGCAGACTTTTTTTGCTTTCCTCTTTTCTATCTGTCAAGTTGGTATTTGTTAACTTTCTCCCGGAATGGTACTAATGAAATCTAGTCATGTCTTTACTTAAGTTTGGGGTTCTTCAATTTCTCGCTATCTTTTTTTGGTGTGGAACAGCTGATCGAAATGACAGGTTGAATTGTCTAGTTTGTGTTTGCGCTCGGAAGAATTTATTGTCGATTCGAAAAAGGACATCGCTTAAAACGTATAGACAGTTATATAACATGTTCCCATTTAGAGAAATAATGCTCTATATTTGTGTACTCAATAGTTTTGGAATGGAAGCACAAGCAAAAGAGGAAATAATTCTAACTCGCACCGCTACACCTGTCGAACGAAAGGAATTCCCTCTAAAGCAAGTTATTTCTCTAGAGGACTGATAATGGAAAATACAACCATTTGCGGTATTGTATTTATTTCAATTAAGTTGAGAAAGCTTTGGCGATCGCACCTATTTTGAACGAGTTTTTTCGGTGAAAAAGTGGACTTTTTGCTCTCGTGTTAGTCTTGGGTGCGTCATTAAAACCAGAAGTGTTGTATCTTGGGGGGCTACAATTTGATTTTGGCGTTCGATTTCGTCTAGTCGACTCTGTTACAGGGATTCCGTCTTCCAAGTAACAATTTTTTTTTTATATAGTAGTAACCGTTAATTACCAAATTATATAACTTGAGTTATTATAGTCTAGTACTTGAAACTTTGTGACGAATATGAAGCCCTTCCCACACAGCACAAATGTGTCCGTGGTATGTTACTGGGAAATGCTGTTAGGATATATAAATTGTCCGTGGGAAATCCCGTCCGGTCCCAGTTAACAACTTAGGACATCCCTGAGATTGACGAATGTCCGGGGTTGGGATGTCCCTGTTATATCCCATGACTTTCCCACAGGATATCCTGTAGTTGTACATAGGCAGAGTTAACGCATTCAATAATTTAAAATTCCCGCTGCAAGCGCTCCTAAGACGTCCTACGGATCTCCTAGTTTTTGGCAGTATGTCCGGAGAATATCTGAGGATATTATTTAAGATTTTCTAGGATTGTAGATTTTTATTTGTAATGGATAGGCATTTTTACAAAAAAATAAATACTGGTTGGAAAGTATATGCCAGAGGTGTATGCACTTGCACAAAATATAAATGCAATATTTTTTACATAGGCAAATTGAATTCCAATGACAAAATTACTAAAAAATCACGTTCTGAAATGTACAACTAACAAAGAAGAAATTGCAGAAGCGAATTGAATTCTAGTACAGCTTGACGCATGTAGGTGGCTTAAACAATGCAATTCTCACATGTCACATGGCTTCTTTCCATACATATTTTGTTGTTATGTTGTTGTTCTCCAAAAATGGCACACGGAAGCACACCAGCTTTCACCAGCGAACACGCGAACCACGAGAATCAGAGAACATACCGAAATTAGTTCTGGAAGGGGGAGAAACGACTTCTTCGTATGTATTTGTTTGTAAAATATTGAGAATGTTCCCATATAGAGTAGTTTTTGGGATATCCCAGGGAATAACTTATGGGAAATTTTTTAAAACTCCAAGAAATAAGGTCCTAAGTACATACTGAAAAATTCAGATTTATCCCGGGAAAGCTATGGGATTTGTGGGACAAGAATGGGATGTCCCTGGGTAATTTTGTGCTGTATGGGTTATAGTAAATCGAGGATTATATTAAGGTTATCGTGACTTGATTTAGGTAACGTTATACAACTAAAAGTTTTATAAAATGGGTAACAAAAATATTCTGGTACTTCTTATATAACGCTTATATAACCCAGGGTACTGTCGATTAATTTATTTTGGTCATAGTAGTGGTTGCGGTAATGTTTCCGTTACGTTTATAAGCTTTGTTTATAATGATGATGGTAACTTTCCCTCAACGTTTGAAATTGTGTTAGATTTGTATAATGTGCCTAAAATTTTAACATTTTAGAATTACAATTTTTAGCATGTACTCGGTGAAATTCAGTTACAATTAAAATTTTACTGTGAATATCATCATAAAAAATACAGACCGCCTAAAAAATAAACAATATTTAAGAATTTTAATTAAATTTTATTTAAACTCGTAGGTGATTTCAATTCATAAAACAGGCAGGTCAAGTCAGACCTAGTTTGTGTATTGTTCCAACAGCTTGGGAAAATAAAGGCATATTGAAATAGCCAAATACGAAAAAATTTACGTTACTAAAAGTTTCAGATTTTTATAACCGTCACCTATAACAGTCGCGCCATAAATAAATGAAAACAGTTCTATAATGGTTTCATTAGATACTAAAAGTCATTTGTGTTTATAACGGTCACCGTAGTTACTACTAGGGTTGACACTTGAAAAATTAAAAGTGGAGTAGATTTGGCATAAAATGTGGAGTAAATTAGGAACAAAATTGGAGCAAAAAAGGAGTAAATCAAAAAAAAAAAATTTTTAAAGAATTAAAATTCCTATAATTATTTAACCTGTATATTTTTGAATTATAAATATTATTTAATTGTATGCATGTATTACATAATTTATTAGAAAACAATTGAAATCTCAAATACACAAACTTAACAGCTTTTCTCATAGCATATCGAAACAAAAATTATCAAAATAAAACAATCATGTAATAAGTGAGTTTAAAACTATGAAAACAAAATACGTTGCTTCCATTCAATAAGCAAATATAAAACAAAAATTTACCGTTTTCATATGAAATCTGACCTACGTGAAATTAAACATTTCTAGGTTAAATGAAATCTTGTTCAAGTTAAATAAAACCTAATGGAACCTGGTCCAAATTTTTGCATTTTAAGTGAATCTCTCATTCATTTAAAGTGGACAAGGTTTCATTCAATTTGATACAATTTCGCTTACTTGGACTAAGTTTTATTTGACTTGCACAAGGTTTCATTAACCTTGGACCTGTTTTGATTTAATCTGGAAAAGTTTTCATTTAAACGGAAAATGATATTTATAATGATACTAGTAGGTATATAGTTTGAAAGGTAGCATTCAAAGTTAATTTAAAATGTATTCTCCATCTTGAAAACGAAAATTTAAAAAGAAATGCAATAAAGAATTTGAAGGTTTAACAATTTTTTGTTGCTACTTTCTAACAATTCTTTGGAAAGTAAAAGATTTTCTACAGTTTCTACTTTCAGTTTATTTCTTTTCTCAGTTTTGATGAGAGTCATTTTTGAAAAATATCTTTCCGCTGATGCACTGCTGTGAGGCAAAACGTACAAGTTAATCATGTATATATGTAAAGTTTTGCACAATTTATTATCAAATTGGTCTTTCTTATTGCTTATATTTAACCAAAATTTTACTATGTCGCTGTCAAAGCATGAGTCTAATATAGACTTGTCAATCTCAATAAAACGTCTCCACTTCAAATCAAGTTCTTCTTGCGGGGTATGAATTGCATCAGCATCAGGCGCGCACCGAGAGGGATCAGTTTTCTGAACATAATTTACAAATTATGTATAAAATGTGGTCTGTATATTATTACAAAGTCCGATAAAATAAAATAAAATCTTTTAATCTGCAATAGCAGTCCTTAAGTGCTCAGATGGGTGCAGGACGCGACTTTAGAGTCCTATTTTTCCGACTCGTTAGGACTTGGGACATCTACGCCCCCCCCGTGTTAGCGTGTTAGACGTGTTAGCGCTCGTGTTAATGACTTCCTATCAGAAAACTATTCACAATGGAGCGCTACTGGTCCTGAAGGAAAGAACGGCAAAAATATATGCGATATGCAATGGGAATTGAACATTATTGAATGCGTTAACTGTTCTACGTACAACAATAGGAAATCTTGTGTGAAGGGCATGGAATCTCCCAGAAACATTCGAATCTCGGATATTCGTCACTCCCAGGCTTAAGTTGTTAATTGAGACTGGACAGAATTTCCCACGTAAAGTTTATTTATACTAACAGGATTTTCCATTAACATACCACGGACACATTGTTGCTGTATGGAAACGACACGTGTTACTTTATTGGTTAAATTCCTGCTATTGTATTCCAAAAAATAGTTAGTCTAAATACTACGATAATTAATCCTAATTGAAACGTACATATTAAAGCAGTTTTCTGTTGCACACATACCTATTCGAATGCTCCCATTTTATCACATGTATAACCATTTCCGATTGATCTTCGTTAATAGGTAATCCAGTTTAGCTAAGACTATAAGAATTTGAAGATAAAGTGCAGGATGATGAGATCAACTTATATACTTTGGTTGCAAAATGTAAGTGCAGAGTAAACACTAATTATTACATCATCGATCGTTCCATTGGTAAAAACAATATTTATGTGCGTAGTCGTATTCTACGGTGCTTAGTTGCAACCTGACTGTCGCTACTACTGTCAATCCAATTATGTCACCATTTCTATTTCACAGATTGTTGTTGTTTTACCCATAGAGATTTGATTTTTTCATCTAAATACCAAGCAGACCCCGTACTAAAGTGAAAGAAGTCTATTATAACAAAATGTTGCTGAATTAGAGTAGAATTCTTCTACTACATCTCAAGGGTATTCAGAATTTCATATATCCTTCCGAGGATTATGTTTTATCGTCCATGGGTATACACAACAATTTGCACTACTCTGTAAGTCTCTGCGTTAGGCTCGTTATGTCAGTAAGCTTTTTTTGTTGAGTCAGCGAATAGCTTCCATCGTTCCATACAACATTGCATTCCGAGTTGTATCAAGGTGTTGTGCATAAAGGACAAGTGAAACTAATGAATAATCCTCTATGTAGCCTCTTCAGGACAGTTGAGTCTTGAAGTTCAGTTCTATTCTATTTTACCAGAGCACCGAAGCATAATGTGCTAATGGGTTTTATAATATCTGTGCGCCTTCTGTGCACCAAAGCTGTCCTAAGAACTGACGTATTCTCTTAGGATCCTCTAAGTATATTGCTTTTAACAAGAGGATATGAACTAACTGTGTCTATATCGACTTCTCCAAAATATGTGACAAGGTTTCCCATAGACTCTTACTGTTCAAACTATCTAGAGTAAGCTTTTCATCAGTGCTAATTGATTTGCTCTAATATTATATAAGCAGTAGAACTCCTTTTAGACTCCTTTTCAGAAATGTGTTTTCAAGTGTTATTTTAACACGGTATGAAGTTTATCAAGAAACCAAGGCCATCTTAGTCCCTTAGTGGTTATCTCATTGCTTAATAATCTTAACTACTTGGAAATTATAATGATACTAGCTGACACGACAGACGTTGTTCTGTCCAAATTTTAATAAATTGGTTTGTGATCGTTTTGTGAATTTGTGAATAGCTATTACTGGTTTTCTATGGAAGAGGTGAGAAGAAGCTAAGAAATATTTCCACACTTTGGAAAGATATCTATTTGGTTCTTCTCACCTCTTCCCAGAAAACCAGTTTGCCTACTGCATCAGGAATACTCGTGTGGGATGGCCCAATGACTGCCTTTGCGATTTGTTTATTGTTATTATATGATACTAGCTGACACGACA